>CP126895.1:90680845-91880845 GCA_030440675.1 Furcifer pardalis | reverse complement strand
CCCCACAGATTTTTGCTATGTTTATGCTTGGTCAGTGTTCTAATCAATGTTTAATTGAACTTTAATCAAACCAGAGGAATGAGTCATTCAGCAATTGAACTTTAATCAAACCAGTTTCCACACCCTTTGGCCCAGCAGACTGAGGACAATGGAGCTAAGAGAACAATGGAGGCAATCAGTGATTTTTAATCTCTCCCTCCCTCTGGAAAGGCCTCCCACTATGTGTATCCAAACTTTTGGCCTTTCCTTATTTTCCATGTGTGTGTGAGTGTTGTGATATTTATAAACGTTTTGATTAATTATAATGCTTTATTCAAAATTTTAGGTAACACTCCTTCCCTTCTTCTCTTAAGATTTCGACTGACCAGTGGGCAGTCGTATCTTAGGCTGAGTGGGTCCTGGTGTGGTATGCCCCCCCCGGGGGCCCTGGTCACGTGGGTCCTGGTACAGCGTTCTCAGGGATTACAAAAAGGGGCACACACACACAAATTAGAATTATAACTACAGCAATCCCAAACCCCGCTATGAATAAATGTTTCCAACATCTGGGAGTAGGCCAATTAGCCAATTCCCCAGTGAAAACCCAGTGTTTTACTCTCAGTGGTGAGATTGTGGATGGTTTCTTCTGCCTGCTTGCTGTTAAATTTAGGCAGCACATCCATTTAAAATAAGGGGGTTGTCCAAACTACCAAATGAACATCCTAACATTCTATACATTCTACACATGTTTAGAAATTTAAACTAAAGAAAATACAGGAACACAGTTTGCTAGCAATACTTTAGAGAGAGAGAGAGAGAGGTAGAGAGAGAGAGAGAAGGGGGGTCGAGAAGAAATGAGGTGGTAGGAATACTAATAATAAAAGACATGATACTCCTCCATTGAATTTTAGACATGCTCTGGAGCACTGTCATCCGTTCACTTTTGGGATCCAACACAAGGCTTCCACATCTTTAGGTTTTCCTGTAGTGAGGGAGAGAGAACACAACATATCTCCCCAAAACCCTCCCACATTTACTTTTAAACTTTTATTCCTTAACCCTAGTAACAATAAACGACAACAAACATGCTTTAATGTACGGTAATACCTCATATAACATCAGTATGATGCATTAAGATCCCATGGGATGCTTCAGATAACCGCCAAAACCTTTGTGGTTACTATGCATCTCTATGGCTATGGCTCCCATAGGATCCTAACATGCATCGGGTAACACTAAAAATCATATAACATTAGACCTGTGGGGCCAGGTTTTAGTGTTATATGAGGTTTGACTGTACTCCCATTACATTCACTGTTTCCTGTGGATTTATGTAAGGGAATTCCTTAAGATTCCAGGTTTAGTAGGAGAAGAGGGCTTTTATTGTGCAAACCCCATACTTACTCCAGAAGCCACTAATGCATGATTCAATTGCAACTGTGAGTGCTTTTTTTTAGAGGCAGGAATTTACCTTCCTGGCCCAAACCAATGTAAACCAAATTAAATACTTTGAGCAAACAATTGTTTCACTCCCATCTGATCTGAGGAAGGTGCTGCTTCCCTACCAAATTCAGCCTCCCCCTCCCCTTTGTGAGTCTGGGAGTCTCCTAACTAATTTCTAAACTGGCCTCATTGTGAAATCTATTTGTTTACCTTTACCCTGTTTTCCTTCTGGCATCCTGTATAATAAGAATGAGGGTTTAACAAACGCACTGCAGATGTTTTTGAAATAACTTTATTGTTGGAGTTGCAAAGCAATCTTTATGGTTCAGTTTCTTTAACTAGGATTCTTAACTGGGGACGGTGCATAGGGACACTCAAATTTCCTTAAGATTGTGCACTTAGTAGGATGAGAGGAAATTTCCCATGTGCGATGTTCCAACAATCTTCAGAAGCCACTCACACAACACACATGCAGACTAGACAAAATACAGCTATGCAATGACAGAACAGACTATGCAGGGCACCTCTCCTGCCTTCCTTAAGGGAAATTTTGGCAGGGAGTTTGCCCAGAAATAACATTTGGCTTTATTAATTTTAATTAGGCAGACATCAGTTTGTGGTGTTAAAAACTTCAAGCTGCTCTTAAGGAGCAAGCTACTATGTGCTTATCTATTTACTATGCAAAACTTCTCCCGCCTTTTTCCGGAACTCTTGTTGCAAGGTCCTGGGTTCGGGTCACAATTTTTAAAAGCATTTTTTTTTTTCAGATCGAAAATCAAATGTGCTTCCTGGGGCTTTTGCGATTCAGTTAATTCAACCCCAGTACATGTGTGTATTGAGCCACATTATACAAAATCAAATTTACAGCAACCATTTCAGAAATGCATATGTTTTCAAAAGGTTTTAATAGGTTTATGTTCAAATTAACTTTTCACTATGGAGCAGCAGTTTCCCCCTTTAAAGCAATTCAGACAAGCAGAGCTTTGCACAGACATGATTCCAAGTTTCCAATTTAAACTTATCCAGATTATAACACATGCATAGCCCCTTTGTTTAAGCAAGTATCAGATTATACAGGACAATGTTCCATTTCCCCTGTGCCACACATTAAAGGTTCCCCTTTATTTAATATCCATCCATTATTTTCTACTAGGCCATATCTCCTTTTATTTCTGAAAATGGGTCTCCACGTGCCATATTTAGAGACTGTTAAGGTATACACCAGACAAACCAAATTCTGAGTTAGCATGGCCCTTTTAAGATGTGGGCCAGATTTTCAAAATACGTTTTTGCATTTTAGGCAGATGCTTCTCGGCCCCCCTTCCCACAAAACTGGGTTCTCAAGTGAGACTCCAATTGTCCTTTTTCCCAGGGAAAAAGACAAGCCAAAACCTCCATTTCCGCTATCTTCATGCCCTTTCTCGGGACAGACACTGAGGCCACCCAGAACTCCAGGATTTGCTCCGAAGGCTTTCTTGGGGTCCCTTGCCTATCTGCAAGTTTTCCAATTCAATTATAATATTGCCAGGTTGAGCTGAGCACTTTAAATGAAGCCGGGTAAAAGGGTGGTTGAGGTGATTTGCCTTCTTGCATTGATATTTTGTGCAGGCCAATTCTGCCTGCGGGGAGTACCCTAAATTTCATCCATATGTGGGGCGTATGGCCAGGTAGCAAACTTATGTTTTAAAATTAGCCTTTCATCAGATGAGGCTCCTTATTTCATATTTGTCAGCCTTGTTGGGACAGCAGGGTGACACAGATTAATTTGAGGCACAACGAAAAGGAAGAAAAAGTCCCCATTTCTTTGCCAACTAGGGCAGTGGAATCAGAATTTGGGCGGGGCAGTGCATATGCCTGTAATCTTGGACAGTATGCGACTTTGCTTTTTTTTTTTTTTTTTGGTGGCCAAACAGGAAGTTCAGCTGATGGCCAGGCTTAGTGGAAGAGGAAGGAGGGGCTGCTTTCCCTTCAGGCTATTGTGAATAGAATGTTTTTTTTTTCTCTCAGCAGGAGGCAATTTCTTAACTTCTCTGCAGTGCTACAATGTTTGCACTCTGCACATGTTCTATGGAAAGTCCGAATTTTTAATTTGGAAGCCATTTCTTTAAAAACAAATGCATTTTCAAACACATATTGGTTGCAGTTGGCTTTGTATGGGAAAGAGGGACCTTTCTAATTAATCTGTCCCAATTTCCAGCCTTTGCCAATCTCAAAAAAATTTTTTTAGATATACCAATCATCAAGTTAGTATATTTGTTTTGTTTTCCAATTAATTCCATTTTATTTGCTGCATTTTTCCACTATTTCTAAGTTCCAATTCCTAATTTCCAAAGCCTTTATTGCTTGAACTACCTACGTTTTTGTTTCAAATTCTGCTCAATTCTCCTTTGGGTCCCTTTTAAAGGGATTTTCCTGTAACTTCTGATACTTACTTAGTTCGATTTCGAGCCTTATTTAAAAGGCAGCAATGCATTTGAGCGTTGCTAATTCACAAGCCTTATAATACTTTTGCCATGTCCCAATCTAAAGGACAACAATAATCCCGATTTATACATTTCCAATCTCTGTCTTAAAGTTTAAATTAGACAGAGAAAGGAATAACATCATTTTGTTAACCATACTTTTTATATACTTTTACATTATATTTACAGATCTGCCATATGCTCGCATCAGGACAGGATATTCCTGGAAGCATGACTTCTTAAGGAAATGCTTCCTCCCCTTTAAATCCTTTTCAGAGTATGTTAATATAATGGCAGTTTAAAATTTCTAAGTTTCTAGTCCTCATTATTTACACATCACAAAAATGCAGGCACACATTTATTTCGTTCACACACACACCCAGGGTACCCTTATTCATTCATTCATCATACATGCATGCATATTTACATATATTACACATTCATTCCGTTTTCAAACTGTGTATTAGACCTCTTTTTTCCTGCAATGTTCCACGCAATCGCTAGAAAAGCAAGGGAAAATGCCATGCTTTCTCAGACCTTAAGGGCCATGGTTTACTGTGGTTCTCAGGAGGCTGGAATTACCTGCCACCTGGGCACAATGACTTAATCTTATTGCTAATCATTCTTATAAGCCATTCCCAGGCTGCCTCTTATGGCAATAGCCTGGGATTCTTCCAATTTGGGCTGCCCTGTGTTCGAATTCAGTTACACTTTAACAGATTGCCTTAACTTAATTGGGGCTTTCCTTTTAGAAACAACGGACAAGTTACAATTTATATGGGTGCTGAGTTACATTAACCCTTTGTTTAATCTATGACTGCTGTCCCCTTCAAGCCTCTCAGCCTGAGTGGGTTGCAGCGGGCTCAAATTTTAAATGCTTTTCTATTCTGCTTACTCTTTTTCATTCTACTCTATTTAGCACCCCCCACTCAGCTAGCAGGGATGGTGGCAATAAACTATTCCTCCTTCCCTTTTCTCTTTTGGCTGAGGAGTCCTGTTCTGCTTACTGGGTCCTAGCTTTCCCTTTTCCAAGGAGTCCATTGAGATTGGCTCACTGTTTCAATTCGAGCTTTTAATTTTTACCTTTTTCTTTGATTTTATAGTGCCCAATTTTTCCTCATGATTTCCTTATTTCACTAAGGACGCCTTCCATCATTCCTTTCAGCCCGCTCACTCCCGCAACTCCAGGAACTTCCATCTGTTCCCAAGGTCCGATTTCTTCTACAACTCCCCTTCCCAACATGTCCCGCTGGGGCATGTCTGAGAGGTCCAGTAGGTTTACCTCTGCGGTTTAACCCACTGTAACCTGGGGGGGGGCTGCAAAGTTACGGACCCCAGACTCTCCCGACTGGATTTGTTCCTTTTGCTGGCAGGGGTGGTGGGCATCAAGGGCTGAGGGGGCGCCCCAGATTTACAAGGATACCATGAGCAGCGGGTTTGAGGAATTAAGGAGCCAGAAGGTGCAATGGACCCAAAACGGTCCTCTTCAATCCTCCTCAATTGCCTCTCTATACTTTGGGGATCCCCAAATTCGGGAGGAGGATTAGCCTTCTCCCATTACAATATAAAGATTGCCCTCGCAAGGGTATCGTTCAAGGTTTTGTGGGTGCAGCCTCACGGAGAGCGCTGCGTGCTCCGAGTCCCCAGATCTCCCCAGACTCGCTTCTAGCATTCTAATAAATTCCTTTAGGTGCCTTAAACTTAAGTTGCCTTCTCTAGGCCAGGCGGGCCTCAGGTCCCTTTGAAAGGGGCCGGTCTTGGTTGCTTAAAAGGTTTAACCTCCATTTGCTCAATTTTAGACTTGGGTCCCACCAAATTCTTCCAATTCTTGAGGACATTGCTGCGTGGCGTCCCACCAGCCTTTTCCTTCTTTCAGCCCAGCCTGAACTCTCAAAAAGCTCCTCCCATTAGCTTGCCTTAGGCCTAGGTCTTGGTGCTTACCGAGTTACCCCGCACAGCGCACTGGCGGGAGCGGACCACACAGTTTCTTCCCTTGGTGTCTCTCACCGGTAATCACCCGGCTATCTTGAGACTAATTTACCCCGGTCTCACGGACGACGAACCCCGCTATCTTGACCAGGCTATCCAATCCGCCACGTGTACTCAGGTAATTACTTCTGGTACCCCGTGCCTTTCGAGATTCCTCACCGGATGCTATCCGGCTATCTTGGAACTCTGCCCAATCCGTAAAGACCCCAGTGATAGGTGATGATTCTATCCACTGGACCCTGCACTTAAACTAAATTGCTCACGGGTGGACAATTCCCGTTCTTGCTTGATTTCTAGCTGGCGAGCGAGGCCAAACTAGTATTCAATTTGGTGTGACTTAGGCTAGTCAGGCCTCTTGTCACCTTAGGTGGGACTCGAACCCACGCCTTCAATACTCGAGCTGCCACCCGAGGGGAAGTTCAGTTCAGTAGGCTTTTTAAACTAACTTGGCAAGAATTTCAAAGGGACCCCAAAATCAAAATTATACGTTACCGATCCTGAAGTTTTCAGTCGCAGAGACGAACCGCAGATGAGTCTCTCAAAGCCTGATTGAAGATTTCGAATAGGAGGTCGTTCTGGTTTTTCTTTCCCTCTCTTTGTGCCCTGCACCTCTTAAGGAGTTTGCAGGAACCAGAGGCATCCCGGACGAGCCCCCAATTATGTCACCCAATTTTGGGTGATTGGATTCACTCTCTGGCAGAGGTACTAGAAAGACCCAAGAACTTACAATGAGGCAGGTTTTTCAGTCAGAACAAAATATGGTTTATTGGGAGCAAAAGCAAAGGGAAGCCTACTCAGGCATATAGTCTGGCCAGACCTATAATTCTAAATAGCTAACCTTCCCACAACCGTTCTGAGGAAAAGGCCCCCTCGTGATCCCTGCTCACAAAATTTGGTGAACAGAAGATAACCCCCACCCACCTCTAAGGGCTTATATCTGCTATCTAGACTAGCTTCTAGGTGACAAGGGAGAGGGGATTGCAACTGGGAAAGAGGAAAGGCAATTAACATATTTTAATTACATGCAAACATAAAACAAAGGCAGCTCTGAGGTCAGGGACTTTAGTTACACAAAAGCGGCAGATTACAGCTATTGCTGAAAAAACCGGTTATAGAGAGTTTACATTAGGTCAAAGGAGCATATTTGTGGTTGACAGGAATAACCAATTGCATGTAGCGGCGGGAAAACAGTGGATTCCGGCATGAATGGAGCCTCCGGACGCAATTGATTTAGCGTCTAGCGTGTAAGCAAAGAAACAAAGAGAGATGTTAGAATCAATATGCCTTAATCATTTAGTTAATGGGAGACCTTTGAGGAGAGAGGTCACCTTTTGTTTTTTCCCTTTTAATCCTCTGGCTGTGTACGTGGGAGACGGGATGTCCGCTTGTCCCTGTGCTTGTCATTTTACTTTGCTTGCTTCCCCCCCTTTTTCCTGATCAACTTTGGGGTAGTTCCCCACAGATTTTTGCTATGTTTATGCTTGGTCAGTGTTCTAATCAATGTTTAATTGAACTTTAATCAAACCAGAGGAATGAGTCATTCAGCAATTGAACTTTAATCAAACCAGTTTCCACACCCTTTGGCCCAGCAGACTGAGGACAATGGAGCTAAGAGAACAATGGAGGCAATCAGTGATTTTTAATCTCTCCCTCCCTCTGGAAAGGCCTCCCACTATGTGTATCCAAACTTTTGGCCTTTCCTTATTTTCCATGTGTGTGTGAGTGTTGTGATATTTATAAACGTTTTGATTAATTATAATGCTTTATTCAAAATTTTAGGTAACATTACCTTTTCTGAAAAAGTATTATTGGGCTGCCGTTACTAGTCCAGAAGTCTGTTAAGAGTTGCTAGGAAATAATGTAAAGCTATAAGATAATACAACACCAAACCCATCTACTTCATGGACACCAACCGCCTAGAGTAGGGTTTCTCAACCTTGGACTTTAATTCCCAGGTGTTCTTGGACTTTAATTCTTGGAAACCTTGATCAACAGGTGTGCCAACTTGGGCTTCTAGTACAGTAATTGAAGTCCAAGAACACCTTGGGAGGCAAGGTTGAGATGCGCTAGGTCAGTGATGGTGAACCTTTGCACTCCAGGTGTTCTTAGACTTCAATTACCAGAAGCCCAAATCAGCACTCCTGCTGATTAGGGCTTCTGGGAATTGAAGTCCAAGAACATCTGAAGTGCCAAGGTTAGCCATCACTGCTCTAGAAGATGGCTAAAATTAAGGAATGGTATTCTGCACACCTCTCAAACTTCTGGTGAAACCAGAAGAGGCTAGGCTAAATGTATGGAGAATTAAAAAAAGAACACACCTCTCCCAATAAATGAATGCTGAAGATGTCTCCCATCCAGACAACATGCTAGCTGCACCATCTGGAAATCACTTAATAGACTTCAAAGTGAAGTAAAAAGATCAAAGTAAAATCAAGTAAAATGGGGCTACTTGGATGCAGGACAAATTGTCCGTGAAAGTGGAGAAATAAAGTTAATGCAGCATTTACATGCATGAAATTTATGCCCTCTGATGTATACAAACAGTGTTCCATGCACTGCGGTGTCTAGTCATGCCTGCCACATGTCCATGGAAACTCTGCAGGTGCAGACAGCACTGGCTCTTTGGCTATAAACAGAAGTGGGCACTGAACCCTAGCATCAGATACAACTGGCTTTCTAGCAAGGGTGACCTTTACCTAGGTGTACAAAAGAACACATAATAAGACAAGGCTGCATTTTGTCACCCTGCTTATTTAACTTATACACTGAGCACATAATGCACAATGCAGGGCTGGATGAATCAAAAGTCAAAATTAAAATCACTGGGAGAAACATCAACAATTTGAGATGCAGATGATACTACCCCGAATGTCAGAAAGTGAAGAATACCTAAAGAAGCTCCTGCTTAGTTTGAAAGGAGAGAGTGCAAAAGCTGGCTTGAGACTCAACATCAAGAAAACCAAGATAGTGGCAACAGGCCCTATCAATCCCTGGAAAATAGATGGGGAAGAAGTAGAAGCAGTGACAAAAACTTTACATTCTAAGGATCCAAGATCATTGCAGATGGACATAGCAGTCATGAAATAAAAAGGCAACTAATTCATGGGAAGCAAGCTATAATAAATTTGGGCAACAAAGGCTGGATCTTGTCCAAGCCCTTGGGCATACACGTGGGGTAAAGTCTTCTAGAGATTCCACATGGTTACAAAAACAGGCCCTGAGTTCTTTTTACTACATAAGTTGCTCCACTCCTTTCAAAGATTAGGGCTTCCTTTCCCAAAAAGAATTTGAGTTCAGTATGGCAGAACATGTTCTTATTGCCATAAGGATATAAAATACGGAGCTGATTTGAGCAAAAGGAAAGAGGATGTTTGTGAATTAAGTCCAGAAAAATAAATTAGAATTCAGCAAATGATAACACAAACCTCCCACTCTGCCTTCTGCTTCTGCTTAAATCAATTTTAAATCAGAGGATGTGGAATTGCCAGTCAAAAATGGCTGATCAGAAGCATCATTCAGCATTATCAAGAAAATGAACCATTTTGTCTCTTTCAATCAGTAAGCATTTTAGAGAATCCTCCCACATACATCTGCTTTTTTGAAACTCCACCCACATGCTGATAGATGCCTAGTGTAACTGGCAGGTCTCTTTGGAATCTAAAGTGTGGGGAGAAAATGATGTTACATGCACACAAGAAACTAGCTAAAATATTAAGATAAATGATATCTTTAGCATTCCATTGCAAAGAAGAAATAAATACATATACAGTAATAAGATCAATATTCTTTTATGCAGGAACATTTCTGTTCTAAACCATAAGGACCACAATTCTTTTAAAAAGTTGATTGATTGATTGACTGACTGACTGACTGATTGAGAATATTTAGATACACTTGATCCTTGAACAATGTGGGTTTGAACTCTGGGACCTGCTTAGATGGCCATTTTCTCCTCTGAAGTTCCTAGATGACCCTGTTGAACAGCAGTGAACAACTAGTGATTTCAGGGAAAATCAAAGACTTCCCCAGATTCACTGCAGAATACAGATAGTCAGGGGACTTATTTGACAATAAGTGGATGCTGGGGCTATGGTTGCCAGTGGGTGGCTTAGAAAGCCTGACTTCTACAGAGCAACTGTGGCAGTGACAGCAGGCAGAAGAGTGAGAAGTGGGTATGCTAACCACAGCCAGAAGCGGCACTCTGGCCACCTGGGAAATTGAGCAGATGGTGGCCCACAGATGTGAGCAAGGACACCAGCTCTAATAACTGGGATGCAGAGCAATGCAGCTTTGCAACTGCATGGTGAGTTGGTGCCCCAACCCCTATGTTGTCCAAGGATCAACCCCACTACAATTTTTCAGCACAAACTTATCCAAACAATTAATGCAATATTGAAAATGTTCTAAACTTTCCACTACAATTTCATGGGTGCCACTTCTTGTAGACATTATCATCAATACATCTTGGGTAAAGAGACCTATTTGCTTTAAATATGTGTTTTGTTGCAAAGGTAGAAGTAATTACTCTAAAATAAAATACAAATATAATACATTTCAAAAAAAAAAGAGTGAGACTGTGACTAGGTAGTCTTCTGTATGCAGAATAAGCTATTTGAAACAGTGACAGGATGTGTAAGAGTAGGTATTCTTTTTATTACTTTGTTGGATAGCTCAGTGGTTTAGGTATCTGGCTGCAGAGCCAAAGTTTGGTAGTTCAATTCTCCACTGTGCCTCCTATAATAAGAGCCAGTCTGTATAACCATGGGCAATCTGCATAGTCCTAGGGTACCCATAGAAGAAAGAAATAGGTAACCACTTATGTGAATTCTCTTCCAAGAAAACTCTGAAAAGGATCACCATAAATCAGAATTGACTTGACTGATTTAGTTATTATATTCCTGTTGGGCTCCTGAAAACCACAATGAAGTAGACTACTTGCCCTGGAGGTCTGCTGTTGTGTACCACATTCAGATAACATAAGATGTCAGAATCCATGCTGGGCATGGTTACCTTTTTCAGCCAGATAGGTAGGTCAGTAGATGTAGATGCCTTCAATATGAAGATTTATTTAGGAATAAGTGTCAATAAATTCTGTGTATCCCAATCTGAATAAATACATGTAAAGGATCATGTAACTATTGAAACATAGTAAAGGGGTTATCAGACTATGAAATTACAGACCCAGGAAAACAGCTGAATGTTTAGCCTTTGCAATTTCTGGGAACAGTAAAAAAAACACCTCTGTAATTTTAGGATAGTGGAAAATCTATTCTAGACAATAAATCAATGTTTACATGAAAATCCATCACATAGCCATATCCAGAGCCAAACAGGGAAGCATGTTGCTACATAGAGGGAGGAGATTTTTCTTCTGAGGTGAGACAGAGGGAAGCACATAAAAGTTGACCAATGAATGATCTGTGGCACTGTTTGACATGTTGGTATCCAATCTAACATGTGCCCTGGGCTGATAGTGATCATCAACTGTTCTTTATGTGAACATGCAGACTATTATAGGACATTTGTGGACTAATGCTTCCAGTTCTTCTGTATGTCATAATATCATGTTTTCAATGAATGAAAAGCTTTTCATTGGGTTTCTGGTTTGTGTGTGTGCACGCATTTGGCACCCAGTTTTGCCAGTATTTTAAGACTTCAACTCACCACCTGCTTTTAAAATATTGAAGCACAAGTCAAGCAACTGGGAGCTGCATTTTTGGCAGAATTAGGACATGTCCCAATATTCTGTCCTACTCAGTGAGATGTGTTTCCAGATGTACTGCTCCTATACATTACATTTTTGTGTTAAGAAAAGAAGACTGAAAATGTTGTAGAGAAACTTGAAAAGGTCACAAATAGGTGATAATCTGGGTTTCCAACTGTAAGAAATGAATGTACTTAGGATGGACGGGAGCATGTACAGAGTGTTGGGTAAGAATGAATTGGGTTGGGGGTGGGATTGCCTTGGTAAAATGTAGGCAAAGACAGCAAAGACTGCCAGAAGTGGGCAGAAGCAGAATGTTAGAGAAGAGGCCATTCATTTGAATATTGGACTAGAATTGGTGGAGAATGGATAATTGATGGAGAATGCTGAAAACCCTGAGGAGAAGAAAGAGGAAAAATAAATGTGTGTGTATGTGTTTTGTGGTGTTTTTTTTTTTTGGGGGGGTGGGTGGGGGGATGGCTGCTGTCCTGGAACCATCTAACTGAGTAGGTGTAAGAAGGCTACCTTAGAATAGCAAATAGGTTTATTATTTTGCCATTGTGAGGGTAAATTGATGATCTGTCTTGCTTGTAGTGTTTTTGAGTGTTTGATGAAGCTGCTTTTTATTTCTCCCCTTTTTGAAATCTTCTGATGGTTGCTGTTTGTAAATACCTCAGTGTTGTTAAAATAAACCATTTAAAAAAACAAGCCCTGTGTTTCCTCATGCAAGTAAAGTGAATTTGTTTTTTTTTTAGTTTTTTTAGTTTACCTATACACTACCAAGATTGGGTCAAAACACTGTTTATTAGCTAACCCTAGGAAGATGGGAGGCTGTAATTTGTTAGGGCAGAGCTGTGATTGAGGTATTGAATATCCCAGGGCTTGTTTTGTGCTTAGAAAAATCCAGGCCAGACTTCGCAGGTAAAAGCATCCTGGCTGGTACAATCCCAAACTTAAAAATTTCTGAGGAAAAAAAGTATGGTGATCGTTACACCAACCCTCTAAAATCCATGAACAAGGCATGACAAATTCACAATGTTCAGGAAAATTTCACTATTAGTTTTGTTTACTATTGATGGGAAGGGGGGTGACCTTATATTATTGTTATAAATTATGTGATGATAATTTGAGATCTACAAACAGGTATCATTTCTTTTCTTTAAAATTATGGTGAAAGATCAAGAATTTGCAGCTTATCCTTGCCAAATGAATTCACATGAACATTGCATTGTCTTAACCATGCAGGTTTACTGGAGCAGTCCTGAAAGTTTTGCATCATGCTGTGAACATAATGATTTCCATAAGAAGAACACCCAATACTTTGTTTCGGGAACTGATGCCTTTCCAAGTTCATTTAACAGAGGGATTTATGTACAGTAGTTCTTTTCATCCCATAATAGAAAAAGCTGCTGACTCTGGCACGCCATCAAAATAAAAGTCTGAATGAAAGTGAAAAATTGCTTTTTCAATAGAAAGATTTAAATGTGGGGTGGTTTTTTAGGGGGGAGGGTTGATTGTTGAAATGTATAATTTTGGAGGACTGCAGTAAAAATGAACCAAACTACTATACTATTGAAAAATGATTGCTGAGTGAAAAGTAGCAGCACAGTCAGCTTCATCTTCCAGTGAAGGCTAGGAAGCCTCTCAATTTTTTTTAATGCATGCTGACAAATTTTTTTTTGCACGGTGCCAAGAGCTTGCAGGTGCTCAGAGAGAGAACTGAGAAAGTGACCTTGGAAGGCATAGGGAAGTAGCAATGGGACGAAAGACATGCAGAAACAGACATAAAATATCTGGAAAGCCATCTCTTAATCTCTGTGCCTTCCAAGCTTACTAAAGCTGGAGCATCCAGATGGGTTTAGCAAACCCAAAACAAGATCTATTTTTTTAAAAAGGAAATGAAAGACAGACAGACAGATGGTTAGGATATGCTTTGAATAACAGCTTTGTTTTGTGGGCATTTTAGAGTGCCCTGCCAAATTATTTGCACATGTACAATAACAAGTATTTCAAGACATCCTTTTGAAATTTCTTCACTAAATGTCTCCCCAATGTCATTCAATTTGGCTGTTTTACTCATGCCTGCTCTCCGCTTCAGCTTTCCCAAGAATCTATTTGTGTGTCCATAATGTTTCTTGTTATCTCTGGCAGACTGGGAGAACTTTAGTTAAAAGCAAACATATCATCAGCAGGTGTGCTGCTAAGAACTGCAACCACTTAAAATGCTATCAGTGGGAGGGCAAAGTCATACAATGACTGCCTTCCAACACAGGATGAAAAGTCACACACACAAAAAGTTCTAGAGTCTCCTTAGAACTGTGAATAAGAAAAATTGCTGTGGAGAAAATGTGACCATAGCTTTGCATACTTGTTCAAAACAAGCACAATAGATTTTTTTAAATTATGCAATCTTGATTTTTAGATAACCATGCAGATTTATATCAATGTAATTAGTGTACCTGGGGGACTGCAGTGGCTTAGTCGTTGAGACATTGAACTTGACAACTGGAAGGTCAGCAGTTCGAGGCCCAACTGCTGCATGATGGAGTGAATTTCCGTCTCTGTCCCAGCTCCTGCCAACCTAGTATGAAAGCAAGAAATTGCAAGTAGATAAATAGGTACCACTTCAGTGGAAAGGTAAACAGTATTCCGTGCACTCCGGTGTCTAGTCATGCCTGCCACATGTCAATGGAAATGTCTGCAGTTGCAGATTGCGCTGGCTCTTTGGCTATAAACAGAGATGAGCACTGAATCTTAGAGTTGGATACAACTGGCTTTCAAGCAAGGGCAACTTTTACTAGGAGGACACGATATCCGGGAGAGGGGTGGGGAGACAGATTACAGTTAGAAGGAAGAATGGAAAGAAAGAAAAAGAGTTAGATAAATATAAAAAGTTATGCCTCCCTCTGTCACACACAGACACATATAAAGGAGTCATAGTGTAGGTAGCTACTAAGACATCATGCAAAAGCTTTGCCAGTGTGGATGTTCTGTCATGATATTCTGACAATGGAGTGACATGGAGTATACAAGCTCTGGTTTAGAGTAGCAATTAGGAGGAGCTACTTTTTGGACCACTATCCCCAGAACCTCCCAACCAGCAAAGGATTCTAGGACTCCAAAGAAATAATTTTTCCAAGCTTTGGTTCAAAGATCTAAGTACAGAAACAGCTATCTACAATATTGCAATGGGAAGAAGATGACCCTCCTTGTTGACAATACCTCTTTCATTGAAAAGTCCTCAGTGCTTCAAAGTGGCCTTTATGTCAGTTTCACTGATCATCTCTTATGTTAGCAAAATCTTGATATTTAAGAATACTGTACAGTTGTACCTCGCTTAAAGAGCATAATGCGTTCCACAGGATTGCTCTTTAAGAGAGTTTGCTCTTTAAGAGAAACACCATTGTAAATTACCAATTGTGGGAGGGATTTCAAACCCTGATTTATTTGTTAAGTGAGTTTTTGTTGGTTTTATTTGTTAAGCAAAGCGAACGTTCAGAGATAATTCTGCTCTTTATGCTAGTTACTCTTTAAGTGAGGCGCTCTTTATGCGAGGTTTGGCTGTACTTCAACACAACTTCAACTTTTAGAACAAAGTGGTGAGTTTGACAGTTTGTTCATAGTATCTTGAAACTCAACTCCTCTGGATCAATTTAGAAGAGTTAAATTAAAATTTATGATAACCTACCTACCTACCTGCCTGCCTGCCTGCCTGCCTGCCTGCCTGCCTGCCTGCCTGTCTGTCTGTCTGTCTAACTTCAAAGCTGTCAGGTTCATGATGATCACACTCTCACTCTGCTCAAATTGAAAAGGCACTGCATGAGTTCTTGCTTTGTGCAGATGAACACCACCATCCCCCAACACTCACAGAAACACCACCACCTGTGTAAGGCAGTATTGCTATTAAACAATCACTTGTTACAATCTGGCAGAGATCACCAGCAGGGCAATAATTAATTTATTATAAAATGCATCAAGTGTTACATTTAAAATATTCACAGATTATAATGGGAAAAGATAATTCAACTTCCTCTTTGACAAGAGAAATAAGAATTAAAAATAATTTCAATTTCTTCATTGTCATAGGTCTCCCGTTAAATGAGCTTGACACTAGCATGTGCAAACAGACATACTTTCTCGATGAGCAAATAAAAGGTGGATGAATATCAAGCCCATCCACCCTGAAATCATAGAACTGGTACACAAAGAAGGGGACATTGGGACAGAAATCCATCACTAACTGTATTTTCTGGAAGGATATTCAGTCTGGCCAGACATCCCGCTACAGTAATGGAGTAGACCATACAGCCTGTGACTCAATGCTGAGCTGTGATGGCGCACCATGTTCATATCCTCAAGGCTGAAGCAGTCCATTGCAATCCCAATGTTAAATCCTGCATGTCTCATTTCACATGTGCTGCAGGAGATGGCTGCATGATCACAGTGTGTGGGTCACTTTGTGGCAAGCTGGGATCCACCTTAAACAAATTCACGACAGTGGCATTTTTTCTGAAAATGATTTCCAGGGAAAAAAATGTATACTTGGATATGAGTAGAAGCCGCAGCTGATTCAGTCTATTGTGTATGCGTGTGCATGTGTGCGTGCATGTGTGAGCATGTGTGCTTTCCTTCCTTCCATCTTTCCTTCCTTCCTTTCTTTCTTTGCATTTTTTTGTGGGAGAGGGGCAGGATAAGATAAATGCCCTCTTAGACAAGTGATTTTGTAGGCAACTTCTCCCATTAACAATTGCTATACCTGGAAGTCTTGTTCAATACAGAACAGGGCAATACATTAGCTCAGTAGTAGGGGGTGTACGTTGTATGTGAAGTATTCATGTCTAATCTAGTTAAATGACCTGAAAAGCAGCAGTGATGAGCAACACTTCTGTGATAGAGCCAGAATGAGATCTCTAATCTTCTCTGTTGTTAGAAGTATATCTGTCAATCACCAGATTTCAATGCTATCCATGAGATTTCATGTGACATCAGTGGTAGAAAATCTAAGTGGCTTGGCATAATAGCTGGTAAAAGACAATATAATGCCAGCTGCTCAGTGATGGGATGTCAAAAATTCTAATACCACGCCATGACGTCACGGACGTCATGGGCGTGGCCAATGTCATGACGTCATGACGTCATGGGCGGAGCCAACGTCATGACGTCATGACGTTGTGGGCAAGGCCAAAAATAAAAAATAAATAAATAAACATGCACACAGACCCGTATATAACTTAAAGAAATAAAATAAAGAAATAAATAAAATAAAATTTAAATTAAAGTACAACCACCCACCGAAAACACAAATAAATCACCCACCCACCCTAAATATAAAAGCCTCACTTACCTTCCTTGGCACTGACGAACCTTCATGTGGCCCGGGGCCACCCGGCAAGGCACGCTGCCCCTGACTGCCACGGCCGCCACAGCCGCCTGCAGCCCCTGCCTGGCCACCGAACTCCCACGGGCACGTTGGTGCCTGCCCGCGCCGTCCGCCCACGCTGCGCCGTCCTAGGGACTTGGGCCGGACAAACCCCCATGCCCTGGGTAAGCGCGGCGGGGCTCGCCACCGCCGCATCATCTTCCGCCGGCCGCCGGCAGCTTCCTCGGGCATGGGGGTTTCTCGGGCCCAAGTCCCTAGGACGGCGCGGGCGGGCGGCGCGGCGCAGGCGGACGGCACGGGCGGCGCGGCGCAGGCGGACGGCGCGGCCAGGCACCAACGTCCCCGTGGGAGCTCGGTGGCCGGCTAGGGGAGGTGCCCTTCTCTTAGGGCTGCCGCCGCTGCTGCCGGAGCCACTCTAAAAAGAGGCGGCTCCAGCTTCGGAAGATTTTTTTTTTTTTTAATTGGATCCATTTGGCTCCAATTGACTGCGCATGTCCAGAAACTCAATTTGACGCATGCGCAATGCGTCAGATTGAGTTTCTGGACATGCGCAGTCAATTGGAGCCATTTTATCTCTGATTTTAATTTTTTTTTTCCTTTCGGTCAGGCGTCCGGAACCGGACGCCCCAAAAGTGGACTTCCCCTCACGGAGAACCCTCCGGGATTCATCTTACCGGTTCCAGAGATCCGTCTGGAACCGGTGACATCCCATCACTGC
Organism: Furcifer pardalis; assembly: GCA_030440675.1. NCBI lineage: Eukaryota > Metazoa > Chordata > Lepidosauria > Squamata > Chamaeleonidae > Furcifer > Furcifer pardalis. The sequence continues at coordinate 91,863,170 of CP126895.1, read as the reverse complement.
AGCTGCTGTTTACAATGGGAACTTCTCCAAAGCATGAATGAATATAGCAATATATATGTATTTCTTTTAAAAGCAAAAAAGCTTTAATTTTCTTTTTCCCTTCCTTCCTCTTCCCCTCCTTTTCTCATTTTTTTCTCTGCTTCTTTCCCACACCTTCTGTGATTTCTTAAAAGTCTGCGGGAGGTTACATGTCATTTCTGTGTTGCACAAACCAACTATTGTAACAACTCCGTAACACACCTTCATTCTCTCTTCATTGTTGGCTGGTTGCAAAAGTGGAATTCTATATTCATTCAGTCTCCATGGTAACATTGTTTCTTATTAAATGAGAAACAAAATGGCATAATTATCTTACATGATCTTTCACTTTGCCAAAGACTTCAGTTGCATCATTGGCGATTACTCTGCATGCTTGAAGATGTTGTTTTCTTTTGATTATTATTATTATTATTATTTGTAATTTTGGAAGACTCTACAGCAGGGGTTCGCAAACATTTCACGCCATGGGCCGATCACTTGGTTGAGCATGCCAGTCATATGGTTCCTCCCACAGCAAAACACATCCATAGCTGTTGTAAATGCGTTTACAGCAAAGTTTGCTCATGCGAGGACGCATTTTACTTCTGCTTCCTGCAGCTTTTGTGCATTTGTGGGCACATTTTATTTCTGCTTCTAGTAGCAGAGGGTGCCACAAAACAGATGATTTGTTACCGTGGAACGGTTCTATCTCGCAGGCTGTAGTTTGGCCACCTCTGCTCTACAGCTTAAAAACAGTAGCAGTTGTGCTGCTTAAACACTCTCATGCAGGATGCAAGGGATGTTTGCCTTCAGCACATAAATTAATGCAAATGGCTATCTGTGTCTCTGCAAACAGAAGCTTCAATCTATGGGGAAATGCTTCAGTACACATTGAACTGAAATGGATTACATTGCTACAAGGCTGTGTAAAAATACAGTCCTGTATAAATATATTTGAGGACTGGTGTGGCTTGACAACTGGAAGGTTGGCAGGCCAGCAGTTTGAGACTCAACGGCTGCATGATGAAGTGGCCTCCAATCTCTGTCCCACCTCCTGCCAACCTAGCAGTTTGAAAGCAAGAAATTGCAAGTAGATAAATAGGTAGCACTTTGGTGAGAAGGTAACACATTCAATGCACTCTGGTGTCTAGTCATGCCAGCCACATGATCACAGAAACTGACTCTTTGGCTGTCAATGGAGATGAGCACTGTACCCTAGTGTCGGATATGAATGGCTTTCAAGCAACAGCGATCTTTAGCTATACAGTACTATAAATATATCTGGAGCTTAGGATCTTGGCCATATAGCAGCTGCCTATAGGAAAGCATATGCATATGTACCATTTGGCATCATACCAAATATCATCCCACAGCTCCATTGCACATTGAACTGATCATTTGACAGGTGAGAGAACAGCCCTTATATCTGGTGAAAACAGCTAACTACTATCCTATTGGTAGTCCCATTCAGATTAGACCAACTGGCTTAATGGGATATGCATAAGTGTTGATTAACTACTGATTCAGTAGCTGGGACAACCAATAGGATACTGCTTTAGTGTAATACAATAAGAGAAATCTACTGTTTTATTTCTCCTGTGATACAAACCAACTTAACTATCTGAGGAAATATGGACTTTATAGTGATATCTAGCTTTCAAGAGTTATATTTAACTGAATATCCTAAAATAACAAACCTTCCAATCCAATTCTTCAAGGCCAGCTCTACAGAATGAGGGAACCACCTCATGTAACTGTTTGAGTGTAAAGAAAGGACAGCAAGTGGTAAATTATTCTTTAGTGCCACTTTTTTTCACTTCCCAGAGTAGAGACTTGTGGAATTTTCTGCTTCCAATCTAAAAAAAATGTGGCCAACATCGAGTACTATGCAAGATATAAAATGATGTTTGCTACATTCCTTGTTTTTGTTGAGTCAGGCTATCTCAACATTGTGAGACTCATAAGGAAGGCATTTTCCAGACCTATTGAGATTCTTCATCTTCAGGTGAAAATAATAGAAGGAATTTTTTTCAATCTTTCCTAGCATTATTCCCTCCCATCAAGTGTTTTCTTTGCACATTGTACACAAATAAAGACTGCCTCACTTTCATCATTTTTGCTTCTAAAGAGATGTGAAAATAATACATCATTCCTAAGCACTGATATAAAGATGCTTGTGCCTCCTATCAGTGACTGACAAGAACATCAACTGACCTAGTTTGCAAATGGGTTGGGATGAGTGGATGAATTTTATTACAATGATTTCCCTTTAGGAATTCAGTTAATTAGTTCCCAGATCCACCAGAGGCAACTCAGTGAGACACAATAATAGTTTTCTCTTTATTCGTGTGATATCTATGATTATATCATCAGAAACAATCAAAAATGGCCACTATGTATTTGTGTGGCAAAAGCAGAAGAAAGCCAAAATGTATTTGTTGTGTATTGACCATATGATCTTATAGCGTCAGCTGTCCATTGACAATGCACTTGTATCCATATGTTAGGGTGATCATACTGAAGAGCCAGATTGGAGCTTTTTGGCTTTGTTGTGATGTGATATTGAGTTTGCAGCTCACAATTGGCTTGTAGTTTCAATCAGGGGTTCACTATTTACACTGGAGGCAAAAGCAATCACCATTCCTGTTCCCACTTCCTTCCTTCCTCCAGTCCTGCTTCTGCTACTCCACCTTGCCTCTGATCTCACTTCTGCATCCACCCAATTCTCTTACTATTCATCTTCATCTTCAAAAAGCAAAACTGTTTTTCAAAAATCTTTTCACCCTCTCAGTTCAATTCCCGTACTGTGAAGATACTCCTTCTGCTTTATGCTCAACAAAAGAATTAAAAGAAAAGTTAGTCTCAGGGAGATATGTGGATTGAAGAGGGGGCAGAAAGAACCCAAAATCTTCAAAGTACAGGAACGGAAATGAAGATGCATAGTCAGACAATTGGGTGGACACAGCCAGAGTTTAAAAAGAGATCACTTTAAAGAGTCTCTGGCGAAGTGCATTTAGAAGCACTTGCAAACAAACAAATAAAAATAATCAGCATCAAATGGTCTGGTGCCTACTTCCCCCTCAAACGTTCATCTTCCTCTCTCTGGGGAGATGCTCTTCTCCATCTCTACAGAGATGTGTCTCCTTATGTAGTTAAAGGAACTGTGCATACCACAGTGTTGTTAAGGCAGTGCGGCTTTACCAATTCTGAAATCATCCTTCGACATCAGTTTTAGGAACTTCAAAAATCATAGTGGATCAAATAGTGTCCTTTCCACCCAAAAATTAGTCTGGCCACTTTTATGTTTAATTAAAAAGAAACAGTAACAAGATCAGTGAGCCACTAGCACTTATTTAGCAGTAAATTATACAATGATAAGATGAGATGGTGATTTACCACTAATTTCAACTGTGTAAAAAAAAAAACAACAATCAGGGAGAGGGAAGAACATGGAACATGTGAACATCATACCCACATGCCTACATCACTGAAGCACCACCTAAAGACACACCCTTTTGTTTTTACATTCATTCTCACAGAATAACACCCTTCCTAATCCTTCCAACATGAAAAAAGTAAAAGCCCTTCAGCATCCCAGAAATGGCTACTTTGACAGAAAAAAGCCATGGGTGGATTTGATTCAACCTTTGTGTAATGCAAGCAGAAAAAACCCTTTGATTATAACAGTTTAATAAGTGGAGTAAATCCAGATGTACTGTGGCTCAAGTGGTTAAGATGCTGACTGGGAGGGGGAAGGTCAGCAGTACAATACCCGAGTGCTGCATGATGGAATGAGTGCCTATCTCTGTCCCAGATCCTGCCAACCTAGCAGATCCTGCCAACCTGCCAACCTAGCAGTTTAAAAGCAAGAAATTGCAACTAGATAAATAGGGACCACTTCGGTGGAAAGGTAAACAGCATTCCATGCACTCCAGTGTCTAGGCATGCCTGCCACATGTCCACGGAAACGTCTGCAAAAACAGACAGCGCTGGCTCTTTGGCTATAAACAGAGATAAGCACTGAACCCTAGGGTCGGATATGACTGGCTTTTGAGCAAGGGTGACCTTTACCTTTACCTTTACAGTATTTGATAATATAGTTAGCTGCTAAATAAGTCCAGCTGTATTCAGTAATGCCTAATCTCAGGACCCACAAGGTTATGGCATGTGTCTGGGAAGTGACCAAATACTATGTCCGGGCTAGAAAATGATTTATGATCACTTTCATCTTTCTTTTGTACAGTATATATCAAAATTATCTGTGTGCTGCATCTGGATTGCACATTTCTTCCAATAACTCCAAGAAAATGTAACAACATAATTCTTCCCTTTTCTGATGGTTAAATCTGAAAAAGAGTAATAATGCAAGGTCATCCAAGACTGAAGGGAAAACTGAGCTCATGTCTTCTTGCTCAAAGTCCACGTTTCTATGTGCTTTACATGGTAATAAAGTCATGGAACCTTTGAGCTTCTCACATTTTTAAAATTTAACTCAGTTATAAATTTTAAAAAACAAATTTGCTTGAAGATAAATATTTTCTCAGGTTTTTATTTAAATGTCCAGTCTAAGGTCTTCTCTGACTCCTAAATCCTTAATGCTCCTAAACAAGATGAGTCAGCCTGAGCTATTGTAACAGTTATCCCATACTTTATGACGCTACATATGAACAATTAGCATTCATAAGAAAAAGGTTCCCAGAGTCAGAGTGATGACTCAGCCAATTGAGGAACATGAAGCTTCAGAGTTTGACATCTGTGTGAAATCAGTTAAGTTATCTTTTTGTAATTACACTAATGATAAGTTTTTAAGCAATGCTGCATCATACAAGATCAGAATAGCTGTGTTTTCCCCCTAGAAATAGCCCAAAATAGGAGAGGTCTTTCAAGTAAAACTAGTCTAAAATGATGGCTAGTGAGGTGAATCATGTAATACTTTAGCTGTTAAGGGGGAAACAATATTATTTAATATAACTATCGAGTGCTTCATTATATTTATTTAACAAGGAAGATGCCAGCCTTCTAGGCAGTAGCTGAGAGCTAGTGCAGTATATATCTCAGTGGCTGAGCTACGAGTTAGGAAGTCACAAAGCAATAGGAAAGCAATCTCATCTATATACCACCCCATAGCGCTTAGTGCACTCTCTAGGCAGTTCACAAGTTAATTAGGATTTGCCCCCAACATGCTGGGTACTCGTTTTATTGACCTTGGAAGGATGGAAGGCTGAGACAACCTTAATTCCTGGTCAGGATCAAACTCACAACCAGTGGTGGGATGTCAAATTTTTTACTACCCCACCGTGACATCATAACAATGTGGGCGGAGCTAACATCATGATGTCATGATGTCATGGGCGGAGCCGACGTCATGATGTTGTGGGTGGGGCCAAATAAAAAAATAAATAATAATAAATAATAAAATAAAAATAAGCACACACACACAGAGAGAGAGAGACACACACACCTCAACCCACGCACCCACCCACAACACAAACCCGTAAATAAATAAAATAAATAAAATAAAAATACATTAAAATACACCCATCCACCCAAACACCCACCAATCCACCCCAAACACAAATCAACCAGAGCTTCTAAACCAGAGCTTAAAGCTTATTCTGGCTAATCTTTCTCACACTAGGTCAGATGGAAGGAACTACAGAATGAACTTGCCACAAGATGGCTTCATGTTGGCACTTTTCAACTTTTCAACAGTTAAAGAAGTTAGGTACAGTACTAAGTCTTTGCCTAACCAGTTCTCTAGGATAATATGCCTTAATGTAAATGTAAAACAGCTGTACCTCCTTAAGGTACTCCAATTGTAACAGCAATTGGAACAGCACAGGTGTAGCTTATTGATGAGGTAATTCCAAGACTTTGGTTAAAAACCCCAAGCCAGGCTGCCAGGCCTGCCGGCTGCCAGGCCTTTTTAGGAACTGTGGTATTATGTCAATATAGGTAAAGGTATTAAATACACATTAAAATACACAGAGACACACCACATCCAAAGGTGAGCCACTTACCCTGGGGAGCAGACTATAGGGAGCTTCAGGCTAGCAGTTTCTCTTCCTCTTTCCTGCTTGGGAGGACAGCAAAGAGGCCATGCATACGCACCAAGCACTGTAGGCGTGCATGCACACCAAGTGCTTGGCATGCATGTGCAGTGGGGGAACCAGTGAAAAGGTAAGCCCCAAAGGTGGTTCCCCCCAAAAGCTTCTACCGGTTCTCCAGGACACTGGGGAAAGTTACTACTGGTTCTGGCAAACTGGTGCGAACCTGTTACATCCCATCACTGCTCACAACCTTTTGGTTGCAGGACAGCAGTTTAACCACTGCACCACCAGAACAGTCACTGAATCAGGCCTTGCCTATCCTATAATCCAGAGCTTGGAAAAGTTAATTTTTCAGACTACTCACTCTCTGAAGTTTCACTCCCAACACAGAAGGCTCTTTTGACTATTTACCTTTCACCCTCTCCTTGCCAACTTCACTCTTTCCTATCTTCTCTGATTCTATGGTTCTGGCCAGCCACAGGCATTGAAGGGTGGAGATCAACCAAAATTCCTAAGGAAATCTCATCAAATGATAAACATTCACAATGTTCATAGATCAAGAAGTGGAGTTGATCCATGAAAGCTAGTTCTAAAATGTAGCAGTTAGTGTTTAAAGTGCCTTACCATTTTTGCCTTTCTTTTCTCTTTCATTTTGTTTTATATACTGTCTGATATAGTGAAAGAAAGCCTCTCTAACATGGAACATTGGTATTTATAAAAGAGTGGTACATGAATGTTTCAAGTTTCTTTTTATGTTCCAATTTCTGTGTAACCTTTTGACAACTTTGTATGTCAAAGAAAGCATGCTATTGCTATATTCCATCCACCCTACTCTGTCTTGTTAATATGAAGAAAAGTTCTGAGGGAATATCCAGCTAGGTAAAATATATGACATAATACAATCACATCTCTAAGTACCTTTTTACTAAAGTACGGTATCTTTTTACTAAACACAGAAAGTTTAGATTGGATCATACCAACCTAGTACTGTATTTGATTTTTTTGAAACTCAGGCACACACATGGAAAGCCAAATAGCTTCTTATTATCAGCATGGGTCTGGGGGAAAACCCCAATCTTCCTCGCTTATTAAACAAAAATGTCACACTTAGATTGCAACCATGAGCAAGGTTCGCTGTTAATGAAAGTAGGGAAAGGATTTAGCAGAAGATTTGTTATTTTCCCCAAGATCTTTAGTCACATGTATGCCACATGACAGATATCCTGCAGTGACATTTATAGACAGGAGAGAACTTTTGATTTCAACCTCGTGGGAGTTTGTTATAGGGTAAAATAGAACCAGTTCCTATCAAATGTTTTTCAAATCATTTCAAATATGAGGACATATTTAAAGTATGGTTTCGCCACTGTAAGCCACAGATCACACCCATTAACATTTTCTTGAGAAATTCATACACAGCAGAAGGAATGTAAATATTACATTCTTCCTTTTTTGGAGAGAGACCAAAGTGTGAAGGACTGGGAAGCAATCCACTCTTTTCTCCTCACAGTAAAAATCTGTGCATTAGATCTTTCCCCCTACAAAACCTTACACAATTTCCACAAAATTACTTAGATTTTCCACATCAGTTTTTTTCTGGAGGAAATGCCAGGCTGTGTAGGATTTTTACAATTTCTATGCAAAGAAGCATGTTTCCTTTGTAGAATTCATCAGAATGGGCATTAATCTGTGCAAAATTTGAGATTTCTTGTGCAGAACAACAGGGGGAAACAAAACAAAAAGAATGAAAATGAGATTGTGGAAACGGGAAAATCTTGCTGATCTAAGTTGGGAGTCCTTGGGAAAGCACCAAGAACAAGGAAACCATTGCATCTCTAGTTTCCTTCTACTGCACTCCTTCACAGTCCCATATCACTCATTTTCATTTTCCTATTTAAAAACACCCAAACCTTCACAAGATCCCAGGTGCCACAGTGTTTAAACTGCTATTTGTTGTTGTTCAGTTGCACAGTCGACTCCGACCCTCTGCGACCCCATGGACCACTGTCCTCCAGGCACTCCTGTCCTCCACCATCCCCCTCAACTCGCTCAGCTCCGTGCCCATTATCTCCACAATACCATCTAGCCATCTCATCTTGGGCCGTCCCCTTCTTCTTTTGCCTTTGACCCTTCCCAGCATCAAGGCTTTCTCAAGTGAGTCCTCTCTTCTCATTTTATGTCCAAAGTACCTTAGCTTCATCTTTACTATTTGACCTTCTAAGGAGCAGTCAGGTTTGATTTCTTCTAAGATTGACCTGTTCTCCTCGCTGTCCAGGGTATTCTCAAAACTCTCCTCCAACACCACATTTCAAAGGCGTCTATTTTTCTGCGTTCCGCTTTCCTAATGGTCCAGCTCTCACAACCATACATTGCCACAGGGAATACCATTGCCCTGACTATGCGAATCTTTGTTTGCAATTTGATGTCTCTACTTTTCACTATGCTCCCCAGGTTTCTCATTGCTTGCCTCCCGAGAATCAGTCGCCTTTTTATTTCATGGCTGCAATCACCATCTGCAGTGAGCTTTGATCCTAGGAAAGTAAAGTCTGTAACTGCCTCTACTACTTCCCCATCTATTTTCCAGGGACTGATAGGGCCTGTTGCCATGATCTTGGTTTTCTTGATATTTAGTCTCAAGCCAGCTTTTTCACTCTCTTCTTTTAACCTAATCAGGAGCTTCTTTAGGTCCTCCTCACTTTCCGCCATTAGGGTGGTATCATCTTTTGTGCGTTTCATGTACTGTATTATATTTTTCAGCCTGATTTGACTGAAAAAGTTAAATTCTTCTGAAAAACGTCGTGCACATCCATGTGGTATGGTTGTGAAGGGAAATAGAGAATTATACATTACCCAGTTGTTTCTAGATTAAAGTCTCCCTTGCTCAAAATCCTGTCTGGTCTGACTCAAGGGGGTGGTGCTCATCTCCATTAACAGCCAAAGTGCCAATGCTGTTTGTGTCTGCAGACATTTTCGTGGTCATGTAGCAGCCCTGACTAGAATGCTGTTACCTTCCCAACAAAACAGTACATATTTTATTTATCTACTTGCAATTTCTCGCTTTCAAACTGCTAGGTTGGTAGGAGCTGGGACATAGACAGAAGCTCAATCCATCATGCAGCGCTCAGGTCTCAAACTTCTGACCTGCCGACCTTCTGGTTGTGAAGCTCAGCATCTTAACCACTAAGCCACCACAGCCCCATTTGTAGATTGGTAATATTTAAAAGTTATGTGATCTCTCTGTTAGTTCCTATTTATCATGTAGTGTTTACTTTTCTGCGATCCAATAAAGATATCACCTTGCTCCTGCATTTGTATTGTGTAAATATCATATGGCTCTCTTTGTTTCCGAAAATTCATCCTCCAGTATTTCAGGAAGCAGCTATGTGACTCCCACCCCCATCCCCCAATATAGTCACTCCTGTTGAAGTATGTTAGCCTGGCTTTCATCCTTTCATGACATCACTCATGGCATGACATCACTCTGCTTGCCATTCCCTCAGTGGAAAGCACAAGAGTCCTTCCTAGCTAGCACTGATAAATCAACTTGGAGGCATGATTATTTCCCACACATCTATGAGATATTAAAACCAACACTAGTTTTGTTTTCAGCACAAGTCCAGTACATAGTCATATCCCCCTGTTTTGTCCTGAAGCACTGGGGGCAAATGAACAAGGGGATTTGGTCCAGATGGTTAGGGGCCAGTGGAGACAATGATGGAACACAGGGTGAATTCTGAGGTGGGAAAGAACTACAACAGTAGATGGTTGCACTGATTTGATACAAATTATAATTACAATATTAAAAAGAAATGTAACCTCCATCCCAGTGATGGTGAACCTTTTAGAGACCGAGCGTCTCTAAAACTGCAACCCAAACCCCATTTATTTATCGCAAAGTGCCAACATAGCAACAGGGGAGGGAGGAAACACTCCCATTAGCCTGCTGGGCAGAGGGGAGGGGTGAACTCTGTGCTGGGGGAAGGGAGGAAGCGCTCCCATTAGCCTGCTGGGCAGAGGGGCAGGGCAAACTCTGTCCTGGGGAAGGAAGTGCTCCCATCGGGCTGCTGGGCAGGGAGGCAGGGCAAACTCTGTGCTGGGGTGCCTGCATGGGTACCCACAGAGAGGGCTTTGAGTGCCATCTCTGGCACTCATACCATACATTCACCACCACTGATCTATCCTATTAAACCAAGTCTGACCAGGTTATCCAGCGACTAAACACTGGTCATCAGGTGGTGGGTAACTAACCTGACAACCCTGAGGACTAGCAGTCTTATATGGCAAAGTCCACAGGGATGGGTGATGGTCAATAAGTGGATTAAATCCCACTTGCATCCATCTTGATGGAGGGCAGGAGCTTCATCAATACTGGCCTAGGGTTGATGAAGACTTTGTGTGCCAAAAAGAGTCAGGACAAGAAAATGACTTGCGGAACTGGATCAGTGGTACAGTTGTCATGATGTAATACAGAAGGATGGAAGGCCACTGTGTTACATTCGCAAAACAATCTTCATGGCTGATCACCATGATGACCGCCTATACTGTATTCGGAATAGGAAATGGCACAAGAAGAAGAAGAAGAAGAAGAAGAAGAAGAAGAAGAAGAAGAAGAAGAAGAAGAAGAAGAAGAAGAAGAAGAAGAAGAAGAAGAAGAAGAAGAAGAAGAAGAAGAAGAAGAAAATCATGTTATTAATGAGTTTAACAACGTCTGCCTCAAGATAAAAATCTTTGGCTGCTGGCAGGACAGCAAAGAGTTGGTCAACCTTTGGAGCAGCAGCAGTGAAGGCCTTGTCTTGTGTTCTCATGAAATTTTCATGTGAGAGTGGCAGGGCTAAGAAAAAGCTCTCCTCTGATTATCTTAAAATCTGGTTACTGGACCCACACTAAGAAGACAACAATCAGTGGTCTTGGGGTGAGAAGTCTGGCTTGGGACTTGAAATAAAGTCAAGCATGTCCATTCCAGTCCTAGGGGCACATCTAGGTTTGGGAAGGATAGTTTCTCAGGATGGTTTCTTGTGCCCTTAGGCAGACACTGGCATAATGTCCAGTTTTTCTACAATAGAGGCACCTCTCTTTCTCCCATGTAAGGTCTGGTGCTCCCTTCATGAATGGGCTCCTCATTGGTGAAGGACAGCTATGAAGTGAATCAGGAGCATTTAAAAGCGACCCACATTGCTAGGCTCTCCTTAAAGCACAGCTTGGCAAACCCTGGTGGCAGTTTTCCAGTTGCTTTTCAGCCCAAGGGCACTGCAGACAGACTACTTCATCCAGTATGTCATCCAAAGTTTTATGGTAGAATGCTGCAGTTAGCTTCCTAAGCTATTTTTTCAAAGTCACATTTCACACTCCATGTGGAAGGTTGTCAGGATGCTACACTGACTGAGTTGTGTTCAGCCCATAAATAAAGATCAATGTTCAATCTTCTTGACTTTTCTATATGGCACATTTAACGAGAATACTGACATTTTTATAGAAGTTTTCTTCTGCACATAAAATATGGATACTATCAAATCTTATCCTGGAAATAAACAGTAGTTTATCAAACAAGCAAACACAAAGCCAATACTGAATGGACAATTTTTAAATATTAATATAAGAAGTAAGGGCATTAACTTGGCTTTTTTAGGCCTAACTCAGCCATGACTTAATGGTGATATAAATCTGATGGTACATACAATAGGGAAGGTCATCCAGAAATAAGTAAGCATAAATATGCTGATGATATACAACACTATCTCTTTTTTACATTATCTGCAATGAAAGCTGTCTGGGTTCTAGAGTGCCATTTGGCCTTGGTAGTGGACTGGACAAGGACTAAAAAGTTTAAATTGAATCCAGACAAGATAGATACCTTGTTATTTGGAGACCCACTAGATCGGTTAAGGGGTAATTTGCCTGCTCCAGTTACATTTCCTCTAAAAGACCAGGTCCATAACTTGAGTGTTACACTGGGCCCAGCTTTCTCAATGGAGAAGCAAATAGCAGATGTGGCCAGATCCACTTTTTTCAATCTTTGGCAGATTGCGTAGTTATACCCCTACCTGGATTGAAAGTCTCTGGCAGCATTAGTTCATCATTGCTAATTTCAAAAATTGCTTGCTGTAATATTCTCTACATGAAAATGCCCATGAAAATGGTGTGGAATCTTCAAAAGGTCCTGAATGCAGTGGCTCAGTTAGTTCCCAAGGCTCAGGAATTTCATCATATTAATTTTTTTTTTTGACCCTGGCCTGGCCTGCCTGCACTGGCAATTTCAAGGTGTTGGTATTGACCTACAAAGCCCTAAACAAGTTGGGACCTTAATATCTGTTGAAGGGTCTGTCTCAAAGATCCTGGTCTGCCCACTCCTTCACAGCCTCACTGTTATGGGTGGCCACAACCAGTGGTGGGCAGCCAAAGTTTTTACTACCACACTGTGGGTGGAGCCAATATTGTGGGCGGAGCCAACATCATGACATCTTGGGCGGAGCCAATGTCATGATTTCATGGGTGGAGCCAATGATGTGGGCAGAGCCAATGTAAAAAAAAAAACCATAAAAATAAGTACACAAAAAAATACAAATTAAATAGACATAAAATAAATAAAAATACACATAAAAGCACATAAAATACACATTAAAATAAATAAACATTAAATAGACATAAAAACACATAAAATACAAATTAAATACACATAAAACACATAAAAATACACATTAAAATAAATACACATTAAATACACATTAAAATACACCCACCCACCACACATCCAAAGGTGAGTCACTTACCCTGGGGAGCAGACTATAGGGAGCTTCAGGCTATCAACCTCTCTTCCTCCTCCCCACTTGGGAGGACAGCAAAGAGGCTGTGCATACCCACCAAGCGCTGTAGGCACGCATGCACACCAAGCGCTTGGCATGCATGCACAGTGGAGGAACCATTGAAAACATAAGCCCCCAAGGTGGTTCCCCCTAAAAGCCACTACCGGTTCTCCGGGACACTGGGAAAAGTTACTACCAGTTCTGGTGAACTAGTGCGAACCTGTTGCTGCCCATCACTGGCCACAATAAAGGAGTTACAGAAGGCATCAACAAGGAATTGGGCCTTCTTGACTGTCCTTCTGGAATTCTCTTCCTTTGGAAGTTCACCAGGCCTCCTCCCACCAAATCTTCAATAAACTGGTGAAACCAGAGCTTTATGAGAAAGCTTTCTCCAACATTATTCCCTTGCCTTAGTCTTTTTTGTTCCATCTGTTTATGACTTATTCCAAAGTTTACTATTGATTTTGTTGTTTTCATTGATTTTTGTTTTCTTTCTTTCTTGTATTATATTTAGTGTTTATTTTAAATTTTATGTGTTGGGTTGGGATGCTGGGTGGGATTTTAATCTTTTCTTTCTCTAAACCACCTCAACTATGGTTTATAATTAATCAGGCAGTATATAAATCTAACAAACATGGTACAAATGGTAGAATATGACATTTCACTAACAGAAAACTGATTGTGTATAATCAAGACAGCATCCTGCCCTTTAGCATGTAGCACACACATTTGTTCAGCCGTCAAATCCGATCCTTTCCCATAATTGCGCCACAGTCCACAGCATCAAACCCAAATGATGTGACCTGACTTTCAGGACAGTTTTTCTTGCCTTCCTGTACCTTATTTATAATCTTCTGTGTGCCTGAAATGAAGCAGAAACCCGTTTTTCTTGACACATGATTCTGCCACCACCACCCCCTACTGAAAGTTCTCAGCATAATTCAAATTTAATAGATTTCACAGACTGGTGTAGTATGAAATTCACTTCTTGAGACTTGTCAAAGAAAATAAAGGTTCCAAATTAGAGTGGCATTTCTCTTTCAATATCTATACTGAATTCATTTCAACTGCAACTGAAAGCCTGTCAATCTTTCTGGGTTTTTTAAGTATCTGATAAATGGGGGGGAACGGACATTTAACATGATGTGTGTTTACAGTATCTTGCTTCTCAAAAGGTCCTTTCATTATGATATCAATAATTATTACTTATTACAAGGTTAAGCTGCTCAAGCCTTTCACATATTGCTTCCTTTTATATCTAACTTTCATTTCTAATTTCAGACCTTATGTTGAGAAATCAGCAGAGCACATGTTTGCTCTTTCTTGTTCATATAACAGGAGGTGAAGGCTAGGCTTATATTTCTTCCAACTGTTACGCTTAGAAATAGAAGAATCAATCTGTTTCCAGTCCCTAGTAGCTTTGGATGCATTCATTCAGAAATCTGTTCTGACCAGTTTCCACATGAATGTTGAATTCCTTTATACCACTCATGCTTAAATTCACATTTAAACTTGCACAAAACATGTATTGTACAAAATGCTTGTGCTAGGACTGATCATAACTTTCAGTAAAGTGTGCAGTCTGAAGGATAATAGAATTCTGATATGGGAAATGCAAATTAAGCTGAGCTTATAAATATTACTTTTTGGATAACAATGCTAAGGAGCCCTTGACCTGCTGTACAGATTCTGAAACCAGAAATGAATGTGTGGCTACATGGTTAAATCAGTTTGGTAGCACTTGAATTGCTGCAGCTTCATTCTATTGAATCCTGTAATGCATGAAATGACAGTCCCAATTTTAAAATGGAACTATGCATTTAAAATGATATTAAACTACCAGAACTGTGTTCTGTATAGACATTCTGGAGTAGTTATCTTGAACATGTGAACCAGATGAAATTTTCATCTCTTACTAGTGCAACAATCAACACACATAGAAGCAGAAGGAGGATCTAAATGTAATTGAGCCATTTCAGATTGCTGGCGAGAGATTACATTTTCTTAGAAGACAACACCACTTTTTTCAAATATATTAGAACTTTTCATCTGGTGTGCCAGTTTTCATTAAGATATATATGTAGAAGAGTGTTAAAAATAGCAAAAAAAAAAAAACAAAAAAAACAACCACCCTACAGTATTAAGTAGTCTATCTGACTGCCAAATGATTAAATTTAGTCTATTTTGGGATTTTACCACTCATTTTGTTGTAAATGTAAATCAGGCCACAATCTTGCAAAAGGAGCATGGCTGCTGTTATTTCCCCTTCACCAAAATTTTTATATAAAGTAAAACCTCGCATAAAGAGCACCTTGCTTAGAGAATAACTCGCTTAAAGAGCAAAATTTTCTCTGAATGGTCACCTCACTTAACAAATAAAACCAACCCAAAACTCACTTAACAAATAAAGTGGGTTTCACAATCCCCCACACCTGAAATCAATTGGTCACTTACAATGGTGTTTCACTTAAAGAGCAAACTCACTTAAAGAGCAATCCTGTGGAACGCATTGTGCTCTTTAAGCTAGGTACCACTGTACCAGAATCCCATTTGTATCTGATAATTTTGATGGCAATTATGCAAAATCCTGCTTATTAAAATCAATAGGTAAAGGTAAAACCAGTCTTATCTGACTCTAAAGTTTGGTGCTCATCTCCGTTTACAGCCAAAGAGCCAGTGCTATCTATGTCTGCAGACATTTGCATGGACATGTGGCACACATGACTAGACAGGGGAGTGCACAGAACATTGTTTACCTTCCCACCAAAGTGGTACCTATTTATCTACTTGCAATTTTTTGCTTTCATACTGCTAGGCTGGCAGGAGCTGGGACAGAGATGGGAGCTCACTCCGTCATGCAATAATCTGGTCTTGAACTGCTGACCTGCCAACCTTCCAGGCATCAAGTTCAGCATGTTAACCACTAAGCCACCACAATCTTGTAATTATGCCACTAAATGCACAGAGAAGCATTGCCTATTGTAGGCACTGGTGCAAGCAATCATCCTCAGTTCTCATTTGTCTGCTCCAGGTATGGAAAAATCCAGATCAAACTTGGTGTCTTTAATAAACTTAACAACAATAAGAAGGCACATTTCGACTAGAAATTCTCCTCTATCTTCCCATTCTCTGTAACAGAATGTATATATGAGATCTGCCTACTGGATTTTTCCCTTTATCAATAGACAGTATTATGTTGTAGTTTAAACCACCAATTTCATAATTTTGATTTTTCTTTTCCTTCTAAGCAGGTTGCATTTCTCTCCACCCCATTAGTAAACTTCACTAATACAATTTACAAACAGAAAGTTGTCAGGTTACCAAAAATAATAATTCTGAAGCACTATTAAACAGAAACATCCATTAGATAGCAAACATAACAGGTGGTTTGGGACATTACTCTTCTCTATGTTTTCAGACGAACCATTCTAAGCATTTCGCAGAGGGGCAACCATATTAGTCTGTTGCAGGAAAGAATAAAAGCAAAACAGCAGCAACAACAAAGAGTCTTGTGGAACATTAATAATGAACAACTGTATTGTACCATAATGAATGTGTTATTCTTTGTACCATAATGAATGTGTTATTCTTTCCACTGTCATAAGGCTATAATACCAAACATGATTTTCATTCCCACCCCACACACACACCCGCCCCACCCAATATTCTTAGCACCTAACTGCACATTATACTAAATGCATCTTTTATGACAGTATCGGGGGATTTTTCCCCCTAAAGTCATCTGAACCTTTTCTCAATGATCTTGGCAAAAATCACCCCTCACATATACAAAGAAATAGATGAGAAAAGCTCCTCTTGGCATCCCAGTCTTCCGTTTGAAGATTGCTTTCCCTGAAGTCTGACAAATTATATAAATAAAACCTATAAAAGCCTAGCTCAAATACACAGCTGGCAGTGTTCACCTCATCTCCTTCAGTTTTACTTGAAGGAAGAGACAATCTCCATTTTGCTCTGCCGATTATAATAGTATGTACTGACCATATGGTATATTATTGGGCTGAAGTGTTGGGAGAGAGTATAATCCTGTGTACTTGGATTTATAGCCAAAAACTGCAATTCAGTGGCTGAAAGAGGAAGGTAGTTATTTCTACACATTGTGCCCCTGTTCTCAAGCTTTTGGCAGAAGATTTAAGAAAGCACTTGAAAATGCTACAGAGATAGTACTGCCACTACATAAATTACTAGTCTTATTAACTGTCTGTCAGAACTGAGCCATAGGCAGCTGTCCAAAATGAATGAGGAAGCAGAAGCTAGCCAGATACCAGTGAAAGAAGTCATTGCTGAGGAGCCACCAGCAACCCAGAACCAAAAAGTGGAATTTTGGGAGCTGCGGATGTCTACCTTCTTTGTACAAATGTGAAAAAACAAACTGAACAGGAGCCAGCCTGAGCAGAGAGAATACTGATGTGCTTTCTCTTCTGATCCACATTTAGGCAACAGGATACTACCCTGTGTCTATTGATGCATGCGTAAAAGAGGATAATAATTTTATGTGACTCTTCTAGGTTTTTTGCAGCATGTTACATAACTGCAAAGTGTCCGTGATATGCCTGCAAGACATTGTACAGAAATGCTTCCAGATTATATCGTGAATACCGTAACAGGAAAACCTCAAAGCACAACTAGGGTTGTCTGTTCATCTTGCACACAGGATGTTTTTCCTTAAAACATCTTAAAACAGCACTGTGAAGTAGAGGAATGGGCTCCACTAAGACTACAGAACAGCACCATCCCAATTCCTGAGGTTTAAAAATAAAAACCTTAAGAGCAGAAGTCGGACATTATAAGACCACCTTTATTTGAGCAAATGTATTCTAAATTCCAGAGACTGCGGTGGCTTAGTGGTTAAGATGCTGAACTTGATGACTGGAAGGCAAGCAGGCGAGCTAAGAAATGAAAATGTTGTGGCACCTTAAAGATTATCTGTTACATTTTAGTAAGAACTTTTGTGGATCAAGCCCACTTCTTTAGGTATCTGTATAACAATAATAATTTAGTGTCAGAAATTATTCTGAGTTGAAAGGATGAGAGTATATGACTGATACATTAATGTAGGGCCCATGACCAAAAGAGGATACAGATAATTAACAAAGTGGTTATTTGTTAGTAGAAGAGTAAAACTAATTAATATAATTAAGTTTAAAAAAATCTCCCCCCCCCCCCCCGTCCTGGTTCTGAAGCTCGCTGGGGATCCCTTTTGCTATCCTATGCCTTCAGAAAATTAATGTTGTAATCTAGATTATGAGGTAAACTTGTTATTTATGATTTTTCTTTCTTGTCTTTGCCTGTATCAATAGTTTGCTGTCATTTATGTCAATTGGAGAACACATAACCAACTGTACTAATGAATGTTCTGAGCTAAAACTGTTTCTGTCCAGCATTAATGAGTTAATCTCAATTGACAAAGACTCCATTAGGAGGAATTGTGATTGTGAACAGTGTACTGTATATCCTAATGTATCTTTTCCATCTCACATTCTTCCAAAGGTAGAACTTTTTTCTATGTTCTCTGCATAAAAATACTTATACAGTACACATGTGCATATACAGAGAAGCATTTTTCAAGTATGAGGCATATTTTTGTGTAAGTAAATGGTCTTTTTTTTTTTTTAATAATTAAATTTTTATTAGGTATACAAAGAAAAAAGACAGCAACAAACTAATACATAAACATAGAAACATTAAATGAAACAAATAAAATAACAATATTTTATAAAAAATACCTCATAAAATTAATGTAAGGTAAGATCGCATATTTTCTGATGCCGCGTAAAACATCCGCAATTTCAAATCTAACAATACCAAATCCAACCTTATTTTCCCTACTACATTATATTCTCTTACACTATTACATTATACATCATTAATATCACCCATGTGCTATATACAATGTCCGGGGCAATCTGTATCGTCATATTTTCCAAAAAGCATTTTGTTCTGGGGCGGGGGCCAAGCCTTTTTTCTTCACTAATGTATAATCAATAAATGGTTTCCAGATCCTCCAGAAGCTATTTCCTTGCTGTTTACCTTTTCTAAGTTTTAATTCCCATGTAAGTTTCTCGTTTAGGGCCAAATCCCACATTCGTTCATACCATTCTTGCATTTTTACATTTTCATTGCTCTTCCAGTTTTTTGCTAGACACTGTCTGGCCACTGTTAACATAATAGACACCAATTCCTTATTATCATTAGTAATTCTATATTTATCTACTTCCATTAACAGAATTGTCTCCGACTCCAATTCAAGTTGCGTATCCAGTATTTTCTTAATCTCATTTTCTATATTCCCCCAGAATCCTTTTACACAGTCACAACTCCACCACATGTGCTCATAGGAACCTTTTTCTTTTTTACATCTCCAACAAATTTCACTCAGATTATCATACATTTGATGCAACCCCATTGGAGTTCTATACCACCTCCAAATCAACTTATAATTATGCTCTTTAACCTTCACTGATGTAGTTTTCATAATTCTTCTCCTCCACATTTTCTGCCACTTTTTTTCTGTAATTGTAACATTAAGTTCTTGTTCCCACTTTTGTCTTAGTATCTCTTGTATTTTGCCTCCTTTATTCAAAATTTTATAAATTTTACTTACTATTCCCTTTATTCCTATATCCCCTTTTCTTATTTTGACCAGAAGTGTCTCAATTTCAGTATATTCCCTATCTAAATCCCCTTCTAGTAGAAATCTTTTACTCCAGTTATTCATCTGAAGGATCTTAAACCAACTCAACTCCAGTTGCAAATATAACTCATTTCTTTTTTCCTGGTCTCTCCAGGTTTTTACCCAATCTTTCAGCATTAAAACCCCATTCTCTAATAAGATATCCCTAATCCTGCTATCTATTTTTAATGGGAAGTTATTAAAGTCCTCTAGTTCTAGAACTGGAGAAATTCCTAACATAAAGTCTTTCCTCATTTTATTCCATTCCTCTATAGTGGACTTTAACAATATTCCCTGAATTTTCTCTCTTCTTTTATCTTTTTCTAAACCCATAAACAGAACATTTCCAACCCCTAAAAATTCCTTTCTTTCAATTCTCTCCCACACCATTTTTTCTCTACTTAATAACTTAATACCGTTTCTTATTTGAAAAGCCCTATAATATTTACTAATATTTGGAATACCCAGTCCACCTTCCTTTTGTGATAAATACCACAGCGATTTAACTATTCTAGCTCCTCGGGTCCCATTACAAAATTTATTCATAATGTTTTGATACTCTTTTAATTCTTTATCTGTATGTTTTAATGGCAAAACATCGAACAAAAAATTCAATTTAGGTAATAACATCATTTTACACATTGCTATTCTACCGAACCAGGACAAATTTAATTTGCTATATTGTATTATCTTTTTTTCAATCTCCTTCTTTTGTTTACCGTAATTCAATCCCTTTAACTCCTTAATTTTACTTGCCAATATTACACCTAAATATCTCATCTTTTGTGCAATCTGTATATTATAATCCCGTTTTATCAAATCCTCATCACTTTTATTCCCATTAACTAATATCATTTCTGTTTTGTCCCAGTTCACTCTTAGTCCTGTTATCTCCTCAAATCTTTTCAAATGCATATTTATCCTCGATATAACTTTTGTTGGATGTTTTACCATTATTAATGTATCGTCTGCATATAAACTTATTTTATTCCCTTCAATTCCAATTATTTCCTCATCCTGACGTATTATGTTTGCCAAAAATTCCATAGCCAATATAAATAAAGATGGTGACAATGGACAGCCCTGCCTTGTACCTGCTTCCAGTTTAATATCTCCTGTATAATTACCATTGAATTTAACCCTAGCTATCCCTTGTTTGTATAAGTTCCCAATTATTCTTTGAAATTTAACTCCAAATCCATATAATCTAATCATTTCATGAATTGTTGCCCATTGTAATGAGTCGAAGGCTTTGAAAATGTCTAACGACAAAAAACCCACCTTTTCTTTCCTCCTTTCGGCTAAATCCAATAGATCCACTACCCTTCTTATTAAATCTGACATATGCCTGTTTTTTACAAACCCGGCCTGATCCTCTTTTATATAATTGGCTATGAAACTATTTAATCTATTTGCTAATATTGTTGAGAAAATTTTTGCATCTTGGTTGATTAAGGATATCGGTCTGTATGATTCTATTTTCTCTAGGTCTTTTTCAGGCTTTGGGATTAAAGCTATTATGGTTCTGTTCCAAGAATCTGGGATTGTTTCTCCTTCCAATATTCCATTAAATAACTTGTATAATCTCGGAACAATCCAGAGTTTAAAGTCCTTATAGAATTCCGCTGTCAACCCATCTTCCCCCGGTGCTTTATCTTTTTTTAATCTCCCTATCACTTCCTCAATTTCCTTTACTGAGATTTCTGCCTCCATTTTAATCCTATGTTCTTCTGTTATCGATCTAATTTGTTGCTTCTCGAAAAAATCTCTCATTTTTTCAATATTTACCTCTTTTTTCGAATACAATTTTTTGTAAAAATTTTCTATTAATTCCGCTTTTTCTTTCCTTTTATTATATCTTTTTCCGTTTTTATCTACCAATACTCCTACCTGACCTTTATTTTTCTTATCTCTTGCTGCTTTAGCCAATAATTTAGAATTTTTATTGCTATATTCAAAATACTCTCTTTTTAGGAAAATCAGGTCCTTTTTTACTTTCTCTATGTCTTTCCCCTCTAATTCTTTCTTGATTTTATTTATCTCTTGAAGTACTTTGTGATCTTTATTCTTAGCATGTTCCGAGTGAAGATGTTTCAGTCGGTTTTCCTTCTCTTGATACTGACTATTAAACTGTCGCTTTCTTATACTATTTAATTTTATTGATTCTCCCCTGAAAATTGCTTTCATTGTATCCCATACAATTCCATAACGGACCTCGTTATTATCGTTCCATTTCCAATTTTCCTCCCATTTTTCCATAATTTGCCTTTTTATTTTGTCCTCCTCGTACAACTTTGTGTTATATCTCCAGTTATATCTTATGCCCCTTGTATCTTCCAGATTTATATCCACAATTATCTTAGCATGGTCTGATTCCTTAAATGTTCCAATTTTTATATCATCTATTGTTTTAACCAATCCTTCTGTAACAAATATATAGTCGATTCTGGAGTACATATTGTGAACTTGTGAATAGTAAGTGTATTCCCTCTCCTGGCCCTTAAGCTCTCTCCACACATCTTTTAAACCCATTAGTTTACTCCAGTCATCCAACATATACTTTTTACCTTTATTTTTACTACTTGTGCTATCAATATCCGATCTTAACAAATTGAAATCTCCCCCTATAATCATGTTCTTTGACCCTTCCTTATTTAAAATTTCTCCCATCCTATCTAAAAATTCTTCCTGATTATTATTTGGGGCATAAGTATTAACCAAAGTTATCTCTTCCTCCTCAATATTCCCTTTAATTATCACATATCTTCCTTCCTGATCTACTATAGTTTTAGCCACAGTAAAACCCAATTTTTCCGAGATTAACGTTGCAACACCTCTAGCTTTAGATGTCCCATAAGCCTTTTCATATATTTCCATTCCTCTTACCACTAATTTATTTGCTTCCGCCGATTTTTGATGTGTTTCCTGGAGAAAAATAATGTCCGCTCTAGATTTATTGAGTGCTATTTGCAGTCTTTTCCTCTTCAAGGCGTTCCCCGTTCCCTTCACATTCCATGTTAAAACCCTTAAGTTTTTAACCATCTATTATTGTTATAGTTACCCATTCCCCACAATCCTCCCCGGACGTGCTCCCTCTATTCCATCCATATTCCCCAAAAAGGAAAAAAATACTTAAAAAAGAATTAGTTGAAACTACTGTAAGATTACAAAAAAAAAAGTTAACAGAAAAAATAACATTAAGAAAAATAAAATTAACCATAAAGATAAAAAACTTACCTACTCTTCTTTCTTTCTCTACCCTCCCCACACCTTTCCCAAAGATGTCGCCTCTGAACTCCAAAGAGGGGAGGGGGGGAACGTGAAAGAATGGCATCAAGTTCTTGTAATTAACCCTCCCTCCGCCATTAACCAAGTATTACATATGATCATTATTCTACTATTTCCAGACTCGGTGACCCCGAAAGATCCGCACCCCCTACCGCTCCCTCCACCTCCTCCTGCACATTCAAGGCCGGCCCCATCACCCCCACTGTATACAAATCTGTTCTCAGGCCAATCCATTCCTTGTCCGCCACCGTAATCAGTCCAATTTGTGTCAGGTATTGCAAAACATCAGTCTTTTCATCAAGAACATGCCATCTCTTATCATAAAAAAATCTCAGTTGTTGTGGAAACCTCCAGTTGTATTTAATGTCTTTAGCTACCAAAAGCTTTGTAACTGGTTTCATCATGTATTTCCATTTTCTCTCCTCAGGCGCAATATCATTGTAGATTTCCACATCAACTCCCTCAATATTTAGGATGCCAGACCCTGCTTGTTTAATAAAAGCCATCACCTTCAGCTTATCTCCCCAATTTGCAAATTTAACCAAAACATTCCTAGGTGCTCTCCTATCTCTCCTTCCCCCCACTCTAAATACAGCGCCAATATCTTCTGAAACAAAATCCTTCCCCATTTTTAGAGAGTTCAGCCAATCTATCACCCTGTCCTTCAACTTGTCTGGCGTCCTTTCCACCATCTTGCGTATCACAATGTTCTGTTTTCTCCACCCCTCCTCCACCATCATCATTTTTTTCTCTTGAACTGATACCCTGTTAGAGATGACATGTTCCTGGATCAAAAGTTCATTCACTGTGATACTGGTTTGTTGCAAATCCTTTTGCATTGTGTCTGTAATCATCTTAATTTTCTTTGTATTCTCTGTCACCTCTTTTTGCATATCCGATAGGGACCTGGCCAGGCTCTCATGTTGTAATCTGGCCAGCTCCCTATCTTTTTTCATTTCCTCACTATTATTCTCAACAGTTTTATTCAGCCTTTGCATTGTTACCTGACAATCACCCACATTTTTAGCCAGTTGCTGTAAAATGGCGCATACTTCCGATAAATCGGTTGCCCGCCCACCCGCTGCTTGAGATTCAGTTGTTACTGCTTGCGCTTCCATGGCTGGTGACGGTGTACGTCTCTCCTTATCCTTCTGCTCCTTCTCTCTCTTCTCTCTTCTTGTTTTCGGTTCCTCTCTGCCTCTCCCTCCCTCCATACTGTGTTCACTTAATTATGCCCTCCTTCAATCGAAATTTAATATATACCTCTTAAAAAAAATTCAATTAACCAAATCACCTATAAAAATTACTTATCTCAGCCAAAGGGTGCCAACTCAGTCAACCAATTATTTTTAATCCAATTAATTAATTTCTGTTGGCTACCTCTTCAATTTGAATTAATTAAAATCTCTTCTTTGTTAACTACTATTTGTTATTGTTACTCAAGGAGTAAACAGGGGAAAAAGCAATAAAAAAAACAATTAAATATGAATTCCCACCAACCAAAACCAACTGTGACACACAATAAAGAAAACCAAGCCCAAAAAAAAAAAAACACAGAAAGAAAAAAAAAAAGAGAGAGAAAAAAAAAAGGAGGGGGTGAGGAGGAAAAATGGGAGTGAAAAGGGGGATCCACAAACTCAACAAAGAGCAGCTATATATAATATTGCAAAAGGGAATAAAGAAGTTAATTCAATTAGGAGCAAATGAGCATAATATTAAAACATTAAAAAAATTCTTAGGTGATCTCCAGCAATATACAATTCAGCCGTCTTTAAAGGGAGAGGGAGAGAGAAAAGAGAAACGAGGGGGAGGAGGGGGGGCAGAGGGGGGGCGGACCCAAAGTCGTAATCGTAAGTTTTATTTCACAGGGGTTTGGAATTATGCGAAGTGCGTTCTTCCTTATGGCTGTGATGAATAGAGACAAGGAGAGAAGAGCGATGCAAATTAGTTTTCAAACAGGCAAATAACGTCCCAAAAACAGCCCAAAAGATCGAGAACAAAGGACAATAGCAATGGCGATTCTCTCTCAACTCCGATCTGTTCAGTTTCGTTTCCTCCGCTGTTAGGTTTCGATTTTGTCCACCATTTTTCTCTCAGTCCAATATTGCGAAGAAAGAATATAAAGAGAAAAAAGTAGTCGCCAGTTCTAGATAGTTAATACACTCTCTTGATTTTCTCAAAAACAACAATCCCTTTCACTCAATTACTTTCCACTTTAGTTAAGTCTCGCCAAAGTTATTAAAAGTTGTTTAAAAGTCACTCTGCCCTTGCCGTCATTGCAGCTTCCTTCTCAAGTCCTTTTCAAGTCCTGGTCCTTTTCTCCCCTTCTCTCCTTCCTTCCTGCCTCGAAACACCCCGTCTGCCCTTTCACAACTTTCAGCCCAACTCACCACTTTCACTTAACTCCACAGCAGACTCCGGTGTCTTTCCCAATTGAAAAAAAAACAAAAAAGCTCCGTTGTTTCCAAAAGAACCGCCACTCCGCAACTCCTTTCCCCCCGTCTTGCGCCTTATTGCCGATCCCGTCTGTCTCCAGCCCAGCCTCTCGACCGCTCCTTTCCTTCAGTCGCCCACCTTTTCAGCCTTCCTTCAGTACCTTCAATGCAGTGACGAGGGCTCCGATCTCCGACTCCCAGACTGGCTACAACGGGTTAGATCGGCAGGAACGAAGCCTCTAAACGAGCCTCCGTTCTGCCCCTCTTCCCCGGAGCTCAGTCCTCTCGAGTCCCGATGTCCCTCAGCTCCAAGATCGGCAGCTTCGAACTCCCAGTTTATCGCTCTCTCTGGCGATAGTCCACACTTTTAATTTCCACTTTTAAATCTCATTTTTTTTTAACTTTAACTCATTGAACTGGCGGAGGGATGAGAAATGGCTCCTTCCTCTAAGCCATCCTTAGCCACGCCCCCTCAAGTAAATGGTCTTTAGATAGTAGATAAAATCAGAATCCTAGGTAATTTGTATCTGTGCAAGAGCAGCATTCCATGCACTCCAGTGTCAAGGCATGCCTGCCACATGTTCACAGAAACGTCTGCAGCTCTTTGGTTGTAAACAGAGATTAGCAGTATACCCTAGAGTTGGATATGACTGGCTTTCAAGCAAGGGCGATCTTTACCTTTACCTAAGAGTATAACAGGGGGCTGTGGTAGCTTAGTGGTTAAAACACTGAACATCATGATTGGCAGGTCAGCACTTCGAGACCCAAGAGCTGCATGACTGAGTGACCCCCTGCCAACCAGCTCCTGCCAACCTAGCAGGTTGAA
Organism: Furcifer pardalis; assembly: GCA_030440675.1. Lineage (NCBI taxonomy): Eukaryota > Metazoa > Chordata > Lepidosauria > Squamata > Chamaeleonidae > Furcifer > Furcifer pardalis. Next base: position 91,837,062 of record CP126895.1, on the reverse strand, counting down.
AGCAAGAAATTGCAAGTAGATAAACAGGTACCACTTCAGACTTCTTCATCTTTCGTGTCACGATCAAACCCTGGACTGCCAAAATGAATCCACTTTCTTCACTTTGTCATTGCCCAAACCCAAGTCCTCATTGGTGCATACCTCTGGCAGCAATCAGCAGGCCAGTAAATGAGATGGAATCTGTATCTCTCCACATTCACACCAGCAGCCCTTGAGCATGTTCGTCTTACATTTAGGGACTCTAACCCTCAGCCTATTCAGGCTCCTCCAAGTAACATAGAGGAGGCTGAGATCCTCAGTTATATCTTCCTTTAACATTGTTCTTTGTCCAGTGAGTTTCTTACGCCATCTTCTAATAGCCACTCAATGTGAAGATAACAGCATTCCATGTGCTCCGGTGTCTAATCATGTCTACCATATGACTACAGAACCGTCTGCAGACACAGACAGTGTTTGCACTTTGGCTGTAAATGGAGATGAGCACATACACCCTAGAGTCAGATACGGTTGGCTTTTGAGCAAGGCTGACCATTACCTGTTACCTTTACCTATTCTAAATTCCCCCCTCATTGTCAGTACCTCAGCAGATATTTCCTATCTGAAGGGAGACACAGAGGCTGCACACTCTTTGGGTGTGTGAGTTGGGTCAGGTTTGGGCAGATTAGTCCAATCATGTGCACACATCAATCAACCCAATCTGCCCCAACTTGCCCATAACCCATCTCATTTTGGGACTCCAATCAACTAAATAGTCATACAGTACTATTTTTTTTATCCTGTCCCCATGTATGTGCTTGGGATGGGATAAAATAGAGCCATGATTTAAAGAACCCCCTTCTCAGAGGATTGGGAGAGGTCTTCCCCAATCAGCTGAGAAGCAGGTCCATGTGTAGAGTAGCTTTAAAAAAAATCTCCTAGAGGGTGGGAAGAGGAGCAAAATGCTATTTGTTGTGATCTCTGTGTCCAGACAGTGTGACCAGTGATGTCAAGCCTGTAGGAGCAGGTGAAATACCCCAAATTAGAACACAGAATACCTCAGGGAAGTTCTCATGTACTGGCGACTGAAAAAAGAACTTCTTGAATCAAACCATTGCTTGTACATAGTAATGCAAGTTGTTTAATGAATTTGTGATCTTTTAAAACCAATTTTCTGTCTCTTGTTTTTCCCAGGTATACTCTATCTACTAGCTCTACAGTCTCTTTTCATGCTACTTAAAGGGCTTTTTTTCTTGGCACAGAAGGCTTGGCAGCAGCTACTGTAACTGCATGATTAGGACCTTAATTAGCAACTGTTATATTGTGTGTGAAGTAGGTCCCTCCCTTATACTCTTCCAATTGTTTATCATCTCTGTTCTGCAAATTATCAGAACAAATTTAGAAAAAAGTCCAAAAATAACTTTGACTGGCTTAAGTCCACTTTTCACATCTTTTAAATCCTTCAGTTACACATTAAGTGTTAATCTACTTCTCTTATAATTTAAAATAATGTGTGCTGGGAACTGATCTAGTTCTGCAAGTCACTTTCTGGTCCTGAGACCTTTTGGCACACAAAGTCCTCATCAGCTCCAGGCCAGTATTGATGAATAATACTGCCTTCCATCACGATGGATTCAAGTGGGATTTAATCCACATGGTGACCATCACCCTCCTCTGTTGACTTTGGCACCCTAGCCATTAATCCTCAGGGTTGTCAAGTTAGTTAACTGCCACCTGACACTCAGTATTGAGTCACTATCAGTCTACTCCAGGGGTGCCCAAACTACACCTTGTGGGCCGGATCCAGCCTCCAACACCAAATCATCCAGCCTGTGCTGCTCTCGCTGCTCCTGGGAGTGGAAGTAGAACGCTGCTGTAAATGCATCCTTGGCTATCATAAACACATTTATGACAGCCACAGGTGCATTTATGGCAGCATTCTACACATGCATGGGAGCGTTTTACTTCTGCTTCTGGTTGGAAGAACCATGTGACTGGCCCAATGTACCACATGACCAACCCGTAGCCCGAAACATTTGGGCACCCCATGCCTATTCTATTATCATAGCAGGAAAACCTGGCCAGCCTGGAATACTCATTGTTAGAGGAGGTAATCTGGAAAAAAGGAAGTCAAGATAGATGTAATTAAGTTATGTTCCTTTGATTTCAATATTCCTATTCAAAATCTGATTGTCAGATTTCAACCTACTGGCTAAAATCTGGCTAGTAGGTTTAGAATGCAGTAAAGATTAGCTAGCTGTATGCCATTGCCTAGGAGATGCCCAAGATATTTCCACTCTTCCAGGAAGTTCTTCCTATGTCTCCCAATTAAAAATGTAGAGCAAATTTGGATTTTATCTATATTTCATATATGTCCATAGTTTTAAACTATGCAACACGCTTATACAAATAAAGAAATATACTATTGGCATAGCTATGCCTCTAGAGTACTGATTATGTCATCAGCAGAGTTGATTGTTGAGAAATTAAACAGTTCATATTTTTTGTTCCAAGGCTCCCATGAATTCTGTGTTATCTCTTTCATTGTTGGAAAGCCATGTCAGCCATGAAATGGAAGGAGAAAATCTTTACTGCAAATTGCCACTGCCAGTAGTAGCAGTGGAGATTTTCACTAATCAAAAATGTCTTCCTTCTGCCCCACAACTCTCAGATAACTTAAAAAAAGATAACATTGGAACTTTAGGGCTTTGGGAAATAAATTAGAAAATGCTCAGGGTTTTTTAAAAAAATATGCCCTGCTGGTGACATCTACAACCTTATGCATGGATTGCTATAGCAACAGGATTTCAGCCATTGTCTCCCATTGTTTGCAGTTTTACAACAAGAAGGCAAATAAAAAACTGTCTCTAAACAGTGAATTATTTTTTCTTTACACAAAGTAAAACAAAATCCTTTCCCCCTCAAAGCAACACAGTGCTGTTTCACGTTGGTTTAACTAACTAGGGGATAATTTCATAGTAAATGTAACTATATTTGCAAAAATACAAAATTATTTTAAAATGTTTTTGAGTATGTTGCCTACTTCTGGATTATATTCTTCATCATAGTTCATAAAGTTTGCCTCTTTGTGAATGGAACTCTATACAGTATCTCATTTGAAATATCTGTTTCTTTTTTTTAATTTTATAAAACCATGTTCTTTGAACCTGTGAAGTCATCCATCCTTCATGCTTAAAGTGTGGCTCTCTACCTGTACATCTTTAAACTTTCAATAAATCCCTAAATTTGTGACAGCTGGTGGAATTTTTCTTTTCCTCACCAGATCATGGACCCAGGGTACTTCAATATTCCATCCAACTGGAGTACCAGAATTGAGGCCAGAACATAGTTCCATGCTTCCCTCACATGACTGCCCTTAAAGGGTAAAAGATTGGCATGATTGCTGTAAACTGCAATGGAGTTGCCAGGTCTCAGGCTTTGGCCCTGAGACTCATATTTTAAAATTCATTCCCCAGGTTTTGGGTTTGAGCCCTGAATGCTACAAGCCTGGTTTTGGGATGTGTCCTAATATACTGCAGGTCAGCCAGAGAGCTGCATACAGATTCAAATTTATTCTCACTATTCTTTTCCTTCAGCAATGCACTTGCTTTCCACTGTGTGTTTCAACCTGCAAAACTTTCCAAACAGTCCCTTCATAGCATTGCTTCCCTGGTCTTTACATTCATTAAATGCTCTGTACAAATCATTTGTCACATGCATATCATTTTGCAATTGTTGCTTAAGAGTGTGTTGCTCATGAGATCATAAGGATCCACATCCTATGACATCAAGAAAAGTGTGCCCATTAACCTTTGGCTTTGGCTCGAAATTTCAGGGGATGAGATGCTGCTGACCCAGGAATCCTTTCTACAGACATATCACAATGTCTGGTTTTAAAAAGTATCTTTAGCACTTAACTCCTCTCCTTTTTTAGATAAGCATGCTACTGATTCATATTTATTTTTTCTCAGTACAATTAAATACGTTCATTGTGGGATTTCATCCACTCAAAGGGAGACACCTTCTTCTTTAGAAAATCATTTTATGTATCGGAAATTCTGTTGCTGATTGTGAACAGTAGATAAGTAGGATTGCTAATTGTGGCTATTTCAATGTTTGGAGTAGTAGTTTAGCTTATTAAAAGTAGTAATAATAATTTCGTGTCAGAAATTATTCTGGATTGAAAGGATTTTTGCAGAAGAAACTCTGCTCAGGGAAAGCCCAAATGAGGCTCCTTTCATGTCCCCAAGAGCTGGGACAGAGACAGGCGCTCAATCTGTCATGTAGTACCCAGGTCTCAAACTGCTGACTTGCCATCCTTCCAGGAAACAAGGGGAGCTTTTTAACCACTGAGGCACTGCAGCCCCTGCTAAAAGTAGTAATAGTAGTGGTGGTTGTCTGTTGTCTTCTTTGTTGTTAATGCTTAATTCCTGAATAAGTTGTATAAACTGGAATTATTTATTTGGTCTGTGTTTGACTTGAGTTTGCCTCCATCTTATTGCCACTGAACTATTCATGCATTGTGCTTTGGCACTGTCTACTAGTTGAGAGCAATATTTCTACTTGAATCATTGCTTAATTCTAAGGGATCATCTGTGCTCATGTTTTGATATATTGACCTGCGTTCCATGTTTTAGGACTATCCACTCAAATACTTGTCAGGATGTGTTGTTAGAGAGCAAAATGTAACACAGTGTGCTATAAATCTGTCTGTTTAATACTTTTACATATTGTGAATGAAAATGGAACAACAGGCTCCCAAACACTGTATTGTTGTTGTTATTACTGCAGTTTTTCTTTTTCATTTTCTCATTTGTATTGAAATTTCAAAGAAGAACAGAATGTCCATTATGTCTCAGGGAGATAGTGGAGCAAACTTGTTTACTTGCACACAAATTCATCCCTCTTTTATTAAAAACTTCTATAAGCAGAATCTAGCACAAAATGGATGAAAAAGAATGAGGTTCAGTTTAGTTAGTAGAAAGAAGCCTTTCTTATTTCAGTTCATTTTTAACTGGCAGGATAATACTGTATTCAGAATGTTAAAAAGACCAATTGCATATGCATATATATGAGGAGAAGAATATGACATTTATTCAAACAGCCCTTATAATTCAGTTTTTGTCATCCTGTCTAGGGCTAAGACCAAGGTACTGATAATACAACACAATAAAATAGAAATATTAAATCATTGCCAGAACCATCATTGTACAGAAGCATTGTGGTTTTTTGCTATCCTGAATGTGAATGGGAAGACTGAAGAGTAATATCATACAGCACAATTTGTTTACTGGGATTCTATCTAATAATTTTAGACTTTCTCATTATAGATAATAACTTCTAATGTGAGACTTTCTGTTTATAGATAATAGCTAATAAGTTGCCTCCTTAGCTTACCTAAATCCTTTTTATTCACTAAATTATATTGGCAATATAACACTAAATATCAAAGTACAGAGTACAGTAATAGATTTTACTGAATTTCTGCTCAGACTGGAATGCTTATAATCTCAGTTAAAGGCTTGACATTTTTGAAATTACATTAGCTGGGCAAAACAATCCCTTTAGTCTACCTGACTAAAGTCCATTTCAAAAAGTATTAGTCTTGGTGCTGGCTTTCACTATCAGAGCCAGTGAAATTATAAAATAAAATTGAATATTGAAGAAATACATTTTTTAAATGGAAATACTTGTCCTTTTTTGTGCCACACATAGAAAGAAGGGAGCGTAGTTACAAATCTCAGCTTTTCACACCAACTGAATATGTAATTAAAGTACAAGTAATACCTCATATAACATTAGTATCGAATAACACTAAAATCGCATAACATTAAGGAATCTGGGGGGAAGAATTGCATCAGATAACATTAAGATCCTATGGGATGCTTCAGATAACAACCGCTAAAGCCTGTGTGGTTACAATGTATCTCTATGGATCCCATAGGATTTCAACATGCATCAGATAACACTAAAAATCATATAACACCAAGACTTGTGGAACCAGGTTTTAGTGTTATATGAGGTTTTACTGTACTCTACATTTTTTGTGGATGCACAACCATTGAGTGTGGCAGTATACACAGTGGCTCAGTAGTGTCGCATGGATTTCAGTCGCCCAGGGCTTAAGCCAAATTTGCTGTCCCCTGGTGGACGCCTGCACCCACTCCCACTAGGGCTTCTGGCTGCCCCCTGCCCCCCCCCCCCCCGCACAACATTAAAGGCAGTTTTACTTGTGCTTCTGCCAATGTGATTTATGCCATCTCTTGCCAAAAATGTCCATCCGTGCTTTATGTAGGACAAACGGGACAATCTTTACACAAAAGAAATAATGGACACAAATCAGATATCCGGAATGGCAACACGGAGAAACCTGTCTCAAACCACTTCAATCTAACTGGACACTCTATCCAAGACCTGAAAGTTGCAATTCTGGAACAGAGAAATTACAAAACTAGGATTGAAAGGGAGACAGCAGAAATCAAATACATCCATCTGTTAGATACCCATCATAGGGGACTAAATATTATTGAAGGGTTTTTGGGACACTATCAAATTTGATACACAGATTGCTATATGATTTTATATTACAACTTTCCTGCCAATTCTCTTTAGCAAAACAGAAAGTTACTAGGTACAAGGTTTTCCCCCCCCTGACATGCAGGTCACAAGTTGATCAGAGACCACAATGGGCTTTCTCAGCAACCTTGAGATTGAAAGGGAGTCATTTAGAGCTTATCTGAATCTATTGTTGCTAATGGCTGTGTGAAGCTGCATTCCTGAGCTTGCTTGTCTGTCATCTTGCTTGACCACACCCCTTCTCCCTTTGACCCCCTGAATTTGGTATATAAAAACCATGCCTGTAAGTTTCACTCTTTGTCTGTAGAAGTGGACTTGATCCATGAAAGCTAACAATAAAAATATAGCAGTTAGTCTTTAAAGTGCTACAGTGTTTTTTATTTTATTTTATTTATTTTATTTTGTTTTGTTTTCTGATATGTCAAAATAATCAATCGATTTTTCAAAATATTTTTTTTTTGGAATTCTATACCCCTATTGTTCACTTAGTGTCTGTGATGAGTTTCAGGTGAGAAGAATGGACACAGATACACACATTTTCTTTTGTTATGGATACATGCATTTGTTTTGGGAACATGAATATCATAAAGTGGCTGAAATCCAGTAGTAAATCACTACTATGGAGTCGAAGCTTGGATGTTGTCTAAAGCATCTGGAAGAAAATTGAAGCTTTTGAAATGTGGATCTACAAATGAAATGGACTGCTGCAGCCTTGAGGATATTATGAAGGCACACCTTCACAGCCAGTCCATCTGGCACGGCCTTCTTCCGCCTCCATGACTGTTGGGAATCAGAGTTCCTCCTCCGCTTATTTTGCCGTTTGGCCCAATATGATGGTTTCCAGTGGCATTTCCTCCATGAGGAGGACCATCTCTCCACCTGAAGGGGCTCATCCGCCTGTAGCCATTGGCCCCTTTAGCAAGTCAGATTAATTAACCACCACCTGACACTTTGTGTTGAGTCACTGGCTGTACAATATACTCCATTATCATAGCGGGATGTCCAACCAGACAGTAGATAGCCAATATTCAGAACAGAAATGGCACTTGAAGAAGAAGAAATTGCTACTAGAGTAGGCCCACTGAATCAGTGGGGATTTGTGTTAATTCTTTTGTAAATTTCATTGATTCAATAGGTCTACTTAGTCATGACTTACAACTGAATTTCAGTCAAAAATTCAAATAATAATACAGTATTTCACTTTTTCATACAAGCACCCAAAGCACTATTTGAGAGTAATGCATATGTATGATTTTCAGACGCTGAGGCATACAATATTATATATTGATGTACACAAATAGCTTACTCTTTGTGATATTAATTATATTTATATCTGAGCAGAGTAGACCAAATAGCGACTGAAAACAAGATAAGATTATAATAATTCTATTATAAACACCTACACAGCTTTGGACACGCACAAATTACTGTAGCAGTTTTTAGATATGCTTCACGTATGCAATATGTTTAAATCTAGTGTAGCATTAGCAAAGGAAATCACTGCAGTGTAGCATTAGAAAATACAGTAAATCACTGACTAGTAGAATAATGTGATCTAGTAACAGATGTAAGCAAGTAGTAGTATATCTGTTACCAGATCACATTGTTCTACTGGTCAGGACTGCATACATAACCTTCATTGTCCTTATTAGTAAGAAAATTCCAGCATATTCTGCATTTAAGAATATTTGTTGTTTACCTTTTTTTGGAAATGCAAAACAAAGTTATTGCTTTAGGTTGCAAAAGTCAAAAGTATTTTGGATTTTCTCTCCACCCATTATTTAGAACTAGGCTTCCCCTAGAATTGTAACATTTGCCTTAGAGACACGACACTAGTGAAACTATGCCTGTTTTGCCCACATAGCAACTACATAGCTTCATAAATATACAGTAAGAATGTGAATATATGCATACTGTACAAACACATTGTTGCATGATACAAAGGTAAAAACAGATTGAAATACCTGTATAAAATACCTGTATAAAAATCCATGTCTTACAGGAATGCCTAGAATTGGACTGCTACAACTAATTCTAATGAAAAGAGATTTATGAAAGAGATTCCATCTTGGGGGGAAACATCCTATGTCCTTATTCTTTGCTATGTTTTTCTGTATTGGCAGAGTTGGGCTTAGTGAAACACTAGGCAGCTGATTTGTAGGTTGAGCAATAGTGGTCATTACTGCATAAAAGAGAAGCAGGAACTGGGATGTCTTATACAGAAAATGGAAAAGTCATTTCTCTTGCCAGGTTATGAATTTGATGTACCGTATATACTTGACTATAAGTCGTCCCGAATATGTCGAGGTATCTAATTTGGACCTCTAAAACTAGGAAAATAGATTGACCCAAGTATATCTTCCCAAACTTGGCCTGCCTGTAGTTGTTTCCTGTCAGCTTCTGTGCCTGGTTCAAAGGTTTAGTACTAAACTGTAAAGCCCATAACAGTCTGGGACTCTGTCACCTGTTGGAGCATCTCCTTCTACGTACTATTGCCTACCATACCCATTCCTCTTAGGTCCTCCGTTTGTGGGTGCTTACTGAGGCTTTCCTACTTTGGGCACATCATGAGAAGGCAAAAATCTCTGAAAAAAGACAATAATGCTAGGAAAGGTTGGAGGCAGTAGGAAAAGAAGACTAAACATGAAATTGATCGTATTCATGAGGGGAGCCATAGGCTTGAGTTTACAAAAGCTGAGCAGGGTTGTTGAGGACAGGACATTTTGGAGATTTCTCATTCATAGGGTGATCATGAGACAGAAATGGCTTGATGGCATGTAACAACAAATCTGTGAGAGGCCTGTGGGTCTTCAACTAGAAATTGTACAGTGATATGTCAGGTCCCATCATTCTGTCATACTTTTATAATGAGTTTATATTTGAATTTATTCTAGTTTTGTTTACTTTGAATGTTTGAATTTGTCTTGTTACTTGTAAACTACCCAGAGTAGCAAATTGCCAGATGGGCAGTATATACATTTAGTACATGAATAAATAAAAGTCATATTTTTGTTATTTGTAAAATATAAGGTAATAAAAGCTTTAGTATTTCTTTGCTAGTGTCTGGCCAGACATCCTGCTACAGTAATGTAGTAGATCATACAGCCAGTGACTCAACACTGAGTGTTGGGTGGCGGTAAATAACCTGACTCCCTAAAGGGACCAACAGATATCGGTGGATGAGTCCCTTTAGGTGGGGTGATGGCCCCCTCAGTGGAGCAAATGCCACTGGAAACCATCATATTGGGCCCAACAGCAAAATGAGTGGAGGAGGAACTTTGATTCCCAAGGGTCATGGAGGCGGAAGAGGCCATGCCAGATGGACTGGCTATGAAGGTGCATCTTGATAATATCCTGAATGCTGTGGCAGTCCATTGTAGGTCCAGTGTTAAATCTCAAATGTCACATTTCATATGTGCCGCAGGAGATGGCTCCGAGATCATAGTGTGTGAGTCACTTCATGGCAAACTGAGATCCACCTTAAACAAATCCACACCAGTGGCATTTTCCCTGCTTGTCCAGGAAAAGGGTATACTGTACTCGGATACGAGCTGCGACTAACGATGATTTCTTTGGAAATAAAATCCATCTACAACTTTGATCATGCTGATTTTCCTTTATGTGAAAGTTAATTTTTCCCCCTTTACTTCTATAGTTCTATGGGCAATATGTATGTACTGTATAAGCAAAATTGCTAAATGAAGTCTGAAAAACAATCTGGAGTATTGCATTTTGACAAATAGATCATACAAATAAGTCTGTAGTTTCCTCCTGAGATTTTTCAGTAACAGCACAGAACAAATCAGTCATAATGATTTAATATATTTACAGGCTTCCTTTCAAGACCACACCTTCACCAAGCTACATATATGAAATAAAGATCCATAGATATCTTTGTACAACAAACTGGAATACATTTTTGTGAGATACAGTACTTTATATTACAAGTCTGAATGGTACTAAGTATTCAGATAAATAATAATACCCAGCTCAGTTATCACAAAGTAAACTGCACAAAAACATTATCAGATACAAACTCTCTGGAATAGATAAGTGTCTAAGGTCCATTTTAAAGCCCATAGTGTAGACAACAAGTGCAGTTTGTTCAATTCCACAAATTGTGGCATTATCACAGATGGCTGTGTCTTTTGTGCTTGCCAGCCTAATTGACTCTACTGCTGAGTGTACAAACTCAGTATACATATTCAGAGTGAGAGGTCAAAAAAGAGTTTTAATATATGTTTATAACTTGCCAGTTTAATTTTGTATTTTAAAGACAGATGTCAGCATGAACCAATAATGAAAGTATGTGTCCCAAGAGTATGTTCTAAGTCCAATTCTATTGCTGGTCCCAAATAGCATAGACCCATTGAATCTAATTGCTTGTTAGCTCAATATGTCTGTACATTCCACTATTTAATGAGCCAATTCTTAGCAATTTTAATTTAGGCTAATGTTTTTATGCCATGTTATAAGTATGGATCCATAATTATTACAAAGTGAGTTATGGGAAAGGATTTGAACTGAAATATTTTGGATTTAAAAGAAGTGATTTACCATTGACAGTCCAGGCAGGTTGTCCTGCTATGATAATAGAGTAGACCATACAGCCAGTGACTAAACGCTGCTTCTCAGGTTAACTAACCTGACAACCCTGAGGACTAACAGCCTTAGGTGGCAAAGTCCACAGGAATGGGTGATGACCAACAAGTGGATTAGATCCCACTTGAATCCATCTTGATGAAGGGCAGCAGCTTCATCAATACTGGCCTAGGGCTGAGGAGGACTTTGCATGCCAAAAGGACTCAGGACCAAAAAGTGACTCACAGAGCTTTATCAGTGGTACAGGTATCACGCTGCAGTGTGGAAGGCAGATGTAAGCTCACAGCTTTATATTCACAGGACAGTCTTCATTGCTAATCACCATGATGAGAGCTAATATTCAAATTCAAATGCAGCACAGGAAGAAGAAAGTTTACCATTCCCTTTACACTCTGAGATTGTACAGCTTGCCCAATGACACACGGTCTGGCTTTTCTTCCAGAAAGCACAATGGAGAATTGAACTTCTCAGCCAGATGTCTAAACCACTGAACTATCTAAGCAGCTACATTTAGAGTGGAACAGTGTAAAAATTACAAGAAATCATTTATTTATTAGATTTGTTTGCCATTCTCCTTGCCGAAGCGGACCCCAGGCTCAACATTTGTGACAGAGCCCAGGGCACAGCGTCCTTAATGGATTCCAGGGCTCAATGTCGTCCTCAGCCGGGCTGGCTGGGAGCATGTCTGGCAATGGCAGCAGCACATTTTTTTAAAAATCCCACCAAGCCGCCCAGCTGTTCATCCTCACCTCTTCAGCCCACTGATTTTCAGCTTATATATGGCTTCCTATAGTTTGTGCCTGATATTATGCCTCCTGCACTCTGGAATGATAGAGAACAGATCCTGCCCTTCCTCTTTATGATTTTCTTTCAGGTACGTATTTGAAAAGTCCTATCATATCCCCTCTCAGTCTCCTTTTTCTCAAGGCTATGCATGCCCAGTTCCTTCAGTCTTTCCTCAAATGGCTTGGTTTTCAGTCCTCTGATCATCCTTGTTGCCCTTCTCTGCACATGCTCTAATTTGTTTGCATCTTTCTGAAAGTGTGGGGCCCAGAAATGGACACAGTACTCTAAATGTGGTCTAACTAGTGCTGAATAGAGAGAAACTTGTGGGTGTTGGAGACTATACTTCTGGTAATACACTCTAAAACAGTATTAGCCTTTTTTGCAGCCACATCACACTGTTGACTCATACTTTGCGTGTGATCTACAATTCTAAGATCCTTCTCGCTTGTTGCTTTACTGAGCCAATGTTAGTTCCACAGAGGAAGAAATGAGCTGTGAATCAGTAGTAAATGGGGTACCCTGGTGGCACAGTGTTTAAATTGCTGTACTGCAGCCAAAACGTTGTGAGGGGGATCAAAGTTGACTCAGCCTTCCTTCCTTCCAAGGTCAATAAAATGAGTACCCAGCATATTGGGAGCAAAATACTAATTACCTGTAAACTGCCCAGAGACAGCACTAAGGGCTATGGGGCGGTATATAAGTGTAATTGCTATTGCTATGGGAAGGAGCAATTTAAAATCTTTCTTCTTGTTGTGCCATATCTGATTCTGAATATTGGCAATCATCTGAGTGATCAGCCATGAAGATTATCCTGAGAACATAATGCAGTGGTCTTCCATTTGCCTTCCGCATCACAGTGTGACACCCATATCACTGATCCAGTTTCGCGAGTCAGTTTATGGTCTTAATCCCTTTTGGCACACAAAGTCCTCATCAACCCCAGGCCATTGATGAAGCTGCTGCCTTCCATCAAGATGGATTCAAGTGGGATTTAATCAACTTGTGACCATCACCCATCTGTATAGACTTTGCCACCCAAGGCTGTTAGTCCTCAGGGTTGTCAGGTTAGTTAACCACTGCCTGATGATGGACACTGAATCGTTGGCAATATGGTCTACTCTATTACCATAGCAGCATAACCTGGTCTGACTGGATAAAAATTGTTAACCACCATGATATGTGATTTCAGTTCCACGACTGGATTCATGTTGTTGTTTTTACTAAACTCCACAAGACCAATTAAGTGAAGATGGGGGAATTCTCATGACGATTTTTCCACTGTAGAGCCAACAAAGCAACGGGCCTCTGTTTTGTGTAGCTCAGTCTATGGGTGGGAGCGGACATGCAATGTAATAGCAGTTTTGCGGGGAACGTCGTGCAGGAGAAGTCAAGCTACCAACGGTTTTTGGTCCCGGTAAGAGATGGGAATACAGTACCAGAACACCTTATAGGCCTCATGAGAAATCTGTACATGAATCAAGAGGCAACAGTTAGGACAGAAAATGGAATGACAAAGTGGTTTGGAATAGGAAAAGGAGTAAGACAAGGCTGCATTTTGTCACCCTGCTTATTCAACTTATACACAGAACACATAATGCGCAACGCAGGGATGAAGGAATCACAATTTGGGATCAAAATTGCTGGAAGAAACATCAACAATTTGAGATATGCAGATGATACCACCCTCATGGCAGAAAGTGAGGAGGACCTAAAGAAGCTCCTGATTAGGTTGAAAGAAGAAAGTGAAAAAGCTGGCTTGAGACTCAATATCAAGAAAACCAAGATAATGGCAACAGGCCCTATCAGTCCCTGGAAAATAGATGGGGAAGAAGTAGAAGCAGTGACAGATTTTACTTTCCTGGGATCAAAGCTCACTGCAGATGGTGACTGCAGCCATGAAATAAAAAGGCGACTGATTCTTGGGAGGCAAGCGATGAGAAACCTGGGGAACATAGTGAAAAGTAGAGACATCACATTGAAAACAAAAATTCGCATAGTCAAAGCAATGGTATTCCCTGTGGCAATGTATGGTTGTGAGAGCTGGACCATTAGGAAAGCTGAGCGCAGAAGAATAGACGCCTTTGAGATGTGGTGTTGGAGGAGAGTTTTGAGAGTCCCCTGGACAGCGAGGAGAACAAATAGGTCAATCTTAGAAGAAATCAACCCTGACTGCTCCTTGGAAGATCAAATAATAAAGATGAAGCTAAAGTACTTTGGACATCAAATGAGAAGGGAGGATTCACTTGAGAAAGCCTTGATGCTTGGAAGGGTCAAGGGCAAGAGAAGAAGGGGACAGCCAAAGATGAGATGGCTAGATGGTATTGTGGAGGCAGTGGGCACAGAGCTGAGTGAGTTGAGAGGGATGGTGGAGGACAGGAGTGCCTGGCGGACGGTGGTCCATGGGGTCGCGGAGGGTCGGAATCGACTGTGCGACTGAACAACAACAACAACAAAAAAGCACGATATAGTGATTGCACTGTACATAGGGAAAAGCCTCCCCACACAAATCGAGAGAAGTCTCGTAGACGCCATACACACACACACACACACACACACACACGGGGCTCAAGCCCGCGCTTTGGGCGGACAGCTGTCTCTCCTCGTGCGGTGCTTTTGGCTCTCCCTCAGGCAGGGGCCATGGGAGCAAAACACCTGCTGCTCCGGCCGCCGGCCGTGCACCCGACGGCTGAAGTAAGGCGGGAATTATGGGCAGAGGCATCCCTTTTGCGTCCAGCATTTCCCGCGCCGCTGTGGCTGGACCAGCTCCGGAGACTGGCTGGGACCTAGTCTCTCGGGCGGGCGTTGTAATTGTGTGCTTCCGTGTGTGTATGGTTGGGGGGGAGCAAGGCAAAACCAAGATCCACTGCGTTGTATAATCGCCTCTCAGCCACAATAGCCGTGTTAGGGGCCGTCTTTTTTCCTTCTCCTTCCTCTTCGGACCTATGAAGTTAAGAGCCCTGGTGGCCCAGTGGTTAAACTGCTGTAAAGGTAAAAGTAAAGGTTGCCGTTCCTCGAAAGCCAGTCGTGTCCGACTCTAGGATTCAGTGCTGATCTGCATTTACAGCTATGGAGCCAACATTGTCTGCATCTGCAGACGTTTCCGTGGTCATGTGACAGGCATGGATGTTCTTTCCCACTGAAGCGGTACCTGTTTATCGACTTGCAATTTCTTGCTTTTGAACTGCTAGGTTGGCAAGAGCTGAGACAGGGACAGGCACTCACTCTGTCGCGCAGTACTCGGGTCTCGAACGGCTGACCTCCCAACCTTCGTGAAGTTCAGCCTTTTAACCATTAAGCTGTACTGCAGCCCCAAAAGATACAAGATTGGCCCTGACGGGTTCAATGGTTGACTCCAGCCTTCCAAGCCTTCCATTTATTTATTTTATTTATTTATACATTTGCTACCCCGCCCCAATCGGGTGAACCCGACTCTGAGCGGCTTACATCAAGGTTAAAACATAGAACAATCTACATCAATGCCATTTAAAATTAAAACTTAATATCAACTCTTAAAAAACCATATAAAGTT
This sequence comes from Furcifer pardalis, assembly GCA_030440675.1. Taxonomy (NCBI): domain Eukaryota; kingdom Metazoa; phylum Chordata; class Lepidosauria; order Squamata; family Chamaeleonidae; genus Furcifer; species Furcifer pardalis. Next base: position 91,821,593 of record CP126895.1, on the reverse strand, counting down.
TAAACAGTGTACAAGCTGCACACAGGATTATGTAAAAATTCAGACTCAAAGAGTACCCAGCATATCCGGGGCAAGAATGCTAATGAACTTGTGAACCACCCAGAGAGTGCACTAAGCGTTATCTGTGTGTGTTTGTGTATCAGTGTAGAGCAGGAGTTCTCAACCTTTTTAAGCTGGGCCCCTGGTTATACTTCCTCAGACAGCTTCGGGGCTGGATGGCTGTTTTGCCCTGCCACCACCACATGGTACTTCCTGGTATGATGGAGGTGGTGGTGGGCCACATGAAATGGCCCCATGGGTCACATCTGGCCCACGGGGCACAAGTTGAGAATCCCTGGTGTAGAGGACTGCAGTGGCTTAGTGGTTTGGTTGGCAGGTCAGCAGTTCAAGTCCTGAGTGCTGCACGACGGAGTGAGCTCCTGCCACCTGACCCAGGTCCTGCTAACCTAGCAGTTCAAAAGCAAGAACAGTCAAACCTCGCATAAAGAGTGTTTCGCTTAAAGAGTAACTCGCTTAAAGAGCAGAATTTTCTCTGAAGGTTCGCTTCACTTAACAAATAAAACCAACCAAAAACTCGCTTAACAAATAAATCAGGGTTCGCAATCCCCCCCCACAACTGGTCATTTACAATGGTGTTTCGCTTAAAGAGCAAACTTGCTTAAAGAGCAATCGTGTGGAACGCATTATGCCCTTTAAGCGAGGTACAATTCCATGTAGATAAACAGGTACCGTTTGGGTGAGAAGTTTCCGTGCATTCCATTGTCTAGTCATGCCTGCCACATGTCCACGGCAAAGTCTGCACAGACAGTACTGGCTTTCGAGCAAACAGAGATAAGCGCCGAGGCCTAGAGTTGGATACGATTGACTTTCGAGCAAGGGCAACCTTTTAACTGTATCAGTGTATTGCTATTGTACAGGGTGTCCCGTTAAGTCCCTTATCCACCCATATACTGTATCTTATGTATCCAGTGTATCTGTGTGCTGTCCCCTTAGTGGTGGGATGTCAAAAAATTTTACTACCCCACCGTGATGTCATCACAGTGTGGGCGGAGCTAACGTCATGATGTCATGTCATGGGCAGGGCCAAAGAAAAAATACAAAATAAAAATAAAAATAGGGAGCTTCAGGCTATAGGGAGCTTCAGGCTAGCAGCTTCTCTTCCTCCTCCCCCCCCCCGGTTTGGGAGGACAGCAAGGAGGCCGTGCATATGTGCCAAGCACTTGGTGTGCATCCATACCAGAGGCGTAGCTACCGCCGTATCTGCCGTATCAATTATACGGGGGGCCCGGGCCACGGGGGCCCCCAATGTGCGTAAGCAAAACAAATCTTTACCCTTCCTAACGGCCCCGAAACAAATTTTTATACGGGGCCCTGCCAAGGCACGCTACTCTTCTGATGCATACCAAGTGCTTGGCATGCATGTGCAGTGAAAAGGTAAGCCCCAAAGGTGGTTCCCCCCAAAAGCTGCTACCGGTTCTCTAGGACACTGGGGAAAAGTTACTACCGGTTCTGGAGAAACTGGTGAGAACGTGTTACACCCCATCACTGTCTCCCCTCATTCTCACTGCATGTCAGCCCATTTCCAGGTGGGAGAGGGAAGAAAACTTCTCTAGTATTACACCGTTGCCGTCAAGCCTTAGAGACCATGCTTAATTGAATATGTTGTACAGTAAAACCTCATATAACACTAAAACCTGGTTCCACAAGTCTTGGTGTTATATGATTTTTAGTGTTATCTGATGCATGTTAAAATCCTATGGGATCCATAGAGATACATTGTAACCACACAGGCTTTCGCGGTTGTTATCTGAAGCATCCCATAGGATCTTAATGTTATCTGATGCAATTCTTCCCCCCAGATTCCTTAATGTTATGCGATTTTAGTGTTATTTGATACTAATGTTATATGAGGTATTACTGTATAACACAATAACATATGTAATAAATAAATAAATATTTCTTTATTTAATAGCATATGGACGAGTCAGGGACTTACACAGGCCACCCTGTATAAGTGGTGCAGTGGCTATTTCTATTGTACAAGTGCAATGGGCAATTGCTATTATTATATCACATTGCCCGCACATAAGGAACACAAGACACCCGCCCGCTTCGCCTTCCCCGGCGACTATGAGGGAGGCGAACGGTGAGGGAAAGCGAGGAAAGGGCCTCGCTCTCTCTCGGCCACGCCCCCCGCCGGCTCCGCGGCGCAGGCGCCCTGGCGGCTACCGCAGGCAGGGGGCGGCAACATGGCGGAGTGAGCGGCGGCGGCGGCGGCTCCGGAACAACAGCGGGGGCTGCGGAGCGAGCGAGCGGGCTGCCCTCCCTCCGTTCCCCTCCGTGCCTCGCCTGCTTCCGGCCCTTGCTCGGCTTCGGCCGGCTCTCCCTCCCTCCCCCCCTCCCCTCGCTGCGGTTGCCCAGGAGCCGCTCCGGCTAACGGGGCAGCGGCGCCCATAATAAAAAAAACACACACCACCACCCCATCATTGACGGGCTCCGTTGCCGGCGGTTCGAGTCCGCAGCCGGTAGGGCGGGCTAGGATGGCGAACGAGAAGCCGGTGGCGGGGCCGGAGCCTCCAGCGGCGGCGGGGGGACTCATCGCGGTCGGGGCCAGCAGTAGCGGCAGCACCGGAGGCATTGGCGCAGCCCCGACGCCGAGCACCACCACCACCACCGCGGTGGCGGCCCCGGGGACCGGCGGCGTCTCCTCCTCCTCCTCCTCGGCGGCCGTGATGGGAGAGCTCCGGTCGCCCAACGCCGGGCCGGTGGTGCTGGCCGCCGGGATGATCAACCCGTCGGTGCCACTCCGCAACATCCGCATGAAATTCGCCGTCCTGATCGGACTCATTCAAGTCGGGGAGGTCAGCAACCGGGACATCGTGGAGACCGTGTTGAACCTGGTGAGGATGCCCCTTCCCAAGCCCCACCTGGTGGCTCTAGGGATGGGCAGGTGTCCCACAGGGTAGCCCTTTCCCTTGGACCCCCTTCCCCAGACCCCCCACCCACACCCATGCTTCTTGCTCTGGAAGTCCCTGACTCTGCCTCCCAACTGCTCTGTCATCTTGTATCCCACTCCTCCTTTCCCTCCTCCTCCTTCCTCACTTTGATCCTGGTGCCTGTTGTTCTCCTCCTGTCTTCCCTTCCCTCTTCATCATCCCCAGGGGAGGGGCTTTCCTTCTTAAGCTACTTTGTCATTTACCTTTGGGAGGTCTCCCTTTATCTTTCTTTCGCTAGTCCTCATTAGGCAGATTTGCCACCCACCCTTAACAGCCTTCTGCAGAGGCGTAGCTACCGCCGTACAGTAATACCTCGGATAACATTAGTATCGGATAACACTAAAATCGCATAACATTAAGCAATCTGGGGGGAAGAATTGCATTGGATAACATTAAGATCCTATGGGATGCATCGGATAACAACCGTTAAAGCCTGTGTGGTTACAATGTATCTCTATGGATCCCATAGGATTTTAATATGTATCGGATAACACTAAAAATCGGATAACACCAAGACTTGTGGAACCAGGTTTTAACTTTATCCGAGGTTTTACTGTATCTGCCGTATCAATTATACGGGGCCCCCGGGCCACGGGGGCCCCCAACGTGCGTAAGCAAAACAAATCTTTACCCTTCCTAAGGGCCCCCAAACAAATTTTTATACGGGGCCCCGCCAAGGCACGCTACTCTTCTGGCCTTCTGCCTCTGCTCCAACTGGTGACATCCATGGTGCCTCTTCCAGTCAATTGCCTACTGATCTTCCAAGGCCTGAAGCAGGCAAATAGCTAACCTCCGGAAGTGACACTGTTTTCCTCTGCTGTGAATGCTGGATTTCCCCCCCCCCCCCCTTCATCGCTGATCTTTCTTTCATAAAAATAGAGCTTTGTTTTCATGTCTCACCTCACCTAGCATTTTTTTTTGGTTGGTCCAAACTCTTTAGATTGAGATGCCACTTCCACCTTTTTCTCAGGCATGAACAATACACACACACACCAACTTCATGCAATCTACTGGGTTTTTTTTTGTTGAGTTTCTCATCCCCCCTCCAAAAAAACAAAACAAAACAACCCAGGTGTACTATCATATACAGTTACCCAATTCTTTTCACTTCAGTTTTAAATGATGCTTTCTGTAAATGTTATTATTTGCAAATTGCTGTGAAGTCCCATAGTCTGCTGTGAGGCAGAGGATTTGATACTTCACCTATTTTTAATTGTGCAATAGTAAAGAGTAGCTTTTAGCTGTCATCTTTCCCCTCCGCTGAAATGTGTGAATAATCTACCTATTGCCTTGTGTCCAATTGGGTTTAGCACATTGAAGAGAGGTCTTGCGTCTTCCAATCTGTTGATGGGATGAACCTTTGTTATTTTATTGATTTGGGTAGCCAGCTTGTGTCTTCGTTATTATTTTGAAATAGCATTTTGCCCATTTTTCATCTTTAAAGTGTATTAATTCCTTTATTCCCAATGCATGGAAAAGGCATCAGTTTCACTTTCCTTAAACGTAGCTGTCAGTCATTTCATCCTGTGAGACTTACTGCAGAGCTCTAGGGCAGTATTTTAGCTCTACCAGTACAGTTTTAGGCTTTTTGAAATCTGCAGAAGCCAAATGAGAAGGAAAAAGAAGTCTGGAAATGAATCACTTCCAATTATGTGTGGTTTGGTGTCTCATCTGAATTAGAGTTTTGCTGCAGCAAACATGATGGAACAGCTGAATGAATGAGAACATCCTATTCTGGGTTTAAGTGAGCAGTGAAGCTATTATATGGCAGGTTGTTTAGAGTGCTTTTGTGACAGAGCTTTAACCACCTTATGTTAATTTTTATGATTAAAAAAGGAGCTAACATAGAGTTATACTACTCACTTTGAAATTCTGTGTTGCTTTGACCTAGCCTGACAGGATGGCAGAGCTACTGCACACTGTCAGGGATGATTTATTTAGTGTTTATAAAATTATGGTTGGAAAAGAGTTAAAGCTGTTCTAGTTTCATTGAGATGTCTGAGTCAAAGATAATAAACAAGTTGCATTCTCATATATTAGTTTTTAGAACTATTTTTAAGTCAATGTTAGTTAACACTAGTGTACCTGGTATTTATATTAAAAATATTGCTCATTTATTTCAACATGAGAATAGGATATGGCAATAAATGAAATATATTTCACTTAAACAGCTTTGATCATGCCCTGCAGACAAGATGCTTAGCCAATTTCTTGGAGTCCACCAATCCATTGTTTTTCATCTGGGGAAACTTAAACCTATGGCTTACCTGTTGATGTATCACTTCATCCATTTATAAGTGTGTTCCTAGTTTTTCTGGAAGAGTCTACTACTATTCCTTATAGTGTGTGGAATACTAATTGAGATTTTACATGGGATCTTTCATGTTTTGTTCTTGTTCAAATATATATGCTTGTGTAAGTTTAGCAACATCCATAGCATGTATTTCCAGGAAAAGGTAAAATTGAGACAGAATCAACTTTTCTCTAGCATTACTTCCTTGGAATATAAAATTTCACACTAAAGAGAACTACAAGAAGATCGTGCTCTTTTCTTTTTACAGCAGTAAATATCTACTATGAATATAACTGTCAGTCTGTAATAAAGGTCAAAATGTGCTTACAAGAAATACTTTCCATATTGAAAATTAGAAAGCAAGATTATATTTCCAGGAAAGATCACTGCTGATTTTAAATTGTTTTCAAGTTCTATGTAACTAACATGCCATTTTAAAAACTCAGTGTTCCTGTAGAAAAACAGAGAGGATAGTTGTAAGTGCAAGAATGGGAATGTTGGGAAGATAAACCGAATCAGTTTCTGGCAGTTGTAGCATGAATGATTGAATCACTACTTTGTGTAGCTGCTTTTTGGATTATGAAATGACACTAGAATTGTTCTTTGACAATAGTGTTATTAGTATACAGTATCAGTAATTCTGAAATGGCCTGACTGAAATGTTTTTTCTGGAATTGCTGTTAGACTACTCCTCTGAGAGATTATCATCTTTTCACAATGATAAATGTTTATCTGAACAAACACCTACTGGACTATGTGGTGGAAATATAATGGAGTGGGATTTTGGAAATTATACTCATGAGCTGCCTAATTAAAATGACTTTGAATCTGGTCCTAAATTAGCACCAATATAAGACATTCTCAATTTTCTTTGAAATCAATGTAAGAGTGATTGGAATGAGAACACCAATAGATGTTTAGTTCTCTATGTAGAGAGAAAGCTACCCGCTAGAGTTTTAGGGCTGCATTCTATCACTTTTGCAAATACATTACTGAACTATATTATCAAGTCCACTTCATGAAAGCTAACATTAAGAAACAGCATTTAGTCTTTAAAGTGCTACAACGTTTTTGCTTTGCTTTGTCTACTCTCTGATATGCTTGAAACACAGACTAACACGGCTACTATTCCAAAAAATCATTTTAAAACTCTTTCTTTCTTAGTTTCCAGTTGAAGTTTTATGCATGGTGCATTCAGTTCTCAGTAGTATACTGATTAGTACTGTAGTTTCACTATAATAAGGAAGGGGAGAAGGGTTTAAATTTTCCCCAGTCATTGTTTTTGTGCTGCACATAGGAAGGCTATTTGAATATGTTTGCTGCTGCTGATGTCATGTGTGACAATAAAATAAGAGTTTCTGGTTTCTTTTGCTGCTGTGTGCTGTCATGTTGCTTCCCAGTTATGGTGACGCTATATATTAGTGACTTCCAAAAGATTCTATCTATAACAACTACATCCAAGTCTTACACTCAAGGTCATGACTTCCTTTATTGAGTCAGTCCATCCCATCTTTAGTGTTCTTCACTTCCTTCTGCCTTGACCTTGTCTCAGTATTAGTGTCTTTTTCAGTGGCTCTTGTCTTCTCATGATATGCCCAAAGTACAGTTTTTAAGTTTAGTCATTTTTGCTTCTAGAGCAAGTTCAGACTTGGTTTGACCTACCACTGTCTTACCGTCTTCATGGCAGTTTTCTTTCCTACTGCCAGGATATTGTTTTTTGGGTTTAAAAAGTAAAGCCTGATTAAATAATGACATTTTGCATCAGATGTAACAATTAGATCCCAGCCATTTAAGGAGTTCTCTGTTCCCAGGTTTCTGCTGAACTGGCTGCTGACTGTAGAACTGAGTTAAGAGTTATGCTAACTGAGGAGCATCTGAGATAAAACTTTAATCCTCTTATAAGCAATAATATTCCAGTTCACATGTTTTTTTTTAAAATTACCTATTCAGTCTCAGTTTAAGTATAATCAAGTTATATCATTTTTGGAAATAGAATTTTGAAAAGTTACATCATAATTTACATTACTCCCTTGGATATTGTGTTTTGTGACACCAGTGTTCTGTGAAACTTTTTTTTTTGGGGGGGTATTCTAGATCACTTAAATTTTATATCACTTCCTGGAAGGAGGAACATCTGAGGCAGGAAGTCAGCAAGAGAGACAGAGAAGATTATAGAAATGTGTTATAAGCTCCAAAGCTGAGAGTAAACAAAACAAAACAGCAAAAAAAGACAAAAAATGTTGTGGCACCTTAAATCGGGGTTCGCAACCTACGGCCCATGGGCTGGGCGAACCCCACGGCACCATTTCATGTGGTCTGCTGCCACTGGAAGTGGTGAAAAAGCCAAAAATGCACCCACCACTGCTAGAAGCGGTGGAAGTGGCAAAAACAGCCAAAACACGCTGTAAATGCACCCGCTGCTGTCAGAAATACATTTACGACAGTCACAGATGCGTTTTACAGCAGTGTTTATGGCAAGAGAAACCATGTGTCCGGCCTGCTCAGCTGTCTGAGGGGTCGTGCTTGTACAGACTAACACAGCTACCACTTCAAAGCTGCAAAGATAATTCTTAGCTATTGGACTTCATGATGCAATCATTGTGTTTTTCAAATGCCTAATGTTGTGACAAATCTAATATTTTAGCATGATATAGAACTACATATCTGAAAGATCATCTTTTCTTATGTGGAACCTACGTGCATAAGTCACTTTGGAAGCACTGCTGTTGTAAACTTGCTGTGCTGTTGAAGTATTGAGGATGTGGGGGGGAAAAGGGTGGCCCATTTCAGTATCAGGAACTAGATTGTGGATGAGAATTGTATCATCATATGCTTGTTGTGGAACTACAACTCTTGTCAGGTCATGCTTCTCTTGCCAGCCCAACAACACATGGCTCTCCTCTTGAGACTGGATCCTAAAATTCCCACTCAAATGAAACCTAGGATCCGTATCTCTAAATGGATTCAGATAGCAAGTCAAAACTCCTTTATTTGAGGAATTTCTGGTAATATCTCTCACTGTTGATGTTTGTGCTGATGTGTGAGCTTCACACTATTGTTAAATTTTATTTTATTTTATTCAGTGCCTGACATCAATAGAGCATTCTTTGCTGTGTACTACATATTGTGAAAGGTTGATGGTAAGAAGACTTGAAGCAGATTCTGATCTTCTTGAAAGATTGATGACATTTGACACATGACTTAGAAAAGGAATGGCATTTGTAGTAGGAGAAAATAATGTCTGAGCCCTGAGCCAACCTAAACATGTTGATCTTTATTCTTTGACTGTCTGGCCATAGCTTTGTATCTTCAGTATATTGGCATTGGGTTTTTGGAGTTTAGCATTGCTATTAAAATAGCTTCTGATAGTGAAAGAAACCTGTTTGGTTATCCTGTTGGAGGGCAGTGTGACTCAAGCACTCTGTTCAGTGGCAAGGAGTTGATATTCTAATATAGGTTCCTGTAGGGGTTCCCAGCCTTTTCAAGCCAGGGGTAGGGTCATGTTCTCTCAGTCAGCTTTGAGGGCCGGATGGCCATTTTGCCCTGCCTTGCACCATGGGGGCAGCCATTTTGTCCCAACAGCTTCAAAGGGGTGGCAATTTTGTTTTCCAAATGCCCTTGGAGGGATGGGGGCCTCATGAAATGGCACCATGGGCCAGATTCAGCCCATGGGCCTTAGGTTGGGAACCCCTGTTCTAGTGATTCTTAGTAGATCTTTCTTCATGTCAGAATCCTTGCATTACAATTAATAAGTATATCAGATAGTTTTCACACAAAAATAGGCAACATCAAGTGCATTTGGGGCAGTTTACATTGTACTCCATAATACCTGTTGAAAGGCATAGAATACAGTGACAAAGCTGTGAGGTTGCTATTCCTCTCCACACTCCAAAAAGGCTGCATCAGTGTAAACTAAAGTTTACCCTGATTTTGCCATGTTCAATCAAATGCTTATTAAATACCGTATTTGTCGGCGTATAAGACCCATTGACATATAAAACACTCCATTATTACCAAAATAGCCCACTATAGGCCACTATATACAGTACAATACACACTCCATTTTCCAGTGTATTTTAAGGGGGGGAGTGGGTCTTATATGCCAGCAAATAGGGTAATTTCAGTGTAATTTTGTTGTGTGTATTTTTTCTTTCAACATTAGAAATAGTTTCTCTTCTAAAGGCTGTAATACATTGTGTATCTTTTGCTTCAAAAAAAGGTAGTTTACAAGAAAGTTGCTTGTTACTGTTTTCCATCAGTGTGGAAGATTTATTTCTTAACCAATGTGCAGCTGTAAATGTTATAATTAGAAATGACGTGTCTTGAGTACCTTCTTTTGTTTCTCTCTCTCTCTCTTTTGGAGCCTGACCTGTGCTATTTTTCATGATTTGCCCATGCTGTCCAAGATGTAGAGAGTGTCGTCTTTTTATGTTTTTGGATGCTTCATTTCTGTTTTATTTTGTATCCTCATTCTTGTGCTTAATGTCTTCATTTCTTTCACCCGGATATTTTTAATTAGTTCACATGTATCCAAAAGGAAGTGTATTCTAAGAACAAATAGTATGCCAGACTAATACAAGAGCCCTGGTGGTGCAGTGGTCTAACTACTGTACTGCAATGAGAAGATTGTGAGTTTGATCCTGACCAGGAGCCAAGGTTGACTCAGCCCTCCATCCTGTTAAAAGGAGTACATAGTTTTTTTGGGGCAAAATGCTAATTAACTTGTGAACCACCTAGAGAGTGTACTAAGCGCTATGGGCCGGTATAGAAGTGTGATTGTTTTGCTTTGCATTTATCATTAATAAGAAGTTGTAAGTTTATTGCACTGTAAATATGGTCCACCTCCTTGTACTGATAAAGCTCCATCTACCTTGATGTGTGGTGTGGTATCAATCTTGTTGAGTTGGGCTATACTTCAAAAGAAATACTGTGTTTCACATTAAGCAGAATTCTAGACAGTTTTAAAAACAATGAACATTTAGAATTGTTTTACTAATTTAAGAGTACAGGTAATTTTATTTAAGAAATCGAAGCTTGAGCAAAGAAAGTGCCCAAGGACTTTGTGATTTTGTTTATTTGTTAAGTTCATTTTCCCAGATAGATGCTTAACATGATAGATTTGACTGACATCTGCATCACAGAATATGTATAAGAAGTGACAAGGCTCATATGATGTACTGAGTGTATGTGCACAAAATATATAGTATATTCTTTTTGACAGTATTTTTAAAATTAGCTTGAAGTGCTTGGGTTTTTTCTTCTAAAAGTGAACCAGATGTTTTAGGCTTAAACTGACTTAGTAGGAAAGTGAAATATTAAAATGTGTCTAAAAGTCAACAAAACAAGGTTGACGGATTGTGGAAAATGTGTTTACATAGGAAAATGCTTGTTGGTGATCTTGTGGAAACAAAAGTCACCTTTGCATGGCATCATGCACAATATTTTGTCATGCTCAGCAATATAATACTTTCTGCAATAGCTTGTGGGATACCATTAGCATGAGTGTGCAGGTAGTATTTTGGAGATTAAATTGCACATAATAACTCTTTATATTATTTTCACATTGATAGAAATCTGTTAATCTTTAAAGTGTAACATTATTTTGTCCAAGGAGGTATTTTCTGGAGTATTATCTCTATTTTAAAAATAGAGAACACAGAACTAATAGGAAAGATTATAATAAAATAATAGAGGAAATCAAACACAGCAGTCTAATGCTGTGGTAATAGAGTAGACCAGTGTTTCCCAAATGCTGGTGTTTAGACTTCAATTCCCAGAAGCTTAAGTCAATTCCCCAAAGCACTGATAAGTCAATATACTGGCTTAGGCTTCTGGGAACTGAAGTCCAAACACCAGCATTTGGGAAACACTGGAGTAGACCATACTGCCAGTGACTCAATGGCGAGTGTCAGGTGGTGGTTAATTAACCTGACAATCCTGAGGACTAACGGCCTTGAGTGAGTGCTAAAGTCCACAGGGAAGGGTGATGGTCCACAAATGGATTAAATCCCACTTGAATCCATCTTGATGAAGGGCAGCAGCTTCATCAATACTGGCCTGGGGCTGAGGAGGTCTTTGTGTACCAAAAGGTCTCAGGACCAGAAAGTGACTCGCAGAACTGGATCAGTGGTATAGGTGACATGCTGAGATGCAGGAGGCAGACGAAGGGCCACTGCATTATATTCTCAGGACAGCCTTTATTGTACAGGTACACAGAAAGAGCCTCCTCAAAGATTGTGTTATTTTGAACCACAATTTAATTTAATTTAATTTAATTTAATTTTTGCATTTATATGCCGCTCACTCAGGTTTTTAAACTGATTCAGGGCAGCTCACATCACAGTTGGACAATCACAGTCATACAAATAATGCAATATAAACATTTTAAACATTATAATAATAATTATAAAACCCTATAAAACTAACAAATATTAAAATTTAAAATATTCCAAATCAAAAAATGAAAAATTAAAAAAATTAGAAGATTAGAAGGGGAGAGAATATTTACTAAATTAACCAGCAGGCTGGGGTCCCTATTCCGCTGATGCCCCATACCTGCCCTGCCAGCCATGTCTTTAACCCTTTCCTGAAGGGCAGCAACTCTGTCTGGAGGCGTAATTCAATTGTCAGGAGGTTCCATAGGGCGGACACTGAGAAGGCCCTCTTCCTTGTGTTTGAGAGGCGTGTCGCTTTGGCAGATGGAACCACAAGAGAGCCTCTCTGGTCCGCTCTAGTGGGACGGACAGATGTTATTGGGGTGATGTGGTCTCTTATGTATCCTGGGCGTATCAGTTGGGCGCACCTTGGTAATGGTAACCTTGGTTTGCTGGCTAATCTTTCTCACACTAGGTCAGCCCAAAGGAACTGCAGAATGGACTCACCAAAAGTTGGCTTCATTTTGGCATTTTCACGTCTGGCTAGACATGGAAGAAGAAGAATGCTTTGTTTGTTTACAGATTTAAACAAAAATCAGGGTGGGTTACCATCAACATGAATGTGTGAGTGTTTTACTCTTCAGAAGAGCATTACTTAATTCGGGATAAGTGGCATACAATTGAAGGGAAACAGCCTGAAAGATAGTATTCCTTTACTGGGCTAAGCACAGGCACTCACTTTTCCTGATAGCACTCTTGGTTAACAGTGTAGAACAGCAGCAATCAAAAAGAGATTTCAGACTTTTAGCAGAAGAAGAGGTGCCTTTCATGTGTGTTCCTTCACATCTTGTTTGGTAGAAGAATACAGATGCCTAACAGTTAAGGACAGATCAGGGATTGCCTTCAAATGACATCTGCATCAGAGCTTTCTTCCAGACCCTGAAGTTGGCTGCTAGAACAGAGTCCAGAGTGGAATGTCAAACATACAAAATAGACTTACAGTATAATAAACTTACAGTAAAATAAACTTACAGTATAGTACATTGTTTTTAGTTTAACAATAAAATTACAAACAGAAAAATATGCAAACATTATACAATAACAAATAATCTTTACGTGTGCTTTACATCCATGGGACTTTATAAATATTATTATATAATATATTTTTTTATGCTTACATTGTTACACTTGCCCCGCTTCGCCTCCAAACAGATCGTGTTCTGGCCTTTCCTTTTTTCCTTTCACTAACATATTATAACAAATTTCTCCCCATATGTCTTTAAATTCATTTTCTTTCACTAATCTGCCTTTTTACTGTTATTTTTTATGTTAATTTATCGTTAATAACTTTATTCCATATCTCTTTAAACCAATCATTAAGTTCAAAATATATGCAGAATTAGAAGGTGGTACCTTTTTTGGTTCACTAAATTAAAAAATCATTGTGAGCTTTCGTGTTTCATGATCACTTCTTCAGGCATGCATTGAAATGTTCATGGCATGGTGATCTGCCAGGCTCTGTTCTTAAAAGCAGTACAGTAACACCTCATATAACACTAAAACCTGGTTCCACAAGTCTTCGTGTTATATGATTTTTCGTGTTATCTGATCCTCTATGGGATCCATAGAGATACATTGTAACCACACAGGCTTTCGCGGTTGTTATCTGAAGCATCCCATAGGATCTTAATGTTATCTGATGCAATTCTTCCCCCCAGATTCCTTGATGTTATGCGATTTTCGTGTTATTCGATACTAATGTTATATGAGGTATTACTGTAGTTTATTTGATGCTCTGCCCCATTTTTCAAACACAGGAAACCAGGCCTTTGGGGCGGAGCATCAAATAAAATACTACTTTTAAGAACAAAGCCTGGCAGATCACCATGCCTTGAAAATTTAAATACATGCCTGAAGAAGTGATCATGAATCATGAAAGCTCGCAATGAATTTTTTATTTAGTGATCCAAAAAACGTATAACCTTTGCGTATGTTTTATACATGGATTACACAGCTGACTTTGCAGATACCTTTTGCTTTGTATTTTTATTAGTGTTTCTTGCAGGCCGGCATAAGGTTTAAACTTGGTATCTGAGGGTAAAAGAATGATCTAGCTTGACATCCTTCCAGGTAACCTGAAGTTTCTGAGATGCCTGTTTCTTTCTTTGAGTCTTAACAGGGTTGAGTTTAAGTTGGTTTTTATTATAACGTGTGTCACCTTCTTTTGCTCCTTCTGTTAAGAGATGTTCTACCATCTGAAAATTGCCTAACTGAGTAACAAGTGCGAGATCGTCAGCATAAGTAAAACTTCTGGTGTCTCATGGAAGTGGTTGTTCATTGTTGGTGTACCTCCATCACGCTATTGAGAATTATTCTTTCCAGCAACATTTGAGGCTATGGACAGGACGATGAAAATGGCAAAGCCAGTATAAAATGTGTGGAATCCCATTCAATGTACCTTATTATATAAGCCTATGGAAACCAGCTCATTTAACAGTGGTTTGGTAGAGAGGCTATAATCCAGATCTATTTTTTTATAGTGAGCTTTAAACTCAATAGTGCATTAAGCGTGTAGGTGATCCAATCCCAAACACTCGACATAGACCCATTCTGTGTTGGATCTATTCATGTATCTGATGTCAACCTATACCATTCCATAGGAAGTATAATTAAAAAAAAAAGCCAACTGAGAAAAGTTTACAACAATGCTAGACACAACTGTGCTTCTGTTTGCCACTCAACCAGGGAACTATAATCAATTTGTAAGTTTCATTTTGGAATACTGTATTCTCATTCCAGAAAACATGCCCAAAACCTAGATTATATTTCATAGTTGAAAGAGAATTCTTTATTGTCTAACCACCAAACAAAAAGTTACCATTAGAAATAATATATTTAAGAATATGGCTGGTTCAGATTTGTCGCTGCACTACCACACAGCAGAATATGCTAGTGCCATATGGTATACTTCGGCACACATCAAACAAGTGAAGGTGACTCTTAATGAATCATGCAAGATTATTAGCAATATCAACTATGCTTATATACTGCTCCATAGTGCTTAGGGATTTTTGTGGGCAGTTCACAGGTAATTAGCATTTTGTCCCCAATGAGCTGGGTACTTAGTTTTTCAACCTTGAAAGGATGGAAGGCTGAGTCAACCTTGAGCCTGTCAGAGTAAAATTCAAATCATCATCAGAGTTCTGGCTGCAGTCCTGCAACTTAACCATTGTGCCATGAAGGCTCATTATTACTGACTGCCTGAAAGCTATCCCCACTGAAAATGTCGATTATTTGGCTGGCATTGCCCCTCTGGAATTACGATAAGGGACACTAGAAAATAATGAGAAAAATAAGATAATACAGTACCAACCCTAACTACTTAATGGACACTAACTCCTAGATGATGGTGAAAATTGATGAAGCTCTAAATACTAAATCAGAAAAGGCTAGGCTAAAATTATGGAGAGCAAAAACAACCCACCCTGCTGAATGAATGAATGCCAAGGAGTGTCTCCCACCAGGACAAATTTCTGGTTGGGCTATCTGGAATTCACATAATAGACTTTGAAGTATAGTAAGAAGATGAAAGAATAATTAAGTAAAATGGAGCTACTTGGATACAGGACAGATTTTCTATGAACGTGGAGAAATTCAGTTAATGTAGTATTTACATGCATGCAATTTATGCCCCACTACATTTACTAATGAATTCCTAGTAAATGGCTGAATAAATAGCTATTTAAGGTAGCTTGCTTCTGGTCAAAAATAGTGTAATGATTTTTTAAATTTTTTAATTTATATTTCATGTGCACCTATACATTTAAATTGTGCAGTGCTCTGATATGAATAAATAAATAAATAAAGAAGTATTAATGATTCCCTGAAATTTGGGGGATCGTGAGAGAGCCAAGACAATTACAGTAAAACCTCTACATGTTATTTTTTCCCCTGTTCCACTAGGTTACAGTAATACCCCGGATAATGTTATGACTTGGTTCCACAAGTCATTACATTATCCGATTTTTAGCGTTGTCCAATGCATGCATCAAACAACGCTAAAAAAAAAAGTCCCAACTTCAGGGACAAACTTCTTTAAAGGCAGGCAGGGAAAGAAAGAGACCTTTTCCTCCCTGCCTTTAAAGCCATCCCCCACCCGCAGCGGTCTCTGCGACTACAGTAGGATTGTGGAAAGACATGCCTTTCCCCTGACCCTACTGCAGTCACAGAGACTGCTTGTCTCTTTCCCTTCCCTGTTTTTAAACTACAGGGAGGGGGAAAGGGAGAGACGTGATTGGGTCTCTAGAGAACCAATCACGTGTCTCTCTTTCCCCCTCCCTGTAGTTCAAAAACAGAGAAGGGAAAGAGACACGATCACGTCTTTTTCCTCCCTGTATTTAAACTACAGGGAGAGAGAAACTGTGTCTCTTTCCCTCCCTGTATTTAAACTACAGGGAGGGGGAAAGAGAGAGACGTGAACCAATCACGTCTCTCTCTTTCCCCCTCCCTGTAATTTAAATACAAGGAGGGAAAGAGAGACAAGCAGTCTCTGCGACTGCAGTAGGGTCGGGGAAAAGGCGCGTGCTTTTCCCCGACCCTACTGCAGTCGCAGAGACCGCTGCGGGTGGGGGGTGGATTGGGTAGTTCTACCCAAATCACCCCACACCCGCAGACCATTGCCTCGGATAACACTAAGAATCATTATCCAGAATCGTTATCCGATGCAAGTTTTTTCCAAAAAACTTGCATCGTTATCCAATGCAATCGTTATCCGGGGTATTATAGTATTTGTATGTTGAAAATTTTGTTGAAAACACTTTGCATTACCAGAAGAGGCCACTAGATGTCACCGTATATTTTTTGTATGTCAAATTTTTCCTATTAAAAATTTGTATGTTGAATTTTTTTAGCCAGGATTTCTGTTTGCATGTTGAATTTTTTGGAAGTCAAACCATTTGTATGCCAGGGTTCAACTCTACTTTAAAAATTGCAAAAAAGGCATATGTTATTTTAGACATCATTAACAGAAATATTGTCTCAAAACCCATGAGTCCCCGTATATTTGGCACTAGTTAGGCCTCATCTAGAGTACTGTGTCTAATTCTTCTGGACATTGCACTTTAAGAAGGATGCCAATAAACTGAACAAGCTTAGAGAATGCCAACAAGGATAATCGGGACTGGAAACCAGATCCTATGAGAAAAGAGTAAAGGAACTGGGTGTGCTTAGTCTTGAGAAAAGGAAACTGAAGGGATATGATAACATTTTCAAATAAGTGATAGTCTTAAAGAGGAGGGATGACATTTTTCTCAATCATCTGGGAGTGTAGGACACATCATAATGGGCTCAAGTTATAGGCTGAATATCTGGGGGAAAATGTTCTTATCTTTTAGAATAGTATGACAATGGAACTGATGTCCTTGTGAGGTGGTGAGCATTCCAATGCTGGAGGCATTTAAGAGAAAAATGAACAACCATCTGTCAGATCTGCTTTGATTTGGATTCCTGCATTGAATAGGGGGTTGGATTTGATGGCCTCTTACAACTCAATTATTCTATGATTCTATGACATTAAAGATCTTTGGTTTTGTTAATTATGCCAAGTATTTTTATTTGTTTTATGCAGGTGGGGTTAAGGCCTGCTAACTTGCCATTGTTGCAGCTGCAAATAACTTTCCAGTTTGCTTAAACTGAATTGTTTCATAAGGTCATTCATTTTGAGTGGTTTGTTGCTTTTAAATTTACGTTCTGATTTTCTGTGGTAATACCAAGACTTAATGGGAAATTTCATTTGCTGAAATGTTTGCATGATTAGTGCTTTTAGTTGGATTGTTGTTATACCAGTTTAATTATGTCCAGACATTTTGACTGTTTCTTGGAATATTTCTTCCTTCTATTATTTTTATCAAATTATCTCTTAGCTTCTGACACTAAAGAAATTAATTACTGCTCAGCAGAAATAGTTTATTTGCTGGAAGGATTTTGTTTAAACTGTGAACAATAATTATAATTATTGATTTGAAAAACATGAGGTACTTGGTTCTAAATACAGTACTTAGGAAATAGACAATTAGGATGATGTTTCCACTGCCTCGACAGACTAGTTGTAGCCCTCTGTGACTGGGCAAATGGTCAATAAAATTCCGATCTTTTGTTGAACTTCTGCCAATCAGGTTTTTAAAAATTGTGTCTCCTGTTGAGTTGTACTGTTGATTACTGGTGTGCAGTAACAGCCAAATTCAGATTCAGTAGTTGGATTCAGAAATCAGAAATAAGCCCTTTAGATTTGGAATTTCCAGCTATCTTGATCTCTTTTATAGTCAATTGTTGCCGGCTGCTACTTGTGTCCAAGAATACATATTTTTCTAAAAATCAATTTCACAGTTGATGGTTGTGTGAGAAAAGAGTGACAAATAGGAATAATGCCATTGGGATGAATTTGTTTAAGGTGGATCCCAGCTTGCCATGAAGTGACCTACACACTATGATCACGGAACCATCTCCTGCAGCACATATGAATGAGACATGCAGGATTTGACACCGAGACTGCAATGGATTGCCACAGCCTTGAGGATATTGACTAGGTGTGCCTTCACAGCCAGTCCATCTGGCACGCCCTTTTTGGCCTCCATGACTGTTGGGAATCAGAATAGTGAAGTGGTTCCTCCTTGGCTAATTTTGCCATTGGGCTCAGTATGACGGGTTCCAGGGTCATTTTTTCCACTGAGGGGGACCATGTCTCTATCTAAAGGTGCTCATCTGCCCATAGCCATTGGCCCCTTTAGGGAGTCAGGTTTTTTATTGCTGCCCAACACTCAGCGCTGGCTGTACTCCATTACCGTAGCAGGATGTCCAGCCAGGCTCTATGTCTGGCCAGTCAATATGAATACTACATAGTCATTAATTTCTCTTTTAAAAAGGCACAAGCAAGCAAACATTTTAAAATGATTTTATTATTCCCTGTGATACTTTCCCAGTGATTATTGCAGATGACACAGCAATTACTGGTCAGGGAACAAAGTTTTGAGGAAGTAGATGCTAAGCTGGCATTTGCTCTTGAAGAACTAGCTGTCTATTATTTCAACAATCTCCTGAAACCTAATCTGGCAAAACCACAAAATATGTGCATTCCATAGAGAGGCAAGAAAGAAGCTGAACCTAACCTGGGGAGGCCACAAATTAAACCATAGTGACAATCCTAAATACCTGGTGGTAAAAATGGATGATGACTTAACTTCTAAACATCATTGTCAGGATATTAAAGAGAATGTATTTGCCAGAAGCAATCTCATGTATGAATACCACATGGGGAGAACAGCCTAATCTTCTCCATACATCTTCCCTTGCCCTGTGTTTCTGCCCCAATCTCGAGAAACTCTGTCCATGCTAGTCATGTCAACGTGGCCCTTTGTGACACTGGCAGTATAGTTACAGGCAGTTTATGACTAACACCTGTTAATAAAATCTTCTCACTCATGGGTATAGTGTTTCCAAATGTAAGAAGACAAGTAGCAACAGAGGTTGAGAAGAAAAAGCAAGAAACAGACCCAAGGCATCCAATGTTTGGATTTCAACATTATCCATCAAGGTTGAAGTCAAGGAAAAGCTTCCTAAAAACTATAGCACCAATTCCATCTACAACTGATGCTTATCAAACTGTTGAAAATAATATCACCTGGAAAGTTATGGGCGATGAAGGAGAAGCCAGCCACTGGTTGTCATGTCCAATATGGGACATGGAAGATGCTGAATAGGCTGAGAACTGGGTTGACACAATGCAAAACAAACATAAAGTGGTGGGGCTATATTGACAAGCAATGTGAATGTGGTGATGGACAAGATTTTGAACATCTGCTAATCTGCGGCATCTTGCCTGAACAGGATTTGTTTGAAGCAAATGAAAGGGCTATTCAAACTGATGAATATTGAAAAAGTAGAGTGTAAATATATAAATACTGTAAAACCCTGGCATATGACTGCCCTGGGTTATGTTTACCGTGGGTTACGACCACACATTTAATTAAAAACATTCCCTGGATTATGACTGTTTTTCAGTTTACGACCAAAATCATGCTATTTTAAAATCTAAAATTGCCACCCCTCCGTTTTAGAGTTTAAAATGGCTTCTGCTGATGCCATTTTGGCTACCACCCCCTATACCCAAAGTCCCAATGTCTGGGGGAGGTACACGTTTTTGCTGATAGCACTGCCCAGGGAGCTTGGAAGAAGGTGGGAACTGAGTGGACAATATCCCCAGACTCTCCCTGTGCCTGCAGGGGTGGAAAATGGGCTCAACGGGCACCTCCCCCAGGTCGGAACAGAGTGAATAAGGTCCCAAAATTGTGTAGAAAAGGTAGGGAGATCGCTTTGTTGCTTTTGTGAGGGTGGGGGACAATTGCATCTGGCATTTTTGGGGGGTTTGGTGACTTTTTGTATTTTTAAAATTATTTTTGGTCCGGTTGGGGCTTTTTAAAAATTTCCAATGCATTCCTATAGGAAAACGTGCTTTGGGTTATGATTTTTTTCATGTTACGACAGAGGTTGTTGGAACGAACATCCGTCCTAAACTGTTTTACTGTATGTAGTTTATTTATGAACACATTTTAAATGATTTGTATTTTTAAAAATTATGTTGGTTTTAAACTTTAGTGCTTCAGACTCAGATAAATAAATAAAGTAATTATTGCAAACAAAAGGAGTACACACCAATAACCAGCAGTGCTTAGGTTTCAGGAAATGACTGCAGTTGTCCTAGTGATTGAACCCTGAAAAGTAGGAATGCTAGCAGGAAATAAGAGTAGCATGGGGGAACAGGTTGCACTGGCGTGTGGCACACACCCTGGGCAGGCAAATTGGAGCAGCAGAAAGCTTATGGTGGGTGGGAACTGTGAACACCAAGGGACACAGCACAGTTGAGTGAGTGAGCACAACCTTGGAGTAGCAATTGGAAGAATGAAAGAGGCAGAAGAAAGGGGCAGCAGACTTAAGAATGGCATACCTAGAACTGTGAGCTAATTGTACCATTCTCTATTACTTAAAGGGGATTTGCAGAAAACCCAGCAATGATAGGTTGGCCTTAACAAAAATAGGTTTTCTACAGCTCCAGGTTCTAGGTGTAAACAGTGTAGACTGACAGTGTTCCCTGCTTGAAAGAATACTCTCTCATTGGGTATGCTAGATAATGAGCAAGATAGCAGTCTCACTACCACCTTAGCCAGATCTCAACAAACAAACTCTTTTTCAGCCCAGTAAGACAAGAGATTGTTCTCTTTTTGTTTGCAGAGCTCCTGTGTGTATACTGGTGTGTTTTGTTGCATAAATCCTTCCTCTGGGGTGATGCTTTAGAGGATAACCCCCTGCTATGCTTGCCAAGTCAGTGTTCCAGAAAGCTTATCCTGTTGTTGCAGGAGTGAGAGACTCTAGAATACAACTGCTAGTACTACTCTTTGGGGTGCTGCAAACATTGTTAGTTTCTTACTACTCTGTGCGACCTCATCAGTGCTAACCGGAACTTCCTCACAAGATGCAGTTGCTACATATAATGTAAAGTTGCTACATATAATGTAAATGGGTCGCCTTTGGCGAGGAGAGCAGTATAGAAATTTAAATAAATAAATAATAAATAAAGTTGATTAGCATTGCTAGCATTCAGAGTTTGTTATTTCCCCTAGTCTTTCCTGCCATTGTCACAGGCACTCATGTTGGTGCTTCCTCCTCCAGTGCCTTAAATGGGATGCGGTGGGACTTGGTGTGTAGCTGATCATCATGGCCTCATGGGAGTCTGTTATGGGGTTAGTGCTGATGGCAATCTGAAGTTTGTCACATCTCACCCATGTGCTTATCCTTTAGTGACATTGACTTGTCTTTCCTCAGGTCACAAATAATGGGGTCCAGCTTATTCATCAACTCCCCCGACTTCTCTGCCTCAAACTCTTCCTCCCTTTCCTCCTCTATTAGACCAAGCTTCCACCCACTGGGCCTGGTCTCTGCCCCTTCCCCTAGTGTGGCTCATCTGTTCTGAGCTCTTTCCCTGCACCTGAAGCCTCCAACTCCTTTTCTGAACCTAGCTGATGCTCAGCCTCCAGGGTCTCCATTGAGTTCACTGAGGGTCCTGGGGTGAGGGCAGATAACCTGCTAGGTACATCTCTGGTATTCTGAATTGGTGGCAGCAAAAGAATGGTATCTTCCTCTTGATAGTACATATAGCGTGTGGGACTTCCTTTTTCTTCTTTTTTGTTTGTTTGATATTTTCTTACAATATTCAGACACTTTAAAATCATTTTATTTAGCTGTGTTTTGCACCTGTGTTGAACTTTTTGCCCTGTTGAGTTGTTAGCTGAATATGCCAACTCCTATTTTAATGCTTTTATTCAAATTTTATCTTATTTGTTAATTTTTAATTTAAATTGTACAATGCTTTCAGTGCCTTTGTTAGGGTCAAACATTGAGACAAACCTACTTTAAAAATAATTAATTTTTTTTTTTTGAAAAATGTCCGAAAGGGTGCTATTCAGAGAGAAAACTTTAAAGCTTTAGTGGACATGGTCAAAACTTAGTACAGTATGTAAAATAGCTTTTAATATTGTTTTTAGCACCTGCATTTAAAAAAATCTATTTAGAATGAGCATACTGGGAGACCATCTGACATTCTAACAGATGGGCATGAATATTTCATATAGAGAACTATCCCTTTGCATAAAGTATAGGTCTCCTGCTCAAAAGTAAGACAGACGACTGATCCAGCCTTCTGTTATATAGTTAAAGAATTGTGCCATAGCTAGTCTTACTTTGAGTTAGATTAGATTTTTGGAAGTAAAAAAAAATAATCAACAGGGAAGATTTAAGAGTACAGTATCTGTGATTTATGGATATTATTAAGTCTACATGCAATAAAATCCAAGAAGAAAATTCAAAAGGTTCCCAATGGAATTTTCAGTCTGTCCCCCTCCCCCATCACACTGTGGGTATATTACTGTCTATGAGAAAATAAAATGAGCTCTGAGACTATGTTCTTACAGCATGTTCTGGGTAAAGAAGAAAAAAAGATATTTGAGTAGGGAGAAAATGGAGGGAGAAGAACAAGAAAAACAATGTAAATAAACAAGAGAAGAAAACCAGTTTAAAAAACAAACAAAGAAGAGCTCACAACAAAAGTACTGAGGAATTTAATGGATGGATAGGTGAGAGGATCTGCACTTAAATCTTGCTCACTGATGGTGCAGCGAAAAGTCCCACTAGCCACGCTTCATTGGCTCCCAGGTGTTGCTCTTGCTTTTATTTATTCATTTATACCCTGCCCGTCTATGGGATTTTCCAACTTTTGTTGTTCAGCTTTCGGGACAGGGATGGGTGGGATTGTTATTTCTTTTTTCATATCCTAATCAAACCCTGGACTGCCAAAATGAAGCCATGTTCTTTGCTTTGTTGTTGCCCAAACCCAAGTCTTCATTGGTGCATGTCTCTGGCAGCAATCAGCAGATCAGTAAATGGACCAGACTCTGTGTCTCTCCACGTTCACACCGTGTGTTGTTGCCCACCAGAAGTCCCCACTTGAGCATGTTGGTCTTGCATTTAGGGACTCGAACCATCAGCCTATTCAGGGTCCTCCAAGTGACCTAGGGGAGATTGAGGTCTTCAGCTATATCCTCTTTTAAAGTTGTTCCTTTCCCAGTGAGCACCTTCCTCCATCTTCTAATTTGGTTTTGCTCTTGTGTACCCTCAAGAATGTTTGTTCTTGACATAAAGTTCTTCCTGTATCTGAGGTGGTAGACTTGAGGCTCATATCTGTTCAGAGGGTGTTGAGGGATTGTTGCTGACCACCTACTTTGCAGAATCAGCAGGAGCTGCAGGCAGTGGACATTTGTTGAAGTACTGGTTTTCCTGCAATGGAGAAGGGTAGTCTTGAGTAAGTAGGTTCCTCCCACTTGCTCCAGGAGCAGGATGATATCTCACTTATCTTTGGAGAGGCCTTTCCCAGTTCAGTTCTTGCCTTAGTTCTGGAATGCAGTTTTCCCAGAGTGCTCTACTTATTCTGCTGATTCGACTTAACCTTGCTGTCTCCTGAGAGAAATAAGTTTGCAAGGCAGCCCGAAGTTGTCCTTGGACTTGTTGAAAGATTTGTCTGACGATGGTGGCAGGCAAAGAGAGTGTTTTCTTCAGTCCACTGGAGCTGCCAGCACCACAGCTGCCTGCTTGGGTGAACAGAGCACAGTTTCTCCACAGCCAGGGGTTAAAATGGCTATGAGTAGTGAGTGCTGCAGGCCAAGATATCCCTTGGGTTAAAACAGCAGAGCAGAATGTTTTTCAAAGCCAACAGAACTGTAAGTGTCAGATGATCACAGGGGCCATTTTCAGAGGGGGAAAAAGGCATGAAAAAACCCACCATCTTGAGACCATTTTTTCTCTTCATAAGCTTTTTAAGGCTTGTGCTTATAAGTGTTCTGCGTTCAGAAACCATTCATTGGTTTCTTCTCACGATTGACAGTCAGACGTGGAGGACGATAGAAAGTGACTGGTCCTCAGATGAAGGAGATGTCTCCGGCAGGAAACATGTAATTTAACATCTTCTGCTGTGGAGGATTTCCCAGCACTTTGTGGAAGGCTTAAAAAAAATTCTGCCAAGGAGGCATAGAATACTGATGCTGAGTTGAATTTAATAGCTCTGGAAATCTCTTCTCAACAGAGATTGAACCCTCTTAGCTTACTCTTTCCTGAGTTATTTATGGATGCGGTATTTGATGACTCATCCATAAATAAGTCAGGAAAGAATAAGCTAAGAGGGTTCAATCCTTGTTGAGAAGCTCCTGCCAACCTAGCAGTTCAAAAGCAAGAAATTGCAAGTAGATAAATAGGTACTGCTTCGGTGGGAAGGTAACAATGTCCCATGTGCTCCAGTGTCTAGTCATGCCTTCCATATGATCACAGAAACATCTGCAGACACAGACAGCGCTGGCTCTTTGGCTGTAAACAGAGATGAGCACCAAACTCTAGAGTCAGATACAATTGGCTTTCAAGCAAGGGTGACTTTTACCTTTACTATTTCATGACTGGTCTTCTCCTGATACTGTAAAATCCACTGTGGTACAAGCTAAGAGCATTTATACGCCTTCTTTAACACTGTGATATAAGACACAAGTCCACTAAGTGTAATTAAACATTTACATGGCACAATTTCTATTGCTGGAGTCAGAAGAATGATCTTAGTCCCTACTCTTCTGATGTAGGTACCCTAGCCCAGGGGCGCCCAAACTTTTTGGGAGATGGGCCAGTCACATGGTTGTAAAGAAGTGGAAGTAAAACACGTGTGCATGCTCAGAATGCGACCGCACATGCACAGAACCCTGCTATAAATTACCCACAGCTGTCATAAACACATTTACGACACCCTCAGGTCATTTATGGCAGCATCTGCACATGGATGGGTGCATTCTGCACACACACATTTTACTTCCATTTCCGTGAACGGCATGGGTGGCGCAGGCTGGATTAATTGGTGCCTCAGGCCGGACCTGGCCCGTGGGCTGTAGTTTGGGCACCTGCGGGTCTAGCCTTTTCCCAGAATAGTCCGGACCAGGACTTAAAGCCTTCCACTTTGAAACGTCAAATACAGTAGTCACTTTATCTTCTAGGGAGGCATACAAGTATGAACAATAAAGAAAGAAAGAAAGAAAGAAAGATGTTCAAATGAAAGGACGGATCAACAGTTCTGATTCATCCAGCAATGAGAAGAATAGAGTCAGACTTCCATTATTCTTGCTGCTGTAGCAGAGGTGTGAGAGAACTAGGAGAAGTGAGAGTGAAATTTGTTTATGGAACATTTAATACAGGTAGATTTTGATTGCTAATGGGCATTTTAAACTAAAAAACAACTGACATTAGATTATAGTTACCCATTTTGGATATACAGTTGTACCTCGCTTAAAGAGCATAATGCGTTCCACAGGCTTGCTCTTTAAGTGAGTTTACTCTTTAAGTGAAACACCATTGTAAGTGACCAATTGTGGGGTGGATAGCGAACCCCGGTTTATTTGTTAAGCGAGTTTTTGATTGGTTTTATTAAGCGAAGCGAACATTCAGAGAAAATTCTGCTCTTTAAGCGAGTTACTCTTTAAGCGAGACGTTCTTTATACGAGGTTTGACTGTACAGTAATACCTCATATAACATTAGTATCGAATAACACGAAAATCGCATAACATCAAGGAATCTGGGGGGAAGAATTGCATCAGATAACATTAAGATCCTATGGGATGCTTCAGATAACAACCGCGAAAGCCTGTGTGGTTACAATGTATCTCTATGGATCCCATAGAGGATCAGATAACACGAAAAACCATATAACACGAAGACTTGTGGAACCAGGTTTTAGCGTTATATGAGGTTTTACTGTAATGGGAAATTGTTTATTTAAAAGATATGGATCAAAGTTACAAACCGGTTTCATGAAGGAGATGGAAATGTCAAGGCATGAAACTAGATTTTACCTTTGTAAATTAAGTTTGTTAACCCAAGACTATTACATTTCTAGACCAACTTTTTTTGGTGATAGATACTGTTGGAGAGCTCAAACTTACAATAAAACTAAATGATTATTTATATATATTACTAGTACAGTTATTTAGAGAAATGTTTGTTTCCTAACGTTTTTAGAAAAGGGGTGAAATGGAAATAATAGAACCTTGATAAAATTTATCTTAATTTATATTAAATGGGCAGTCTTCTGAGTATCTAATCTACCAAGCTTCTGTTGTTACTCTTATAGCTTTCTCATAATATGTGGAAAGGCCCTTTTAAAGGAGGCATTCTCCTCCTCCCTCTTTTAAAACATTTGTGCTAATTAAATCTCAAGATACTTTTCAGCATCACTAATGGTTACATGGGTGTCCTTGATGAATTCCCATTTGTGTAATTATTTTGTCTATACAAATTCCCTCTTTAGTTTTCAGCTGATGTAGGTATCTTGGTTCTCTTTAAAGAGGCATGTCTGTCTTGCATATTGCTTAAAGTAGCAGTTGAATTCTTAATTTCGTTGAGAAGTGTATTTGTTTTATTTAATATTTTAAAAGAATTTGGGACTAACAATGTTGTCAAACCCAGGGATCAAAATCTACAGATTTTGATGATCATGAGCATGCGATCTATACAAATGAATAGAAGCAAAAATAGCACACATGCCCAAAATCCTAATAAAGATGTTTTAAAAACTTGAAATAGTGTACAAATGCAGTCTGTGATTGAAGATTTTCATTAGATTATTGAAATCAGAAAACATACACTTGGATCTTAATAACAAGGACATCTGATTAATGTTAACAAGAGCTGAACAGGATTGTTTTGGATCAGACATTTTGGAGCTCACTTATTCATATGATTGCTATAGGTCAATGATGGTGAACTTTTTAGAGACTGAGTGCCCAAACAGAGGGGCGGGGTGAACTCTGTGCTGGGGAGACTGTATAGAGTAGTGTTTCCCAAACTTTGGTTTCCATACTATTGCCCAGTCCACAGTGCCATTCCATCCAACCCAACCCATTTCCACCTCCATCGCCTCTGGAAGTGGAAGCAGGCATGTTTACATCAGCCGTAAAATGCACCCTTGCCTAGGGCCTCTTTTCATGTAAATCCGGCCCTGACTGGGATGTATCTATATCAGAGAGTAGACAAAGCAAAATCACCCCATTTCATAGGACATACATTTAGTAGTTGACTGGGGTACATCTACTTGCTTTCACTAGTACTTCCACTAAGCAGAAAGTGAAATACGCTGCAGCATAATGGAAGCAATTACTGTTTGAAAAGGTATACAGTGGCACCTTGCTTAAAGAGCACAATGCGTTCCTCTTTAAGTGAGTTTTCTCTTTAAGTGAAACACCATTGTAAGTGACCAATTGTGACTTCTGGTGGCAGGGGAGGGGGAGATTGCGAACCCTGATTTAGTTGTTAAGCGAGTTTTTGGTTGGTTTTAGTTGTTAAGTGAGGCGACCATTCAGAGAAAATTCTGCTCTTTAAGTGAGTTAGTCTCAAAGCGAGGTGCTCTTTATGAGAGGTTTTACTGTATTGTTTTTTCTTTAAAAAGCTCCGACTCTCTTTACAGTTATGAATGTGCTAAAAATCTGAAGTTTGCAAATTTGTACCATTTTTTGCCAATAAAGCAGTCGGTGATTTTTATTTATTATTTGTTGTATTATATTTGTTTCAGTTTTAGTGAAGGACTGAAGGCTGATCACAATTATGGAAACAAGTTAATCTAGAATAGGTTACATAGTTAAAAAACAATTAAACATATAGTAGTAATTAAAAGCTTTTAAAACACACTTAAAGGGAAGGTATGCTCCGCATTCAGAAGGGATTAATCTTGTCCAATTTAATTATTAAAAATCAGACTAAAAAGACAGCGCTTTCTTGTAAAAATGGTGTAAAGGAGAGTGGTCAACCTAATTTACTGATGGAGGGCATTCCAGGACCTGGGAACAGTCACAAAGAAGGCCCACTCTTGCAAATATGTCAGACACACGTATGATGACATCGTGACTGCGAGAAGGATTTCCTCTGAAGATCTTAGAAACCCAAAAGGTCATATTGAGAGATGCAGTTATGCTCATTACTTGGGTTCAAGCTGTATATTAATTATTATCTTTCAAATCATGTACTGTATAAGGGGTCAGCCTACAATCTTAATGTTATATGTAGTAAGAATTTGTGTTGACTCTTCAATGTCATCTGATCTGAGACACAACAGGAAAGTTGCATCGGAATGTTAAGAGATTTTGAGTACTGTATTATGTGCTTAAAAGAGTTGCATTAAGTGAACCCAGACAGCTTTTCACCTTATCTTCCATTTTCATGTTTTTATATTTGCATTTATATAGTTGAATATCATTTATAATAAATGCTTGTTTACCTGATTCTGCAAGGGACCAAAGATTATACGTTTAGCTTTCTCACTCAGTTATAGTGCTTGTGAAATAGATTTAATAGACAAGTGGTTAGTGTTTATTCATTCTTTTGTGGTAATTTTGATAATTTATATCAATATTGTGAAAGGAGATACTCTCTTGTGTAGGCAGTTTCTGTAATACCACAAATAAAGAATCTCAGATTCACAGTGATGATTATTTCTGTCTTTAGATTTAAAGAACGATATGCATAGGCCAAAAGAGATGAACTGGAATTTTAAAAGCTCTATTTTTATTTTATCTACTTTAAGACATTCACTTAAAATGTATATTAATGTCTGCCATAGATTTCTATTAAAGTAACTGACATAAATTTTTAAACTTTCATAGGAATGCTAGTTTAATCTATCTATCTATCTATCTATCTATCTATCTATCTATCTATCTATCTATCTATCTATCTATCTATCTATCTATCTATCTATCTATCTATCTATCTATCTATCTATCTATCTATCTATCGAGATAGATGTTCAGTTTTTCCAAGCAGAAATTATATTTATTATAACTCTACCTGTCTAGTCATTAGCATTTGAAGGTTTAGACAAATAAAGTCTTTAATAGGATATTATGATAAGGAAGTTGATACAGTAGTTGTAATTTTGACAGCTCCTTTGCTGTGTGGATGCTTTCATTACTGAGATAAGTGCTGTTGGATGCTATTGTTGGAATTTAAAGGTATTGGTATCTCCTGCTTATTGTTGCATTTTTACAATTTAATTTGTCTAGTGTTCAGGTGAATGGTTAAACCAGGGGTTCACAAACTACGGCCCGAGGGCTTCACCAGGCCCCCAATGCAATTCCATTCAGCCTGTGGCAATGACCCCAGAAGCAGACGTGTTTACAACAGCCATAAATGTGTCCGTGCAAATGCACATGCGCAAATGCTCCTGCTGTGGTTTGCGGTAGGGGAAACCACATGTCCAAACTGTTCAGCTGTCTAAGGAGGAGTTGCCCGGCCCGTGGTGCAAAAAACTTGAGAACCACTGGGTTAAACACTAGCCTCTATTTGTTTACTGATGTTGATAATTCAAAATGTAATCTATTACTTAGCTAATAAATGCTTCAATGAAATTGTATTGTCAAAATATTTTCTTTAAAGAAGTCTTGGGTTGTTGAACATTTTGCTGTGGTGGTAGGCTAGGTTGGATTCTGATGAAATAGATCCAAGTTGAACTCTAATATATAATCAAATAATCTGAATTGTATGCTTGCTAGGGGAAAGATCAATACTCCTATAGTTGTAAAATTTGATTGATTATGACAGAAAATTGATGAGACTAATATTGATATGTCTATTGCTTACAAATGTGTGTTTCTGTCACTGTGCAAGTGTCCAGAAAAATAATTACTTTGGCACACAATACATGTCAGATTTCACATCTTGACAGAGTTCTAGTAGCGACCCCTTCATATAAAGAAGGCCAGGGTATACCCAAAACCTAACTTTTTTAGATTTTAAGATGCTATAATAGAATAACATGGCTTGTGTGTCAGAAATTATTACAAGTGTAAGACAACCTATTTGTTAGAAACCAGACAACCATCTCAGTAGGTGAAGGCCGCAGTGGAGGCAGTCAAGAGAAAATTGGATAACAATAGAGCTTTATTTGGCTCTATTGTATTATCTGAATTTTAAAGATTTGTTTATGCTATTTTATTATAATATTATTTTTAATGTTGGATAAGGACGGAGGAGCTGTTGCATACATCAATTCTCCAAAAATGATGGATGATATTAAGTTAGAGCAATACAAGCCATCAACAGTTATGCTGAGTTTGCAATATGTGAATGGGTTGGAATAATTGTATCCATAGGACCCCCTCCCCCAAATAATAATAATAATAATAATAATAATAATAATAATAATAATAATAATAATAATAATAATAATAATAATAATGGACTAGCTGATGAAAGGGCAGAATTATATGTATAGTATGTGCATATGCACATTTGATTGCATGGCAACCAAGAGGAATTGCAGCCACATAGGTGGGCACTTACAGGCCTAATGAAACTGGTAGCAAAAAGGTATATATTTGTCAGTTATTGAATGGCAATATAATTCTGTTTTCATAAAGTGGTCTGTGTATCCTTATAATTAAAGAATGCACAATGTATAGAAATTGAATGTTTCTTTACATCTCATCACTGCCTAAAACATATTAGTTTAAGAGATAAGTAATAAATTTAAAGTCTCTATTATTATTGTTACTGTGTTGTGTTGTATTTTTTCTGTTACTAACTCTATTATTTTAAAGGACATGTCTAGGAATAAATCAACATATTTTGATATTTGAGGCAGCAAAACAAGGGTGCCCTTGAGAAATAAAAAGGTGGGTGGAAAATAGAGATTCCCTTAGCTGGACAAAAGGCCTGTTAATAAACCATCTGATATACAGTACAGTGTTTCCCAAAGTACAGTGGTACCTCGCTTAAAGAGCTTAATGTGTCTACAGGGTTGCTCTTTAAGCGAGTTTGCTCTTTAAGCGAAACACCATTGTAAGTGACGAGTTGTGACTTCTGGTGGAGGGGATTGTGAACCCCGATTTTTTTGTTAAGCAAGTTTTTGGTTGGTTTTATTTGTTAAGCGAAGTGAACATTGAGAGAAAATTCTGCTCTTAAAGCGAGGCACTCTTTAAGCGAGGCACTCTTTATGCAAGGTTTGACTGCATGTTCTGCGGAACACTGGTGGATTTCAATTCCCAGAAGCATAAGTCATGACATTGGGTGATTAGTGCTTTGAGGAATTGACATGCTTCTGGGAATTGAAGTCCAAATACCAAAGACTGGGAAACACTGTGACAGAGAAAGAACTTCACACTAGACCAGTGTTTCCCAAACTTTGGTCTTTGGACTTCAATTCCCAGAAGCCTAAATCAGTTCTCCAAAGCACTGATTAGCCAATGTACTGACTTAGGCTTCTGGGAATTGAAGTCCCCCTGTGGGGCGGGTGCCCCACATTGGGAACCACTTTGCTAGGTGTATTGGGTAATAGTAGCAGTTCACTTTCAGTTGATAGCATCTAAAGTAGGGGTTCTCAACCTACGGCCTGTGGGCTGGAACCAGCCCATGGCACCAACTTATCCGGCCCGCAACCTCACTCTAGCCACTGGCTCCACTGGCACCTCAATCCTTATCTCTTCTACTTGGCGTGGTGTGTCCCTAATGGCGCTCCATAGCATGGTGGATGTTGTAAGGCTTAAAACATCTGCCATGCTACGGAGTGGCATTAGGGACATGCCAAGCCAAGCAGAGAAGACAAGGATTGAGGCAGCAGTGGTGGGAGCGGTGGCTTGAGCAAGGTTGTGGGCTGGATGATTTGGTGTCATGCAGCTCCTCCAGGCCAGTAAGCATGGAAGTGATGTTTGGGGTGAGTGGTAGGTAACTTAGGGTGGGTGGCGTCGTCATGGATGGAATGGTAGCTGGCTGGGTGGTGATCCCACTGCTGCTGCGGCTGGTGGTGGTTGGAGGGGGTCTTGGGGAGCTCTTGTCAGCGTCGCCACCTTTGGTGGTGGTGGTGAAACTATCCCGAACCCCCCACTCCCCCCACTGACACCAAAGGCTGTGCAGCAACCCTTGATCTAAAGCCTGTCATTTGAGACCACTGACTCAACACTTTGGTAGGGATGGTCCTGGGTATGTTTTATTTTTGCATTTGTTGGATTTTGAAATTTCAGTTTCTTGTAGAGCAGAGGTTCTCAATGTTTTCACACTGTGGGCTAGATCACGCCCCCTCAGACAGCTGAGTGGGCTGGACATGTGGTTTCCCCTTCATTTATGACAGCTGTGGGTGCATTTAGGGCTCATTTTCAGCTGACCGCAGTTTGCAAACCCCTGTTGTAGAGTAACGGTCACAACTTGTCCAGAGTTTTGTTGTTGTTCAGTTGCACAGTCAAGTCCGACCCTTTGCAACCCCATGGATCACTACACACCAGGCTCCCCTGTCCTTTGCCATTTTCCGCAGCCCACTTAGGTCTATGTCCAGAGTTAGTGCCTTTATAATAAAGGAATCATTAGACAAATATACAGTAAAACCCTGATTTACGTAAAAATTCAGTTCCCTAGCTTTTTACATAAACCAGTTTTTTACGTAAATCGATGCATCCCCATAGAGATGCATTGAAAAATAAAATAAAAAGATCCTGACCGGACGAAAAATAATAATGAAAAAAAAAGTGGCAGGTAGAGTCTGAGGACGCTACCGGCAGGGATTTAGTGTGTGAATTCGATGTGTTGAATTATGCTCATTAGTTCATTTATTTCTTTTACAGTATTTCATTCACCACAGAAGACGTCTGTAGAAACAGACAGCTCTGGCTCTTCAGCTTTGAAACACAGATGAGCAGTGAACTCTAGAGAGAAAAAAGAAGGGAGAGAGAAAAAGAGAGAGAGAGAGAGAGAAGGAGGGAAGACAGAAAGAGAGAGAGCATGCACTGTCTGACATTCTACTTCCCAAGAAAGATGTCACACCGGATTAAAGGAAGGAAGGGGGAGGGCAGTGATGGGATGTAACAGGTTCTCACCAGTTTGCCAGAACCAGTAGTAACTTTTTTCAGTGTCCCGGAGAACCGGTAGCAGATTTTTTTTTTTTTTGGGGGGGGGAACCACCTTCGGGGCTTACCTTTTCACTAGTTCCCCTACTGCGCATGCGCGCTAAGCACTTGGTGTGCATGCACGCCTAAAGTGCTTGGTGCGTATGCACGGTCTCCTTGCTGCCCTCCCAAGCGGGGTGGAGGAAGAGAAGCTGCTAGCCTGCTCCCCAGGGTAAGTTACTCACCTTTGGATGTGGTGTGTCTGTGTGTATTTTAATGTGTATTTAATACCTTTACCTATATTGATGTACTACCACAGTTCCTAAAAAGGCCTGGCGGCCTGGCTTGGGGTTTTAAAGCAAAGTCTTGGAGTTACCTCATCAATAAGCTACACCTGTGCTGTTCCAATTGCTGTTCCAATTGGAGAACCTTTAAGGAGGTACAGCTGTTTTACATTTACATTAAGGCAGAGAACTGGTTAGGCAAAGATGTAGTACCTAACTTCTTTAACTGTTGAAAAGTTGAAAAGTGCCAAAATGAAGCCATCTTGTGGTGAGTTCATTCTGTAGTTCCTTCCATCTGACCTAGTGTGAGAAAGATTAACCAGAATAAGTTTTAAGCTCTGGTTTAAAAGCTCTGGTTGATTTGTGTTTGGGGTGGGTGGGTGTATTTTAATGTATTTTTATTTATTTGTTTATTTTTGTTACGGGTTTGTGTTGTGCATTGGTGGGTGGGTGGGTTGAGGGGTTGTGTGTGTGTGTCCTTATTTTATTTTATTTTTTATTTTTATTTAGCTCCGCCGACAACATCATGATGTCATGATGTCAGCTCCGCCCACACTGTGATGACATCATGGTGGGGTAGTAAAATTTTTGACATCCCACCACTGGGGGAGGGAGAACCGAGTGGATCCCTATACATCTCGCAAATTGGTGAGGTACTCAGTTAAACACCCCAATGCACCCCACCTTACCCCACCCACAAGAGTGTGTCTAACCTGTACCCCAGCTGCCTGTAAAGGCAATGCCGGGGTCGCTGGCTGCCTAATGCATTAAGAAAGACCAAACCTCTTTTCCCCTTCTCTTCTTAAAGATAAAGATTAGGTTATACTCACTCTTGTGAGTGGGTGGTGGTGATGCAGTGGGGTGTATAACTGAGTACCTCACCAATTTGCGAGAGGTATAGGTATCCACTCGGATCTTCCTCCCCCTCCTTCCTTAATCCAGTGCAAAGCGAGCCCCGCTGCATTCAAAGCGATCCTTTTCTCTGTCTTTCTCTTCCAAGCTGCTGTTGCTCTCCCCTCGTCACCAATCCGGCTTCCAAAACCATTTGCAAAGTGGGAAAAGAGCTCCTGTTTTGCCTTGGGTTTTAATTCGCCCTCTCTCTCTCTTTCTGTCTTCCTTCCTCTCTCTCTCTCTCTTTTTCTCTCTCCCTCCTTTTCTCTCTCTAGGGTTCACTGCTCATCTCTGTTTCAAAGCCGAAGAGCCAGTGTTGTCTGCTTCTACAGACATTTTTCGTGGTCATATGTTTGCGGAAAGTTGCTCATCGCAAGGCAAAATGGGAGCTCTTTTCCTGCTTTGTCTGTAGAAGCAGACAACGCTGGCTCTTCGGCTTTGAAACGGAGATGAACAGTGAACCCTAGAGTTTTAGACTGGCTTTTGAGCAAGGGAAATCTTTACCTTTAGGAAGAAAATGGGAAAGGAGGTTTGAGCTTTCTTACTGCATTAGGCAGCCAGCGACCCCGGCATTGCATTTATAGGCAGCTGGGTTGCAGGTTAGACTCACTTTTGTGTATGGGGTGGGGGGGTGGGGTGCAGTGGGGTGTTTAACTGAGTACCTCACCAATTTGTGAGAGGTATAGGGACTCGCTCGGTTCTCCCTCCCCCCCTCCTTCCTTTAATCCGGTGTGACATCTTTCTTGGGAAGCGAGGAGGAAGCGTGCTTGCTCACAGTTTTTGTTTTTAAACCTTCATAGAAAATCTTTCTGAAGTCCGAGCCAAATTGTATAAATGTCACAAGAAAGCTTATTCTGTCCTCTTTCAAATGCACTTTGTATTACTTGATTGGTTGATTAGTTTAGTGTCTGGATCACCGCCGACCGACACCCCCCAGGTGAAAATGTCATTTTTACAAGTCATGTTTTTCCTTAACATCTTTGTTGTTGATTTCCTGCTTCGGCGTCATTCTTCTCCACATGTTGTATTCAAACTGTATCCACCTCAGGAATTTGTCATATTCAGTTTCTAAAATGGTTTTCCCCATATTATTCTAAATCTTAAAGTGTCCCCACAAAGGTTAATCTTTCCTCTTTCAAACAAACTTTGGATCATCTGAATTGGTTACGTGGTGCTTTTTTCTGGTCTCTGACAACTGCCCACCCTAGCAAAACTGTCACTTTTCAGATGCTACTTCCGAAAGCGATGACGTCATCGCCTTGCATTTTTGGCTTTTGGGTTCTACCAATTCTTAAAGTCGCTGAGATGATATTTCAAATGGCATAACCTGTATTTTCGTGGCTGCCTTAGTTTTGGTGTTGCAGCTTGTCAAATGTACATGGTTTTCGTTACATCACAAAAGCTGCCAGAGCACCCAACCGAAACATAAGACGTTCATCGAATTCACACCAAAATCAGCACAAAGGGAATGTAAATGAAGCACTCTCCCTTTTCCCTGCTGCTGCTTCCTCCTGAGCTGTTTGCCTGGCCGTTGGGGGAGTGGGAATCGCTGCCGCCACCAGCGCTGCCATGTTTTCCGGAGTCCCTGCTGCTTCTACCAGGACTGGGAGAGTGTCCCCTGCATATCCGCTCGGTTGCACTCTTTGTCGGAGGCTTCTCTGGGGCACGCTTTAGCTGTGAATGCACGTTGGATGAAAACCGCTCCATTCCGTTCTTTGTCTGATGCTCATTGCCAGCTAAAGCTGCCATAGGGGGACCTTGGATGAAGAGCAAAATGGAGCAGTTATCATCCAATGCGTGTTACCAAGTAAAGCGTGCCCTGGAGAATCCTCGGGCGAAGAACTGAACAGAGCGGATATGCGGGGGACAGTGTCCCTGTCTTGGTAAAAGCAGTGGGGACTCTGGAAAATGCGGCAAAATTGCCACAATTGCCGCCGCCTCCTCCACCGCCGCCATGGTAAGTGATGTCTTGTGACTTCTGGCAGTAGGGGGTGGTGGTGCAGGGTGGATTTTTTAATTCCAAAATGGCCCAGGGGCATGATTCTAGAGTTTAAAATGGCAGAGGTGCCATTTTAGAATTCCAAGATGCAAGGAAACCCCATATGTAAATCGATTTATTTGCGTAAATCAGGATGTGATTTCTGCAAAAAAAAATTGTTATGTAAGTCATTTTTTACATATGTAGAAGCGTACGTAAATCAAGGTTTTACTGTACAAGAGAAGTTAATGACAAAGAAAGCTACTGTCTCCTGGCTTTTCTGACTCCCATACAGTCCTTTTGTATCATGAAAGTTGTGGGAGCTGTTTTTAATTACCTACATTTTTTACTGCCAGGTGACATTACTGACAGGAGGAGTGTTTTAGCAATGAAAGTCTTCCTCCTTCCATCCTGCTGGCCCTATGGCTTCCACATGATGAAATGAATTGCTCTTTAATTGGAAAAGCAATGGGACAGAAATAGGAAATCATTAATTACTAAAATTTGCTACCTACCCAGGATATCACCACCATTTTGCATGTGTTAAGATATACAGCAGGGTTTCAACCATTGTGTGTTAAGCAATATGTTGTGAGCTGTTTTATATGTTTATCATCATAATTGTAGAGGAACTACAATCCTAAAAAAACCAACATGGCTGATGGTTAGCTGACACTAGAGAAGTCAAGCTGAATCACAATCCTTCGAGATTTGGAATGTTGGAAATTACTTAGAATCACTTTCCTCTAGGCCTAATTTTGTGCTGCCGTCATGACTTGTCCAAGGGTTAGAGGAGGTTTGGATCTGACCTAACTCATCTCATCCCCCTGCCCCATTACTTGTTGGCTTTTCTGCTGACAGATCTTCCCTTGAAGACCAGTTCTACTAGTGGATTCCTAAGATCAGCTGACAGGTGAGGATTCTGGTAGTGCAAATGCATTTCCGTTAGCAAAAGACAATGTAAGGGGTTTTTATCAGGCTGAAACAGCCTCTATCCCCCCCCCCCCGCACACAAAAACTCCCTAGCTACATTTGACAAGTCTTTAAGATTTTGCTGAAAGTCTGCAATGCAGGCACATATAATCGTAATGTGCATTTTGTAAAAAAAAATGTTGTTAACTCTTCATTAATGTTAGACCCATGACACAACAAAAACACTAGTGTTTGTATTCTTGTTATGCAGGTAGAAGAGGAAAGATTTTGATACAGTTTTGTATTAAAAGTAGGTTAACTTTCATAGGCCACAAACATCAATAAGCATCAAGTATGACTCAGGCAACTGGCCTAAATCTAGCCAAAACATAATACATTAACTAATAATTTGTTCTTTGTTTGTTTTCAGCTTGTTGGTGGAGAATTCGATCTAGAGATGAACTTTATAATCCAGGATGCGGAAAGTATAACATGCATGTCAGAACTCTTAGAACATTGTGATGTAACATGTCAAGCAGAAATTTGGAGTATGTTTACCGCCATCCTTCGTAAAAGTGTCCGCAATTTGCAGACCAGCACAGAAGTTGGTTTAATTGAACAAGTCCTACTGAAGATGAGCACTGTGGATGATATGATTGCAGGTATATATCATAAATAGAAGAGTATAAATTTATTACTTTCCTAATGCCTGCAAAGCCATTGGTTGCTCACAGAAAAAATAATCTGGGTTTGCTGGAGAATTATGGTTGTGGCGTCAGTCCCTAACTAGCAATTAACAAATTGTTTGCTAATTGGTATTATCGCCCTGCAAATGTCAAGATGCCTGCAGCAAATTAAACTGTGTGTATTATAAAGAAATATGACTATGGAATATGACCAATTTAAGCTCTTTTAACTTTATGATGGGAAAGAGGAAAGACCAAGAGACGCACGAATTGAGAAATGTAAATTTGGTTGCATTCAGTTGTGATCAGGGCTTCTAGATTTAAAACTTTGGAGTGGATGTTTGCCTACCACATACTGAAACCTTTCAGAGTGTATTTCCGTGTCTGAAAACAAAAAGCTTCATGACTTAAAAACAATCCCCAAACAACAAAGCTTTGCTATATCAAGGTAAATAAAAAAATATTGATGCTATATTATAGAATATAGAGAATTGACAGCAATAAAAAGTTTTTCCATGTCCTAGGACCCTGGCGTGCAATGTTCCATAGGGTCGTAAAGGGTCAGACTTGACTGTGCGACTGAACAACAAATCTTGTTTTTCTTTATCTTTTAAAATTATGCTTTGATTATCATGAGAATTGGATTCGGATGGGAACTAGCACCCCATATGCAGAAAGCACAGTGAATACTTGTTCTCCACCCTTAAAAAACAGATTATAGGTTCTTTACCAAAATTCTCCAAAATGTTGTGTTCCCAGCATCTTGGCATAAGGTATTTGCAAGTGTGCAATTTTTGAGAGGCAGTAAACACAGCAAAGGAGAGATTCCTTTTTAACATTTGTTTAACATGAGTATATGTGAATATATATGGCATAACTAAATACTTCAAAATAAGGTTTCATATAAATGGCAAACACAAAATATTAGAAGGTACCTATTACTTCTACCAGTTGCTAACATAGTATATAGCAAGGGTATATGGATTTAAGGTGTAATTACAGTATTTGCTGGCGTATAAGACCCACTCCCCCTACACTGGAAAAATGGAGTGCTTCTTGTATTTTATATAGTGGCCTATAGTGGGTTATTTGGCAATAACAGGGTGCATCCTATACTCTGATGTGAATTATACGCTGGCAAATATGGTACCATATATACTTGAGTATAAGCTGAGTTTTTTAGCCCTAAATATGAGCCCCCCCCCCAAGGGGACTTGTCTTATACTTGGGTCAGTGGCCACAAGGGTACCAAGACTGCACCAGATTGAGATGTGCCAACAATTTAATTAATTTTACCATATTTTCATGTACAGTATTTTGATTATTGAAACTAGTAGCTGCTGAATTTCCCACCCTTGGCTTATACTCGAGTCAATCTATTTTCCTGGGTTTTCAGGTCAAAATTAGGTATCTCAGCTTATATTTGGATCAGCTTATACTTGAGTATATACGGTACTACATTCACAGAAATGTAACAGAATGATTTAACATATCTATATCTTTAGCAGAATGCAAGGCAATTAATAATATATCAATTACATTATATTCTGCTAAATATATAGATATGTTAAGTCATTCTGTTACATTTGGAGAAAGGATTACTTTATTATTTAAGGTAAATAATAAAGATAAGCTGTAATTTTTTCAATCCAATGCACTGAGGCAATTCTTAATGTTACAAGATTAACCAGAAAATGGATTTAAATAAGCTTTTCACAAATATCCAAAAATAGCTTTTAAGGCACCAATTACTTATACCAATAACAGAGGGAGAAAAATCATATCATTTTCGGTGAATAAAACATATCAAATTCATCAATAGAAGATCAGTACTGAGGTATGCTTGGTTTTTCTTGGCAGAGTGCCCAGACAGCTGATCATCTTTGAAAGTAACTGGCTGAAGTCAGACACTGTTCCTATCTACGCCAATTTATATTCCCTAATGGCTTAGTGGTTAAGACACTGAATTAGATGACTGAAAGGTCAGCAGGTCGGAAGTTCAAGACCTGAGTGCTGCACAGTGGAGTGAGCTCCCGTCTCTGTCCTAGCTCCTGCCAACCTAGCAGTTCAAAAGCAAGAAATTGCAAGTAGATTAATAGGTATCATTTCGATGGGGTAAACAGCATTCTGTGCACTCCGGTGTTTCTTCATGCCTGTCATGTGTCCACAGAAATGTTTGCAAAATGCAGACAGCACTGGCTCTTTGGCTATAAACAGAGATGAGTTGGATATGACTGGCTGTTGAGCAAGGGCGACCTTTACCTTTACCTAATCCCACAGAACCTATGATTTTCATATATGGTGTCTTATCACTCTTTGCATCCAGATACATCCAGAGATTTATTTTATCTCTCAAGCATCTCTTTCTGGCTTTACTCCAGCCAAAATAAAATGGTGTAAATGTAGGCTCTTGTTCAGATGCCTTGCTATTAAAAACTGTGTTGGATTGCCTGAAATAAGATAATAAAAGCCTGCTGAAATACAGCTCCCCTCAGAGTTATGTCAGTAGCATATCCATTTGAAATAAAAATCCATGGAATTTATAACTTGATGGAAAAACTTGTAAAAAGCCCCCATATGGTATATAGATAATATTGCAAAATCGTTAATGCTACACTAAAGCTTTTACATTAGACTTCAGAAGGGCAGTAGGGAGTAGATACATACAATATTATGAGACAACATAATTCCTACTGTAGTTGGGAAAGAGAAATGTTTAAAATTTATCGCAATTTGGCTAGCTCCAGTTTCTCATGAAATGTTTATCTCACCCAAGTATCTCAAAAGGAGTAGAGCAACATATTAAATGCAAAGAATACTAGTCAATAAAAGTTAAGGTGACATTTAGATAGTGACCAAAATCCTCTTGTATAGGTACGCTGGTGGAAGGGAATGAGGTAACTCGCAGCAGCTTAATGCGGTTAATGGGCACATCCTTGCTTGGGTTCCTCATTATGCACCATTTGGGTGGCTTGACTTGCTACCAGGATTCCAAGTGTGAATGCATTAATAGTGACAATTAGACATTTCACTTGCACCATCGTGACTACAGGATGGGATTTTAGCCATATTTTTTAGGCATTTGGAGATAGAATTACTTTATTAGTAGCCTGTAATGGTTGCTGTGGATCTTACAGAAAATTAAATATAGAGAGATACATAATCTCACATTTTAAAAAATTGCCTTTACTTACCTATCCAGTTTCTGCTTGACAGAAACTTAAGCAAACAAAGTAATTTTATTTTTCTTTGAAGATCTTCTCGTTGATATGTTGGGGGTTCTTGCCAGCTACAGCATTACCGTCAAGGAGTTGAAGCTTTTGTTCAGCATGCTTCGTGGTGAAAATGGAATCTGGGTAAGGTTTAGCTAATGTGAAGAAACTTTTGCTTTATTTGTTTGTAGCATTGTTTGAAAGGTGAAAAAAGCTAATTTATTATTTGAATGACTGGCTCTGTTAACTTCTTTAGCATTAATTGTAATTTTTTAAATATTAACAAGTAATGGATAAGTTGCTACCGTAGGATTTCTGTTTAAGAAATGGTTATAGTAAAAGATTTGCAATTGTGTTGTTTTGAACAGCCCAGACATGCGGTCAAGCTGTTGTCAGTCCTTAATCAGATGCCACAGAGACACGGTCCTGATACTTTTTTCAACTTCCCAGGCTGCAGTGCTGCAGTAAGTTATAATTAATATAAATCTTTTCTAGTAAAAATTAAACAGTTAATTAATTAATTAAACATTTTGTGCAGCTTTGAAGATATTGTTCCTATAAATGTCTTATCTGAATTGTATTCACTACAGTGGTCAAATATAACTCAATGGGGGAATGATTTCACACACACACACACAAGAGAGATTTTCAAAATTTAAAGAATTATTTCATTCATCTTGAGGTTATCATGGCTTGTACATAGTGGGTGTAAGTTTTAGTTAACATTAATCATGCAAATGTTATATGTTTTGGAGGCAAATTGCTTCAAGGTAAGAACTCATCATAGACATTATCAAATGTATGCTGAGTCATACAACTCAGATAATGCTTACAGTGAGTTCTTAATGTGAAGCAATTCAACACCAAAAGATATGCCATTTGTGTTATAGAAGAAGATTTGGACAAATGAGACTGATTACATAAGAGTTGGACAGGCCCCAGGGCAGAAGAGAGTGTTCTTTAATTATTAGAAATCTTCCCCAGTTACTGATGTTATCACTCTTCTTCTGGTGTAATGTTACAGAACAGGATTTTGACCAATATTTTCTATCCTCCAGTATCTGTGATACGGTCTGATTTAATATATTTTCCCATTGAAATATATATGTGTCTAGAACTAATGCTAATTTTGCAACTTAGTAATTATTTCCTAAAGTTTGGTATGTTCATGGTATTTGCAAAAGAATGTGATTTAAAATGGGAGAAAGTCAATCATCCAGGTAGAACAGAAGGATTTTGAAATTCTATCAATTTTTGCATCCCAACTTTATATTTGAATTGCAACAGACTGGTGTGATTTAGTTTGCAAACATTCTGTCAGTGAGGTTGTAAATAATTTATTTTCTGTAAATGTAATGTAGCATTATATTGTATTATACAGCGGAACCCTGTATAATGAAAATAATTGGTTCCACAAGAGACTTCATTATATGATTTTTTTTTTGTACAATGCATGCATCATACAACAAAAATCCCTATGTGATGCATCGTACAACAAAACTCTCTATGGGAAAAATGGTACAACAAAAATCTCTATGGAAAAAAATTGTACAAAGAAAAATATTCATTGTATAATTTTCCCCATATATATTTTCATTGTACGATGCAACATTTTTTCAAATTCACTTTGTTGTACAATTTTTTTCATTGTATGATGCATTCGTTATACGAGGTTCCATTATACATACTGTATTTGTGCTTTTTATTGTTGTTTAGGCTATTGCGTTGCCTCCTATTGCCAAGTGGCCTTATCAGAATGGGTTTACGCTTAACACCTGGTTTCGCATGGATCCACTGAATAATATTAATGTAGATAAAGATAAACCGTATCTATATTGGTAAGTAAAATGAACATATTTTAGCACAGTTCTCTTTTCAAGTTATGGTTTTCATTAATGATTTTTAAAAATTTGCTTAATTCTTTGAATTGAAGGACAATTATTTATAAGAAATAAAGTTTTTAAAAGATTGTAAACTGATGAAAGAAAATGCTTGTATAATGAAAGAAAATGCTTGTATAATTCTTTGGATCTTTCTAAACATGCGTAAAAGTAATAAACTCACTGTGTAATACAATGGCTGAAGATCTGTTGCTTAGAATAGTAAATTGCATTAGAGTGGGCTCACTGAATCAGTGGGGACTTGATTAGTCACCTTCTCTGAAATTCTATTGATTCAAATGGACCTATTCTAGTTGTGACTGTGTCAAAGTAACTCACAACTA
The DNA here is from genome assembly GCA_030440675.1 of Furcifer pardalis. NCBI lineage: Eukaryota > Metazoa > Chordata > Lepidosauria > Squamata > Chamaeleonidae > Furcifer > Furcifer pardalis. The sequence goes on along the minus strand of CP126895.1, from coordinate 91,778,251 downwards.
GAGTTAGGCCCATTTGAATCAGTACAACTTACAGAGGTGACAGTAAATTTCTACTGTTTTAGTGGGCCTATTCTAAGCAACAGAATTCCAGCCTGTGTGTGTTTTTATTCAGACAATCATATAACTGAACAGTTTCTGGCCAGAGTCTTTAAAAGTTTCATGTATTCATGTACTGAAAGAAAAATCTTAATGAAGGAATGGTAAAATGGAAGTTTCTCCTCAGTTTCCATGATTTTGAAGGACTAATGTACAAGATCATGTAAAATAAACACCTTTCAAGTAGTAATTAGTAATAGGGAAGTCTTTTCCTCTGAAAGAATTGCAGAATTTCTCCCATGTTTATGCTTTAAGTATTTAAAAAATTGCAGGAAACATCCGAACCATATATGTAAAACAAATTTTCATGCTTGCATGATATGTAGGTAAACTTATTTGCTGTAATTTACTAGTTGTCTGGGTTTTGACAAATGTACATTTATCAGGAAATATATAGGTATCACAATGTGGTAAACATAGTATCTTGAGAAAGAGGGTTTTGGTCTGAACTATTTTAAAGAACCACAGTTTTTCTTCTCTATTTAGTATTGAAAGATATGTGGCTATAGATTTCCAAACTGTTAATATAGGCATCTGAGATGTGGAAGCATTCTGAGAGTCAGCTTCAGAACAATGACAGGTTGTTAGAGTATACCATTTTTATCTTTTGATTTTGTCTTGCTTCTGTGTTCTGGACACTCTTCAACATTTTATTTTAGAGAAATGTTAATCATAGCAGTAAATATTACTTTTCTTTTTCTTTTTCTGCTTATTCATTTGCTTTCTTATTTATTCATTTTAGATACTGCCTTTCCCCTGTAACTGGGTTCCCAGATGGATAACAATGTAGCCAGAAACAATAGCATTAAGAGACACTAGGCTACAAATATTAAAATAGATTGAAAGCATTGTTATAGTCAGATATAATTAACATAGAACACTTAAAAACCTTTAGAATTAAAATACTCATAGTACTTGATCTAGAAAAGAAAACTTGCATATCCACTAAAATCCTGTTGTTAGAAGGCTCTTAAATGCTGAAGCTCTTGACTAGGGTGAAAAAAGAGAGTGCAAAAAGCTGGCCTGAGACTCAACATAAAAAAAAAACTCCTCAAGATAATGGCAACAGGTCCTATCACTTCCTGGCAAATAGAAGGGGAAGAAATGGAAGTCGTAGTAGACTTTACCTTCTTAGATCGCTGCAGTTGGTGACTGTAGCCATTAAATAAAAAGACGATTAATTCTTGGGAGGCAAGCTATGAGAAACCTAGTAAACATAATAAAAAGTGGAGACATCACTCTGCCAACAAAAGTCCGCATAGTCAAAGCAATGGTATTCCCAGTAGTAATGTATGGTTGTGAGAGCTAGACCATAAGGAAGGCTGAGCACAGTTGAATAGACACATTTGAAATGTGGTGCTGAAGGAGAATTTTGAGAATACCCTGGACAGCAAAGAGATCAAATAAGTTGATCCTGAAGGAAATAAATCCTGACTACTCCTTCGAAGGACAAATACTGAAGATGATGCTGAAGTACTTTGGACACCAGATGAGAAGAGAAGACTGAGCTGAGAAGGCCTTGATGCTGGGAAAGATGGAAGGCAAAAGGAGAAGGGGGCGGCAGAGGATGAGATGGCTAGATGGAATTGTTGACACAATGGGTGTAGAGCTGAGCGGGTTGCAGAAGATGGTGGAGGAGGATAGAGGAGCCTGGTGTGCAGTGGTCCATGCGGTCACAAACGATTGGACTTGACTATGCGACTTAACAACAACAAAATTGCTGAAGATCTGCCTAAATCTTTTGCCTGCTGGTGAAAGCACAGCAAAGAGGGTACAGTACTAGCCTTTCTTGTTAAAGAGTTCCAGAGCCTGGAAGTAGCCAGAGAGAAAGCTAAGTTTCAAGTGTGTATCAAATAGTTCTTTGAAGGTAATGGCATCATGAAAACAGTTTCCCCTCCAAATCTCAAAGGCTGGACAGGATTGTATGGAGAAATAATGTTTTACAAATAGCCTGAATTCAAATCCTGTAAGGCTTTATAGGGCCGCCCCTCCCCCTGTGGCCACCCCAACATATTGTATTGTAATGTAATGTAATGTATTGTCTGTAAGCCTCCCTGAGTCGCCTTGGCGAGTGGGCGGCAATATAAATTTGAACTAATAATAATAATAATTACCAGGATATTGAATTGTTCCTGTAAATCTACTGGTAGGCAATGAATCTGTATTACAGCCTTTCAGTGAACTTTAGTTTCTGTTTTTAATTAGATATGCTCTATGTTGTCTGCCATCTCCCTTTCGTTTGTTTCATCACTGCCACCTCCTTAGTAAAACAAAAAGTTAATTTGGCCCTATTCTGTGGGAGAGCGGATGGTTATGAACAATTGTGTTCTGCCCAGAGCATTTGCTTATTCCAGAGGACAACCACTGTTTCAACTGAGCCACCTGCCATAGCAATCAGAAATTCTCAAGGAACCATTAGAAAACCATATGGCTCAATAAACATTAATTAATACCCTGCTTCTGAAGACTGTGAGTCCAATGAGTAAACCTCACTGCATTGGCATGAGGAAAAAAGAATAAAGACATACACCAAGAGCTGGTAACTTTGGCTGGTCCATGGGCTAATTTCCTACACCTGTGCTTCCCTGAAGTCTTTTTTTTACTGTATTGAAACATAAAGCACAAAAGACACTTGCATAATTTTTGCCATCTGTATGGGAAAGATGCTGTATGTGCGTTAGTCCTTAATTTTGTGTTCTTTTTTACTTTGACATGAGCAATTTTTCACAAGTTGACAAGTAGAGATTTTGCTTCATATCCTGGAGTGAGATTGTTCCAGTGACCAGATATAATTCAGATCAGAATGTCAGTTTTCTGCAACAACTTCTGAGGTGAAGAGAGGACATGTTTATTCTTCCATTCAAAGGAGCAAAATGGAGCTAGAAGGAACATTCCCTACAACCTCAAATAATATGTAATCAGAGTGGCAGAACTTGATATATATAGGTTTATCTGGTGCTATAGTTCATAGAAACCATGGATATTTCTTATAGATCCATTTCATCATTAATCTCTTGAGCTAATATAATTGTGTAGAAAGAATGAAATTCTATGACAGTTTCCCTCAGTTCCACAGTCAAGCCTAGCTATTGGGATGGAGCAATTTAAATTTTAAGAAAAACTTTTCTCAAATCACTTATTGTCTTTATTTAAAAGTTGTCTTGTGGCAATAGAATATTTTTTTACCATTATACTTTTAGAATTTGAATTCGTTCTTCTCTACTGACCTTTTGTCCTATAATTTTTAGGATCTATTTCAAATTGTATTCAGAGTGTAAGAGTAAAATTTGATCCTCACATTATCATGATAAACATATTTTTTTTAATTAGGAGAAAAATCACACAATCTCACCCATAACACTTGAACTGAAGTGTATATATTTCTGAATGTTTTTAAATGATAATTTGAAATATTGTTATTTGCTAATTGTTTCCTAATATTATATGTTATCATGTTTTTAATTATGTTTGCTATTTATTATATATGATTGTGAGCCCCTTGTGAGAACTGCAGCATATTGCATAAATGCATGCATACATACTCAGCAAGGAAAACGTTTTTTACTCTGTCAATATGATATCAAATTATTGTAATATACACATTTTTAGTTTTAATACTAGACTATCTCAAGAAGATGTAGCAATGATTTTTTACTGGTACTTTTTAAAATCATGGCGTAAATACCTTTTAAAAATACCTTTTATTGTTTCAGTTTTCGCACTAGTAAAGGTGTTGGGTACTCTGCTCATTTTGTTGGCAATTGCTTGATAGTCACATCATTGAAGTCAAAAGGCAAAGGTTTTCAACACTGTGTGAAGTATGATTTTCAGCCACGTAAGGTAAGCATAAAATGCTGTTGTAATGCATGGCAAAGAGTCGCCTTGGCAAGTGGGCGGCAATATAACTCCGAATAAATAAATAAGAGTAATCAGAAATACCTGCAGTCAGTTTGACTATGTATAATTGTACAGTCAAACCTCGCATAATGAGCGTTTCGCTTAGCGAAAAACTTGTATAACAAGCAAGTTTTTCTCTAAGCGGTCTGACTTGCTTAACGAATTTTTTGCTATGCGAGTCGGACTTTTCCCTATGGAAAAACTCGCATAACAAGCGTTTCTATGGGGAAAACTTGCATAATGAATTTTTTTTGCTATGCGAGTTTTCCCCATAGAAATGCTCGTTATGCAAGTTTTTCCATAGGGAAAAGTCCGACTCGCATAGCGAAAAATTCGTTATGCGAGTCAGACTCGCATAGCAAATTTTTCGCATAGCGAGCAACCTCTCAGAACGCATTAAATTCGTTCTGCAAGGTATGACTGTACTTGAATTCGTAAAGGTGATATTCTCAAGGATACTTCATTTGTTCTGATTATTAATTTTATCTTTGAACAGCAAATTGGAGGAGGGTACTCAGTGTAGTATAGTGGACAGAGTGATGGACTTGAGAGATTTGGTTTTGACTCTGCTCAATAATGGAAATTCAGTGAAAAAATAATTATTTCACAACTTCATGTTTCCCCTTCTCATTTAGAATTAGTGGAAGTTGTTTAATTTTAATTTTAATGATAAGAATATACATATCGGTACCTGAAATTAATGATCTTCTAAAAAAGGAATGCTTACTCACTAGAATACAAAATAGCAGTAATTAAGTTCTTTGTATGCCTGAATTTGCTGTTCAGTGACATTTCCAATTTTAAAAACCATGCTGGTAAAAATAAGTTAAAGGCCACTCAGGATAGGATTATCAAATTTCCATTTTATATTCTAAAATGCTTCAAAATGCCAGGAATAAGAAGAATATAAAGCATGTAATGAGGTTTACATGCATTTTCCCCTGTGGGGAACATATTTTCAGAGAATGTTGTTGTGCTTTTATAAAATTCTTGAAACAAGATTAGTCAACATTTAGTTTGCTGCTTCCAATTGAACAAAATGGTTAACTTAAAATAGACAATGATGGTTAACTTAAAATAGACAGTATGCTGAGAAATAAATATACAGTACTGTGGGATAAATTGTTGCTGATGTCAAATAGTATCATAATCAACCCTCTCTCCTTCCTAGTTTGGCTGAAGAGAGCAGGAAGGAATAATTGTAGTCACAACTTCTTGACTTGGTGATGCATAATGAAAATGCTGTTGTAAAAAGATGTTGTAGTGGCCAAAGAAAACCTATTTTTCTTTCAGCCTGTAGGCTAGGAACAGGTGTCACTTTGCAGCTGCCAAGGCAGTCCTGGCTCATTTTTGCAATGTCAAGGTTGAAAGGAAGGCTGAGGCATCTCTTGCTTACCAGAGATTGGCAGAACACTAATCTTTGCAAATGAAACATGCGAAGCTTGGCAAAACACAGTACCAGGCTGGGATAGGAGTTATATAGGAGTTCTATTCTGATGCAGAATTATATTCATGGGATAAGAATTGCAGTAGTGTAAAATAATATCCCCTTTTAAGGATTGTTACCTTACTGTAGCGAGGGGGTTTGTGCAGTTTGATGAGAATATGGGATATACCATGTAGGGACACCCAAGGCAGACATGCCAGAGCAGAGAACTCAGACCATCCACTGGGGAAGGAATTGGCAACCTACTCCAGTGTCCTTGCCAAGAAAACCCCAGGGACAGTATTAACAGGCTAAAAGATGACAGAGGAGTACGGTGTGCTGGTGGTCCAGGGGGTCGCAAAGGGTCGGACTCGATTGTGCAACTGAACAACAAAATAATATGCAAGAAGATAAGTAAGACATCAGCCATGTTTGTCTGTAGGGAAATGTTAGCTGCCTCACATGTTCAATTTTAGTACCTGGACAATAGAATTAGAAATACTGTTTCCCATCTATGTCATGAGTTTTCAGATGGATATGAGAAGTATACTTGTCCTTTGAAAACTGCATGTCTTTAAAACAATGAGGTTAGGCTTGATTACCCATATCCGCTGCAATAAGATGCACAGCTTGTCCCTTTTATTCTCCTAGTCTAACAATGTATTTTTGATTTTGGAATGAAATTGATTGAAATCCAGTACGTTTTATGCTGCTATTTTATATCTACTTTACTGGAAGCAAGTCCCATTGAATTCACTATCACATGCTTCTAAGCAGACATATATAGGTTTGCACTGCTAACAGAACTTACAAATTCATTGACCATGATGGTTGTGCTGCAAGTATTAGGTCAAATTGGCATGGATAAAAAGTATATATAAATAGCCAATGTCACACAATATGTACACATACAAATTTTGTTTGTTCTTCACTCCTGCACTCCTATGTATATTTCAGAATGAAGTAAAGCATGGGCCTTAGAAAACAGGAAATCGTGTTGCCTGTTTATTCGACGTGAACATCAAATGCTTGTGCCGTGCATTTGAACTATTAGGCACTCAGGCTGAGTACTAGGGAACGTGACTAAACTCTAGAATTAAGGATTTTACACAGTGTGTAAAGTAAAACTGGTCATGTTTGAATAGGAAGTATGCTTTGCTAGTATCCAATTAAATTTTAAAAAGCAGCTCAATATCAGTTCACATTAGCTTCATACAAAAAACAACACATGCACATGCAAAGAAGTTATTTAGATATGTGTAATTAAGGCTGCTAAGCCCTGTCATAAATTCTGCTCAGTTTAAAAATCTGTTTTGTCATTTTCTGCGAGGAATTGTAGTTATGTTTTATGACAGATTGATGCAATTTATAGTACAGTAATACCCCGTATAACGCGAGTACCGTATATCGTTAAATCCGCATAACGTTACAAGATTTTCGGAAACATCTTGTATCGAGTAACGCGATTTTAACGTTACACGAAACAGTCGTTCTTAGCAGCAGGGTGGGTGGAAAGCTGAACGGGGTTCTCCGTTCAGCTTCCCAGCCACCCTGCAGCTACGGAGGCAGGGGTGGGGTGGCTGGAAAGCTGACGGGGGGCTCCCCCATCGGCTTACCCAGCCACCCCACAGCTGCGGAGGCATGGGCGGGTGGCTAGGGAAGCCGACAGGGAGTCCCCGTCAGCTTCCCCAGCCACCCTGCAGCTGTAGATCGGGTCCTCTGATCTCTCTGGAGGTGTTTCTGGGCTTCCCCGACGTCCTGAGCCAGTGCAGCAAGCCAGAATGTCAGATTTCGAATCCCGATGTTCTGGCTTCCTGCACTGGCTCAGGACGTCGGGGAAGCCCAGAAACACCTTGGATCGGGTCCCCACACCTCCCTGGACCCGGCGGGGGGGTCAGAGCCCCCCAAATTGGTAAAAAAAAGTCCGTTTTTTTTACCAATTTTGGGGTTTCTGACCCCCCCGCCGGGTCCAGGGAGGTGGGCAGACCTGATCCAAGGTGTTTCTGGGCTTCCCCGACGTCCTGAGCCAGTGCAGGAAGCCAGAATGTCAGATTTCGAATCCCGACGTTCTCGCTTCCTGCAGCATAAAAGAGGGTGGGGGAAGTTCAAAATTAGCGCACATCAGCTCTAGGGAGGTCGGGAGACCCGATGCGCGCTAATTTTGAACTTCCCCCACCCTCTTTTATGCTGCAGGAAGCCAGAATGTCGGGATTCGAATCCTGACATTCTGGGTCGCTGCACTGGCTCAGGACATCGGGGAAGCCCAGAAAAAGCTTGGATCGTGTCTGCCCACCTCCTTGGACCCGGCGGGGGGGTCAGAGACCCCAAAATTGGTAAAAAAAAACGTCCGTTTTTTTTACCAATTTTGGGGGCTCTGACCCCCCCGCCGGGTCCAGGGAGGTGTGGGGACCCGATCCAAGGTGTTTCTGGGCTTCCCCGACGTCCTGAGCCAGTGCAGGAAGCCAGAACATCGGGATTTGAAATCTGACATTCTGGCTTGCTGCACTGGCTCAGGACGTCGGGGAAGCGCAGAAACACCTTGGATCGGGTCCCCACACCTCCCTGGACCCAGCGGGGGGGTCAGAAACCCCAAAATTGGTAAAAAAAAACGGACGTTTTTTTTACCAATTTTGGGGGCTCTGACCCCCCCGCCGGGTCCAGGGAGGTGTGGGGACCCGATCCAAGGTGTTTCTGGGCTTCCCCGACGTCCTGAGCCGGTGCAGGAAGCCAGAACATCGGGATTCGAAATCTGACATTCTGGCTTCCTGCACTGGCTCAGGACGTCGGGGAAGCGCAGAAACACCTTGGATCGGGTCCCCACACCTCCCTGGACCCAGCGGGGGGGGTCAGAAACCCCAAAATTGGTAAAAAAAACGGACGTTTTTTTTACCAATTTTGGGGGCTCTGACCCCCCCGCCGGGTCCAGGGAGGTGGGGAAACCCGCTCCAAGCTGTTTCCAAAGTTCTCCCACCTCCCTGGAGGCAGCAGCAAGGCAAAATGTCAGGATTCAAATCCCGATGTTCTCGCTTCCTGCAGCCTCCAGGGAAACAGGGCTTTTTTTAACATTGTGTGTTCAATGTATCGCCCAACGTTAAAACCCGAATAACGATGGGACTTGTGGAACCAAGTCATAACGTTATTCGGGGTACTAGTGTACAAAGAACTCTTGCTTAACAAGCAACTCGCTTAACATAAAATGTGCATAACAAGAGGAAATCCATAGAAAATAGTAGCTCAGATAACAATTTCCCCTCAGAAGGGATTAATTGGTTTCAGTGCATTCTTATGGGAAACTGTGTTTCTGTTAACAAATTTTGGCTTTCAGTGTATTCCTATGGGAAATTGCATTCAATGCATTCCTATGGGAAATTCGGTTTACAAATTTTTTGTAATACAAAAGGTCACAGAGAATGCATTAAATTTATTAAGTGAGGGTCCACTGTATGTCCTTGATGAGTATGTCTTCTCAGTTAAAAGTACGTTGTGGATTGTTTGGTTTCAGTATAATTTTTGCAGAACTTGATCAGATTTCAGTGTAGCAGCTATCACAAGTCATTTTGTATGCTGGATAGTTTATATTTTAATAGAATGCTATATTTTACTGTATTTTCTTAATTATTTTTGTAAAATTGTTGCTTTATGTTAAACATGTTTCCTTTTTCTTTCTAGTGGTACATGATTAGTATTGTACACATCTACAATCGTTGGAGAAACAGTGAAATCCGCTGTTATGTAAATGGTCAATTAGTATCCTATGGTGACATGGCTTGGCATGTGAACACAAATGATGTATGTTTTTTTATCCTTATATTCCTGAATTTATGCACACTGCCATTCATAATAAGTTTTCTTTACTGAAAAAGTTGTGAGAGCAATAGGAACAATGAATTTAGGAACTTTCATTTGTCAGATCGATTACTAAAACAGCAAATTTGTCTCTGGGCTGTTCACAAGTTAATTAGCATTTTGCCCCTAATATGCTGGGTCCTCATTTTACTGACTTCAGAAGGATGGGAAACTGAGTCAACGTTGAACCCTGATCAGTATCCAACTCACAAGATTTTGGTTGCAGTACAGCAGTTTAATCAGTACCTTTTTGGCATAGTTACACTAGTGTAAACTGAATCCAGGCACTGGAAATAATTGATTTCAAATTATTCTAGCAATTCAATGCCAAATGTCAGGTGGCGGTTAACTAACCTGCCAACCCTGAGGACTAACACCCTTGGGTGTTGGAAGTCTACAGGGAAGGGTGGTGGTCATCAAGTGGATTAAATCCCACTTGAATCCATCTTGATGGAGGGAGGCAGCTTCATCAGTACTGGCCTGGGACTGAGGAGGACTTTGTGTGCCAAAAGCGCTCAGGACCAGAAAGTGACTCACAGAGCTGGATCAGTGGTACGGATGTCACACTGTGATGCAGAAGGCAGATGAAAGGCCACAGCATTATATTCTCAGGACAATCTTCATGGCTGATTGCCACGATGATCGCCTAGATTCGGATACGGCAGAAGAAGATAAACCTCTGTCTTTAGGAGATTGTTAAATATGTTCAGGGAGGAATTTAGGTGATAAATTATTCCATTGCACAGGTTCTGCCACTGAGAGGCTTTTCACCTATTTACAACCTTGTTTCCCATCTTCAGTGTCAGTACCTTTGGGAGTGTTGAGAAGGAGAGGGGATGTTTTAATAGTCAAAAAGTGCTACTGGATTGCCGACAGTAGGCCCTGATCTTGATGGCAAGGATGTGGTGGCGACTTTTCACTATTAAAGACTTTTCTGCATTCCCAAGGTTCCCCTGGAGAAACAGAAGACCTGAGACCTGAAAGGGGATTGGGGATTGGAAGCATTCAGTGTGTTTGAATAATTTCTGGCACCTGGATCTGTTTTATGCCACCATAAATTTTTGCAACAGGGTTTTCCCTTATGTCTTGGTTATAAATTCTCAACTCGCATGTAGTTTCCAACTCAGAATAGAACTGTCTGCAATTAATATGCCAAAAATGTTGATCTTTTAATGTTCAAATATATGAGGAACATTTCTGATTTACACTAGTGTAAGTAAACTAGTTAGCTTTTTATGGATAAGCAAAAGTTTATTAATTTAATTGTATAAAATGAAATTTAATTGTGTAGAATTCATAACTCATTCTTAGAAAATATTTTTTCCAGGGCAAATAATATAGTATGGTTAAATTGTACAATTAAAAAATGTACAGATAATTTAAATAGGCTGGCCTAATTCCAGCTGCTAATTCCAGCTACAGTAGACTTAGAGAAACCAGTTGCTGAACAGTGAATCAATACATATATGAATCCCGTTGAATAACTAGATTTACTTTGGTTGAGATTACCATTTGGATTTCTCATATTTTCATACACATTTTAATTGGACTTTTTTGTACACTGCTTTAAATTTTAATGTATTTATTAATACAGAGTTATGATAAATGCTTCCTGGGATCATCTGAAACTGCTGATGCAAACAGAGTGTTTTGTGGTCAACTTGGAGCAGTATATGTATTCACAGAAGCTCTGAATCCAGCACAGATATTTGCAATACATCAATTAGGACCTGGATATAAGGTAGTGGGTTTTTTTAAAAATTCAATTCAGGAAAAAGTCATGTTCCATTAAACTATTTTAATATTGTTTGGACCCCTTAGAAGTAATAATTAGAAGCTTTAAATTATAATTTTGGTTTTATTTAATCCACATTTTCCCTATGTGCAATGTATCTGAAGATAAATATACAGTAGATGCAAATACTGTACAAATAAAAGTACCAGTAATACCTCATATAACATTAGTATCGAATAACACTAAAATCGCATAACATTAAGGAATCTGGGGGGAAGAATTACATCAGATAACATTAAGATCCTATGGGATGCTTCAGATAACAACCGCTAAAGCCTGTGTGGTTACAATGTACAGTAATACCTCATATAACATTAGTATCGAATAACACGAAAATCGCATAACATCAAGGAATCTGGGGGGAAGAATTGCATCAGATAACATTAAGATCCTATGGGATGCTTCAGATAACAACCGCGAAAGCCTGTGTGGTTACAATGTATCTCTATGGATCCCATAGAGGATCAGATAACACGAAAAATCATATAACACGAAGACTTGTGGAACCAAGTTTTAGTGTTATATGAGGTTTTACTGTATCTCTATGGATCCCATAGGATTTTAACATGCATCAGATAACACTAAAAATCATATAACACCAAGACTTGTGGAACCAGGTTTTAGTGTTATATGAGGTTTTAATGTACTAAGGTAAATGAAATAGTCACATTAAAAAGTAAAGATTTAAAAACTATAGTGATATGATTATTGAGAATAAACAAAAACAAGAGTGCAATTCTATTGTAATCAAGATATAAGTATGTTTAAAATTATAGTCTTAAATAATGTAATATGTTGGCTGCTAGGAAATGGACTTACCATGATAAAAACATTTAGGGTAGCATAGTTAGGGTAGTCATGTAACCAGGACTCCATCAAGGCTGTCATAATCTGTGGCCAGGCTCATATGAGAGCAGGCAGCCTTTCAGACATTGTGGCCTGAGTTGAAGAGAAAATCAGTGCAATTGGTTTGATATGGATTTTATTGATTAATATGTTTTTACTGTTCCCTCATGTACATTAATTGCCTGTGTTAAAATTATTGTTTTCCTCCCCAGAGTACTTTCAAATTTAAATCTGAGAGTGATATTCATCTAGCTGAACATCATAAACAGGTTCTATATGATGGGAAACTTGCAAGTAGTATTGCCTTCACGTACAATGCTAAGGCTACAGATGCTCAACTATGCCTTGAATCTTCACCAAAGGAAAATCCTTCAATTTTTGTACACTCCCCTCACGCTCTTATGCTTCAGGTTTGTATTGAAAAAAATTATTAGTGAGCCATAAAGTTTTAAGATATGTCAAGTTTTAAATGACTTATTTAATAAGTAATTTGAGCAGTATGTTTTCCTTTTCTCTGTTAACATTTAGCATGCCATTCATGTACAATTTCTTTAGCACAATCTTTGGGCTAATTGCCTTAGTAGTAGTAAATGTTTTAGGTATTTCGGTGGAGAACCAATGGATCTTCACACGGAGGTAGCTAAACAACTTTTCTTTCTTGACCTTTGGCCATGCTGGCTGGTGCTGATAAGGATGGAATCAGATAATACACTGAGGGCCAAACATCACCCACTCCAGTCTAAAAGAAGTAGGATCACCCCCTACCATGCAAAAAGAACAGATATGCTTGTACTTAGAAAATCATTAAAATGACCAGTTATTATGGCTATTATGTTATAATTTTCAAATATTTATGTATGTTATAGTAGCAAGCTTTTGTTCTGCTGTTGTCATTTATCATCCTATGTTTATAAGTTTGAAACTATGGGCTCTTACGCTGTACAATAGTATAGTCTTGTTGATAGGAACATGCAAAACCAAGAAAACATGGCATTCTATACAGCATTTGGAAACAGTCTTATGACAAGTTTTGACTGTACTAAAAGACAGGATGACTCCAACTTCCTGTGAGTCGTTTAATTTAGATATATAAGAGATTTTGCTAATTCTGTTGCTGATTTCAACAGCACATGTCGCTCAATCTGAATAGCTGATTAATTAAATATATATGTTGCATGTTTCCATAACGTGAGCATTATGGCTGACATCTGGTAAAAAAATCATTGAAAGGAGTCTTTAAAATGACAAAAGACTTTGTTAGTCGTGGTTGTGTAACAAACATGATTTAAAAGAGTTCAGCTTAAAGAATTACCTGCTTTAGAGTAGTAGTAGTATATCTGTTGAGTTGACATAAAATAGTACAGTTCTACTAACAGAAAAGTATTGAGAACCAGATGCAAATGAAACTGAGACTTCTTTTTTTTAAAAATGTAGGATGTGAAAGCAATTGTGACACATTCGATCCACAGTGCAATTCATTCAATAGGTGGAATCCAAGTTCTTTTCCCTCTGTTTGCTCAATTAGACAATCGACAGTTACATGATAGTCAAGTGGAAACAACTGTTTGGTAAGTTTATTTTATTATAATTTATTATCAGGCCTGTTGGCTTATGTTTTGGAAGTTCTGAGTTAAGATTAGCTCAGACTGCTATGTTCTCAGTCTTCCCACTCCTTTTTCCAGTGTCATTTGTAATATTATTTGTGAGGCTAAAACAACATGTAACCCTCATATCTAAACATCACCATAGCTGTGGGGGAAGTGCTATAATGGGCTAACATTCTTTTAACTAAATTATTTCGTATTTGAGCTACAAAATATCTTTCAGGGCTGATCTACTTTCATGCTATTCACACGTTTGTTAAAACAGAGTTAAAAATACTTGCAGCACAATACCTGAAAGACTTATTCTTTCTGACACATATAAAATTGTGAAGAAATTTATCTCCAGACCTTTCTAAATCTATCCTGTAAATGCCAATGTCTGTCACTAGGAGTAGTTATTTTAAGGAGTTAGATTTCTTGGTGAATGCCAGAAATGGAATCGGAAGTGGATTTTTATTACACTTGCTAGGATATTTTTAATTAGTAAACTAGAATAGAATTTATTAATCTGTCAGCAGTAGTCAGTGTAAGTTGTTAGTGTTCTTCTATGTAAGCATCAACATTTTGGTATATTTGACATTTTATCATGGTGTGTACATCTTAACAACTGTATGATATTCTTTAAAGTTGTTCATGCTCCTCAGAGTAGTTAGTTACATAAAACTGTTCTTCATAAGTGGTTACCAAGATATCAAAATCCAGGAAGACTATTGATAGTAGTGGAAGAAAAATAATGCTGATAATTGCCTCTACAATATATTGGGGTAGCTATTATTGGTAATAATTTACAAACTTACTAGTGTAATAATAATAAAAATTGTTCCTGTATGGAGCAAATAACAGCAGCACCATGGATAACAGCATGTCGTATATTGGAATTTTTACTTGTTATAGTATTAATTTTATGCAGTATCCTTTTACTCCTCAAAATTGGCCAGTGTTGTATCACTAATATTCTTACCAAGTCTTGGCCCAGTCCAGCACAGTTTGGGATCAGTGCCCAAGAGGAGGGATCCATGGATACCCTAACATTCGGTCAATAGTCAGTGCCGTCGGCTCCATAATTTATCTAAACGCAAAGTCACACAATCCCAAAAGAGTTTATATTTTGGTCTATAAAACATTTCCAAAAAAGCAATATAAAAAGCAATATAATTATTGTTAATCCCCAGTAATGTTGTGAATAATACTAATAAGAAAAGATGTGGGTCTCCCAACCTATTTCTTAGGAGGACACCATATATAACAGGGGTGCCCAAACTATAGCCCATGGCCCGTATCAGGCCCCTAACGCTAATTCATCCAGCCCCTGATGCTCTCGCTGATCCAGGAAGTGAATGGGGTATGTGCCCGCCAATGCACATGTGTATCCAGAACCACTCCCAGGAGTGGCAAAACCACTTCTGGGAGTGACGAGGATGCATTTGCACATATGGAAACATGTCTGGAACCACTTCCAGAAGTGGTTCCTGATGTACATGTGCAAACATGCCCACTTTGGGGTTTTTGGTCAGGCCCGATCAGCTGTTGTTCTAGAGGCATGGTCAGGCCGCTGGCGCAAAAAGTTTGGGCACCCCGATATATAAGAAGACCCCATGTCGTTTCCTCAACATGGTGGGCCCTGATATTTTGGAAGTCCTATCTGAATAGCTGATACATTTAAAGTATGATACATCATAACCAGTTTACCACTGAAACTTATCTTTTTTGCTGAAAGTATGTATCGGTAATGCTTTGTGGAATTATCTACAATAGTGTACCATTCCCAGTCCTGTTTATTTCTTTTACAGTATTCTTTTGGTGCAAGCACCACTCAAGGTGGCTTACAATATATAAAACGTTCAGTACAACATTCAATATCACTGTAATCCAAATATACGCACCAATCACCAGTGCAGATGAAGCCACAATTGACCAGTTCTATGAGGACCTAGAACACCTCATAGAACAGACACCAAGAAATGATGTACACATTATCATAGGAGACTGGAATGCCAAAGTAGGAAATCAAAAAGTAAATGGAATTAGAGGCAAATTTGGTCTTGGAACACAGAATGAAGCAGGCTAAAGACTTATAGAGTTCTGCCAAGATAACGCACTGGTCATAGCAAACACTCTCTTCCAGCAACACAAGAGGAGACTTTACACATGGACATCACCAGATGGCCAACATCGAAACCAGATTGATTACATACTCTGCAGCCAAAGATGGAGAACCTCCATACAGTCAGCAAAAACAAGACCAGGGGCAGATTGTGGCTCAGATCACAACCTACTGATTGCAAAATTCAGGCTTAGACTCAAGAAAATGGGGAAAACAACTAGGTCAGACAGATATGACCTAGACAACATCCCAAAGGAATACACAGTGCAGGTGTGGAACATATTCAATGGCTTGGACCAGATAGACGAGTGCCAGAAGAATTATGGACAGAGATGCGGGACATCATGCAGGAGGCAGCAAAGAAAACCATACCAAAACAAAAGAAGCGTAAGAAAGATAAGTGGTTGTCCGATAAGGCTCTTAAAATAGCAGAGGAAAGAAGGGACGCAAAAGGCAAAGGAGAAAGGGAAAAATACAATCACTTGAATACAGTATTTCAAAGAAAAGCAAGGAGGGATAAGGAAACCTACCTGAATGAACAGTGCAAAGAAATAGAGCAAAACAATATCAGGGGTAGGACTAGAGATCTTTTCAAAAAAAATTGGGGAAATCAAGGGAACGTTTAAAGCAAAATGACCATGATAAAGGACAAAGATGGCAAGGAGTTAGATGATGCAGAAGAGATTAAGAAAAGATGGAAAGAGTACATAGAAGAAATCTACAAAACGGACCTCAACACTCCTGATAATCACAATGATGAGAACATTGAACATGAGCCAGACATCCTAGATAGTGAAGTCAGAAAGGCCCTAAAAAGCACTACAAACAACAAAGGCAGCAGAGATGATGGTATCCAGGTTGAACTTTTCAAAGCTCTAAAAGATGATGGAATCAAATTATTACATTCTATATGCCAGCAGATTTGGAAAACACAACAATGGCCACAGGATTGGAAAAGATCTGTATACGTTTCACTCCCTAAAAAGGGTAATGCCAAAGAATGTTCAAATTATTGAACAATTGCGCTCATCCCACACGCTAGCAAGGTGATGCTCAAGATAATACAGGATAGACTGCAACAGCATGTGGAGAGAGAATTACCAGAAGTACAGGCGGGTTTCAGAAGAGGCAGGGCGACTAGAGACCACATCGCCAACATAAGATGGATCATGGAAAAAACAAAGGAATATCACAAACAAGTCTACTTCTGTTTCATTGATTACACTAAGGCCTTTGACTGTGTAGACCAATGTTTCCCAAATGCTGGTGTTTGGACTTCAATTCCCAGAAGCCTAAGTCATTTCCCCAAAGCACTGATCAGTCAATGTACTGACTTAGGCTTCTGGGAATTGAAGTCCCCCGATGGGCTGTGTACCCCCTGTTGGGAACCACTGCTGTAGACCACAACAAAATGTGGCAAGTAATTAAAGATATGGGAATACCAGAATACCTTATATGCCTCATGAGAAATCTGTACATGAATCAAGAAGCAAGAGTTAGGACTGAATATGGAATGACTGAGTGGTTTGGAATAGGAAAAGGAGTAAGACAAGGCTGCATTTTGTCACTCTGCTTATTCAACTTATACACAGAGCACATAATGCGCAATGCAGGGATGGAGGAATCACAAATTGGGATCAAAATTGCTGGGAGAAACATCAATAATTTGAGATATGCAGATGATACCACCCTAATGGCAGAAAGTGAGGAGGACCTAAAGAAGCTCCTGATTAGGTTGAAAGAAGAGAGTGAAAAAGCTGGCTTGAGACTCAATATAAAGAAAACCAAGATAATGGCAACAGGCCCTATCAGTCCCTGGAAAATAGATGGGGAAGAAGTAGAAGCAGTGACAGATTTTACTTTCCTAGAATCAAAGCTCGCTGCAGATGGTGAATGCAGCCATGAAATAAAAAGGCGACTGTTCTTGGGAGGCAAGCGATGAGAAACCTGGGGAACATAATGAACAATAGATACATCAAATTGCAAACAAAAATTCGTATAGTCAAAGCAATGGTATTCCCTATGGCAATGAATGGTTGTGAAAGCTGGACCATTAGGAAAGCTGATTGCAGAAGAATAGATGCCTTTGAGATGTGGTGTTGGAGGAGAGTTTTGAGAGTCCCCTGGACAGCGAGGAGAACAAATAGGTCAATCTTAGAAGAAATCAATGCTGACTGCTCCTTAGAAGGTCAAATTGTAAAGATGAAGCTAAAGTACTTTGGACATCAAATGAGAAGAGAAGATTCACTTGAGAAAGCCTTGATGCTGGGAAAGGTGGAGGGCAAAAGAAAAAGGGGGCGGCCAAAAATGCGATGGGTAGATGGTATTGTAGACACAATGGGCACAGAGCTGAGCGAGTTGAGGAGGATGGTGGAGGACAGAGGTGCCTGGCGGACAGTGGTCCATGGGGTCGCAGAGGGTTGGAATCGACTGTGCGACTGAACAACAAACAAACAACATTATAAAATGAAGTATGTATATTAAAAACCATAATAATAATCCCCAAAATAACAAAAAATAACCCAAAGAGCCAAAACCAAGTAGAATCAGATTATCTCAAGACCATAACAATATTCACAGTAAAACACTATCAGCAGCAGTAAAAGGAGGTAGTAGCCAAGATGTCCCTCAGGATATGGGCAGGTACATTGATGGATGGTTTTTATACATTGATGAGTGGTTTTCCTTAGGGAAAGGAAGGAGGGATAGTGGAAGTCAAAGCTTTGGGGCCAATGTTAGCCAAGTCTAATGGGTATAGTCTGACAAAAGTCAGATAGGGCCTATGTGACCTAACTCCATGCCATGGCAACTTGACTGCAACAGTCACAGCCATGGGTGAAGGATATAAAAATACTAATAGATGCCTTTGCAGATTTGTTCTTACAACAGAAGCCTCATACAGACTTTTTTGCTTTGTGACTCTTATTGCTACAAGGCAGCTGATACTTAGATTTTAGTTTGTGGTTTTGTTATATTATCTATCCATCCTGCTGTTATTAAGATAAATAAGTCATCTCCCACAACAAGATTTCTTGGATGTATTTATCTGACAAGCTTATCAAACTATTTTAATAAGAAATGTTAAGAATGATATAGAAAAACTGAGGAAATTAACAAACTGGAGTATTTTTATGAGGCTATCAGAAGCAGAGTAATAAATGTGTAATAAAATTTACAAATGTTTGATGTGTATTCAGAATTAAGCCATACTGCTTAAATGTATATATTAATCAGTGCATTTTTAGAATTGAGGCCTTGGTTGACAAATCTGAGGAGGTAAATCTGAGTCTTTTACAATGAGGAAGTCATGGTAGAAATTAAGTAAATAAATAGATAAATTTCAAATAGATAAATTTCAAATGTAAACTGAGTTGGCATGATGTAAACAGTTGGCATAAATTCTTGTGACTGTCTGCAAGTGCACAGAACATCTTCCTAATCTCTCCCACTTCCACTGTGGTCCTCTATATTATTCCAGGTCAAATTTAAAGAGTTTTCTAGCCTGGACCACAGATCTTATAGTTGCATACGGGTAGGTTTTGGGAGAAGAAGATTTTACCTTTGTGGCTCTGCTGACACAATTAAATTGGGCTTATAAACAAAGTTAAGTCTACCACCAAGTTGTATCTGTTCTAATAGGGTTTTCAAGATAAATGAGATACTTAAGGAATGGATTTGCCATTGCCACCATCTCAATGTTCTTTCATTGCAGATCGGTGATTGAAATCCATGTCTTCTGATTCTAGTCCATGCTATACCACCCTCGTTTATCTTTGCTCAAAAACTAAGTGAAAGTCAGTTCCATGGATCATAAGTGCCACATAATTTATCTCCACCACATATTACATGCCCTTATTCTTTCAAATCATCTCCTTATCATTTTATCTCTTAATGTATTTGGTTGACTTTTTAAAGTTGACGTGGGTGACAGAGCCCCTCAAACGTAATGTAGACTTAAATACTTGGTGGTGCTTGCAAATCTTGAATTAGTTTGTAACTAGTACTAACGAGACTAACTAAGCAGTGTTCCATGCACTCTGGTGTCTAGTCATGCCTGCCACATATCCATGGAAACATCTGCAGATGCAGATAGTGCTGTCTCCTTGGCTATAAATAGAGATGAGAACTGAACCCTAGAGTTGGATATGACTGGTTTTTGAGCAAGGGTGACCTTTACCTAGTACTAACTAGTGAAGAACCTTGTCTGCTAATATCAAACTTCAGGGGATTTTGGACATCTTGACTGCCTAAATCTGTTCAGTCAGAGTACTGGACTAGTTTAGGGATAGAACTAGTGAGTGTGTTGCTATTGATTGTGCAATACACTCTTTATCTCCATTCCTAAACTTTCAGTGTCTTTCAGTTCTGTTAGTGTGATTATCATTTTTAAGTTTTTGGCTGGGTCTTGGGTAACATTAGTGTGACAGCCTATTTTTTTTCTCAAAATATTGATATCAAAAGATGTCCTGGGGTACTATTATTTAACACCGTAATTACCTTTGCACCAAATTCCACTGACATTGGATACTAAACAACACCATCTGATCTTGACCCGGTCTTTTGTTCTTTTTTCCTATTATACTGTGTAGAAAAAAGTTTGACATTTTAAACTGAGCCTTGTATTGTTTTTATGCTACAACTGCCATGACACAGTTGTATGGAATCCATAGATCCATAGTTTGTTGAGACTGGGTAAAAGAACTCAGAATATATCACCAAACTTTGACCATAGCAGTTAAAATGGACTCTACCATAAGCATATAGTGCCTTTACACTTTATAATAAATTGGTTTATACCAGGGGTGCCCAAACTACAGCCCACAGGCCATAGTTTGGGCACCCCTGGTTTAAGCAGAGAAAATGGCAACTTAAAATCTATCTCATTCTGTTACAAAACAGATTGCAAGGTGCATTTAACTTCCACTTCTGGTGGGAGGAACCATGCGTCCGGCCCACTGAACCATGTGACCAGCCCGTGGCGCAAAAAGTTTGGGCATCCCTGGTTTATACATTAGCATTCTATTAAGGAGTCTAAGTAGAAAATATGTAAGAGTAGCATCTGGTGGCCCTTGACGTTTGGGCCCTCTGGAGCCCCTCTATCTGCCCTTAGCTGCTTCTGCTTCCCCCAACCCAGGACTTTCACCGCAAAGGAAACACTCCAGTCACTTCTTGAAAGGTTAACATTCTATTTAAGGAAAGGATTATATGCAAACTCCCTTTCAGGAGAGGAGGGCCGCCCTAAGGGCTCCCCCCTTCTGGAGTAACAGTCTACATTAAGGCACTTCCCAGGCAAGCTGAGCAAAGGAGCACAGAACAGAAAAAGAACAGAACTTCAACCTCCAGCAAGCCCCGTGCGCAAACATATCACAGTAATTTATCCCCTCTTCTGATACTTCATCATCTTTGATGCTGGACCAGCCATAGAGCCAATCAGGAACACAGTATGGAAATTATGGGACCACCCCTAGATGCTATACTAACCCCTCCGGTGTTAATGCCCCAGGAATGTGCCCCCTCCCTTGGGAAGTATGGAGGAGGGCTGAGGCCTATGTGTACTTTCCAAACTGGCCCAGACTGATAAACAGCCAGGCTGCTTCTCACGGGAATGAACTGCAGGCCTTCTCCATGGAAAAATACCTCTTCTCTCTTGCCCAGGACCCAAAGAAATCCAGGTCACCCCCACCCCCCAATAACCAGAACCAAGGTTTCTCCATTTTTTAATTCATCCTGCCCTTTACAAAATAGTATGCTGATAGTGAAAAGAATATACTGTACTAAAACTATACTATTGTTTAGATCATCAATCAAATGATAATTGCAACAAGGCCATAATCCAGACTAAATGTAAAAGTTAATACAGTAATACCTCGGATAACGCTAAGACTTGGTTCCACAAGTCTTGGTGTTATCCGATTTTTAGTGTTATCCGATCCATGTTAAAATCCTATGGGATGAAACGTTAAAGCTCCATAGAGATACATTGTAACTGCACAGGCTTTAGCGGTTGTTATCCGATACATCCCATAGGACCTTAACGTTATTCGATCCAATTCTCCTCCCCAGATTACTTAACGTTATGCGATTTTAGCATTATCCGAGGTAAACGTTATCCAAGGTATTACTGTATAGCAAAAAGTGTATAGTGAATGCTGTAGGGATTATTTTTTTTTTAGACCTTCTTGATGCTAGGAAAGATACTGTTGGACATCATCTTACTGGTCTAAACTTTGTTTATAATTGTCTTTTAAAATTCTTGTTCTGCTCTATCAATATTATCAGTATGTTATTTTAAGAGATTGTAATGAGATTACTATGTTTCAAGACTGTTGGATTTATTATTATTATTATTATTATTATTATTATTATTATTATTATTATTATTATTATTATTATTATTATTATTATTATTATTATTATTATTATTATTATTATAAATGATCTTAAATATTCTGAGGCCACTTGATGAAATAACTAAATCACTTTCCTTTCTGCTTTGGATTATGGGAATTATGGTCCAGTATATCCGGAGGAGAGCCTCATCATAGGGTTTACAAAATATAAACTGTTTAGAAATAATTTACCATTGCCTTCTGCACAAAATTACTAATCAAAATTAGCTTGAGTGTCACTACACCTTATGGTCATAATCAATTGGAGGCAATTTAATAGTCAATTACAGCAGCACATATTGAGGACACCAGCTTGCGAAAAGATAAATTTAGAGTGAATTATCACCTATATGCTGATGTCATTTAGTTCTGTTTCTGTCATCAGAATCAGATGGACTTTCTCAGACACTGTCTTCAAGTGATAGTTACTGAGTCATTATCTTGGAGGTAGTAATGGACTGGATGAAGATTAATACACTGAAGCTTCATCCTGACAAGATAGAGGTTCTATGAGATTCATGGTTTTCTTGGGAATATTGGGTAATCTAACATTTTAGAAGATTAGCAAATAGCAGCTTTCATTAGTTTTGGCTGATTCAGTAAGGATGCTTTTTCTGGACAGGGGTGTCTTGGCTACACTGTTCAAAATCTTACTGGATATTTTCATATGTATAGGAGTCTGGCCAGGTTATGTTAGTCTGGTCTGGTTATCCTGCTATGATAATAGACTATACTGTCAGTGACTCAATGCCGAGCATCAGGCGGTGGTTAACTAACCTGGCAATCCTGAGGACTAGCACTCTTGACAAAAGTCTACAGGCAAGGGTGATGGTCCCCAAGTGGATTAAATCCCGCTTGAATCCATCGTGATGGTGGGCAGCAGCTTTATCAATACTGGCCTGGGGCTGAGGAGGACTTTGTGTGCCAAAATGGCTCAGGACCAGAAAGTGACTTGCGGAGCTGGATCAGTGGTACAGGTGTCACGCTGCGATGTGGAAGGCAGATGAAAGGCGACAACATTGTGTTTTCAGGACAGTCTTCATGGCTGATCACAATGAGGATTGCCAATATTCAGAAGTGGATGTGCACAAGAAGGAGGAGGAGGAGGAGACATCATATAATTTAATACAGCTGTTCGCATTATATTGACAAGATGCTAAGTGCATGTCAAGCATGTGCCAGGTAACATGTTTGGGTAAGCAAGTGAGCAGGAATCCAATATATGACTGATACATAAACAATTAGTCATGGCAACATCTCTGATTGGGTTTTTTTATGTATAAATATCTAGTAGAATTCTGGCTGCCCATTCATGCTGGGGTAGTCTACTGGATTACTGTAATGTGTTACCGTATATGCCGGCGTATAAGACGATTGGGCGTATAAGACGACCCCCCAACATTTCCACTCAAAATATAGAGTTTGTTATATACTCACTGTATAAGACTACCCCCTCTTCTGCACATCTTCCACACACCAAATAAAACACAAAAGAACATCAGATTTCATTTCAACATCTCCCTGTGGCTGGCACTAGTGCACAAGTGCGAGCTCTGCATAGACAAGGGGCGGGGCGGAGCACCACTGCTTCCCACTGAGCAGAACGGGCCTGTCACGCCAAAAAGGCTGGCACCCCTGTCTTGCTGCTGATGCTCGCCGCAGCCACGCTGGATACCGCATGATACTGGATGGTATGTAGAATGAGGTGGGTGGGCATCAGGAGGCCACTATGGGCACCAGGCAGGCATCGGGAGGCCATTATGGGCACCAGGCGGGCATTGGGAGGCCACTATGGGCAGCTATGTCTATCCCAACTGAAGTGCACCCGGCATATAAGATGAGAGGGCTTGCTCTGAATAGTTATAGTATAAGTCGGAGAACTGTACTGTGTTTCTATGCTGTGTTGTACATTTTATTTTTGTAGTGGTTCCTCAACTTTGAAATGATCTCACCAGGTACTTATACTGCTACTGAATTTACAGTGTTTCCTGTTCCAGGCCAAGGCTTTTTTCTTTATTCAGTCACTTTAAATTGGTTTTATTGCATCTGTATGGAATTTTTATATTTTTTATTATAGAAATGCAATTTAAATCATTTTATTATACAGTACTAGTAACAGTACCTGGTTCTGCACTAGCTAGGAGTGATGATGATTTGTCATCAGGTCATTTATGACTTATCATGACCTTTCCAGGGTTTTTTAGGTAAAGAATACATAGAAATAGTTTTTGTTGTTGTTCAGTCGTACAGTTGAGTCCAACCCTTTGCGACTCCATAGACAATACACCAGGCTCCTCTGACATCTGCCGTACTCCAGAGTCTGTCCAGATCCATGTCCACCATGTCAACGATGTTGTTTAACCATTTCATCCTCTGCTGCCCCTTCTCCTTTTGCCTTTGATCTTTCCGAGCATCAGGGCCTTTTCCAGGGAGTTCTCTCTTCTTCTGTTTTTTTTTTCTGGGGATGCCCTGGGACTGTTTAGCTTACCAAAGGCCACACAGCTGGCCCTTCTGGGAGCCTTCCTGGGGAATTAAAAGAAATCAGCACACAATTGATAGTGGAGAAAAACAGGCAAAAGAGAAGGCAGTATTAGGGGGCTGGGGGAAGGAAACAGAGGTGAACAAGTGCAAGGTACAACCATAGCTGAAGCCACAGCAGTAGATAGTAAACAGGATAGTTAATTTGTTGTTCAGTCGCACAGTCGATTCCGACCCTTTGCGACCCCATGGACCACTGTCCGCCAGGCACTTCTGTCCTCCACCATCCTCCTCAACTCGCTCAGCTCTGTGTCTATTGTCTCTACAATACCATCTAGCCATCTCATTTTGGGCCGCCCCCTTCTTCTTTTGCCCTCCACCATTTCCAGCATCAAGGCTTTCTCAAGTGAATCCTCTCTTCTCATTTGATGTCCAAAGTATTTTAGCTTCATCTTCACTATTTGACCTTCTGAGGAGCAGTCAGGGTTGATTTCTTCTAAGATTGACCTATTTGTTCTCCTTGCTGTCCAGGGGACTCTCAAAACACTCCCCCAACACCACATTTCAAAGGCATCTATTCTTCTGCACTCAGCTTTCCTTATGGTCCAGCTCTCACAACCATACATTGCCACCGGGAATACCATTGCTTTGACAATACGAATTTTTGTTTGCAATTTGATGTCTCTACTTTTCACTATGCTTCCCAGATTTCTCATCGCTTGCCTCTCAAGAATCAGTCGCCTTTTTATTTCATGGTTGCAATCTCCATCTGCAGTGAGCTTTGATCCTAAGAAAGTAAAATCTGTCACTGCTTCTACTTCTTCCCTATCTTATTTTCCAGGGAATGATAGGGCCTGTTGCCATGATCTTTGTTTTCTTTATATTGAGTCTCAAGCCAGTTTTTGAACTCTCTTCTTTCAACCTAATCAGGAGCTTCTTTAAGTCCTCCTTACTTTCTGCCATTAGAGTGGAATCATCTGCATATCTCAAATTGTTGATGTTTCTCCCAGCAGTTTTGATCCCAATTTGTGATTCCTCCATCCCTGCATTGCGCATTATGTGCTCTGTGTATAAGTTGAATAAGCAGAGTGACAAAATGCAGCATTGTCTTACTCCTTTTCCTATTCCAAACCACTCTGTCCTTCCGTATTCTGTCCTAACTGTTGCTTCTTGATTCATGTACAGATTTCTCATGAGGTATACAAGGTGTTCTGGTATTCCCATCTCTTTAATTACTTGCCACATTTTGTTGTGGTCCACGCAGTCAAAGGCCTTAGTGTAATCAATGAAACAGAAGTAGACTTGTTTCTGATATTCCTTTGTTTTTTCCATGATCCAACGTATGTTGGCAATGTTGTCTCTAGTCCCCCTGCCTCTTCTGAACCCTGCCTGCACGTCTAGTAATTCTCTCTCCACGTGCTGCTGCAGTCTATCCAGTATTATCTTGAACATCACCTTGCTAGCATGTGGGATGAGAGCAATTGTTTGATAATTTGAACATTCTTTGGCATTTCCCTTTTTGGGGATTGGAACATATACTGATCTTTTCCACTCCTGTGGCCATTGTTGTGTTTTCCAAATCTGCTGGCATATAGAATGCAATAATTTGATTCCATCATCTTTTAGGGCTTTGAAAAGTTCAACTTGCATACCATCATCTCCACTGGCTTTGTTGTTTGCAGTGCTTTTTAAGGCCTTTCTGACTTCACTATCTAGGATGTTTGGCTCAAGTTCAATTTCCTCATCATTGTCATTATCAGGAGTGTTGAGGTCCTTTTTGTAGCATTCCTCTGTGTACTCTTTCCATTTTTTCTTAATCTCTTCTGCATCAGCAGAAGATGCCACCACACAATCTAGTCTGGATTATGTAGTGCCTGGACCATATCTAGAACAGGGAAATAAAAGTAGGACTGTCTCTGTCCATATTAAGGTTTTTGGGGGAAAAATCAAGTTTTTGGGAAAAACTGAAAAGTGCCTTTTGCTGCAAATGGCAGCAGAGAAGTATTTCACCAACTTAGGCAAATATGTATGAGATGCATGTTACTCATATCTGCTTTGAAGTATTCAGAGAATACAAGTAAACAATGAAGAAACAGTTATAGATGAAAATCATATATCACAGTACAGGTATAACTATATTTTTCAATAAGGGTCTTAGGTATTATGGTCTGCATTTTTATAAAGTGAATTTGTGCATAGTATTTATGATATCTGAATATCTGAACAGAACTAGGATGAAAGGAACATTGCTGAAAGAATGTAATGTATACATATACTGTATATAGAAAAGCCAAGATAATACTGTGTAAATGAATAACAGTTTCGTGTGTATGCATAAAATAAAAATGTTTGTTTACTTAACTAATTTATTCTTTTGTTGTTGTTTTTCAATTGCAGTCACTTCCAACCCTTTGTGACCCCATGGACCATTGCCCACCAGGCACATTTATCCTCCACCATCCTCCTCAACTTGCTCAGCTCTGTGCCAATTGCTTCTACAATACTATCTAGCCATCTCATTTTTAGCTGCCACCTTCTTCTTTTGCCCTCCACCTTTCCCAGCATCAAGGCTTTCTCAAGCGAATCCTCTCTTCTCATTTGATCGCCAAAGTACTTTAGCTTCATTTTTACTATTTGACCTTCTAAGGAGCAGTCAGGGATGATTTCTTCTAGGATCAACCTATTTGTTCTCCTCACTGTCCAGGGAACTCTCAAAACTCCTCCAACACATTTCAAAGGCATCTATTCTTCTGCGCTCAGCTTTCCTTATTGTCTAGCTTTCACAACCATACATTACCACCGGGAATACCATTGCCTTGACTATGCGAATTTTTGTTTGCAAAGTGATGTCTCTACTTTTGACTATGTTCCCCAGGTCTCTCATAGCTTGTCTCCCAAGAATCAGCCTCCTTATTATTTCATGGCTGCAATTACCATCTGCAGTGATTTTTGATCCTAGGAAAGTAAAGTCTGTCACTGCTTCTACTTCTTCCCTATGTATTTTCCAGGGACTGATAGGGCCTGTTGCCATTATCTTGGTTTATTGATGTTGAGTCTCAAGCCAGCTTTTGCATTCTCTTCTTTCAACCTAAGCAGGAGCTTCTTCAGGTCTTCCTCACTTTCTGCCATTAGGGTAGTATCATCTGCGTATCTCAAATTGTTGAAGTTTCTCCCAGCAATTCTGATCCCAACTTGTGGTTCTTCCATCCCTGCATTGCACATTATGTTCTCATAAAGTTGAATAGATAGGGTGACAAAATGCAGCCTTGTCTTACCCCTTTTCCTATTCAAAACCACTTCATCATTCCATATCGTATCCTGATTGTTGCTTCTTGACTCATTTATAGATTTCTCATGAGACATATAAGGTGTTCTGTTATTCCCATATCTTTAATTACTTGCCACATTTTATTGTGGTCCACACAGTCAAAGGCCTTGGTGTAGTCAATGAAACAGAAGTAGACTTGTTTCTGATATTCCTTTGTTTTCTCAATGATCCAAGTATGTTGGCAATTTGGTCTCTTGTTCCCCTGCCTCTTCTGAACCCAGCCTGTACTTCTGGTAGTTCTCTCTCCACGTGCTGCTGAAGTCTGTTTGATAATTTGAGCATTTTTGGCATTGCCTTTTTTTGGGATTGGAGCGTATAATGATCTTTTCCAATCCTGCGGCCATTGTTGTGTTTTCCAAATCTGTTGGCTTTAATTCCATCATCTTTTAGGGCTTTGAATAATTCAACTGGAATACCATCATCTCCACTAGCTTTGTTATTAGCAGTATTTTTTAGAGGTTTTCTGACTTCACTCTCCAGGACTTCCGGCTCCAGTTCAAACCTCTCATCGCTGTGGTTGTCAGGGTTGCTGAGGTCCTGTTTGTAAAGTTCCTTTGTGTACTCATGCCATCTTTTCTTAATATTTTCTGTATCAGTTAAATCCCTGCCATTTTTGTCCTTTATCATGTCATTTTTGCTTTAAATGTTCCCTTGATTTCCCCAATTTTTTGAAAAGATTTCTAGTCCTTCCCCTTCTGTTGCTTTCCTTTATTTCTTTGCACTGTTAGTTTAAGAAGGTTTCATTATCTCGCCTTGCTTTTCTCTGAAACTCTGTGTTGAATTGATTGACTTTTTCTCTTTTGCCTTTTTCTTTTTCTTTATTTCTTTCCTCTGCTATTTTAAGACCCTCTTCAGACAGCCACTTTGCTTTCTTACGCTTCTTTTCTTTTGGTATAGTTTTACTTGCTGTCTCCTGTATGATGTCCTGAACCTCTGATCATAATTCTTCTGGTACCCTCTCTATCAAGTCTAAACCATTAAATGTGTCCCACATCTCCACTGTGTATTCCTTAGGGATGTTTTCTAGGTCATACCTGTGTCCTAGTTGTTTCCCCTGTTTTCTTTAATCTAAGCCTGAATCTGATAATCAGTAGATTATGATCTGATCCACGATCTGCTCCAGCCCATTTTTTTGCTGACTGCATGGAACTTCTCCATCTTTGGCTGCAGATTATGTAATCAATCTGGTTTTGGTATTGGCCATCTGGTGATGTCCATGTATAAAGTCACCTCTTGTGTTCTTGAAAAAGGGTGTTTGCTATGGCTAGTGCATTCTCTTGGCAGAACTCTATTAGCCTTTGTCCTGCTTCATTTTGTGTTCTAAAACCAAACTTGCCTGTTATCCCATTTACTTTTTGACTTCCTACCTTGTCATTCCACTCTCCCAGTATAATACAGACATCATTTTTTGGTGTCAGTTCTATGAGGTGCTGTAATTCGTCATAGAACCGGTCAATTGTGGCCTCATCTACACTAATGGTTGGTGCATAGACTTGGATTACAGTGATATTGAATGGTTTGCCCTGGATCCTAATTGAGATCATTCTGTCATTTTTTAGATTATATCCCATTACTGCTTTTCTCACTCTTTTATTGACTACTATGGCCACTCCATTTCTTCTAAGGTTTTCTTGGCCTCCAATGCTGAATTTACCCATCCCTGTCCATTTTAGGCCACTGATTCCCAAGATGTCAGTGCTTATTCTTTCCATCTCAGTTTTTATCATTTCCAGCTTGCTCTGATTCATAGATTTTACATTCCATGTTCCTATCAAATATTGTTTTTTGCAGCATTGCATTTGCCTTCCCACTATCTTATATTTATTCATATCTTCCATCTAAAGAAATATGTCAAAAATTATAGAAATTCTGCTATAAAATAGCAGAGTAAACACAACAATAGCAACAGCAGTAGTAACATCATCATCATCATCATCATCATCATCATCATCATCATCATTGTGGCACCTTAAAGACTAATTCCTGTAAATGTGAGTTTCCATGGATCAAGTTCACTTTATCAGACATAGGAGTGAGACTTCATGGCATCAATTTAGACACATCATGTGTGTATACAGAGGTACACAATGGTTGGCCAGCCTAACAGAAAAGTAACACTGTAACTTTTTACAACTGGCAATAATGGAGAATCTCTGGTTGTTATTCAAACCTGCTCTTAAGATTGCCCCTGTTGAGTTGCAGATGGTTGCAAAACAAACTTTTCTTGCAAACTGATGCATTGCATCCAAAGGATGGATGCAAAACAAACATTATGGCATTAAACATTTGCGAATGAGTTAGCATCTACTATAAATTGATGCCACGTGGTCATACTCTTATGTCTAAGTGGACTTGATCCATGAAAGCTCACATTTAAATACAGGAGTTAATCTTTAAGGTGCTATAGTGTTTTTGTTTGTTTGTTGTTATTTTGTTTTGTTTACTTTCTGATATGTTTGCACAGACTAACACAGCTACCACTTCAAATATTTCTGCTATAAAATGAATATCTCCATGTTAAATGACAGTTGTAAGTTTTATTTTCCTAATATTATTTCCTTTGATATTCTATATAATTTCTTTTCCCTAAATCGGCACGAGATCATATAATCATATATTTGCAACTATGTAATTGTCTCATTGTAATTTATTTATTTATTTATTCAGATTTATATTGCCGCCCACTCGCCGAGGCTAGAGTCTTTGATTTATTGCAAACTTGTTGGAAGACTGGAAATTTTGTGCTAAAATTTCACATACAGTAAAGGTTTTTGATACTTTTGTGTAATGTATGCTAGTTTAATAAAGTGACTTGTGTATGTTAGCTAAATAAAGTGACTACTATATATGGAAAATACCTTTACAGAAAATGTCAAGAGTGTTTGAATGTTCAATCACCACAGTATTAATCAAATATTTACATTTTACAATACTTTTTCCAACTCACAAGACGTCACTTTTAAACATTTTAGCAATTATAAGTATTTTCTTAAGATATAGCAGGAATATGTCTCAAACTTAATCTACAGAATTCACAAATTTCACTATGATACTTTTTAGTTAATTCTAGCTCTATATAATTTCAAGGCTGTTATCAGTTATTGCTATCATTTTATATTAAAGAAAGTTCCAAATACTATTTGTTGAATGTGTCCTAGTGGTTAAATTCATAATTGAAAAACTTTTGTCATTGTATTAATTCTCAACTATGAGGATATCAGAGAGTAAACAAAGCCAAAAACCAAAACGTTGTAGGACTTTAAAGACTAGCTGCTGTATTTCAATGTTAGCTTTCGTGGATCAAGTCCACTTTGTCAGACCATGAAAGCAAACATTAAAATACAGCAGCTAGTCTTTAAAGTGCTACAACATTTTTGCTTTTTTGTTTTATTTTATTTACTCTCTGATATGCTTGAAACACAGACTAACACAGCTACTATTCCAACTACGAAGGAGTATCTCACATTGAAAAAGCAGGGCAATATCCTCCTTCAAGCTTTTTCTTGCGGTCTTTACGACTAGTACTGCTTGGGAGCACAGTTTTGCACTAATCAGCGATTAAAATGCACACCATTTATTTTATTGTTGGTAAACTCTGGCAGTAAATCAAGAATTCAAGGAGGTTGGATTCCTAAGACCTATCATATGGTATCTTCAAGCTCCATCCCACACAGGCATAACTCTTCATGTATTAGCAGTAGGCGATCCTTTTTCTAGTCTTCTGGTTCCAAGGTAGAATGATGTTTGTAAAGGGGATGAAAAATTGATAGCAGGAAGGATTTACAAAAGACAGTGGCTGAAATCTTGGTTATTCATGTTCCATCCTGTAAAGTTGATGATATTATCTGACAAGACATGTTTTTTAAAATTAAACATTTCCTCTTCTCACCCCAATGTTCTTGTGCTCCTGAGTTATTCCTTCTTCCTTTCTTTGCTAGGACTCCATGGGAACTGACCGTTGGGAGAGGGCAATCTTTATAAAAAAGTTGCTATGGAGATGATTTTACCAGCTGTACTGATTTTTTGTAATTAAAAGCTTTTCCCCTCTCAGTTTCCCCTAAAAAGTGACCTTGTTATTGACCTCATCAGAATCAAGTTACAGAACTTACATGAACAAGATTTCAGCCACGGTTTTCCTCTTAAGCATCATAATTACAGTTTATATACAACAAAATGTGACACTTGAACATCCAGATCTTGATGAATCCTGCAAGACTTCTCATCAGCAGTACACTTATGTTGTTGGACCTTCTATTTTACAAGGATAAGCTTACTTAACAGAGAACTGACAGGGTTGCTCCTAACTTTTTTCTTAGTCAATCATTGGACTAATGAATGGGTGAACAATGGATGGTTCATCTTTCATTTTTACTGATGAACTTGCATCCTGGCCTTTGTATTATTTGCATATTATCATTACATACTATTGTGTTCTAGATAGGGCATGGTGTAGTGGAGATATAGGAATGGGCTGAAGTATCCTTTATATTTGCCTTTGTGTCTAGGGGAGTTGGAAATAGGCAACAATGGAGAAACATTTTTATGGCAGTGCACAGAATTTTGCAAGTTTATTGTGATCCATGCAGCAGTCCGATGCAGTTAGTTTCTGGTAAGTTTCTTCTCCGAACAGAATTTATTGTTCATCTCAGAAGATGGCTTTCTCATGAATGTTATTTCACTTTTTATTCAGTAGTGATTTTATTTTAGCTTCCATGTAATTAATTTGTTACTTAAAGCCTGACAGACTTTTAAGTTGGAATCACAAATAGTTTAAATATTAAACTGGTCTGGTAGTTCCTTTAAAAATGTTAAATGTAAATGCTTAGAAGTAAATAAGCAGAATTCTCTTGTTCTGCAAAGTCAGTGCTTTGATGTACGAGTCTGCCAGTGTTGTGGTGAGACCCTCCTTGACCAGTGCTTTCAGTCTTAGGAAGAAAGTACATGCAGGAATGAAACAAAAGTTAGAAGGACCAAAATAAAAGTGTGTGCATAGTGGGCAGTACTGTGAGTTACATGGACCAGTGGATGCAAAGATGCTTGTTTTCAAATGTGATTGATGTATGAATTAAAGATGGCCTTTTTTAAACAGAGCGGAATTGTTAACAGACTGATAATATTCTGTTCCCTTTGCTTTTAATCAATCTTCTAGAAAAAAGGTTTGTCCCAGTATACTTATGGTTAAGATATCTGTAAGATGGATACACGATACCAGAAGTGGTCAGCAATATTTGTATTGTCTGCATGCAATCAGTTGTGTCAGACAGTTTCCTAGGAACTTGAGGAAAGTGAATACTTAATTTATACAGTGAATGTTCCCTAGGATTTTAAAACTAGGATTGTTGGTTATGTGCAGTTGCCAAATGTAAGACAATTCCTCCATTCACTCTTCATTTTTTATTTTTTAAAGTAAAATACAAACTCAGCAAGGCTTGAGAAAAAAGTACATGCCTGACTTACGACTTTGTGGTGCTACAGTATTGGTTCCAAAAGCCATATTTTGAGGAAGAAATTGTTGAAATCTACAACTGGAAATAAGTCAGTTTAGGTACTGCCCTTGCACACATTTATTTATTTATTTTTATTGGACTTATACCCCGCCCATCTGGGATGGACTCCCACTCATCCCTTTTTATCTATTTCTTTTGCCTTAACTGTTTTTCAAATAGAATGCTGATTGCAGTGATAATGATGATGATGATGATATTTGGATTTATATGCCGCCCAATTGACAGTCCGGCTCAGGGCGGCTCACAACAATAACACAATACATTATTACATCAATACAATATATCAAAACATGTCAAAAGCAATATATATTTCAAAAGCAATATACATTCCAAAGCAATACACCGGGGGGAGGGGGAGGATACATTAAAAAACTCAGGCTTGTCCACTTCCCTCCAGGCTAAATGGCCGAAGGAAAGGTCTGGTGGTGGTGGCGGCGTTCTTGTAGCCTCCCGGCTGCCCCGCACATCTGCTCCTTCCCTCGAGGCCTGGGGTTGGCTGAGGGAAAAGACCAGTGGCGGTGGCGTTCTTGTAGCTCCCAGCCGCCCTGCACAGCTGTTCCTTCTTCCCTCAAGGCTGGGGGATGGCCAAGGAAAGAGTCTGGTGGCGTTGGCTGCAGCGTTGGCGTTCTTGTAGCCTCCTGGCCGCCCCACACAGCTGTTCCTTCTTCACTTAAGGCTGGGGGCTGGCTGAGGGAAAAATGTCTCTCCCACTTTCTTACTATTAGACGCTTTTGAAAGAGCTATGCAAACTGTGGTATAAAGTTAGTTTTTATGCTATAGTCATAGCTTGTCATACATATCATGCATGTGTTCAGGTGTTTGAGTTGTAAGTGGTGTGTAAATCGATAAAATATTGAATAAATAAAATTGCTTTTCATTTATTTTTCAGTAAAATATTTCATAAATTCTTTTTAGAAAACACCAATCCATTCTGTGTTAAGTTCAAACAGATTAATACTTAGAACTGAAGATCAAAATGAGTTATTTCAGTATGTACCATTAAAAGTCTTCAGAGACTGCATAACAGATTTCAAATGATTTTGTTATGAGATGGTGGGAATATAGAAGAGTAAAAGGAGTTGTGCAATAAAGTGAATGAGATAATACAGCTATAAAATGATGCATACTGTACTATCTGTATATAAAGAGCATTTCCTAACACAGTTTACAGTCTTTCCTACAGTGTATAGTTAGGAATTTGGCGTTACTTTTAAAATATGAAACAATGATCAGATATACTAATTGTGGATACATCAATTAACATAAATTTTCTGTGACTACTGAACTGTATAATTAGCAAATGTGATATAATATATTAGTTGATATACAGAATTAATTGAATAATTGGATAGATAAATTAATACTAAAATCCTTCTGGTTGTTAATGGATTAGCTTCAGACTACATCCTCATAGGATGGATACATAAAGTCTACTCTTAACTCTTCAGTAACAGTTTTATGCCTAAGACTGAAAACCTAGAGTGAGATGGTTTATTATGTGTACATAGCTCAAGGTTACATTTTTATAATAGAGAATGTGAATAATACATGAATGCTATTGTGACTTGACAGAGATTATTTTTTCTTTTTTTGGATCAGAAGTAGAAAAATTAATAAATATATCAGATCATTTCTCCCCAGTATCAGGCAGCATTAAGACAATTTGGGGTAGCTAATGTCAAGTCTTCCATAGGTTGAAGGGCATAGAGCAGTAGTTCCCAATGTGGGGGATATGCCCCACAGGGGAACTTCATTTCCCAGAAGCCTAGGTCAGTACATTGGCTGATCAGTGCTTTGGGGGATTGATTTAGGTTTCTAGGAATTGAAGTCCAAAAAACAAAGGTTGGGAAACACTGGCATAGAATATACAGATATAGGTATGAAATTGCTTCTTATTCTCTGCACTCACAAAGGACTACATCAGTAGTACATCAGTAGTACATCAGGGACCAGACTTCTCCCTGGGAGGAATGGACTACAGCTGAAAGACGCAGCCAGTCAGCTACAAATGCTGCCTTTGCTGCCGTCTCTCTTACCGGGACCGCACTTCTCCCTGGGAGGAATGGACTACAGCTGAAAGACACCCGCCATCTAGTTGGCCTTAGGTCCCTGACCTCCTGTGCTTGATGTGGAAAAACCGTAGATGTTGCCTGGGCTGTAGGACTTCTTTATAGCTGTATTTGGAATTGATAGGGTTTACTTGTTGTTTGCTCTTTCCTGTATTGTATATTGTACACTGTTGAACTGTTTATCGTATACTGAGGATTGTGCTGTGATAATATTTATTTATTGTATTTTGATTACACTATAATATTGTATGTGTATTAATCTGTATAGTATTTACTGTATTTAATTGTTTTGTTATATTATATGCTAGTGTATTTTGGTTTGCATTGTAATATTGTTATTTGTGAATGCTGTGAGCCGCTCTGAGTCAGTTTTTACGGCATACAAGTCTAAATAATAATAATAATAATAATAATAATAATAATAATAATAATAATAATAATAATAATAATAAGTACAAATTGCTCATTTTCTTAGTTTTATTTTGGTTCTGCCAACTCTAGTCTAGAATATTAACTGACTTTCAAGTGACACAGTTCTCCGTGTGACCAGGGTCTAGACTTTCCTGTGGTTCCATCTATTTTAACTGATATGTAGTCCTTTTTTTAACTTAAACATTTGCATTCTGTAATGTTTCTTCCAAATTGATAGAAATTACATTTTTCATTGGTAGAAGAACTGAGATTAGAGATTGGGAATCTTGAGTATTGTGTCAGTTTAGGCCATGATGCAGCAGAATTCTGACGAAAGACTTTGTGTGCATATATTTTTCTGGTAAAAGTTACTTTTCCTTTGTACAAAGAACTTTCTGATCCAACCCAGGAAAAATTATTACAATAATATTCATGGAATATAGTCTGGATTTTGGTTTGACTGTATTATCATTACACATAGTATGGAAGAATTGAGAGTAACCGTTTTTGCAAGTTTTTTTAAACACTATACTGATTAGGATTTGTGTTGAACAACAAAGGATTTGTATTTAATTGCTGATTGATGCAATAAGTGGAGGTGGTGTGGGAGTGTCACAAAATATTGGCACCCTCTTTATTCTTTCGTCCTCTCTTAGCTCATTGAGTCTCTATATTTTTGAGAATATTTAATCTTGGGTTTAGCACTTAAAACTTAATTTATGCAACACTGAGAGACACGTATAAATGTTTTGCTATTGCACTTTTGACAATATGCTTGTTGGAATTTCCTCCAAAAACTTACTTGTCAGTATCCTTTGAGGCATTTAAAACATATGTAGGTTGGTACATAATTTGGATTTAAATTTGTGGTCCCCCCTCCCAAGATCTGTATCTTATTTGTTCCTATTGCTCTGAACATAAACTGCACATTCTTCTTCTTAGACAATCAAAGAAGACTTGTTGCCTGTAGCAACAAAACTAGAAGCTAGGTTAATCTCTCTTCAAATCTCCTCGTGACATTTTAGTTTGAAAGGAAACTTTGTATTCTATTTTTCAAATATATTTCTGTAGCATACTTCCTTAAAAACACCAAAGATGATTCAGAATGTAATCTTAACTGGCTAAATGCTGAGTTGACACTTGGTCACCATGAAGCTGTGTTGAACCTAGAATGTAACACTGTACCAGCAAAGCAGTTGTGACTGTGATACTGGGTTAGACGATGTCTGGATTTGTGCTAATAGCCCATTGCTCAACCTGTCTCTCATCTACCTCTTTTTTGTGCCTTCTGTTGATGAACCCTTTCTTAAAGCAGATGACAGATTGTTCTGTCTGCATATCTCAGGGATCAGCTGGGAGAAGTGAGTGCTGCCTGCATGTGGCCTCCATGCCCACTCCTCAGCTCCTACAGCTGCCCCATCTTTTGGTTACCATTCCACTGCTATAACATAAGCAAGTTGTTAAATATATTTAATAACTGCAGATAAAATATTTAATTCTTGAAATGTATTTTATACATAAACCATTAAGACATTTTTCTGTTTTATTCTATGTGAATAAATTAAGCTGTGGTATGACACTTCACCCTAAATTAAACTAAAGTGAATTTACTGTGTTCTGTAAAAGCTGGTGTTTATTTATGGTGGTCTGAAATAGAACTATGGATAAAGGTTTTATAACTTCAATTTCTAGGATGGAAACATCTCTTCAGGATAAATATGCTTCCTCATAATCTATTTCTATAGCAGTACTTTATCTTTGTATCAGCTAGTACTGTTAAATGGCTTTTATTGCTTGTGCATAATTTTCTGTATTATTTAAGCAGTCAATATTGTTTCACAGGCCGTATTTTCAATAGTTTTAGATGACCAACTTTTTTTTAAAAAAAAAATCATGTTCACAATACAGTAATACCCCGGATAACGATTGCACCGGATAATGCTAAAACTGCATAACAACAACAAATTTGGGGGGAAGATTTGCACCGGATAACGTTCTTTTTAGCGTTATCCGATCCATCATCATAAAGAAGTAAAGGAGGCCAAAGCTCCTCTCCCTGCCACTTCCCTCCTTCCAAACCCCCACCCCCAGCAGTTTGGGGAGTCCCCACCCCCACCCCATTGCCTGCTCAGCCACGAGATAATCCAGCCTGGCCCTCTGTGCTCTGCAATTGGCTGATCAAGCCTGGCTCAGTCGGAGCATGCAGCTCAGCAAGAGAAGCCATGAGTTCCAGTGCAAAGGGGAACCTAGTGGGAGCAGCAGCTGGCTTGAAGGTAAGCAGGGACAGGGCTGGGCTAGATTCTCTCGTGGCAGTCTTTTTTCCTCCCTGTACTGTATTTGTGTTTTTTTCTTTCCCTCCCTGTACATTTAAACTAAAGGGAGGGGGGAAAAGAGAGAGGTGATTGGTTCTCTAGAGAACCAATCATATCTCTCTATTTCCCCCTTCTCTTTAGTTTAAACGTACAGGGAGGGAAGACTAAAGTAGAGTCAGGGAAAAGGTGCTTTCCCCTGAGATCGCTGCACATGGGGGGGTGGCTTTAAAGGCAGGGAGGTCTCTTTCTTTCCCTGCCTGGCTTTAAAACGATTTGTCCCTGAAGTCAGGGCTTTTTTTTTTAGCGTTGTTCGATGCATGCATCGGATAACGCTAAAAATCGGATAACGTCATGACTTGTGGAACCAAGTCATGACGTTAACCGGGGTATTACTGTAGTTCTATTCCAAATTCACCTGTGTAAAATACACATATAGGTTTGCTTCACACATAAGGACCAAATAATTTGGGCTATGCTTATGTCATTAGGCCATGGTGGTTTAGTGGTTAAGATGCTGAGCTTTGGCAAGTTAGCAATTTGAGACCCAAGTACTGTGCGATGGAGTGAGCTCCTGTCATCTGTCCCAGCTCCTGCCAACCTAGCAGTTCAAAAGCAAGAAATTGCAAGTCGATAAATAGGTTTCACTTAGGTAACAGTGTTTCATGCACTCCAGCATTCAGTCATACCTGCCACATGACCAAGGTGATACCTGGAAATGCAGATAGCACTGACTCTTTGACTTTAAATGAAGATGAACACAACCCCCTAGAGTTGGATATGATTGGTTTTGAGCAAGGGAGACTTTTACCTTTACTTTTGTCATTTTTCTACCTTAATTTGCTTTTAATTCTGAATTATAGAAAGTGTGTTTGTCAGAATAACAATAGCAATTCCATTTATATACCACCCCATAGTGCTTAGTGCACTTTCTAGGCGGTTCACAAGTTAATTAACAATTTGCCTCCAACATGCTGGGTACTCATTTTACTGACCTTAGAAGGATGGAAGGCTGAGTCAATCTTGAGCCCTGGTCAGGATCACATTCACAGTGCTTTGGCTGCAGTACAGCAGTTTAACCACTGTGCCATCTGAAGTTACATTTTGCCTTCATACCAGAATTGGAATCCCATTTCAAACTATTGGATCCTTTTTGGGTATGAAAGTAAACTGATGATTTGGCCAGGTTGAAAACTGGAATTCAGGGGTGGGAATGGACTCAGTATTTGGTCATTACATGTAAAATAAGTACAATAAAACCTCACATAAAGAGCGCCTTGCTTAGAGAATAACTTGCTTAAAGAGCAAAATTTTCTCAGTATGGTCGCTTCACTTAACAAGTAAAATCAACCAAAAATTTGTTTAACAAATAAATCCGGGTTTGCATTCCCCCTGCCAGAGGTCACAATTGGTCACTTACAATGATGTTTCGCTTAAAGCGCAATCCTGTGGAATGCATTATGCTCTTTAAGCGAGGTAGAACTGTACTTGGACAGTGGAAAGATTCATAGATTGTTGCAAACACTCTTTGTTGAAGCATAGCTTTTATTCTCTTCCTTTTCATCTCTCAAGATGGCTTTGATTTAACGGAAAATTATTTATTTTTAACACAACTTTTCTGTGTTAAAGATAATTAAGCCACAAATAATTTCGTACTGTAGACTTGGTGTCTTGCATGCATTAAGCCACACTTTTTTTTACAGCTGAGAAGATAGTGCTTATGACCAGGCTGAACTCTTAGGTTTTGAACATGATTGTAGTGTATTTTATTAAAAAGATTTGGCTTGTAGTATGTTGTGTAGCTTTGTTTGCACATTGTGAACAACATCATTGTCAGCAGCAGATTTCCTCAGATTAGAAAGTTCCTTTCCTAATTTTGGAGTGTATTAAACTTGGGCTCAATGAGACATAGCACACAATACTCATTATTGAAAAAGACAGCCTTTAATCAGTGGCAGTCTGCTACTGACAATGATGTTATTCATGTTGCTCAGATGGAACTATGCAACAGGATCCAGGCTGCTTTCTTTTGAGTAATTATTCTCCAGTTTGTTTTCAGAACTGATAACACTACAAATTATTTTGGTCTAAACTAGGGGTGCCAAAACTACAGCCTGGGGCCAGATCTAGCCCTAACACCAATTCATCTGGCCCACAAAGCCCTCGTCACTCCCAGAAGCGGAGGTAAAATGTGCCCATATAGGCGCATTTTACTTCTGCTTCTGGGAGCGACAAGGGCTTTGTGGGCTGGATGAATTGGCTTTGGGGGCCAGATCTGACCCCCAGGGCCATAGTGACCAGCCCCCTGAACCACGTGACCAGCCCGCGGCCCAAAAAGTTTGGGCACCCCTGATCTAAACACTGTTTGTTATTTATATGCAGTGCTACCCTCTTGGCTTTCCTGGTGGAGCTTCTCAAGAGTTCAGTAGCCATGCAAGAACAAATGCTGGGTGGAAAAGGCTTCCTAGTTATTGGCTACCTCCTTGAAAAGGTAAATCATTAATACTTTTAGTACTACTGTGACATAAGTGAACACTTTGACAGATTTTTTTACACTGATTTATAATTCAGGCAGCTAGAATTAATAACTCCACAGGGCTGATTTGAATGTTGTAGGCACAGTTGCATGTGGTAGTGAACCTAGGCCTCATTCTGGAATGGCCATTGACATAAGTGGACCAGAACATTTTTCCAGCTGATAGGACAGTCTAGAGATATATAACGAGGTTATGTATGACATAATGCTTGCTGTGAGGATTGCTGAATAAGTGTGAAAATATATAATTTGGCCTATTGTATGAAGCTGAAAGCACCAAAGAAGGCTTTGGTGATTTTAATCATGAACACAACCTATTGTGTTGTCTGGCAACTTGTAGTTACCCTGATTGAGTTCTCTCTCAACAAAACAGAGAAATAAGCTATTCCTTGTTGACTTTTGTTTGATGCTTATTGAATGTCTACAAACCAGAGGAGGGCAACTGCAGCTAAACAAACTTTGGAATTCTTGCACATTGTTTATCCATGATAAACCATGGTTTCTAAGCATGCCTAGTTTACTGTGCCATGCAAAGAGTGTCTTTGTCTCCATTCTGAAATGAAAATTTACTGTGCAGGATTCTTCTTATAAGACTTTTTTTTTGAAGTCATACAAACCGACCAAC
Source organism: Furcifer pardalis (assembly GCA_030440675.1). NCBI lineage: Eukaryota > Metazoa > Chordata > Lepidosauria > Squamata > Chamaeleonidae > Furcifer > Furcifer pardalis. Next base: position 91,736,985 of record CP126895.1, on the reverse strand, counting down.
AAATCGGGAAATTCCATTTCACCCATGACCTTGCAGAAAAATACCTTTTTATTTATTTCCTAAGATTTTATTATTTGATCAATTAACATTCAGAATGGGAATAATAGGAGCTGAAACATCTGGAGGTCTACAGATTTTGTAAAATTGTTGTAGAAAATACTCAAAACAGTATTTCCTGGGGTTCTTGGGCATTTAGTTGGATGTAATGCAACTGACCAAATGGCTTTTGCTGTTGTGGAAATTTGGCTGCTGGATTCCAAGTGCTCTAGTACTTATTTATTTTTGTTCTGGGATATATTGTGAGCTGTAATTGATTGGCATCACATAGGAGATTAATGATTGAGGCCAGACAGTATGTATGTTTTGAAATGAACTTGGTAAAGTTTTTTCCTTCAGAGAAAATTACAAATATACTTCATTTCAGAAAAATACATATATTTGTCCTGCTAGCATGCTTAATGTTATTAACATAGGTCTCAAGCAGGGATTCTCAGCCTGTGGCCCATGGGCCAGATGCGGCCCATGGGACCATTTCATGTGGCTTCCATTGCCTCTACCACACCAGGAAGTGCCATGTGGTGGAGGAAGGGCAAAATGGCTATGTGGCCCCTGAAGCTGTTTCAGGGAGCGTGATCTGGGTTAAAAAGTTTGAGAACTCCTGGTCTGAAGTCTAGCCTGAAATTGAACTTCAGCATGACATATTAAAGAAATGAAAGAAATAACTTCACATGTATAAATCTCTTCAGTCATCTAGGATTCATATAACAAGAGCTGTACTGGAACAGTTTTTATCTTTTGCAAAATACCTGGATGGACTGTCGCATGGAGCACCTTTGCTAAAACAGTTATGTGATCATATCCTCTTCAATCCTGCCATTTGGATACATACTCCTGCTAAGGCAAGTGAATTATGTTTTGACTGAATGTTTTTTATGTCCATTTGTTAACATCATCCAATGTGTTGTTAAAACAAGCATAGTACTGTATATTCTGTCTGTTTAGCATATGAAGGCACCATATTTTGACTGGTTAACGAAATTTGCAGGGTGGAGCTTTTTTCTTACCACTGACGCTATATTGTACTAATGAACAGTTTAACAAAACACTGCAAAATAAGACTAAAGAGAACAGCTAAGATAAGATACAGTATACACAAAAGCTGAAGACTCTTCTAAAATGACTGATTATCAATCAATCTGAAGTTATTACCTAGTGTGAAATGCTATATTGATTGATAAGGTTTGCTACTTGTATCAACTATGTTATTGTTACCATGTAGATTGATCATTGACAATATTCACAGCCTAATAGGATTAAACATTTTACTTTGTCTATTATATTTATCTCCACCTGATCAAGGGGCCATTTATAAATATTACAGTCTCATTCTTATGTCTGAGGCCAGTGTCAGCGGCAGAAACAGCCACAGAGGGATCGTAAAAAATGCCTCTGTGCCTGTTTCTGCCACTGCCGCTAGCCCGTCTGCCACCTCCTCCACCTCCGGAAGGGTCAGGAGGAAAGACTGCATCAGTCCCTCTCATTGTGCAAAGCCCATTGACTTCGCTGCAGTCAAAAAAGTTCCCCGGACTTTTTCGACTGCAGTGAAGTCTATGGGCTTTGCAGAATGATGGATCCCCTCCTTTTCTGAAGCCCCCCCCCCCCCCCCCGATCACCAGTGGGATTGAGGCTGGGCTTTCTCTGCCTGTTGAGGCTGGTATCTCTGCTGGTAATGTACAGTACCTTTGCTTGTGCGAGACAAGCCTTGTAAAAGCAAAGGGACATTACTGGCAGAGATCTAAGCCTCAACAGGAAAAGAAAGCCCAGTGGGATTGAGGATGGGCTTTCTCTGCCTGTTGAGGCTGGGGTTTCCACCAGTAATGTAGAGTACCTTTGCTTTTGCAGTACCGTTGCTTTTGCGAGACAAGCCTCGCAAAAGCAAAGGTACATTACCGGTGGAGATCTAAGCCTCAATCCCACTGTGCTGTTCTCTGCCTGGGAAGTGCCTTCCCAGGCAGAGAACAGCCCAGCTTGATTGCAGCGGTGTGGCTGGGAAACTGACCGGGGACTCCTCAGTTGGCTTCCCAGCTGCACCAGTTTGGTTGGGAGGAGAAAGGGCTAGGTCTACTGCCCCAAAGCCCGCAGGGTTGGTCTCTAGCCCTGTGGGCTTTGGGGCAGAGATCAACATCGAGGAATTTTAGGCAAACATTTGCATCACACAACGTTATTTTAATGTTGTGTGATGCAAATGTTTGCCTCAAATTCCCCAGCGTTATCTGATTTTAGTGTTATCCGAGGTAAACGTTATCCGAGGTACCACTGTACCTTTAAGAGAAAAGACATGCAAATGATCTAAGTTCATCAAGTAATGAAGGCAGTGATCTTAGGTTCTTGAACTGCTGTGCAAAGATAGTGAATGGGAGTGGATCAGTTGAATTTTACCTTTATTTTATAGGTTCCATAATTACAAATTGTGCAACACTCTGATACAAATAAAGAAAGACTCAGTTGGCTGTTTATAAACTGGTGGTCTCTTGCCTTGGAGTTCCTGGTAGTCACATTATATAAAACTAGAATTCCACAGACCTAGGAGTGTATTAAATAGGGGCTGCGAAGGCTCAGTGGTTAAGAAGCTCTCCTTGTTAGCTGGAAGGCTGGCAAGTCAGAAGTTTGAGACCTGGGTACTACATGATGGAATGAGTGCCCATCTCTATCCCTGCTCTGCCAACCTAGCAGTTTGAAAGCAAGAAATGACAAGTAGATAAATAGGGACCACTTTGGTGGGAAAAGATCTTGGAGACATGAATGAAGCCTCATTCAGGAGTCCCCAGAGTGGAGTTTCTCCAGCAAAAATCCTTTCAATCCAGAATAATTTCTGAAATGAAATTATTATTATAATTATAACTGAGATGTCTGTGTTTTATAGCAGAAGTATACCTACAGGAAAAGCCTAAAGTAAACCCCTGTATATCTAGCATTTAGTATAAATTGTAGATCTTTTTCCATTTGAGGGAGGGCTAATGTGGACATGTAGATCAGCATGCAGCTAGACTCAGTTATAGAAACTATGAAATTAAACCAAAGTGAACAGATTTTTAAAATTTACCGTGTATTTGTCACTTAATCTCATATGCATATTGTATATTTCAGGTGCAGTTGTCACTGTATACCTACTTGTCTGCAGAATTCATTGGTACTGCTACGATCTACACTACAATACGTAGAGTAGGAACAGTATTACAGCTAATGCACACACTAAAATACTACTACTGGGTGGTTAATCCTGCAGATAGCAGTGGCATTACTCCTAAAGGTTTAGGTAAGTGTAGTATATTGAAAACCATTAATCAAATTGTATGCTGTCTAGTAAATTCCAAGTTATTATGTCCCTTTTTCAAGATTTTCTAGGCAGAAAGAATTCAGAAATCGTTTACCATTCCCTTGTTTTGGGGCCCCTGGCTTTTCTTCCAGAAAGTACACTTAGGAAACAGTAGGGGTCTAGAGGCAGGGGAACTAGAGACCACATTGCCAACATACGTTGGATCATGGAAAAAACAAAGGAATATCAGAAACAAGTCTCCTTCTGTTTCATTGACTACACCAAGGCCTTTGACTATGTGGACCACAACAAAATGTGGCAAGTAATCAAAGAGATGGGAATACCAGAACACCTTTATGCCTCATGAGAAATCTGTACATGAGTCAAAAAGCAACAGTTAGGACAGAAAATGGAATGACGGAGTGGTTTGGAATAGGAAAAGGAATAAGACAAGGCTGCATTGTGTCACCCTGCTTATTCAACTTATACACAGAACACATAATGCGCAATGCAGGGATGGAGGAATCACAATTTGGAATCAAAATTGCTGGGAGAAACATCAACAATTTGAGATATGCAGATGATACCACCCTAATGGCAGAAAGTGAGGCAGACCCAAAGAAGCTCCTGCTTAGGTTGAAAGAAGAGAGTGCAAAAGCTGGCTTAAGACTCAACATCAAGAAAAACAAGATAATGCAACAGGCCCTATCAGTCCCTGGAAAATAGATAGGGAAGAAGTAGAAGCAGTGACAGACTTTACTTTCCTAGGATCAAAGATCTCTGTAGATGGTGATTGCAGCCATGAAATAAAAAGGCAACTGATGCTTGGGAGACAAGCTATGAGAAATCTGGGGAACAAAGTCAAAAGTAGAGATATCACCTTGCAAACTAATATTCGCATAGTCAAAGCAGTGGTATTCCCAGTGGTAATGTATGGCTGTGAGAGCTGGACCCTAAAGAAAGCTGAGCACAGAAGAATAGACACCTTTGAAATGTGGTGTTGAAGGAGAGTTTTGAGAGTCTCCTTGACAACGAGGAGAACAAATAGGTTGATTTTAGAAGAAATCAACCCTGACTGCTCCTTAGAAAGTCAAATAGCAAAGGTGAAGCTCAAGTACTTTGGACATCAAATGAGAAGAGAGGATTCACTTGAGAAGGCCTTGATGATGGGAAAGGTGGAGGGCAAAAGAAGAAGAGGATGGCCAAAAATGAGATGGCTAGATGGTATTGTAGACACAATGGGCATAGAGCTGGGTGGGTTGAGGAGGATGGTGGAGGACTGTGGTGACTGGCGGGCAATGGTCCATGGAGTCGCAAAGGGTCAGAATTGACTGTGCAACTAAACAAAAAAAAATGTCATTGTCCAAAATAGTTGTCTTACGACCTCAGTACTGAAATGGTTACTCTGTTTCTAGTAAGATATCTATTTCAGGCTTGTGTTCCACTTTGAGTGTTTGCTAAGGAAGCTCAAGATTAAGTGATCCAAATTGATTTAAAGAAGGCAGTGCAAACTTGTATTTCTGTATCTGGTATCAAATCCTGTTGGGCATACTTCTGATTAGACTTCAAATACAGTAATTCCCCAGATAACGTTATGACTTGGTTCCACAAGTCATGACGTTATCCGGTTTTTAGCGTTGTCCGATGCATGCATTGAACAACGCTAAAAAAAAAAAGCCCTGACTTCAGGGACAAACCGAGCAGGCAGTGGGGTGCCTTTAAAGCCACCCCCACCGCTGTGACTGCAGTAGGATCAGGGGAAAGCACCTTTCCCCCCATTCTACTGCAGTCTTTTCCCTCCGTGCTTACCTGCACGCTCCGATCGAGGCTTGTTTTTTTCCCATCCGAAGTCTCTTTGTCTCTTTATTTCCTTCCCTGTACATTTAACTACAGGGCAGGGGGGAAGAGAGAAATGTGATTGGTTCTCTAGAGAACCAATGACCTTGCTCTCTTTCCCCCTCCCTGTATTGTCAATACAGGAAGTAGGAAGTGAAAGAGAAAGAGCGATCAGCTGCATGTCCGAGCTCCAAAGCAACAAGAAGGTATAGCTGGGCTGGATTCTCTCCGAGCAGGCAGTGGGGTGGGGTGTAGGGAGTCCCCAAACTGGGGGTGGGGGTGGGGGTGGGGGAGAGGAAGGAGGGAAGTGGCAGGGAGAGTAGCTGTGGCCTCCTTCTTTAATACGATGGATCGGATAACGCTAAAATGAGCGCTAAAATGAGCGTTATCCGGTGCAAATCTTCCCCCCAAATTTGTCGTCGTTATGCGATTTTAGCGTTATCCGGTGCAATCGTTATCCGGGGTATTACTATACTAACCTTTTTTTTTTGCCATATATGGATCGTTTAGATTTCAGCAAATTGCAATCAATAATAATTGAAATTGGAGCATATCAGTTAGGAAAGATCATTTTAAGTGACATTTTGAAAAATGTTTTACTAGCTAATACTACATGAAAGAAGAGATTCTGCATTTACTTGAGTATAGAATCTTTCTGCGTGTGCAGGATGCTAGCAATAGGATCTTGTAGCCTCAACTAAAGTAATTTAAAACTGTTGTGAACATTACATCTCTGTGGATCCATTCTTTCCCAATTTTTTCAGAGGGTCCTCGACCATCACAGAAAGAAATAATATCACTCCGAGCATTCATGCTTCTATTTTTGAAACAGCTTATTTTGAAGGTAACATTTTATAATGTTAATTAATGCTGCTAGTGTTGAAATGTAAATATCAGATACCATTATAGCTATGATGTGAGATTTATACAGACATCTATGCAAGCACACGCACATACACACACCAATATGGATATAGGTATGTATATATGGATATGCATATATGTGTGTATTTTAAATTGTTTGTGTCATCTGTCTTTGATATATTTGTTGTTTCTAGCCTCTGTGATTCATATATATGAGTTGTTCTATACCAGCATATGTGAGTTCAACAGATGAACACTTGCAAAACCATAGTTACAGGAAAACAACAAATTCCTATTTTATTCAGTTACTCTTTGCTAAAGTTAACAGTTTTCCTTGAATCTTTCAAAAACAATAGAACTTTAAACTTTTGGGAGAAGTGAAATTTACTTTTCTTATATATATATATTTTGAATTTTTGTTTGGATTTTAATATTCTTGTTAAGTTTATTGTAGATTCGTGTTATCCCGGTATCATGTACAGTAAATTAGTTATGGCAGGAATGAGGAGAAAGAGTCAAATTAGTCATAACCAATGGAATAAGTATTAGTGATGTTTAAATAATAATCAGATATGTTTCATGCAAAATAATACCTGTGATATAATATGAGACAGATCCTTGGCTCCATAAGAGAGGATATATGAGGTTTAATCCTAATATGGAAGTTAAGATGAAACCAAACCAGCCAAGACAGAGATCAGGAAATATAGCTTCATACTGTGCTGGAGAGGACACATTCTGTCAGAAAACATGTTTGCAGCTTGGATGTGCTCCTACACTTGTCTTTGAACCAGAATGTACTGGTCTCAGGAGAAGCCAGGAATGCATATGCACGGTTAAAACACATATGCCAGTTGCACCTATTCCTGGAGATGTGATCTGGCCATGGTCACACATGTCTCAGTTACGTTCTGTTTGGATTAAGATAATGCACTTTTTATGGGGCTGTCTTTGGAAAGTTTTGGAAACTTCAGCAGGTTCAAAATACTGTACCTTGCTAATTGGGGGTGGTCTTTAGAATGACATCTGGAAGAAAACCTATGCCTAGGACAGGGGTGCCAAACCTTTCAAGCTGTGGGCCAGTCACATGGTTCAGGGAGCCAGTCACTATAGCCTGGGGGATGGATCTGCCCCCCAACGGCAATTCATCTGGCCCACGAAGCCCTCGTCACTCCTGCTATCTTAAGTTTTTATGAAATACCTGATACCATCTCTACTAAATGTACAGTCATATAGGTATGAAGTAATACCCATGGCACCAACCATATAATCTATGGAGATGACAACATTCATTCTTCTGGAAGCACTCATACTGGTACTAATGTTCTCAATTACAGGCCTTGTATCATCTTTTCTATCTACAACAGTGTTTCCCAACCTTTGGGTTTTGGACTTTAATTCCCAGAAGCCTAAGTCAATTCCCCAAAGTACTGATCAGCCAGTGTACTGTTGTAGGCTTCTGGGAATTGAAGTCCCCCTGTGGGGCGTGAGTCCCACATTGGGAAACACTGATCTACATCTAAAGCATGCATTGCTGGGGTTGAAGATGTCATATAGCCATTCAAAGACTGAAGTACGTACCAAGGAGAAATCCTATCACTTTGAGCAATGAAAGTCTAGTTGCTTGTATATGATCACCTGATGTGGCTGAAGTGTCACTAGACAACCTGGTGACTGATATGAATTATAACTCCTCAACTAAGGATGTACAGTTGTTTTCAGATGAGTTAGTCCACATAGCAAGCACTTTAACTAGAGGTCCCAAAAACATGGAGCAAATTACAGAGCCAGTTTTCAAACAGGTTGACTCAGAAACCAATATCTGGGGTCTTCTTGGTATCTTCCTTGCTTTACATAGCATGCCAAGCAGACTCTTTTGTCTATTCTTCTAACTTCGTGATGGCAAACCTTAGCACCCCCAGTGTTCTTGGACTTCAATTACCAGAAGCCCTAGTCAGCACTCCTGCTGATCAGTGCTTCTGGGAATTGGAGTTCAAGAACACCTGGAGTACCAAGGTTCTCCATCGCTGCTCTAACATTTAGGAAAATGCAGAGTCCAGAACAAAGACTATGTGCTTATTCAAATGCTCAGCTCTGAACCCTGTTATGGTGTACACAGCCTGAGGTTTGACCTAAAAAATCAACCTGATTCTGCTCTTACAGACGAGGAAGGAAAGAAACTAGTCATGGAAGGAAAACATCTGTATTCATCAACTGTGCTCTCCTTCAGTATTTCTAGCTATAATGCCTGAATGGTAAATACCAAAAAATATTTATAGGGGAAAAATCATCCTGAAACAGCCTCTATGAGTTTCAAAAAAATGTTATTTTAACTGTATGGAACTGCATAGACTAGCAGCACAACAAAACACTGTGGCTAGGTTTTTAGTTGATTGTGCTATCAAGTCATTGGCTGGAGCTGGAACTCTCTTTATGCAGGTAGGGCTCTGTTAGAGTGACCTGTCATACTGGCTACACCCTAGAAGACCTGCTTTATTTGATTAGTTTACTGATTGACTGTATTTATATGCTGCTTTTTTGCCAGAATTGAGACTTAATTGGTCAGTATGGTCTTTCCAGGAAGAAGACCAATGAGAAACATGACCAAGATAACAAACTAAAAAGTACAAGCAAAATGTCTTGGCATTCTGTCTCCCCCGTCCCCTTACTACGTCAGCTTTAGCCTAGAGAAAACATTTCATTAGATTTCTTAAAACACATCACTCCCAGTCACCTTTGAGATAACCTTTGAGATAATCCTCTCAGAACTCTTCTTCCTTAAGGAGACCATTTAACAAAACAGACGAATCCAACTACAAGAAGAAATTACCTGATGTAAACAACATTTAACGGTGTCCTTTTCCTGCACCCCCCTCCCCTCACAGTATTGGTGTAAGGCAAGCAATTCAGCATCGCTTCCTTGATAGCTTCAAATGGATCCAAAGAGACCTGCAATCCCATGTATAAATTCCATCAAATATTCATACCTTCCTTCAAATCAGTGATGCCATCAGTTATGGTAACAGTGGATGCTTCAGTTGAGGAGTGGAAGCACGCTGACTATTATGAAGTACAAGGAGGAATCAAGATTACACATGATTGTATTAGAACTACTAGCAGTCATTCAAGGCCTTCCAAGCCTGTGAATATCTTTTACACAGTCAAACAGTTCAGATTACAACAAGTAAGAACATAGTAGTCTACTTCTCATCAAGCAAGAGGACACAAAATCCTATATGCTGATGATGCTCACAGTTCGCCTGTGGCATTTGGAATGCATGGCCTATAGGGATCCATCTTCCTAGAGAACAAAACATTCAAGCTACGCCTCTGTGTATGAACAGACTTTCTACCTTTCTGTATAATATCAAAGATTCTAATGAAAGTAAAACATGGTAGTGCAAACATCATATTCAGAATATCCTAATGATTGAAACAGACTTATTTGTTCTATTACTACTACTGCTGCTGCTGTGTCAAAAGTATGTGAGACTACTCCTCAAGCCAGATTTCATAACATTCTAGAATGAGACAATTTGCCACTCAGACAGTCATGTCTCTTTATCCCATGACATGTAGAACCAGACTGTCTGAGCCTATCCACAGTACTAGAGACTACTGGAAGGAAGTGCTTGTGTGTCCTACAATTGCAAGCAGAATTTATTTTTTAGAAGTTATTAAGGGCATCTCATCATTACACACCTACAGCCAATACTGCTATTTTTCTCAATTTTCTATTGTCTGTAAAGTTCCTCAAAATATGTTCCTTCTTCTCCCTAAACTACTGACATGATTTTTTTCTAGTTATGCTCACTAGAAAGCCTTTTGACACCATGGATCTTAGATCGGGGGTGCTTACATTATGGCCCAGGGGCAGGGCCAGATCTGGCCCCCAAGCTGTAGTGACCAGCCCCATGAACAATGCGACTGGCCCGCAGCCCAAAAGGTTTGAGCATCCCTGTTTTAGATTATTGTCACTGAATCTGGCATTTCTGGTAGTGGTTATCTTGGCTAAACATGTAAGTGAACTCTTCACATTGTCCATCCCATCTCATCTTCCAGAATGAGAAGATTTTCATCTTGAGGTTTGTTTCTTACAAAAAATGATTTGGGAGACTATCTCCTACATCAGGTGTGCCCAAACTTTTCAGGCCGCAGGCTGGTCATGTGGTTCAGGGAGCTAGTCACTATGGCCCGGGGGCTGGATCCAGCCCCCTGATGCCAATTCATCCAGCCTGCAAAGCCCTTGTAATTCCCGGAAGTGGAAGTAAAACGCGTCCAAAAGGCACATTTTACTTCTGCTTCCGGGAGCGACGAGGACTTTGTGGGCTGGATGAATTGGCATAGCGGGCCAGATCCATCTCCTGGGCCATAGTTTGGGCACCCCTGCCCTACAGGACTTGGTATTGCCTACTTTCCATTCTAATCCAAAAATATCCTTAGACTGTATCTTGCATATTTTAATATCAGACACACGCCCACATTGTGCATTTCCAGGACCATATGTAGGTGGTCTCAGAGACTGTTAGTATGTTGTGGGGTCACAGTAAAGGGCTTTTCTAAATGATTGGTTGGGATAATTATGTTGTAATATGAACATGTGCTGTTAGTTACCACTGCTCACACCCATTCAGTCCATTCTAGAGCAGTCTCTATTGTCTTTCTTAGAGGAGCTCCCTGTCAGATATCTGCAGAGCTGCTGCACAGCTGCAGCCATCCAAATACACCAGGCATTACAGGATCAGTGTGAAAACTGTGAAATGATAGGCCTTGTTGTCTTCACTACTACAGTGATATCAACCCACTGTCCACTTGTCCACTTCCTAGTCTATTATTATGTATTCATAGAGACCACAGAGTGCTTCTTTGAATGGTCTTCTGTAGTTCTTTGAGTGGCCACCTCACCCTCTGATGTCTCTGTATGTTATGTATAAAGTACCTTGAATAGATGTAAAATGGAGGGAAGGGGATCCACATGCTGTTAGAAGGTTCTAGAACTTTCTGTAAAAACACAGGGAAATATCATTAGTGTGAGTTCACAAATGACCATCTGAAGAACCAGAGTTCCTGGTAAGCAATCTGTTATTTGTAATAAACATTTTATGTTAGAACTTCACCAGTAATTAAGTCTTAAGTTGATCAAACATAACAAAGAGTAATTAAATCAAATCAAATTTTCTAGGATCGAGGAGTTAAAGAAGATGAGCTACAGAGTATATTGAATTACTTGCTAACAATGCATGAGGTAGGTTTTTAATAATTATAAACATAGATCTTTTAATCCTAATCTCTTTTGCTAACATAAATTCTAAGTCTGAGTGAAAGCCTCTTTTTATTCCTCTGTAAGCCACTCTGGGAGACTTTCTGATTAAGACTAGGGTATAAATGCTTCAAATAAATGAATAATGAAAATAAATAACTTCATAAGGAAAGTGCTTCTCTAATATTGCCTTATATCACTTAGGATGAAAATATTCATGATGTACTTCAGTTGCTAGTGGCTTTAATGTCTGAACATCCAGCATCTATGATACCTGCCTTTGATCAACGTAATGGGATACGGTAAGTTGAAATGAAATTAACCACTTTCTTCTTTTCCTTTTCCTTCATATCATTATAATGTTTGTGAGTATGTAATTCAGAATTTAATTGGATATATTAGTTTAACAAAATAATATATTACTGTGTTTGTTTTTAAACTTTTTATCTCTGATGTAATGTATAATGGCTATTAAATTACTAACTGGTCATCAAACACCCTGTCACTGCAGTTTAATATTTAAAATCCTTATATTTAGTATAATAACTGTATTACCCACTTTTCTTCCTAATTTTCCCTCTCTCATCTCAATGGGAACATATACTGTGCTCAACAAATGGAATACATGGGATGAAATAGCGATTTTATACAAAGAAGAAGGCAGTGTTTAGAATTATATTACTTTATTTACTGCTTATTTTTAACTTGTAATATATACTAATAAATAAGAGATTGTAGATTAGATTAAATATTCAGTTTCTCTCAGGGTAGGAAAAAGTCTAGCCCTTTTCATATCCTTAGCTGAACTCATGCAAGTCTCAGTGGTTTTATGGAATGAGAACACACATAAGTCCTCTAAAGTCTTCAGGCATCCAAAAGAGTTTTAAGGGCTGTGAAATTTTTATAACTGTGTTTCTCTGAACTTTGATATGACAGGATTTCTGATCCTAAGGCTCTGCTATTGCATTCTGCCAAACATCTTTGGAGAGTCCTTTGCAAATCTTTATGCTCAGTACGGTCTCTGTTGCATCTGTGGATTGGCTCAGTCATTTAAGACTGTCTGTGCTTTATCAGAACCAGTTGCTTGAGCCCATCCCGCAAGAGGGAAGCATTTTCCTAAATTTGCTAAAATTCCAGTCTACCATTAATACAGTTGCACTAAGAAAATTTAAGTTAGGAATGTCATTCAATAGAAGAAGTGGTCTTATTTCCCTTTTGTGTACAAATGTAAGATTTTTCTTAAAGTCTAGACCAGCATATTTATCTGGAGAAGGCCCTGGTTCATACTGAAATCTCAAATTCTTAGTTACAGAAATATAATACAGTACTGTACTTCTCACAGAAAACAATTGAGAAATCCAATATTTTAATGAACACATGCTTTTAATGCACAAAAGCCAGCAGCATATAGGAGGCTCAATTCATGCTCTTAACACATCATATTTTATATTTTAAAAAATACAAGATTTTTGTTTCATGCATTTAAAAAATACCCAGCCAAAATAAATGCAGATAAATGCCATTGTTGTCAGTCCTGAACTGTGGGTACAGTTCTGTGGCTGAGAAAACTTTCTGTAGATTTTCAGGGAATTATCACAGTAGCTGAGTCTTCAGATTGGATAGACTCTGACATCCAACCTCTCCTTTAAAAAAAAAGTAAATGAAGAACAGATCTTGTATGTTCTTAGAATGCAATTCTCTGTGTATCAGAAGTATCACCATACAACTTATTCCTAGGTAAGTTTTGACAGCACTATAACCATGAAGTAACTAGAGAAAGGTAGGAGAGAAAGTATCCTGGACTCTGTAAAGAACTAGTACTGTAGCCATTCCTGAAACAAAAATATTTGGCTTGTTTCTTGCTGGCTGCACATTTTCAGTTGCATTTCTGGTTTTAGAAGATGTAGGGACTTTTTAAAAAACAAAACCTTATAATCAAAGCCAAATTAATAGATCAGATAGGCATCAGGTGTCATGCCTGGCATTTTGGAAGACCTGAGACATGTTCATCATGCACCAACATTCTCTGGTGTTCCCTAATATTTTCACTCAACAAATATATCACCTACAATTGTCAAAATGTTTATAACATTGAGAACTCCATTTATAAAAATGTATAGAAAATATTTTTTCTTGATTTGCTCACATCTACAAGAAATGCATTGCTTTTTCTAAGTAAGTAACTTTAAAATCTTATTCATTTTCTTTTTATTATTTTCCTCCAAACCCACCAGTGTGATTTATAAGTTATTGGCTTCGAAAAGTGAGAGCATCTGGGTGCAGGCACTGAAGGTTCTAGGATATTTTCTCAAACATTTGGGACATAAGTAAGTTCTAATTTCTTTTTGTGTTCTTTCAGAGCCTTCTTGTCCAATGAAGCAGACAAACAAATAACAATTCAAAAATGTTTTCTAACTGTAGGAGTGCATGGGATTGAGTCCAGAGTTGGTCAAATTTAGAATTAATTTAAATTAATTAGATTTAAGTTAGTCATGTCTAGCATAAGATATGTTTGATTTCTGTAGTGCTAAAGACTATGTTATGACTAAATGTGATTCCAACTCAGACACATATTTTGTGTCTCTTGTTATGGCCTGGAGGATGCTTGTGCAAACATAGTCACTTTTTTAAAATGGATCTCTCCTTGCATGAAGGCAATGTTTTCATAAGCTGGAAAATTGACTTTACCAAAAGGGCTTTGTGCTCAATTGGTGTCAATCAAGATCCCAGTAGGGTGTTTAACTTAATGTATTTTATTTAATCTTTCACTCCATATCAAAGTATTAAAATTGTAGCACACTTAGGGAATAACCTTTTTTATTCTACCAACAATCCTGCTGGGTAATTAAGAATTGGCTCAGGATCACAACACTTGTTGTCATATACTCTCAAGCAGATGTTTTATCAACTTACCAGATGTCATGTGGTAAAGCTTGAGTACTATTCATCCACCAGGTTTATATGTACATATTCCAACACTGTTATAACTAATTGTTATTTATAGATGCTTTATGCAGTTTTGAATCAAAATGAGTGTGCTAAATTTCTTCTAAGATCCAAAATAAATAATTGTAAGTTATTGGCCTTGTTTATTCTTAAGTGCAGATGTAAAGTATTTCATATATAGATTGCAAAAATACATTTCCACTTCTGTATGTGTATGTGTTCAAGTCTTATCTTCCTTTGTAGTAAATCTGCTTGCCATATGGTGAAATTACATGTTTGTTCTAGGAGAAAAGTTGAAATAATGCATACGCACAGTCTGTTTACTCTTCTTGGAGAGAGGTTAATGTTGCATACAAATACTGTGACCATTACAACTTACAACACACTTTATGAGGTAAATATTCCTAATACTCCCAAGTAATATTCTGCATAAGAAATGTAAAATATTAGGAAAGTTAGCTTCTTTTAGTTCCAGCATGTTGAGTAAAAATGCTGCTGTTAGAGTTGAGATAATGTATGCTTTCTCAGTATTCAGTGATCAAATTTCTGTTTCTCGGTGTAAAACATCAAACTAGAGTAGACCCATTAAATCAATGGAGACCTGGTGGGTCACTTCCTATGTAAATTCAAATTTGTCTACTCTAATTCCAACTTACTTTGTTATAATAATTTGCCATTAAAATAGGCCTGTTTGAATCAGTGGAACTTATAGTGGAGATGACTCACTAAATCCCCATTGATTCCATTGGTCTACTTTGGTATTTTGACCATAAGGATTTTAGCTGTTGTGAACTTAACAGGTTTTCAAATACTTTCTAGCATTAATACAAAAAATCTTTAGTCAAATTTATGTGTCTCGACTGTGCGACTGAACAAAAAAAAATGTGTCTTGTAATGTAAACTATTATTTAACTAAAGAAATCAAGTTAGATATCTAGACTTTTCTTGATTTTATTTATTATCGCATGTTTTCCCTTTTAAATAAAATATCTAGCATCTTGTCTTCAGTGTTCTGCATGATATAATAGTTAACATCAAGTGAATACAATAGTGTTCCAAGTTTAGCAGATACTTGGATCTGAATAAACATTCCTTTTGTTCTTTTAATATCACTCATTTTCTTTTATTTTAGTAGCACAGTTTAGAGAAAATTAACCAAACTTAAATTATTACCTGCACTTTTGAATAGGCTCTCACCCCCTCAGGTATATGTTATGACAAGATGAGGCTTTCTTAAAAGAGAATAGGAGTGATTAAAGACATTATGAATATCAAATTTGGAGGAATTGCTAATCCCAACTGTGGTAGATATGTTGAATCAGTGGGATTTACAGAAGTGGATTTCTATGAAAATTTGATAGCTATGTCATAGGAATTAACAATTGAATATGAAGCTATATGTTTCTGTTGCCTTTTTGTGATAATGCTATTGTATTATAATTGCATATGTTGCATGCCATTCTTTAATCTTGTTTAGAAGACAGCAATATAAAAATATTTGAAGTAAAATAATAATTTGTTAGGAAGTAGGTTAGGTTGAGAATGACTAGCTATGTGGGCTTCATAGTTGAGGCAGAATTTGAACTTGGATCTTTTTGGCTGAAATATGCTACCAATAAACAAGTTGTAGAAAGATTGATGGAAAGAGGTAGAAATCTAAGTACTGCAAATATCTTATTTTGTAGATTTTGACAGAACAAGTGTGTACACAAGTTGTTCATAAACCACATCCAGAGCCAGATTCTACTGTGAAAATTCAGAATCCAAGTAAGAAAATGTTCTCATTTTTGAGGCACGATTGTAATATTTTAAGTCTGTCATACTTTATCTTGCAAAATTTAGTCAACTCCTTTACATACTTGGGGATTAGCAACTGACAACTCACATGATGTATCAGGCATATCTTCAGTGGAGGTTGAGATGAATACTCAAATGTTTATTTATGATGTGGATGTCTTTTTTTGCCCTTTCTCTTTCCCTGCCTCTTTCATTCCAATCTTTCTAACTTACCTCAAAGGAAAGTAAGCAGCAAAAGAGACAGAGTAAGTGGGCTTTGGACTCAAAATAACCAAAGGTGGTTGGTACAAAAAATAGTTTGTGAAGAATTCCAGAAGAATCTCTCCAACCTAATGAATATTTGCTAAAATCTTTCTTCTTCTTGATTTGGCGATTGTAAGCACATCAACAATGGATTTTCAAACCATACAAGTTTCCTAGGCAAAAATGTAGCAAAAAGTTAAAAAAAAGTCTCTGTAACTGGAGACCATATTGTCTAGGTAAAACTCATGCCCTTTTGCTTTGAAGAGCAAAACAGACACACAACTAAGGCGGGGACACTGGTTGATGATTTGAAGAGAGAGAAACATCTTCCTCAGTGCTTCAAATCTTTTGAAGTAAAGCAGCAACCATTGTCATTTAGTCAATGCTAGATTATTTGCATTAAAGCATTACTTACCTTAATTTTTTAATGCATTTTTCTTACTGTAAGCAATAAATCTTTCTGTTCTTATTTTATTCTATTGACAAAAGAGCCATAAAACATCTTATTCTCCTGCTGGATGAAAAAAGAATTTGCAGCTTTATGACAGAATTTGCACCTATATGCTTGTAACGACAGGACAATTGAGATTTTACATACATGGGCATTAAAATGTCTGACAAAATTCAGTGTAAATAATTACATAGTGATGTATGGGATGGGGGTAAGATTCTTGGTTAACTATACATACTGGGCTGGCAGTGACTGACCAAGAAAGTGATTTTAGCATTGTGGTAAATAGCTTGGTGAATATATTGATTCATTGTGCATCTATTTTTTAAAAAGGCATTTCTATAGTACAGGGGTGCCCAAACTTTTCGGGCCGTGGCCTGGTCACGTGGTTCAGGGAGCTGGTCACTACGGCCCGGGGGCTGGATGCAGCCCCCAATGCCAATTTATTCGGCCCACGAAGCCCTCATCACTCCTGGAAGTGGAAGTAAAACACACATGTATAGGCACGTTTTACTTCTGCTTCCAGGAGCAACGAGGGCTTCACAGGCTGGATGAATTGGCATTGGGGGCCAGATCCAGCCCCTGGACCATAGTTTGGGCACCCCTGCTATAGTAAGTATTATTAGAAAAGTCACTAAAATAAAACTAACGGCATCAATGGTATTGTATCAACCGCCAGACCGTTTTCCTAAGGAAATGTTGAGTCTAGGATCATACCAACCAGGATGCTTAACTTAACCTGTAAAATCTGGCCTGGATTTTTCTAAACACAAGACAAGCCCTGTTATATTAAATACCTCAATTCCAGCTCTACCTTAACAAATTATAGCCTCCCTTCTCCATAGGGTTAGCTAATAAACAGTGTTTTTGCCTAATCTTGGTAGCATGTAGATAACTGAAAAAACAAACTCCCCTTACTGCATAAGCAACACAAGGGCTTGGATTTAAAAAAAAGTTTATTTTAACAACACTGAGGTATTTACAAACTGCAACAGTCAGAAGATTTCAAAAATTGGGAAACACAAAAGGCAGCTTCATCAAATACTAGAAAACCACTGCAGACAAGACAGATCAGCAATTTACCCACTCCTAGGCAAAAATAATAAATTTATTTAACTTTTCTAGAGAAGCCCTCTTATCCCTATTCAGTTGGATAATTCCAAGATGGCAGCCTTTTTAAAAAACCCTCCATTTTCTTCTCGCTCTTCTCCTCAGGGTTTCTAGAACCTTCCTCATCAATCATCCATTCTCCGCCAATCCTAGTCCAATATTCAAATGAAGGGCATAGTCTGTGACACTCTGTTGCTGCCCCCTTCTGGCAGTTGTTGCTGTCTTTGCCTGCATTTTTACAAAGGCAACTTTCTATCCATTCTGACTCAACACTCTGCACATGTTCTCATACATCCATTTACCCTAAGTATATTCATTCCTTACTGGTGTCAACAGTCACAAAAGAGTTAACACAGCATTTAAGACATAACAAAAGTGAAGCCAAATAACTCTTAACTGAACAGTAAAATCCAATTAGAATAATAAACTTGATACATTCAGTAATTGAACTATAAAGAAAGCATTTTAACTTAGCATTTTTATTAAAGTGGGATACATTAACATTGTAAGAGACAAAAAGAAGACTGAATTATAGAACAATTGGATGAATTATTCTTAACTGCTGTCTCCATTTTCAGTGAGACCTTATTGTTTATACAACATGGCACTACAGAAAGCCAAAACATACCCTCTGTAGTTCTATTTCCTTGGTACAATTCCCCAATGTTTTCCAGTAATGGTGTCTCCAAGCAAGCTGGCATCATCTAGTTGCTGGTTTAAAACTATGAGATGACTTATATTTTTACTTTGAGGAAGATGGCATGATTCATGTCCCCCTCCTTATCTTAGCTATCTTACCTCCTGCCCCCTTAAGTGGAGCAGCCTGATTTTACCTGGAATGGGCTGCCTTGGCCCACCTCCCCCCACTTCCTTTTTTCTCTAACATGCTGGGTGCACTTCAGTTGGGATAGACAAAGCTGCCCATAGTGGCCTCCCGATGCTCACCCGGTGCCCATTGTGGCCTCCCGATGCCCGCCTGGTGCCCATAGTGGCCTCCCGATGCCCACCCACCTCATTCTACATACCATCCAGTATTGCACGGTATCCAGCGTGGCTACGGCGAGCATCAGCAGTGAGACAGGGGTGCCAGCCTTTTCGGTATGACCGGCCCGTTCTGCTTGGCGGGAAGCAGCAGTGCTCCGCCCCACCCCTTGTCTACACAGAGCTCACACTTGCGCACTAGTGCCGGCCACAGGGAGATGTTGAAATCAAATCTGATGTTCTTTTATGTTTTATTTGGTGTGTGGAAGGTGTGCGGAAGAGGGGGTAGTCTTATACGGCGAATATACAGTATAACAAACTCTATATTTTGAGTGGAAATGTTGGGGGGTCGTCTTATACGCCCAGTCGTCTTATACGCCGGCATATACGGTAGCTGACACAAGTAGGTCTATAAACAAAACCTCATACAGTAAAACCCCAGGTTACGGACACCTTGGGTAATGGAAAACTCAACTTACATAAAGAAATTTTTGAAGAAATGGCATCCCAATTTACAGGAAAAAATCATGATATGGAAGGGTTTTTTTTTTTTTTTTGGAGGGTTTTTGGATCACTTATACTCCATTTTAGAAAATGTTCATTGTTTTTTGGCTCCAGTAGAAGCATTCTCCACAACCAGGAAGTGCTAGAAATTCCCCCTCTCCTGATCAGCTGTTAGACTTTTCCTGAAATTACCAGAGCTAGCCATTAGACTAAGGGTGCCCAAACCTTTTGGGCCACGGGCTGATCATGTAGTTCAGGAAGCCGGTCACTAAAGTCCGAGGGCCAGGTGCGGCCCCCGATGCCCGTGAAGCCTTCGTCACTCCTGGAAGCTGAAGTAAAATGCACCCATACGGGCTTCGTAGGCCAGATGAATTGGCGTTGGGGGCCACACCCGGCCCCTGGGCCTTAGTTTGGGCACCACTGCATTAGACTATGCTAAGGGAAATGTGATGAATATGCCTAGGAAAAAAAATCGGCTCCAAAGCTCACTATAAAAACAAAAACAAAATACCCCTTTTTTTTCTGTTCTAAACTCTTTCTATAGTGCACTTTGGAAAATTTTTTTTGCTGTGTTTTCGTCACTTTAGAAACAGTTTTGAACAGAAAAATTATGGGTTTTTTGTTTGTTTTTCCTTTGGCTCTTTTCTAAACTCTGGAACTTTTTAAATTGTTCAGTACATTCCTGTGGGAAGTTCTGCTTTGCGTTACAGAAAAATCGCTTTACAGAAAACGTCCCGGAACTGATTAATTCCATAACCTGGGGTTCCACTGTGCATTGCTTTTGAAAATAAATGATTTCATCCTACCTTTTGTTTGTTTTTAATTTGTAAACCCTGACACTGGCTTTACATAAATCTTTTCTGAAACCATATACATTTGGAATACTATATAAACTTCTGGTCACTACATCAGAAACACAAAACAGGGAAAAGTAAAAAAAGGTTAACAGATGTCCAAGGATAAGAGCCCCTGTCCCCTGTGATAGCCTTACAATGTTTCAGGGTGTTTAGCTTAAAGAAAAGACTAGGAAGTGGTCCTTCAACTGAAATAGAATGATGGCAGATTCATAAAATAACAACAGCTATTTTTCACAGTGCATTGATAAACTGGAATTCAGTAGCTCAGGATCTAGTGGTGACTGTCAGCTTGAAGGGCTTTAAAAGTGGCACAGATTCATGGAGGATGGACCTATCAAGCATTAGAGCTCCCTGTATATCAGTTACTGTGGAGTATGAATGAGATGGGATTGTTGCACTCATATCCTACAGTCTTGCTTTTCATGAACCTCTCTATGGCCATTGTTCAGATAGTATGCTGGAGAATTGTCTTACATTCATATGAAGGAAAAAAAGGAGGATTCTCTGGGTGGTGCTTTGGGGGCATTCAGAAGAGTAATACAGTAATACCTTGGATAACATTAAGACTTGGTTCCACAAGTCTTGGTGTTATCCAATTTTTAGTGTTATCCGATGCATGCTAAAATCCTATGGGATGGATCGGATAACGTTAAATTTACACTGTATCCATAGAGATACATTGTAACTGCACAGGCTTTAGCAGTTGTTATCCGATCCATCCCATAAGACCTTAACGTTATTCGATCCAATTCTCCTCCCCAGATTATTTAACGTTATGCAATTTTAGCGTTATCCGAGGTAAAAGTTATCAGAGGTATTACTGTATCTTGTTGTGCCACTTAGAAGGCAAAAATCCCACTCTGCTTCTTTAAAAAAAGGGCTAGAGCAGGAGTAGTTAGCTATGGCTTGAAATATTCTTGAATATTTTATAATTCATATTTATATGCTAAAATTGGGTGTTGGACAGTTTGTTAATGAGTTGCTTGTAAACCAGTGGCTGAAATCCAGTAACATAAATTACACTGTGTAAGGCTGAAGATGTAATCAGCAATAGTGGCTTTTTGGAAATAAAAATGTATGTTACCCCTGAAGGTCCCATGGCCTCTACGGGATCACCATTGTCATATTGAAGTTGTTTAGGGGTATGTGATAGGGGGAGTCTTTAATTTCCAAAAATTTCCAGTGGTAGCAAAACCATTTTGCTAACTCACTCATCTCCATCCCATACCTCTCACTTGCTTCCACTCAATGAAAGGGATACCAGAGATGCCTTGAGACTTTCAGGGAAGGGGGAATTTCCTAAAAACGTTTGATTTACAGAAAGCCTTACACAAAATAAGCTTACAGTGTTGGATTTCTACCAATATGATCCTCATAGTCCTCATGCTTCCTTTCTCTGCATTCATCTGCTAATCTGAATGTCGAGATATGTGATTTAGGGTTTGGTTAAAATTTTATAGTAACTAGAAAAGTGGGTCCAATTTTCAGTAACTTTGTGTCCAAATTATTTGTAAATACAGTTTATTTTATCTTTTGCAGTGATTCTCAAGGTAGTAGCAACTTTACTAAAGAATTCCTCACCAAGTGCAGAACTGATGGAAGTTCGACGTTTGTTTTTGTCAGATATGATAAAACTGTTCAGTAATAGCCGTGAAAATCGGAGGTATGTAAACAATTGTACTTTTTTCAAATGTTCAAACTGTTTTAATGCATTTGTTTCTTAAAAATTGTTTTTTGGGGGACAAATTCTGCACATGTACATAAATGCATAGGGAGAGAGGTGGAGCTTTAGGTCTGATTCGACTTCTTTTATAGCAGTAAGAACTTGGAAGAGGTCTTTGTGAATATATATATATGACTATTGTAGCCCATTACATTGATGTGAGATATGTACAGCCAGTCGATGATGGCAAAGATCCATATCATACCATATCACTTCAAGGCAAGGTCTTCTAAACATTCTGAAAATACCACATCCTTTTTACACTTTGAATTTGCACACTAAATTCTGGTACTAAAATAGTTTATAAGGAGCTGGTGCAGGTTTGTCTCCTCCCATTTCTTATATCCCACTCTTTGCTAATATTTCACTTCTTGGTTTCTTCATGTGAAAAAGGTAGCCTCCTTATGATTTGTGTCCCAGTTTATCACAGCTCTGGCTCTGCTTTTTGTTCTTTAGTATTGACATCCCCCCCCCCCACACACACACATATCCTTTTGTACTATTAATTGGTGGTGCGTGTGGATTGTTTCTCATGTTACATGACTTGGTTACTTAGAGATATATCTCAGACTTCTTTTTGCATTTTTTGGGTTCTACTCCATAAGAAAGGGTAAAAGCTATAATATTATAAATACAGCATTACTGGTAAATTGTAACACCATATGTTTGTAAAATACAGAGAGTGGTATATTGTAGTGTGACGGAGAAAACAACTAAAGTCAACACATGCAGTAGGAATAATATTTTTCCTTTATTAATTAAGAGTGAATGATGATTTATATTACTGCTTTTCTTGGCCTATATGTAGCATGGAAAAGGTCATGTAGATATTGATCATATGTAATTATTTTATTTTAGATGTTTGCTTCAGTGTTCAGTGTGGCAGGACTGGATGTTTTCCCTGGGATATATTAATCCCAAGAATTCTGAAGAACAGAAGATTACTGAAATGGTGTACAACATCTTCCGTATTCTTTTGTATCATGCAATAAAGTATGAGTGGGGAGGATGGAGGGTCTGGGTTGATACTCTTTCCATTGCTCATTCTAAGGTAAGAGTCAGCTTCTGAAGTACAATGTAGTTACCATTATGTGTTCTAAACAAATTTTGTGCCATTTTGTGGACAGCATGCAACATGACATTTCACTGTTGGATTACTTGCAATATAGCTTTAAATCAGTTAAGTTATAGGCATTTATTTTTGTCTTGAAATTGTGATTGCTTGTATTAAGGTCACCTATGAAGCTCATAAGGAGTACCTTGCAAAGATGTATGAAGAGTATCAAAGGCAAGAGGAGGAAAATATAAAGAAGGGGAAAAAGGGAAATGTCAGCACTATCTCAGGTCTTTCAGCTCAAACAACTGGAGCAAAAGGTGCAATGGAGATTCGTGAAATAGAAGATCTTTCCCAAAGCCAAAGTCCAGAAAGCGAAACAGACTATCCTGTCAATACAGATACCAGGGATTTGCTCATTGCAACAAAAGTATCTGATGATGTGCTTGGAAGTTCAGATAGACCAAGTGGTGGCGTGCATGTAGAAGTTCATGATCTGCTAGTTGATATAAAAGCAGAAAAGGTAGAAGCCACAGAAGTAAAGTTAGATGACATGGATCTTTCTCCAGAGACTTTGGTAACAAGAGAGAATGGTGCCCTTGTGGAAGTAGAATCATTATTGGACAACGTCTATAGTGCTGCAGTTGAAAAGCTTCAGAACAATGTTCATGGGAGTGTTGGCATAATTAAGAAAAATGAGGAAAAGGACAATGGCCCTTTGATAACACTGGCTGATGAAAAAGATGAACCTTCCACCAATACCTCATTTATTTTTGATAAACTGTCCAGTCAAGAAGAGAAATTACTTCCTGAACTGTCCAGCAATCACATTACTATTGCAAATATGCAAGAGGCTCAAATTCATCTGGGTGTGAATGATGATCTTGGACTCTTAGCTCACATGACTGGTAATCCTGACATAGCATGCAATTCAAGCATCATAGAAGAAAAAGATTTCAAGATCCACACATCTGTGGATGCAGTGGGCACAGTTTCTGAAAGAGAGCTGACTTCATCATCCAAAGCCTTAGAATATGCAGAAATGACTGCAACAACCCTTGAGAATGAATCTTCTAGTAATAAAATTGTACCAAATGTGGATGCAGGAAGTATCATATCGGATACTGAAAGATCTGATGATGGGAAAGATGTAGGAAAGGAAATAAGAAAAATCCAAACCACTACTACAACCCAAGTAAGTATTTTACACATTGTTATTATACAAAGTGTGATATTTATTAATTGTATAATATATACAGTTTTTGAAACTTGTTTAAGTATCTCTTATTAAAGCATGGCAAAGATATCACTATACTGTCTGAATTGATTGGCTGTTATTGAAGAAACATTACCACCAAAATGGTGTCTGTAAAAGCCACTGAATGCAACAGTTAAAGCACACTTTGTTTCTGATTTTGAAGTAGCTTCTTGGATGTAAATATAGTGTAACATAACCCCATAGAATTATACAATTTAATATATTAAAGTTAGGAAAAGTAGTTGAGTGCATTTAGCTTTTATTTGTTTGACAGCAGGCAGAATACCTGTGACACCCTGATTAGGTATTGATTGTAAAACATTGTCTGAAATCTATTGCTAGCATAGTATGTTGCCTTAGAATAGTGGGGGTTGGAAACTCAGCAGCTCTGCAAGTTCCATTGGTTCAAATGGGCCTACTGAAGTTCCAATTTACTATGGTAAGCAACAGGATTCAGCAATTGATTACTCCAATGAAAAACTACCGGTCACTATGATATATTTTCTTATCTCTTCAGTTCTTTTCATCACCAATGGTGTTGCCATTATTTTGCACAAAAGACAATGTTTTCCTGGGGAAAAAAACTGTAAATTTTTACAAAATTCCCAAAACATGAAAAATGCAGAAAAAGTTTAATAATCTCACCCTGTGAGAAGAAATAGAAAAGGTTAAGATTTATTCCCCCTTGGGCAGTTAATGTAGTTTGAATCAATACTGAAACTTTGAAATTTGGACCTTTTGCTTAAAATATCTATGCAGGTAATGTCAGAATTCTGTTAATTATGTGCTTATAATTTGATGCACACCAACACCATGCTTTGCTGACTTATGGTAATTTGCTGCTGAAATTTTACAGCAAATAATGTTTTAAATGTAAATAATGTTCTTTGTCGTGGTTTCTATGATTTCACACAAAAGGGTTAAGATCACCAAATCTGACAAGCAAAATGACAGCTATAAACCCATTTTCTTCAGGTTTTCAATCTGTTCCTCAACCTAATGTTAACTTGATGGCAGCCGAAAGGGCACAACAGAGCAAATGACATTGAGTGTGTTGTAACAATGCAGAGCACTTTTTCCACATGGAATTTTTTGGAGAACTTGTAACCCAGAGTCCAGAATTCTACTACCTACAAAAATGTGGATAGTGCTAGTCCCAAGAGAATGTTCATAAAACACCAATATTGGGCCTTAATTTTTGGCCTGTAGCTGTAAACCCTTCATAAAATAGGCACTGCATTTGGCCAGAATCAATTTTGATTTATCAAAATTGTTTTCATTGTAAAACTTGTACTGGAATTTTTAAAATGAAAAGTACAATAACAATGTTATTAAACAGAAATACAATGTGTGTATTTACTGCTGTTTCTTGACAAACCACCAACGAAGGTCACAAACATATTGAAGCTTAACTGGCCTGTACAGAGCTCTTCAGGCTTTTTGTCTTAGATTTGAACTATGTACCAAATGTTTTCACAGGAAATATTCACAATCATACATTTCCTTAATACTTTGTATCATGTTTATGAACCATAAGTTACCACAATAAGTGAGAAATGGGGACTTTACTTGCTTAATTTAAACTTCAAAATCCATACATAAACATTAATTTTGTATTTTTTGGAATAGTAACCATATTAGTCTGTGGTTCAGGCATATCAGAAAACAAAACAAAACAAAATAAACAAAACAAAATAAAAATAAAATAAAAAACACTGTAGCACTTTAAAGACTATCTGCTATATTTTTATTGTTAGCTTTATTGGCTCAAGTCCACTTCTTCATTAATTTTGTATGCTTTCATGTCTTCTAACTTCTGTTTGCTAGATTTTTACTGCACATTTTAAACACAATCAAATACTATTTACTGCTTATTTAGGCTGTGCAAAGTCGTTCTATAATGCAACAGGATAGAGACTTGCGTGTTGATTTGGGTTTTCGAGGTATGCCAATGACAGAAGAACAGAGGCGACAGTTTAGTCCCGGTCCCCGCACAACAATGTTTCGTATTCCAGAGTTTAAATGGTCCCCAATGCACCAACGACTACTAACTGATCTGCTCTTTGCTTTAGAAACTGACGTTCATGTTTGGCGAAGGTAAGCAAAAACGCTGTTCCTTACCATAAAGAAGCTTTGAAAATGGACAGTAAACTCAGAAAAATACAACTAGAAACTGCAACCGGCAGCCATTTTGGCACTGAAACTCCAGACAAAGAACTCCTCTCTAAGCACTCTACTGCTACCTACAGGGCTCTGAAGGCTGCATGTGTATAAAATATAAACCCATAGGGGAAATGGCATTTTTTGCTTCACTGGAGGCAACACAGAGGGGAAAAAATTCATTCATAAATTGGGGCATGTTCGTAACTCGAGGCATTGATTTCAGTACAGAACCAATTCGTAAGTCAAATTATTTGTAAGTAGGGGCATTCGTAAGTAGAGGTCCTGCTGTAATTTGGTAATTTGGTTGGAATTATTTGATAACACTACTATTCATATACTGAATTTTACTCTTTGAAAGAAAGAAGGATTAGTACAGATAACTTTTATAGTAAATAAATTACCCTCAGGAATAATAGTCCTGCCTCAAATTATCACTAAATTCTAGCACATGAGTCAGATTAAAGTTTGATTTAAACTTACTTTGTGATACTAAAATGAGCTGATGGAGTTCAGTAGGCATTTGCAGTTAGTTGAAAGAGTAAGCAACACTGCAGCCCTAGTGTTTAAAACAGTGATTGGAAATAACAGTGGAGATTCCCCTTCCCACTCTGCTTGGAATCTGCTTTGGAAAGTGTGTGGGAATTATCTTTGAGAGTAATTGTCCATGATCATAACCAGCAGTGGGAAGCCTAGGAACCTTATGACATTTCGATAGCAGTCCAAAGTAAACACTTGGAGTCAGCTTTGATGATAAATTAAGATCTCATTGGAAATCTCATGCATAATATTAAATGATTTATATCTGGATTATGGATTCTACCAGCATTTACTTGCTTTTCCAAAACATAGACAAAAAAGAGCTTTTAGGAACTGTTATAGTTTGTGCTTCATAAAATGAATCAAAACTTTATTTGAATGCAGTATTTATGTAATGTACAATTCCAGTCAGAGGAGTAAATGAAGTACTCTCTTTTATTGGATAACACATCAGTAGTGTAAATTGCCATCCCTTACTTTCCTGAAACAGTTTTGAATAAATCTTAGAGCAGTAACCCAAGAATATACTAGTACACCAATATACTTCTCGTTAAGAAACATGGAGAATTTTGACAATCCTTTCATGATTCATTTTGCTGAGGAAAGGTTCTGCTGGTTCAAAGTGCCTTCCATCAGGAAAGGAATGCCAACTGGATAAACCATTAATTTTTCAGAAGTTTATGGAAGTAATCAGTCAATGTCAAATTACTTTTCTCCTTATGACAAAGGTATCAGCAACAGTTCAAACCAGTAGATTGATGTAAACAGGCCAAAGTAATATGTGTAATATGTATAAAATGAGTTCCACTTTGTAAGTTTCTGTTAGAAGATCAGGAAGTTTAAAGATTTGCACACAGTGTGAAATAATTTTTGTTAGACCATTAGATGGCATCAACATAATTAATTTATATTGGTATCAGCATGGTTGGGGGAATGTTGACATACATTCTGAAACTTCTGTCTTCGCATCTAGTGTCCACATGTACACTTCCTAGGTCAGTGGTGATGAACCTTGGCATTACAGATGTTCTTGGACTTCAATTCCCAGAAGCCCTGAGGAGCAGGAATGCTGACTTGGGCTTTTGGTAATGGAAGTCCAAGAACATCTGGAGTGCCAAGGTTCGTCATCACTGTCCCAGGTCATCACTAGCAAACTGTCCTTTGATGAGGTGGATATACCATGGGAGAAAAGTGCTTTTAAATATGACTCTGCAAATTAGTCTATTCTTTTTGAGTCTGGGAAGGTGGTTGTTGTTCAGTCGCACAGTCAAGTCCAACCATTTGTGACCCCATGGACCACTGCATGCAAGGCATCCCTATCCTTTGTCTACTACTGTCTGTCTACTGTTACATTGAGCAACACAGGGGTCTGGAAATAAATCAGAACTGTTTTTGCTTCACACAGCCTCTAAATTCAAGGTAGCACTAGAGATGAGAACCCTCCAGCCACACAAGAAGGGAGTGGAAGTCTGCTATCTGTCATGTTCTAGTTATTAGAACTTTTAGCTATTTAAGAAAGCCAGCCCAAATTTATGGTATCTTTTTTTGAAGCTAGGGTGGCTGGATAACTCATTGAGTTGGGTACCTGGCTTCAGAGTAAAAGGTTGAATACTCATTTTGCCTACTTGGAAAAAGCAAGTTTTCCACTTGGAGCATGCTGCAATATCCCAGAATGCCTCCAGAACAATAAAATATTAACTACTTCTGAGTAGTTACTGTAAGATCTAGTCATTGGGTGGTACCTTGACTCGTCATGTAGGCTAGAAGTTTTATGTACCTAATAGCCTAAACTTAAAATTATACTGAAGTACAAAATACAAATTCTTAACAGATATTTTTATTTATTGAACACATTTGTGCCCCATTTTCTCCTTCTAGATTGCTCAAGGGGAACAAGAAATAATACTGACAATTAAAAAAAAAGCAGAATTTACAGATCAGAACAGTAAAATTATTTATAAATCATTGTTTTTGTTATTGTGGAGTTGTTTTTATTTAATAATTATATTTCATCAAGTTGATGCTGAAATAATTCACACTTCAAATGACTCAGAAGTATAATAATGTATAAATGACTCAGAAGTAGCTTACCAGTCCCTCCTTCTGTGGGTACTTTGGGAATGTAGATGTTGTCTAATGTCACATGAAATGGCAGGGCATGTAACACTATTAGACACTCCATCTGACCTCAGCTGGCTCCTTTCCCAGAAGGTACAGGAAGATTCATACTCCCCAAATCACAGACTGTTAAAAACATTCTCAATCCACAATTCATAACCAAAATGCCTTCCTAAAAAGAGAGTTTACCAACTTGTAAAAAAAACCATCAGGCTAAGAGAGGTTTGTAAATAAATACTCCACTTTGGTATCTAAGAATCTTTGATAAGAATCCACATTAGATGACATGAATGTTTCTGCAAGTGGGAATAGATTTGATCTTTTTTCTCTCCAGAAATAGACGTGTTACAAATGACTGGCTTTGATATATGATAACAGGTCTGTTGATCAAAAAAGCCAGGAAAGGAGTAGGTTTACTTTTGTAACCATATGTGCAATATGTGTGAAGATTTTAAAAAATATATCAGTTTTTAATTTGATTTCTTTCTGTTAGCCAAACATATATTTGATTTTGAAATTCTCATTAACAATTTCCTAACATATTTTTCTTTGCTATTTTGGTAGTCATTCAACAAAGTCTGTTATGGACTTCGTCAACAGCAATGAAAATATTATTTTTGTACACAATACTATCCACCTCATCTCCCAAATGGTAGACAATATTATAATTGCTTGTGGAGGAATTCTACCTCTGCTTTCTGCAGCTACATCCCCAACTGTAAGTACAACATTTCCATCTAGTGGCTACATTGTAAAGCTGCATAGTGAAAACAATTTGTAATACAGTACTACTAATCTTTCTTTTACAAATAGAAAATATGGTGTGTATTTTTTGAGAGATTTGCACTTGGATTCCTTTAAACTTCAATTTGTTTTGATTAATTTCACTAGTTAATTCTGAATTCCTTTAATCTAGTTTCTGTAGGTGATGTTATTTTGAAGGTGTGACTTAGGAAAGTTTATCTGTGTTTTCAATTTTATAACTGAGACATTTGTTTGGACTGAAACCATCCAACTATTTTATAAGTTCCCATGTTTTATTTTGGTTCAGCAATGTATTATAATATCCGGCATGAAAGAAATTATTTTTTAAAATTGTTATCGTATTAGCCAGCGTATAAGACACATCGGAGTATAAGACACACCCCGTTATTACCAAAATAGCCCACTATAGGCCATTATATACAAGACACACTCCATTTTTCCAGTGTGTTTTAAGGTAGGTCTTATATGTCAGCAAATATGGTATTTAAATTATTTTTCTAATGGAAAACGTAATAGTAGTATTATCACAGAGTAAAATGTGGTTTTACTTATAGTGATATACATTAAATATAGAATAAAAATGTTACTAATCCATTATTGCATTAGTTCTTAACTGATTCAGTACCAGGCAGTTGTCTTCCATTTTTTGTGGTGTAGTATATATATTTTGGTCTCAATGTGTACTTTTTGCCCTTTAGCCTTACAAGTCTAATCATGCAGTTGAATCGAGTGGGAATGAGGTGGTAGAATTCTATGGTGACAGAATGTGATGAAAAGTTTAAAATGCCAAGTGTGTCAAAACACAAAAGGAAACAAATTGGCCCAGGCCATTTCTTCATGACACACTTTTAAAAATGCAAAGATGATAAACATTAGGAAAAAATTAGATGTTTCACTGTCAACTCTCATAGTCTACTCTTCTACCTCAGTTCACTGCATCTTTAGACTTTCTAAATACAGTAATACCCCGGATAACGATTGTACCGTATAGCGCTAAAACCACATAATGTTACAAGATTTTTGGAAAAATCTTGTATCGAATAACGCAGTTTTTAGCGTTATCCGGTACAATCGCATGTGGGGTGGGTGGGGTTGGATCCAACCCCCCCAGCGCCCGCCTGCACGATGTTTGGAAAGGGTACGGGGACCCTTACCCTTTCCAAACACCGTGCAGGAGCGCGCGTGTCAAACGGGCATTGGGGAGGCTACGGAGATCTTCCCCGTACTCTCCCCAACCCCTGCCTGACACGCGGGGTCTCCCCGGCCTCGTAGCGGCTCGCTGCGAGGCCGGGGAGATCTGGGTGAGGAGAGGCGCCTCTCCACGGGGTCTCCCCAGCTTGGGAAAGGGGTGGCTTGGCTGAAATTCCCTCCCCCTGCACGGGGTGTGTGAGGATTTCTACCAAGTTGCCTCTTTCCTGGGCTCGCTATAGCAACGAGGATCGCACGTCAAGGCAAGGGATCAAAGCGGGGGTGGTGGCTCCCCCCACTTTGATCCATTGCCTTGACGTGCTATTCCCGTTTCGCTCTCCTAAACAAGGGTCGGCTTTTCCGAATTTCCCCCTCCCCTGGGGAGGGGGAAATTCGGAAAAGCCGACCCTTGTTTAGGCGCTTTGCGATGGGAGTTTGGGTGCCGGGTTGAACGGGCGGGCGCTCCACCGCCTGGACTGCCCCTTTTGTTATTTATCCCTGGAAAGGGATCCCAGGGCAGCATTGGTGTGCCCCCCCTACGGTGGCGAGGATCATTTCCGAGCCCAGGCTCTGTGCCGATTATCGATGTTAAACATGCCCGCTAATTTTGAGTTGCACTAAATCTGCACTCCAGACTCTGCCTCCCCGCTCGCGCTGCTCACACACACCGAGCGGAAGAAACTGCCTCAAACGCCACCTATTTCCCCCCTACTCTCTTCCCCAGGGAAGGATCCCAACATTGGGGAGGGGTGGGGGGAGAAGGGCAGCTCCCCCCCTGGGAAAACCACCCGTGGCACCTTCCAACCTCCCCCCATTAGCTCTTCACCAACAAGGCTAAGCCACCAACCTGCCTTGCCTGCTTCCCTCTTCCACCCCCCCTTGCCAATCCAGCTCAGGAAAAGGGGGTTCCCGGGGCCCCCGCCGGCCGCCTTGGCCCCCGAGGGTCAGGCAAGAGTTTCAGGAAGTGGTTGGCGGGAGGGAAAGGCGAATTAAAACTTCCACTCACTTTCCCGAAGCCGCCTAAAGTGGTGACTCGGGTGTAGAATGCATGAAGATCCAGCTCTTTCCCACCCACCATGGGGATCTTCTTAAAAGGAGACCTGCCAAAGGAGAGAGAGAAACACAAACAACTTGTCAACTCGCCCCCCCTTTTCTCCCCTCGCCGGGGGCCGCCTCATCCTTCAGGGAAGGGGCTGGAAGTTAAAATCGGTCAGTTTCAACAGCCTCCCCTCCTTCTGCCTGCCACTGCCACCTTCCATCTCCCCATTGTGTGTGTGATGTTAAACATGCCATTGGGGGTTTTATCTCAAAATAAAAAAATCAATAGAAAAACAACAACAATCCGTGGCTCCTCCTTGCCTCTAAGAAGGGACCCAGGTTCCTGTGCTCAGCCGGGGATCAGCCATGGAGAGGGGGGGGGGGGAGGAAAAGAAGAAAAAGTTTAAAAGGAATAAGGGAGAGAGTGACAACACACAAGGAAGGAGAGAGGCCCCTCTCGGCAATTCTCGCTGCTGCTGCCCCTGCCGCCTGCCTCTCTCAGCACCACAAACCCAACCGATCCAGCCTGCACATGAGACTCAACATGGTGCTGCTGGATCACACAATGAATTGGGTTAGTGTTGTGGTAGGGTGGGGGCTGAGGAGGCTGGAGTAAGGTACAGTACTGACAGAGTGTGTGTGTGTATGTGTGTGTATTACAGACGCGGATCCATGAAATCTCCCTTCTCCCCTCGCTTGCGCTCGTTCTCTCTCGCTCTCTCACACACACACACTGTATGGTGGCGGCAGTGGGCTTCACTTCTCCTCTCTCGAGCAAAAATATCTGAGGCTGCTGTGCGGCTGCCTGGGCGAGAACGCCACACAGCGAAACCCAGAGGCCGGTAGAATTCGGACAAGCTGCTCCTTGCTCAGGCAGCCGCATGGCTTTGATCCCTTGCCTTGACGTGCGATCCCCGTTGCTATACCCGTTTGATATAAGAGGCTCCCGCTGGCACGCCTTTTCGCGTGCGTGCGAGCACCTCTTCTCAGGTTTTTTTTAGCATTGTTCGATGTATACCCCGGACAACGCTAAAAACCGGATAACGTCATGACTTGTGGAACCCTGTCATAACATTATCCGGGGTATTAGTGTACCACTAAATTGTCTAACACTGGACAAAATCATGTTGTGTAAAGTTATTGTCTTGTTAGCTAAAAGGCTGGCAAGTTGGCAATTCAAAACCCAGGTACTGCATGACAGATTGAGTGCCCATCTCTGTCCCAGCTCTTGGGGACATGAAAAGAGCCTCATTTGGACGCTCCCTGAGCGGAGTTTCTCCCACAAACATCCTTTCAAACCAGAATAATTTCTGACACAAAATTATTAGTATTATTATGGCATAAACTGAAGCCACAACAGAAAAAAATAATTTAGGTAAATTGAAAACTTCTTATCCCACTTCCTTTCAGGTCACAAGTATCTGTAGAGTTCCCTTTTGCTTTGGAGAGACCTTTAGGAACCATGGAATAAGATGAGTGATGGAAGCCTTTATTAATCAAAATGTGCCACCACTGGGACAGGAACTACTGGTGGCACTTTTTGACTATATAACAACCTGTCCTTAGGCTCCCTGAGGGGGCACTTTCAATTTATTTAAACTAAGTATTACTAGTGCTGCATCCTGTTTATGTTGGTGTAATAGGATTTTGCCCAATGAAAAAACTCTAAATAGCACTGGCTCTTATCCTAGACTCAGTTATATCAGGTCTAGGTATATTTATACAAATCATTTTATAAAATGAAGTAGCTCTTTCAGAACTATTCCTCTTCCTTTAAGAACTTATGCAGAAAAAATAATGGCTAATATTATACTCTAATGCCTAGACAAAAAGACTACAAGGTATTTATTTTGTGTTTCTATAATAGCACTTTCTTCTGCATTTGTTACATTTTAAAAAAAAGATTGAAGTGGATTTTTTGTTTCAGGTAAAACACACATTTTTTAGGGTACATGAGAAGGAAGTAAAATCTGTTATCCTTTGAGCAGCCATACCAAGGCTGTATGATTTCTTTAAAACAGCAGCTAGACTTCACTTATGCCAGATGATAAACTACTTTTGAAAAACTTGCCTTGAGTTTCAAAAGTGGCTTAACACTGTGTCCCTCAAGGATCCATAGCTACTTGTACTGTTTTGAGGGGAGGCAGGAATCTTGGCTGTTGAAATAAGGTTGTAATGTTTAAAAACACTAGCTTGTAAATGCAGCTGCTACTTAGATTATTAATGTTGTTTGATAATGATGTTGCTTTTTCAGCTTAGTTACTGACAAAACATATTTCACAGTTGTACAAAAGTGGATGCTTTGCTGTGGCAGTTTTTCCATGCAGCAGTAGAATGCTTTTGGGGAAATTATGCACAGCATGCTGCAAAGTTGAAGCAATTCCGCTTTGACCTATTTTGCCACTGAGGTAGTGAATGTGAGTCAGAACCTTTATAAATTGGCCATAGACCACAGGATCTTTGATATTTGATGGAGGGCAAGGTTCAGAATGGTTGGCAACAGTGCAACCTGAATGTAGGGGAGACCAGACCTTTGCGTTTGAAGATTCAAATAATTTTTGGTTATACATCGTCTTTGTTAAATGTTCAAAATAAAATTCAGAACCTGAATTTCTAGTTTGGTTTTGGTAATTCATCTTCTAACAGTTATTGTATTATATATCTAATAAATACTTTACTGATTAATTATTATTTGTTACATACATGAGATGTATATATTGAACTCTGTAGGATGAACAATGACAACATGCAATTTAAAGTATTTTCACTTTTCAGATCACCTTCTAAAATTATTAGCTGAAAACTTGCTGGTGTGATTATGCCCTGGAAGCCTAATTTATGTCATCAGCAGGAGCCATTTTTGGAAATTTAAAACACTGCCTACTTCCATTCCATTGCTGCAATAGCACCCATGTAAACACTTTCATTGCGAGGAAGCTGTAGAAGCCCTTGAATGGAAGTAGGAAGTCTTTAATTACTGAAAATCATTTTCTATTGATTATGTCATCAGCCTTTCCCAGGTCTAGTTATGCCAGCAGGATTTGAGTGGTAAATTAAATACATGATTGTAGAATACTTTCAATCTTGCATTGTGTTTTCATTTGACTGTAACATTTCTTTTTCTTTTTGTTGTGATCTTTTGTCTGCTTTGTCTGTTGCATGTCCAGGGTTCTAAGGTTAGTATTACTGCTACATACTTCAGTTCTTAACTTTTAGCTTTGATTTTAATTTGTTCATTTTTCAATTATTTACATCTAGGCTGTAATAAATGATGGTTCACAAATATTTGAAGTTGTTTGTTGATAACAAAGTAACCACAGTATATTAAGTTTAAGCCAGGGAATACCACCTGCAAAATATCTCACATAGAGATCTTTTATTTAGGCATCTTACTGTGATGAAAGAATGACTCTGCATTTCCATTATGCTTATTTTTGCATGGTTTTTGTTAAACAAAATCCAACTGGACATTTCCACAAAGTGAAACAGCTATTCTGTATGTATCGTATCTCTACTACAAGTGGGAATTCCTGGTTTCTTTATTTTTTAATTAAAAGTTTTAAGAAAAAAATTAACAAACACATGAAGAAATCATGACATAATACATATCAGTGACACACCAAATACAATACAAATTAAAAAGAAAAAAAAACACCACCAACAAAATATTCAGTAATATTCATATCATTATTTTAAGATGATCTAATTTTTAATCTTATTTAATGCATATATACTCCTTATCTTTATAATATATAACTACTTATATATTTAACTATATATGCCAATAAATGTATTATTCTCAACATTCTAATACTATAAAGGGTATCTCTTTAAGTACTGCCTTAATATTAATTATTAACTATGCTCTTTATTCTTCAAATCCAATCTTTACCCATACTATATAAATCAACATCTTGTTTATATATACTTATGTATGTAGTAATTTATCTTAACAAATATGCATTACACTCATTATTATACTATGAAGTCAATATTCCTGGTTTCAAGACACTTGGCTTAATAAACAAAATATGTAAACTTAAGGAAGAACTCCTTCAAGATTAGACTAATCACATGCCTTTTGGCTGTTGTTATTGAGAAATACACAAAAATCAATTCAACTTTTGATAGGCATCTCACTTATCAATTATATTTAGATTATTGACACATGCCTGTTTAAAATACCTGTTTTGATTTGATATGGAACCCCACACCCCATCTGTGGTCTCATGATTCACACAGGTAGTATTAGTTAGCAACCTATTAAGTAGTACATCATGAATGTATGAATGCATTTCTTCTTGTGTTTATTAGTACTAAACTGTTGTTAACTTCATCATAGTCATTGTAGAGGAAATTTGGAATGTTTCATGCTTTCAAATTTCTGATTCATATAGAATTCTAATATAATCACTTTCTTTTCAAGACTGAATTGGAGAATATTGAAGTAACTCAGGGTATGTCAGCAGAGACAGCGGTGACTTTTCTCAGCCGTCTGATGGCTATGGTTGATGTACTAGTATTTGCCAGCTCACTAAATTTTAGTGAAATTGAAGCTGAAAAAAACATGTCTTCTGGAGGCTTAATGCGACAGTGCCTAAGGCTTGGTAAGTTTACATAGAACAGCTCAGTGCATTAAATAATTACTTACAGATCAATGAAATGAGGTCATGGAGGGAGGGGGAGGGGTAATTGTAGAAACTGACCTGGTTTTAAATTTGATGGAATAACTTTGTTGTATTTATCATATACATAGTGAAGTTGTTGGATTCCAAAGGGTAATAAAGTCACAGCTCTTCCTTTTTGTACTATCATTAATTTTTCCATGGTAATGAGTACTAAATCATTGGTCTCATGCTCACTTGCATGGCATAATTATATCATTTTCATCCTGCATGTATTTTGGAGAACCATGCATTTAGGTCAAATCAATAAACAGTGTTCATAAAACAGCAAAGATGACCAGACCTTAATAGCAAAACTTTTTGATGTTTTTGTAAAATATGAAATTTTTAGTCTAAACTATGAGAAGCTGAAGTACTGATTTTGAAAAGAAGATGATATTTTTGAGGAATATATTTTTCATGAAATGTTAGAAGGCCAAACTTTTCAGATTGGAGGAGACTTTGATTAGAGGTCCGATAACTACACACACAAAATATATTGAGCTATTAATAATAAATACCTTGTTATGGAAGACTACAATAGTCAATGCTAATACTTAGTTTAACATCTCAATATTCATTGGTTACAAGGTCTTGAATTTACTGTAAGCAAATAATAGAGTCCATTATATAAATTATTTTGTATAGTTTACTCCCAACAATGGCCAAGAACAAAACCCCACAGGAGACCAAAAGCAAATAACAAGTATTTGACTAAAATATGGATTAATTTCATAGTTGATATAAATAATGTTTTAACTTTAAATAATTTGTAATGTAATTCATCTTTTCTTTTGAGAATAAGTTAATTCTTGTCTGTGAGATGAGATAGTGGCCAATATTGAACAGATACAGCCGTGTGATCCATACACGAAACAAATGCAGGAAGAAGGTGATTAAAGGTATTGCCTTCTTCCTGCAAAATTGAACAGTGGCTTAGCATGATAAATTATTAGGGCCCTTGAATCAATGTGGTTTTATTGAGTCAACTCTTAAGTTCCATTTATTCAAACCCACCTACTCTAACTGCAATCTATTAATATTTGAATCAGTGGAACGTATGGAGAAAGTGACTCAACAAATTCTTATTGATTCAGTGGGCCTACTCTAATGTAATTTGCTAGAAAGTACTAAGTAACAGGATTTTGGCCAGTGAAAGAGAAGTGGTGGCAGCTTTCCCTTCCACTTGTCCCAAAGTGGTTTATGAAATCTTACATAAGTTAGTTGTTTTAATTTTCATCGCCATTCATCGCCATTCATTGTAGCAGCTCTCATCTGGGCTCTTCAGTGCTGGTTAAAATACTAGTGAAGTTACAATTATTTAACCCTGAGATAATTATTTATTAATTATCATTGAGTCCAGCCCCTATCAAGGCGGCATAGTGGAAAAACATACATGATTAATGGTTGTATATCTAGTTGTATATCTAATTGAGACTGGTGGCTCAAATGGCTAAGACCTGAACTTGAAGACTGGAAGGTTGAAGTTCAATACCCGAGTACTGCATGATGGAGTGAACTTCTGTCTCTGTTCCAGCTCCTCCCAACCTTGCATTTTGAAAGCAAGAAATTGCAAGTAGATAAATAGGGACCAATTTGGTGGGAAGGTAAACAGTGTCCCATGGACTCTAGGCATGCCTGCCACATGTCCACTGAAACACCTGCAGATGCAGACAGCCGTAAACAGAGATGAGCACTGAACACTAGAGTTGGATACGACTGGCTTTTGATCAAGGGTGAACTTTACCTATCTAGTTGTAACATTATGACATTGAGTAAAAATAAGTGAAATAAGGTTTTAACACATTGTGATTATTTATTGTGGCAGCATACAGTGAATGATCCTGTTGCTTAGGGCAGTAAATTGCACTAGAAGAAGCCTACAAATCAGTGGGCATTGGTTAAATTAACACCTCTGTAAGTTTCCTTTATTCAGATGAGCTTACTCTAATTGCAACTTACTTTGCTGCTTAGTGCAGTAAGTCACACCTTGAGCTGTTGTTGTTGTTCAGTCGCATAGTCAAGTCCGACCTTGAGTAGGCTTATCTAAATCAATGAAACTGACAGAAGAGTTGACTCATCATATCCCCATTAATTCAGTGAGCCTACTCCAGTGAAACTCACTGTGCTAGGCAACAGGATTTGAGCCAGTATTATTACATCATAACCTTTATCATGTTGTTAATGTTTCAAAACAGGTTACTGTATGCTTTCTTAAACTTTTTTTAGTTTGTTGTGTTGCTGTGAGAAACTGTTTGGAATGTCGACAAAGACAGAGAGAAAGAGTAAACAAATCTTCACTAATCAGCAGTAAAACTCAGGAGAATCTTCAAGGTATAAGTGCAACTGCTACTGCCAAGGTAAAATATTATTCTTAAGATAAAGAGTGCAAATATAATAGAAGAAATGAATAGGAAGTAATGAAACCTATAATTCAGTATTTTAAATTGGCAGTGATGATTTGCCTCTTTACTCATAACTTCCTGGTGGTCAGAAAGCAGAATCAATGTTCTGGCTTCATTGAAAGGAGTTTTAATTTAGTCCTCAATGTTTATTCACTGTTTATACTTGTGCACTACATGTGTATCTTTCTTTTGAAAAATGTTGCCAGGATGAGACATGAGACCTTTGTGGAAACACTAGACAGTCAGAAAGATAAATGAGTCCTAGAGCAAAAGCTTGACTATGGAAGCAAAAATCAGAGGCTGTCATACTTCAGGTACATCAAAGTTAAAGACCAAATATGAGATGGATTAACCTGATAAATGAAGCCACAGGCTTCAGTCTACAAGAGCTGAGCAGGCCTATAGATAACAGGACATTTTGGAGACAGCTCATTCTTAGGGTCACCATAAGCTAGAATCAGTTTGATAATATGTAGCAACAATGATTTTTTTCAAAAAAAAATGTGAGCATCCTTCTTTCTAATCTATATTTGTTTGCCAATAAAAGTTATCTACTACTACTACTAATCTATATTTGTAGCAGCCAGCAATATAGTTAATATTTGCTTAAACAGAAATAGAGATTTGGGTAACTTTGCACAAAACTGGGTACTGATGCTAGTATTAACTCTTAATAAGCAAATCTGACATGTTTGCTAGGCACTAGACTAGGGATTCTTAACCTGTGGCCTGTGGGCCATATGTGGCCCATGACACAATTTCATGTGCCCCCCCCACTGCCTCCACCACACCAGGAAGTGTCATGTGGTAGAGGAAGGGCAAAATGGCTGTCCCTAAGCTGTCTGAGGAAGCGTGACCTGGCCTCTGGCTTTAAAAGGTTGAGAACTTCTGCACTAGACAAATTTTAGACATTTGTAGTCTGTTTTTGTGTTTTGTGGCACTTTATCAATCACTTCTCAAACTATGTGCAATATTTAAAAAGCCACAGATGTAGCATAGATAGTGCAGTGGTGGTGAACCTATGGCACACATGTCAGAGGCGGCACTCGGAGCCCTTTCTGTGGGCACCCATGCAGAGTTTGCCCTGCCTCTCTGCCCAGCAGCCCAGTGGGAGCACTTCCTCCCTCCTCCAGAATAGAGTTCACCCCCGCCCCTCTGCCAAGCAGACCAATGGGAGAACTGCTTCCTTCCCCCCAACACAGAGTTCACCCCGCCCCTCTGCCCAGTAGCCCAATGGGACCATTTCCTTCCTCCCTTGTTGCTGTGTTGGCACTTTGCAATAAGTGGGTTTTGGGTTGCAGTTTGGACACTTAAGTCTCTAAAAGGTTCACCATCACTGTACTAGTGAAACATAATCTGATTATATACTCCTAATCTAGACATATTACAATTCCAATAATAATAATTTAATTTACAGAGCCATATTACATATAGTTTGTATATATCATATTAGAAACCATTAAGGAGCAAAATATTTGCTTGTTAAAACTCTTAAAACCTTACATAGTATGGAGCTTTCTAAATCTGTATAACTATTATCTTTTAGACGCCCCTGGAAAATGTTCCTGGTAACCTATCCCCTATTAAAGACCCTGATAGGCTTCTTCAAGATGTTGACATTAATCGGCTGCGAGCAGTTGTATTTCGTGATGTGGTGAGTACTACTGTGTAGCAATTTTTTCTAAATGCATTTGTACTGTGTTTTCTGTATCACCTATAAGCTATGGAATGCATTTGTTATTTTAAAATAGTAGTTATTCTGACACATATTTATATTAGAATGAATTTGTTTCATGTATTATTTCATACTAGTTAATTATACCTAATCCTATATATTTCACATTAGCTAATACCTAAAGGAGATTTCACCAGCAAATTTAACATTCAGCACCCTTGGTGACTTGAACAAATTCAGTGATGTCAAGAATTTATATAGAGAGGATTGTTTTTGTTTTTGAATTCTTTAAGTCTGCTTGTCATTAACTATATTATGTGAACCTAGCACTTGATACAATACTCTTTTGGTTCATTAAACTACACATACTGGGACTTATTTTTTCATGCCTCTATCAAACCCTGGACTGCCAAAATGAAGCTATTTTCTTGGCTTTGTCATTGTCTAAACCCAAGTCCTCGTTGGTGCATGTTTCTGGCAGCAATAAGCAGATCAGTAAATGAGCTGGATTCTAAATCTCTCTGCATTCACACCATGTGTTGTTGTCCACCAGCAGCCCCCACTTGAATATGTTGGTATTGCATTTAGGGACTCTAACCTTCAGCATATTCAGCGACCTCCAAGTGACATAGAGAAGGTTGAGATTCTCAATTATACCCTCCTTGAATGTTATTCCTTGTCCAGTGAGTGCCTTCCTCCATCTTCTAATTTGGTTTTGCACTTGTGTGCCCTCTTTCTGGATCTGAGCCA
Source organism: Furcifer pardalis (assembly GCA_030440675.1). Lineage (NCBI taxonomy): Eukaryota > Metazoa > Chordata > Lepidosauria > Squamata > Chamaeleonidae > Furcifer > Furcifer pardalis. Next base: position 91,695,482 of record CP126895.1, on the reverse strand, counting down.
GCAGGCTCATATGTCTTGTACTAATATGCCTAGAGCCAGGTTCGCCTGATTGGGGCGGGATAATAAATCTAAATAAATAAATAAATAAATTCTGTTATTCTTCACTTAAATTATGTGATGCTAAACTACTTTGGACATCAAATGAGAAGAGAGGATTCACTTGAGAAAGCCTTGGTGTTTGGAAAGGTGGAGGGCAAAAGAAGAAGGGGACAGCCAAAAATGAGATGGCTAGATGGTATTGTAGACACAATGGGCACAGAGCTAAGCGAGTTGAGGAGGATGGTGGAGGAGAGATGTGCCTGGTGAACAGTGGTCCATGGGGTCGCAAAGGGTTGGAATCGATGGTGTGACTGAACAACAACAACAACAACAAATTCTTCAGACACAAAATAATTGCAAAATGGAAAAATAAAAAATATATACATTTGCAGTTATCATGAGTGCATGCATATTTTTGTATGGGAGTTTAATCAAACTAAACCAAAAGCAAATGTAGAAACAAGACAGGTTGGTTGGTTTTATTTGTTAAGCAAAGCGAACTTTCAGAGAAAATTCTGCTCTTTAAGCGAGTTACTCTTTAAGTGAGGTGCTCTTTCTCCGAGGTTTGACTGTAAAGCTGTTTCAATGCTCAGGTAATGTGCTGTAAGAGGAGCAATGCTGGGTAGCAGCTTATTTAAGTGGAATATGGATCCTGGAATAGTAATATCATTGAGGCATAATGTCCAAACCCTTCCAAGTGAGTAGATTACATTCTATGATAGTTAGTTCCTGGTTGACCTTGAAGTTATAGAACTATCAACTTCAGTATAATAAAATTTATATAACAGCTGTTTGAGCTTAATATGACTAAAAACTGCACATTTCTACCTGTTCGTTTAAATAAAGCCAACGCATTGATTATGTAAATCTAGGTGTAGCTCCTAGAAGACAAACCTGATAGGTAAGATTTAATCAAACTGTCAGATGCAGGCATCCCATGAATCTCTATTCCAACAATCCAAATTGTGCCAGTTACACTCACTATCCATTAGAGCTGTGTCATCAAGTAACTTCATTGTGACAGTACAGTCTAATACAAAAAGTGGTGGCAGTTTTGTGTGTCTGGTTCTGAGAGACTAAAAAATTACTGGGATTCTGTTGGTGTATAGTGAAGACTGGAAGATCAGCATGTCAGCAGTTTGAGACCCGAGTACTGCATGATGGAGTGAGCTCCTATCTCTGTCCCAGCTCTTGCTAACCTAGCAGTTTGAAAACAAGAAATTGCAAGTAGCTAAATAGGTGCCACTTTGGTGGGAAGGTAAACAGTGTTCTGTGTGCTCCAGTGTTGTAGCAGGCCTTACACGTGATCACGGAAACGTCTGCAAATGCAGACAGCGCTGGCTCTTTGGCTATATACAGAGATGAGCACTGAACCCTAGAGTTGGATATGACTGGCTTTTGAGCAAGGGTAACCTTTCTCTATAGTGCTCTCAGATCTTAAGAGTAGCCCCAAGTGAGGATGCTGAATTTGTCCCAGACAATTATCCTTGAGAATTTTAACATCAATGCTAAGCTCTTCAGTCTTTGGACTTTTATGGTTTCATGGCCTTCAGACACCTGTAAACCGCCATTGAATATCTCTTGGCTTGCTTTTTGCTGGACAGAAGAGATAGTGATCTGAGGATGAGGATATTAGCTATTTCCTCCTTACCTTGGAGGGATCACTATCTAATAGCTTAGTAGGACTCCTGACATCTGCAAAAAATGAGGGACAGTAAAGGAACTCGGCTAAAGAGACTGATCAATGTAGATCACTGTTTCCCAACCTTTGGGTTTTGGACTTCAACTCCCAAAAGCACTGTTCAGCCAATGTACTGACTTAGATTTCTGGGAATAGAAGCTGCTGCCGCCGCCCCTGCCCCCCCCCCCCCGCTCCCCTGGTGGTGTGTGTGTCCCATGTTGGGAACCACTGATGTAGATGAACTCTTGAGTGCACTGGGGATGTTCTGTTGGAGTCCCGGTCAAGCTCTAAAATGGAAAATGGTCTAAGTGGTTGACACAATTGTTCCAGGTGCCATTTCTTTACTATAATAGTAGTAGTTCTTTCTTTTCCTTACCTTCCCCCTCCCCCTTTTTCTTTCCTTGCAAACCCAGACATAGTGATGTGTTTATGAAGATGATTAGACTAACAGTGGGTTAATTTTGATTTGAGATGGATACAGCCTTGCTTTTGAAATCTCAGGTAACTCAGGTAGCGGTTAAGGAGTGCTTTTGCATAGTTCCAGTTAACAATACCAGTTAGACCCTTTGCAACATAAAGTTGATCTAGTGAATTACATGTGTTCTGGCCACATCCAGATTAGAAATGGCAAAACATGTTTAGTAACTTTCTTAATATGTGTTTTAATTATACTCAAATGTCTTTTCTGCAGGATGATAGCAAACAGGCACAGTTTTTAGCTCTGGCTGTGGTTTACTTTATTTCTGTATTAATGGTCTCCAAGTATCGGGATATTCTCGAACCACAACGAGAAACTGCAAGATCCGCAACCCAGACTGGTAGAAATATCAGGCAAGAAATAAATTCACCAACAAGTACAGGTACATCTGTTTCTTAGTATTTTGTTCAGTAAATTTGCAAGATTATTAGTTGTCTAAAAACATGAAGTAAAAACTTAATGGTATCCATTATTTTTAATGGGATCTGATTTGATGAATGTTGCTCTGAGTTTCTTCTATTAATTTTCATTGCTGGTATAAAGTATTTTTATCAGTGTATCATACAGCTGTCAAATGTAGCACCTTCCTTTACTACATGGAGTTGCTTTTCTTCACCAGGAGCGAGTAATCACACATTTCCTCCTTCTCTTCCTCCTCATTTTCCCATGTACATTCAGTTTTATTTTTCTTTTAGCTCAAGCAGTTTGAATTTAGCTGAAAAGCACAATGATTTTCATTAGTACCTTGACCACTTTGTATCAAGCTAATACTTTTGCTTCAAAAGCAGTAGTATTGTATGCAGGAAGAAGACATAATTTTTTTAGCAGTATTATATGTTTAACAAGTAATTTGCTTTTGTATGAAGCATCTTCTGGGTGTACTTAAAGTTGTTCAAAACTTAGCATGCAGTGGAGTACCTGTTTGTTTTCACCAATTATAGTATTGTACTTAGAAGTTAGAAGACAATATTAAAGGCATAGTCTGAGTGATGAAAAAATGCCCTGTTGATTTGGTTTGATGACATATAAAGCAGAACATCACTCAGTTTGACAAATTATTGTGCACAAATATTGGGTTTGATTTGGTTGCCCCAGCATAAAATAGCTTTTACAAGATGCTGCAGAAACATAATATATGAATTAAAGGATATAGAAATAATGTTGATACTTTATAGACAAATTTTATATTATGCAGTTTCACTGTTTGTCCAATTCTGTTCATTTGGAGCCTCTCAAAAATTCTTTGTGGTTTATAAAATATTTCATTATTTTTTGTTAAATGCCCTTTTTCCATCCATGGAGATAAAGGTCTCTGTTACCTCTCTGGCAACAGCAATAAAAACAACAAAATGAATCAATGTTTGTACATTAGAGCCCTGCAAATATAGCTGAGACCACAGACTGAACGACATTCTTTTTAAATGGGATGATTCTTTCTTTGGAAATGTCCAAAAATGTTGTTGTTCCTAGTGCTGAGAGGAATTTCAATGTTTAGATGTATAATAGATCTGTTACTAAGGTACTGACAGTATGAAAGTTCTAATCTTACACTGTAGCCAGAGAAATTGGCAAAGAAACCATTTTGTTCCATTACTTTAGTTTACTAGATTTTGTTGAATCATCTTTTGTGGAAGGTAACTTAGTGCTTGACAATATGCCTGTGGCTCAAGTAGCTAAGATGCTGACTGGAAGGCGGGAGGTCAGCAGTTCGATACCCAAATACTGCAGAACAGAATTTGCTCCTGTCTTTGTCCCAGCTTCTGCCAGCCTAGAAATTGCAAGTAGATAAATAGAGACCACTTTGGTGGGAAGGTAAACAGCATTCCATGCAATCCGGTGTCTAGTCATGCCTGTCACATGATCACAGAAATGTCTGCAGAAGCAGACGGCACTGGCTCTTCGGCTTTGAAACAGAAATGAGCACTGAAGCCTAGAGTCAGATACGACTGGCTTTTGAGCAAGGGAAACTTTTACCTTTATATGTCTGTTGTTCCAGGGCCTGGTCTGCTCTCAGGACAGGCTAGTTCACTCATTTTGCTGGTACCCAAACAATGTGTCTGTGTGAATTAGCCTTTCCCTAGAGCTTTCCCCGGGGAGGGGGGGGAGAGAAGAGACTGCGGTGGCTTACTGGTTAAGATGCTGAACTTGACAACTGGAAAGTCGGCAGGTCAACAGTTCAAGACCTGAGTGCTGCATAATGAAGTGAGCTCCCATCACTGTCCCAGCTCCTGCCAATCTAACAGTGTGAAAGGAAGAAATTGAAAGTAGATAAATAGGTACCACTTTGGCAGGAAAAGTAACAGTGTTCCATGCCCACTGAAACAGGGATTTAGAGTGTAGCAAAGGCTCTTCATGAAGGGAGAAAAAAAACAAAGCAATCTACTGGTACTACATTACTGGATTCTGTTTGGAAACTCCTTTTGCACTGCCTGTCATACTCATCTGAGAGTCATCTCTTTAAAGTTCTTTCTGGATTACTTTACAGCTGTATTGTGTGTTTTCATATCCTTTCATCATCCAGTAAAAATAGTTTATTAAGCAGTGGTTAAATCAGGACATGTTGAGAGACAGAGATACATCTTACATTTGTCTGATTCATACATTTTTGAACTACTGATATTTCATACTGCTTTTCTTATATCACAATGATTTGTTTTAGAATAAAATTAATGACCCACATTGTTTATATGACTAGGCTTTATTTTAGTCCTTTATTCAAATAACGACCATGTAATGTATTGTTATAAATTAGTTTATTGTGTACTGTTAAATGAATATATTTCTGCATTAAAGCACTTATCTATAAATTTATCTAAGTTGCATGTTCTAATTTTTAGGATTCTTACCTGAGGAAATCAGCTCCGTTATGGCCTGCTGACTTTGTTTTTGGGTTGTTGTTTTTGGGGGTGGGTGGGTGGGGGGTTGTGTGAATTATTCCACAGTGCTGGAATAAAAAACTCTTGATTTCACTTAATTGTTCCAGCCATGCCTGTCTTATGTATGTTTATCTGTCCTTCCCTGTAAATGTTGTTCCTATTATGCGTTACCTGCAGATATGTTGTATTCCTATCTCTTGGTTTCTCACTGAGAAATATGTTGTTAGTGCCATGTTTGAATGTTTCAGCGAGATAGGATTTCTATCATGGATCTATGTGTACTAAGCCACAAGCGAAAAGTAGCTGGCTCACAACTGACTCCATGATTTTCTCCACAGTTGTGGTCATACCATCTATCCCACACCCAAGTTTGAACCATGGATTCCTTGCCAAGTTAATCCCTGAACAGAGCTTTACCCACTCATTTTACAAAGGTAATAAAGACATAACCTTGTAACTTTTTGAGATGTATTTTTTTCATATACTGTAACAATCTATTGGTAACACAGCTTTTTGATAAATAAAAATATGTTTTGGGTTACACACACATTATGATATTATGAAGAAGATACTCTGCCGTGCTGTGTTTACCTTTTTTGCAATTTTATTACTAGGTGAAAAAAATAACAAGCACAATAACAAAAGCATAATGCCAGACAATGAAGAAGTTGACCCAACCAGCCACCCAAAATATCCAAGTTTTTTTTTGTCCCGCTATAGTATTACATCTTAAACCAGGGGTACCCAAACTTTTTGGGCCATGGGCCAGTCAAATGGTTCCTCCCATCAGAAGTGGAAGTAAAACGCTCCTTGCAATCTGTTTTGCAACAGGGTGAGATAGATTTTAAACTGCCATTTTCTCTGCTTACACCAGGGGTGGCCAAACTACAGCCCATGGGCCAGATCCGGCCCCCAATGCCATTTAATCCAGCCCGTGCCGCCTTCATCGCTCCTGGAAGCAGAAGTAAAACACATACGTGGGTGCATTTTACGTTCACTTCTGGGAGCAACACTGTTGACGTGGGCTGGATGAATTGGCATCTGGGGCTGGATCCGGCCTGCAGGCTGTAGTTTGGGCACCCCATCTTAAACCTTTGAAAAATAATACTAAACAAGAAGGATGGTACCTTACCTTGGATACCTTGGAGTCATTATTCAACGAGGAGTCTGCACATTGGTGGATATCTCCACTATGCATTCTGCAGTGCAAATGGACTTGAGAAATCAAGTCCATTTGCATGCGTTTTTTTTAACCATTTGGATATCACGTCACCCGCTGGCTAGGCAGACCATGACGTGTGACCTCCACTTTCACCTTGCCCAAGGGATCCGATGGAGGACGCTTTGGTGAGTTTTGGTCCCGGCCTAACATCACTGACAAGAGATGGGCAACATTGCCTAGTTAGACAACTCAAGCACCCGCACCCCAACAAGGCTCTCACCTAGCAGGGGAGAAAGAAGGTATATAGCATTTTATTATTAAAGTACTACGTTTTCATCCTTTTCCTCTATATTGGTTTCAGTATTTGATAACAAAATGAGGCATGCAGTTTGGATTAAGTGTGATAAACAATCAAGCAGGTGATACTAGAGATCACATGTCACTATTAGCACACTTCCTCCCATCTTTTTCTCTTACAGTAGGAAAGGATACATAACTTTCTTTCATCTTTGTTTAATACAACTCATTAGTGTACAATTCTAACTCCTTTCCCCATTAAACAGCATAGGGTGCTGCAGCTAAATGATTTCTCCACTCTCCATTCTTGCCTTACACCTACATGTACTGTTAAATGTAATTTAAATTTTAAATTTGTATTTTGCTTTTTACAAAAATACCACAAAGCTCAACAAATGCTCAGTTTTAAAAATGAAAAAATGCTATATTATAACAAGAAGTGATGACAAGCTAATGAGAGGTCCTTCTCAAAAATTTAATTTGGCTATCTACATGAAGAAGAAAGGCATAAAAGTTAAGTTGGAAGAGGAAGTTGATCCATTGACTAGGATACTTTTTACACCTCTTAGAGACTCCCAGAGTTCTGTTCATTGGATGGAGATACAAATTTATGCAGAAAAATTAAGAAGCAAGACTCATCCAAAAGAAAGGAGATGTCTGGAATAGGTCTACAGCATGTCTTTTTAATTGTATAAGAACATTTCAGTTCTTCCAGATGATTTTGCTATATCTCAGCTTTTTAATTAAATGCCACTTAAATAAATAAAATGTTAGTAAGTAATATCTCACCATTAGCTACAATTCTGTATTTATTGATCAAGAAGCTAGCCTTACTGGACACTCTAGGATTTACATCCAGGTAAACATGCTTGGAATTGGGCTTCCAGAATCCTGATACATGTCCTGTAATGGTATGGTATGACCTTAACATTAAAAAAAGTGAGCCAGGCTAATAACCTGACACTGAAGTAGAATTGACACTCTCTTTAAATGTTTCTGTGCCATTGTCATTCATCTATTACTGTATTGTCATTGTAAGCGCATTTACTAATTTTAAAATTAAATCAACTTTTGACTTGTTTTCTTGTGTGGGGATTTAGACCCCAGTATTTTAGGTCACAATGATGGTTGTTTACTGTTAAGTCAATTCTGACTTACAGCAACACTTTTCAATAGGTGACGCTCACGTCTAGCTAGATAGCTAGATAGCTCACATCTAGCTAGATAGCCAAACTGCAGAGGTCTAGATGTATTTTAATGTTTAGTTTGGATACAGTAAAACCCCGGGTTACAACAAAGGTCCATTCAAACAGCCTCCGACTGGACCAAAAATAATCTCTCTCTCTCTCAGTCCCTACTGGACGTGTGTGTGTGTGTGTGTGTGTGTGTGTGTGTGTGTGTGTGTGTGTGTGTGTGTGTGTGTGTGTGTGTGTGTGTGTGTGTGTGTGTGTGTGTGTGTGTGTGTGTGTGTGTGTGTCCAAAAAATGCCAAACATGATCGTCCCCTACCCACTTTTCCACACTGCTTCTTCCAGAGTGGTTTGTACAGCCACTGGGGAGCCCATTTTCTGCCCCTACTGACAGTGGTAGAGTCTGGGGACCCTTCCGCTCGGTTCCGACCTTCGTCCGAGGTCCCTAAGCAGTGCTACCTGAAAACACGCTCTCCCCCCAGGCACACATTCCTGGCTGAACCGCTGCCCAGGGAGCTCGGATGAAGGTCGGAACCAAGTGAATAAGGTCCCCAGACTTTCCGTGCCAGTAGAGGTGGTGGACAGTGCAGAAATAGCAGCAAAAATAACAATGATGATGACCACAATGACAGCACCTCTGCAGCAGTAAGCAATGAATTGCGACTTCCAGAAGAGGGTGCAGGCACCATTTTAAACTCTAAAATGGTGCCAGCTACCATTTTAGGGTTTAAAATAGTGCAATTTTTGGCATAAACTGAAAAACCATAAATTTTATTAAATTTGCCATTGTAAATCATGGCAAACGTAAATCAGGGCAATCATAGCCTGGGGTTTTACTGTACAGTCAAACCTCACATAAAGAGTGCCTCACTTAAAGTGTAACTCACTTAAAGAGCATAATTTTCTCTGAATGCTCACTTCACTTAACATAAAACCAACCAAAAACTCACTTAGCAAAAAAATAATAATTTGAGGTTCGCAATCCCCCCCGCCAGAAGTCACGATTGGCCACTTACAATGGTGTTTCGCCTAAAGAGCAAACTCGCTTAAAGAGCAATCCTGTGGAATGCATTATGTTCTTTAAGCGAGGTACAACTATACTTACAAAGTGTTCAGAAGTGCTTGCTTTCACTTTCTCCTACAGGAGGAGATAGCAGAGGTAGTGGGCGTTTTCCTAACATAAGAGAATCTATCAGTTCAGAGAGACTGATGCCTGATCATTACCCCAAGAACTCTACAGAATTTCATAGACCTCTAGAGAAAATGTCAGAAGCCTGTGTTCATAACACCTGGCCTTCATCCCAATAAAGGATTAAATCCAGTGTTCATAACACCTGGCCTTCATCCCAATAAAGGATTAAATCCAGAAAGAAACCAGACAATAATTAACAATCATATCAAAAGTCATCTGGGTATTAAGATATATGTTCTTCCAGTGTTGTAGTAATTCCAGGCAACATCAACTTGTCTATTTCTACAAGCTGTGTTTACATTGCTTCTGTGTTCCCTAAGCTTTTCAGCACTTCAAAGTGTTGAGAAAAGTCCAAATGTCTTACAGTTATGAAAAATCTGTCACCACAAATTATCAAAATATGTAAAAATGCAACTTAGGTTGTAGGCAAATAAATAAGTCACAATTCAATCTAAAATAGAGGTGAAATATATATACAAAATTCCAAATACTGTACTTCCTAAAAATTCAAAGGCACATTGAAAAAGCAGAGAACATATCTCTAAACTATCCAAGTTCTTAAAATTAAGAATGTGTGAAAGACATGTCTTAGCCAGAAACATATTAAAATATCACAAAAGAAGGTTTCTTGAATTGATCATTCAGCCAAGCAAGCCTGAATCTATAGAGGAAAATCCAAGTTCTCTCCTGCTTCCATTGTTGTTGCTGTTGCTACATGTCTTTGGTGTGTGTGGTCTGGCTCCATTGTGTAGTTGCATGTGTCTCCCAAATCCCTAGATTTATATTTCCCATTTCAACCATAAATGTTCTGTTCTGGGGCCTGGAGATCTAGGGGCCTGGTGCAAAATTTTTTAATAGGAATTTATGTTGTCCCTGCACTTTCTGTAACTCCAGAGGCCAAAAACTCAAAAACTGGCATGCTGCCACTATGACAAACATTATCATTTTGACTAATGTTTGTACAGCCTGAAGGACCCAATGCTCGAATCATAAAAGGTTTGGTCCACTAAGATGCTGAACATCCAGGGTCCTAGAAAACCAGAGTCCTGGAACCCCAGATGGTTGTAACTGTAGAGAGTGTGCTTAATGACGCTTGCATCCTTTGTTTATGCTTTGCTATTATCTGTAAAGGATATTCAACTTTTAGGAATGTTGTCATACAATGGCCTTGCTATATCACTTTTAACGTAATATTTTTTTATGTAAATCGATGCATTCCCATAGGGATCTGGGGGGGGGGGGACCAACGGTCCTTGCTGGACCAAAAGTGATCCAAAAAATAATCAGCACAAAGGGAATGACAAAGCAATCTCCCTACCTTTTCCATGCTGCTGCTGCTGGTTCCTCCTGAGCAGTTTGTCTGCCCATTGGGGGAGCACTGCTGCTGCCTCTCCTGCTTCTACCGGCACCAGTAAAGTGCAGGGGGCACATCTGCTCTGCCGCGCTCTCTGTCCAAGGCCTCCCTGCCACACACTCCAGCCAGGAACGAATTTAATTCGTTCAGCGAGACTGCTCGCTATGTGAGTTTTTCACCATGCAAGTCATACTCGCATAGCGAAAATTCCTATGGGGAAACTTGCATAAAGAGCTTTTTAAGGGAAAAACTCACATAGTGTTTTTTTTTTCCGTTATGTGAGATTTCTATATGGAAAGTCAGACTCACATAGCGAATTTTTTTTCGTTATGTGGGTTTCCCCCCATAGAAACGCTCGCTATGTGAGCATTTCCATAGGGGAAGTCTGACTTGCATAGCGAAAATTTTCTTTATGCAAGTCGGATCACTTTTTGAGGAGTTTTTCTCAAAGTGAAACACTCGTTAAGCGAGGTTTGACTGTACTAACGTGGGAAGTAATCAATTGCAGCATCAAGAATTGAATTGTTAGGTTCTTATGCCAGTCTTGCCAGGTTATTCTACTATGGTAATTGAGTAGACCATACTGCCAGTGACTCAACACCAAGTGTCAGGCAGCGGTCAACTAATTTGACAACCCTGAGGGCTAATGGCCTTGGGTGCCGAAGTCCACGAGGAAGTGTGATGGTCCCCAAATGGATTAAATCATAGTTGAATCCATCTTGATGGAGGGCAGCAGCTTTATCAATACTGACCTGGGGCTGATGAGGACTTTAGGGCTCACGACCAGAAAGTGACTTGCGGAAATGGATCAGTGGTATGGGTGTTATGCTGCAATGCGGAAGGCAGATGAAAGCCCACTTCATTATATTTCCACGGCAGTCTTCATGGCTGATCACCATGCTGATCGCCTATATTTGGATGTGGCAGAAGAAGAAGGTTCTTATATAGCACTATTTCCCTTGATAAAATTCTGTGCTACTGAAAAAATTGTGTACTATATATAAGGTTCCAGTGCAATTATCCTCCTCCTGTCCTATCACTTCTCCCTCTGGGACATCTGGCTAGAAAACCATGCTACTATAGTTCTACTGCAGGATTGGTTTAATACTTTCTTAAAGCAATAGTACTTTGTTTGAACTCCAATAACATTATTTATTATTTTATCCTTAAGACTGTCTAAGTCAGCAAATGTTTGCAGCTATTTATTGGCTACTAAAGAAACGACTACGTGAAACTTTCTTCTAGGTTGATTAGAAGTTTGTGATATTTTGAAAAATGGTTTGTGAAAGTCAGTGTTATTAATTGAATCAGAATTTATGTAGAAACTTGAATGAAAGGAGGTGAGATGTGAATCTGTTAGTGCAAATCATACTTCAAGATACTGTGGGAAGCTAAGATCTAGAAAATAGCAACCTAGATTTTTCTACTTGATACCGAATATATTCAATGAAATATGGCTATATTTGAGAGTAAATAAAGCAAAACAAGTCAAAAAGACAAAAAATATTGTGGCACATTAAAAACTAACTGCTGTATTTTAATGTTAGCTTCCGTGGATCAAGTCCACTTTGTCAGTCATAAGAGTGAGACTTCAGTTTTTGCCTTATTTTTAAAAGGCTAAATAAAAATAAAGTTTTATGTGGTTGTAAGCAACTCTGAAAAAGACTACTTTTTTCTAAAAGTAAATGAAGGTTACTCTTGAAAAACCCAACATATCTTTCTTAAATATTAATAAATCAAATGATATCACCAAGTAGTAAATAGCTACTTAGGTATAGTAAGTTTATGTTTACTAGAATGTTTTCCCCTTCCCCAGTTCCCTCAATGTCCAACAGCAAATGTCTGGATTGTGGCTGTATGCTGTGTTAAGAGTGGTCACAGCTGGTCAAAAGATCTCTCTTGGTAGAAATGCTGTTTCATGAAGAGGTATTGAGGGGCTCACAAGCTGCTTCCTCAGTATCAAAGGAATTTGCATTGTGAGTTTGGGGCTGATCTCAACATATTAATTCTCTGTAAACTGAGTGTCATTAAAAGAGAACTGCTCCATTATAGCTCTTAGGACTGTTGATGGTTTGAATGGTAAGGAAGAATAGAATGGAAGGCATTGAGTGTCAAAGGAAAAGAGGTGAACATGATCTCGGAGTTTGAGTTACATAGTCTGCATCTGTCACCCTGCAATGTGTGTGTGTGTACACACACAACACACACACACAGTGGTACCTCGCGTAAAAAGCATAATGTGTTCCACAGGATTGCTGTTTAAGCGAGTTTGCTCTTTAAGCAAAACACCATTATAAGTGACCAACTGTGACATCTGTCGGGGAGTGGGGGTGGGTTAGTTGTTAAGTAAGTTTTTGGTTGGTGTTAGTTGTTAAGCGAGGTGACCATTTAGAGAAAATTCTGCTCTTTAAGCGAGTTAGTCTCTAAGCGAGGCACTCTTTATGCGAGGTTTTACTCTGTGTGTGTGTGTGTGTGTGTGTGTGTGTGTGTGTGTGTGTGTGTGTGTGTGTGTGTGTGTGTGTGTGTGTGTGTGTTTACACACCACACACACACACACACACTTTATTTATTTATTTATTTATTTATTGGACGTTTCCTGATCATACATTTTATTATGGAGAGTACTAACATTTTGAACAGAAGTAGTTCAAGATAAAAGTATTTGCACTGGTTGCTTGGGCTATATATGAAAGGTCAATTTTATTTATTTATTTTATTGTATTTCTAAGCCACCTTTCTATTTGGAAAATTTGGTTGTTCTTTTTTGTTCTTTTTTTTTTGTTGTTAGCAGGGTATGTGATTTTTTAAAAAAAAAAACCAGCAACACAGAGAAATGTGGAGTGATCAGCTCAGTCTCATTAGTCTTTTGCCTCTTTGTTTGTTTTTCCCACATACAAACTAGCACTTTCTATGATAAAATCACTCTACAGTACAAAACATTTGAAATAGGAAAAAAGGAATCTTTATGTACAGTTGCCATTTGTACTTACAATCAGAAGCAAAGATAGGGAAAATGGACTCTCCAGCACAAGGAAAGAACCTCATGGTTGATGCTTGATCAGGTTCAAAGAAAGGAGACTATGAACAAAACAATGAAAGCAAGAAAACAAACAGGAAGATAAAATTGGGGGTGAGGGTGGGGTTTGCCTCAAATGTCAGAGGCCAGAAAATAACTTTACCAATCAACTGAGTGGCAAAGAACAATCACATTAAGCTGTAAAATCTATTCCACTGATTCCCAGTTATTAGTGGATACAAGATTGCTATTATCTCAATGCTTTTTCTCAACAGTGGGATCCAAGGCAGCTCACAAATCACTAATTTTTTTTTTAAAAAAAACATATAAATAGCAAATAAAAACAATCCTTAAGCAAAGAATCATTAAAATCATCATATAAAACAAATTGAGAAATATAAAATATTTTCAAAACATTAAAAAGATATATTAGCCCCGAACAAAGGGCAATTAGCTATGTCAAAATCAGATACAGTCAAACTTCACATAATGAGCGTTTCGCTTCGTGAAAAACTCTCATAATGAGCAAGTTTTTTGCTAAGCAGTCTGACTTGCATAACAAAAATTTTTGCTATGTGAGTCAGACTTTCCCTCTGGAAAAACTCACATAACGAGTGTTTCTATGGGAAAAACTCGCATAGCGAATTTTTTCGCTATGCGAGTTTTCCCCCTTGAAATGCTCGTTATGCGAGTTTTTCCATAGGAATTTTGTTTGTTTCGCATAGCGATCAACCTCACATAGCGAGCAACCTTGCATAACGAATTAAATTCGTTATGCGAGGCATTACTGCATTAAACATCAAAATGTACAATAATAATGTTTTACACTTGCAGCTGAAAAGAAAGGAGAGAGGGTCAGCATAGCTTCACAGGGGAGGGCATGCCATTACCTGGAAGCAACCAACAAGAAAACCTGCTACCCAGTCCTTGTCAAACATACCTGTAAAGATGATGGGACTGAGAAATGGACCTCCACAGACAATCTTAAGACTCAAGAAGAGATATATGGGGAGAGATGTTCCATCAGATAGCCTGGATCAAAGCCATTTAGGGATTCATGTATCACAACCAATACTTTGATCTGGGTTTGGAAACCAGTCATTGAAGTTATTGTAAGAGAAGATGCCCAGTATCAAATAACTGCTCCAGTCTGTTTCTTGGTCAGTAGGTGGCAAGTTGACAGTCCAAAAATACATATTTTGGATGTATATTTCATCCATTTACTCTCATATGAATATTGCATAAAAAAAAGAAAGCAGACCAGAAGGAGCTAAGTTCAGCAAAAGGTAAATGTGTTGAGCCAGGATGTAAGGATGATCTGGTTGCCAAATCTGTCACCTCATCAATTGCCAGGCTAGGTTGCCAATCAAAATGAAGAAAGCTGTCTCCATCTTGTAATGAAGCCTGAAGCTAGATTGAAAGGCTCTAAGTAGACAATTTCATCCAGGAACCCTGGAGTTGAGAAGCCAGCACCTCCTCTGATTAAAACAATTGAGTACTTTTGAGTTGATTCTGAGTTATGGCCACCCTTTCCAGGGTTTTCTGGGCATAAGTACTCAGAAGTGGTTTACCAGTGCCTACTTCTGGGAGCAGTTTTCTGGGACTGCAACTTGTCCATGACTACACATGCTGGGCTTTCTTCCAGGAGGCACAGTGGAGAATTGAACTCCCAACCTCCAGCTCTGAAGCCAGATACCTAAGCCTTTGAGCTATCCAGCCAGCTTACTCACTCTAATACTTTGCCCAGAAATGGAAAATTGGAGACTAGGTGGTAATTATTAAATACATTGAGGTTCAAAGAGGATTTTTAGTAGTTTTACCTTTTTAGAAGCATGTGAATAGCCTGCCTTGCTGCAAATACCTTTATTCCTTTTTTTAACCTACACACATAGGGTTGTTTTCATTTCGCCAAGGATCCTGTCCACAACCTCAGGCTGTTCATATAAAAAAGTATCTACCTGTATTATAATAAGACATACAGAAGGCAAAGCTGTGTCCACAGAACCTGCATTGGCTGCACCATCCAAGTTAGAGCAAATCTGAGCAACTTTATCTGCAAAATGCTTAGAATCTGTGTAAGAAAATACTTACATTGAGGAAGTTCTAAGGCAGTGATGGCAAACCTTTTAGAGACCAAGTACCCAAACTCAGCAGGCTGCCATCTGCGCCACAGAGGGGTGGGAAGAACTCTGTGTTGAGCGGAGGGAGAAAGTACTCCCATCGGGCTGCTGGGCAGAGAGGCGGGGCGAACACTGTGCTGTGGGAGGGAGGAAGCACTCCCATTGGGCTGCTGGGCAGAGGGGCGGAGCAAACTGTGCTGGGGTGATGGTGTGTGTGCCCATAGAGAGGGCTCTGAATGCGCCCTCTGGCATGCGTGCCATAGGTTCGCCACCACTGTTGTAAGGCATTTTCAGATCCCATGGGAATTCCAAAATCTTGATGCTTGACAGTAGGTTTTAGAATTCAAGTTCAGTTTAAAATTCCAATTTCACATGATGGCCTTCCAGAATCTACTAAGACACCCCCCCCCCAATGAACCCTGTCTGTTGATAAGCAGAATAGAATATTTTTGCTTCTCAGTACAGTATTTTGGTTTCCTGAAAAAAACAAAACAAAATGGGATCATTTTTGTCCGAATGCATTATCTCAGTGCCACAAATGAATAAATCAATTAGGACAATTTTTGCCTCAAGTGTGTATGTGTGTTTGTTGTCAGAAAGAAAGAGAAAAATTGCAGGTGGCAAATGGCTGGAAGTTGAAATCATTGTTTACAACTCTTTGAGTGATAATGCCATACAGTGCTTCTGCATGGCTAAAGACACATCTCATCTCAAAATTTCATGGAATAATCCCACCCCCTCATGAGCCATTTTTAAAATGCCTACTTTGTAAACCTAGATCTGTATGAATTCTACAGTAAAATACCCATCCTTGCAGGTAAGAGTAAAACTTATATTCTGACTTCCCCAAGAAATTCAAAATTGTATGAAAGACATATAGCCAGCTAGATTTTGTGATATTAAAATTCAGTTCTGTACTTCATTGTGATAATGTGTCCCAGTTTTACAATTACAAACTTGTAGTTTTTAGTTTCTGCCTATTAGCATTGTGCGGTATTGTCCTGAACTTTTAATTCTGATCAAACTGTGTGGTTGTGTAAAATTCAAGTAGCTTGCTCTGGAAAAACATCAACCTTGAAAATTGTGTTCCCTACCTCCGTACCTAGGCTGTACATGAAACTGCCAAAATGAAGGCACCTTTTGGTGAGTTCATTCTGCAGTTCATTTCACCTGACCTAATGTAAGAAAACACTCATACTTTCAGCAATCCCAAAAAGTACTGAAAGAAGAAGGTTATGGGAGCCAACATATGAGTGTTTAGTACAGGGCTTCCTAACATAAGGCCTGCAGGCTGGATCCGGCCAATGGCACCATTTCATATGGACCCCTCCCTCCCTCCAAGGGCATTTAAGAAACAAAATGGCCACACCTTTGAATCTGTTGGGACAAAATGGCCACCCCATCATGCAAGCAGGGCAAAATGGCTGTCTGGTCCCCAAAGATGATTGAGAGAGCATGACCTGGCCCCCAGCTTGAAAAGATTGTGAACCCCTGGTTAAGAAACTTTAATTTTAAAAGAACTGGAAATGGTATTTTGGCCACTTCTGATTTTATAGGGCAAACTTGATGATGCATGTAGCCAATTGCCTTGCTAAATCACCTATGGACACAAAACAGAGTGTTGGCATCTCACTATCAGTGGCTTGGTGCCTATGATTTTAAAACTTCATATACATTAAGGTTGTGTGATACCTCTGTGCCTGTATTGGATCTTTACAAAGGGGTGATGCACATAAATATGGCTCGCTGCTCCCTTGAGATTCTAGGACAGTAATGGTGAACCTTTTAGAGACCAAGTGCCCAAACTCAACAGGCTGCCTTCTGCACCGCAAAGTGGTGGAGCAGACTCTACATTGGGGGGAGGGAGCGGGGGGAGGGAGGAAATGCTCCCATTTGGGCTCCTGGGGAGAGGGATGGGGCAAGCTCTGTGCCAGGGGGAAGCGGAAGTGCTCCCATTGGGCTGTTGGGCAGAGGGGTGGGGCGAACTCTGTGCTGGGGTGCCCCCTCTGGAATGGTTGCCAAAGGTTTGCCACCACTGTTCTAGGATATTAGTGAATCATCTTGGGTCTGTCAAAATGCTTGGGAAGAGACCTCCACTCATGATCCTGCAAAATGTGGAGTCTCCACCTTTTTTGATAGAGCATGATTGCTACAAGAGTAACTTATTTCCTACTCTAAATGTTTTCATAATTTTTCTGTTGCAGAGACTCCTGCTGTATTTCCAGATAATATCAAAGAAAAAGACGCTCCAACCCCAGTTGAAGATATTCAGCTGGAAAGCTCTATTCCTCATACAGATTCTGGAATTGGAGAGGAACAAATGCCCAGTATTTTGAATGGGACAGACTTGGAAGCAAGCACAGGTCCTGATGCCATGAGTGAACTTTTGTCTACTCTGTCTTCTGAGGTGAAGAAATCTCAAGAAAGTTTAACAGAAAGTCAAAGTGAAATACTGAAACCTGCATCATCCATATCAAGCATCAGCCAAAGCAAAGGAATCAATGTCAAGGAAATACTAAAAAGTTTGGTGGCAGCCCCTGTTGAAATTGCCGAATGTGGCCCTGATCCTATTCCATACCCAGATCCTGCCCTGAAGAGAGAAACTCAGCCTATTCTTCCAATGCAGTTTCACTCCTTTGACAGGTATATAACATATTATGTTGTGCAATTCTTTACACTTGAATGTGTTGTTGGTTTGTAAGATATAAATAAAAACTCTGCAGTAAAAACACAGCAGCTTTTCATCCATGTATGCCACTTTATTATAAACAGTCCACATTGTTTATGGAAAAGTTACCTGGATTAAATTTTGATTTTTAGCAGGAAATAAAATATTCAGAGAACAGGTGTACTAAAATTTTCTCAGAGTAAAACCATGCTTTACACTTTGAAATAGTGCACTGACCAAAAAAAAAAAGAGTTTAAAATATTCTGTGAAATTTTGCAGTTTTTTCAGTGATCCCTTTAATCTGCTTGACTAATTACACTTTTACCTTCACAAAAGTGTCATCTAAGAAGTGAACAGGCCATATTAAGACAAACTCACCCCCTGTGTTTGTATCCCTTCATTACCTATCACAGTAATCAAAGTGAAAATTTGAAAACAGTGTCAGCTAGAACCATGGAGGTTCAGAATGTCAGCAGATTATTTAACAAAAGGAGAAGTTGCATCTGTTCACCTTGAAAACAATCACAGTTCTGAACTATACTTAGATGATTGGAAATTCATGAGTATATAACTTTGTTCTTACCCAGTAGTCATTATGATCACATGGTACATTGATAGACAACATTTTACCTAAAGGAAATACAGATTGTTACATTTAGAATATTGGATAGTTTTTATCCTTTTAAAAATTGATGTTGATTGAATTGTTTTTCGTATTGTAATTAACATAGTGTGGGGGATTAAAGATTTCTAGATATAGTGTAATATTGCAAGCCTCCTTGGGTCCTCTTAGGGGGAAAGAGGGCAAAAATAAAATAAGCAAGTCGAACATACTGGGGGCCAGTCACTAGGGTAGTGGAGTTTTCTTTGCCCTCCCTTCTTCCTCTATAAGCAGTGGTGGTGAACCTATGGCACTCATGCCAGAGGGAGCACTCAGTCCTCTTGGTTGGTACTTCTTCCCTCCCCCCAGCACAGAGCTCTCCCCATCCCTCGGCCCAGCAGCCCAATGGGAGTGTTTCCTCTTCTCTCCCCCCCCCCCCCAGCATAGTATTCATCCCATCCCTCTGTTTGGGCACTCACCCTTTAAAATGTTTGTCATCACTGCTCTATAATGAACCCAAACCAAGTCCTGGAGAATTTCTAGCAATCCAGAACCAGAATAGATTTTGAAATGCCCAGGTAGCTGTAGTAGAAAAAGGGGGTTGCCCCTTTCCAACCAGTTCTGTCAGAAAATGTGCATCTTTGTATAATACTCCTTAGTTTGCACTATATAAACACATGTTTTTTATTATTTGTACTTTTCATTGTAGCATTTCTGCATTTGCACTGAAGAGTGAGAAATATATTATTTAATAACTACATAGCAATGGGCTCTTTGTGTGCAACAGCAAATGTCTTGGCTAACTTTTTAACTTGTAGCAGTTTGCTGCTAAGAACGACATCATTTAAATCTATTCTGGAAGGTACATAATTAATAAGATTTGGCCATCATATTATTAGTGTATTATATATCTAGGATAGCTGGATGTTTTGTTCTGTCTTCATATCTCTGAAGCTTTGAGAATTTCCACAATAATTAACATTTTGGATCTTCATTGATATGAGAAGCCATTATCTTGACAAAACAGCGAATGGCTGAAATATAATCAAACAAATGCTTTAATACCGATGCCACACCTGCTTCCTTTACAACATTCAGTAATATCTGCAATTAGAAATGTGGAGGAAGGTTGTGGTTGTTGTAAAATTACAGAAATTGTATGCAGTGTGCCTGAATTATTCCAGCTTAGTGTAGTAGACCTGTTGAACTAGTGGGAATCTGGTGAGATAGTTCCACTGATTCAAAGGGATCTACTGTAGTTGCAACTTACTACACGAAACAACAGGCCTTCTTCCTGTATGTCTTAAAGATGTTCTTGGGAGAGACATTCTCTCTTAAGGAATTTGGGCAGCATATAAGCATGCATGATTTTAAAGGAAATATACAGAGGGTGCCAAGAATATATACACATTTTAAGAGATGTTATCTATGTCTTATTTTTGAAGTTGAGTTGAATTATGGTACCAATGTGTAGTATGATGTTCACTCAAAAGAATGAATACTAGTGTCAGCATGCAACAGGCATGACAGTCAAAGAAAATGGTAAAAGCAAGACCATTTTGAAGTGGTATTTGAAATTCAAGAACATTGTGGAAGTACAACGGATGTGTGAGTATGCAACAGAACCTCCAACACAACTGCACACATTTGTAATAAGCTTGAGACACATGGTACTGGGTGTGATGTGCACAAGGAAAGATCATGGAGGCCTCACACAGCAACAAGCCCTGCATATGCTATGGTGTTGGAACAGTTTACATGCTTGCCACAGAAGTCTACCAAACAATGTGCTCTGGAGAAAGGAGTTAGCAGAATAAGCATATGACACATTCTTGGAAACAGAAACAATGTGACTTGTATTTATCTTTTGTTATTGGTATATATTATTACAATTTTAACAAAGTTCCCCCCCTTTCTTAAAATGTTTATACATTTTTTGGCAATCACTGTATATTGAATTAATGTACTAAAGGAGTATTTATTTTACATTTGTGGTATATACAGCTCTATTACATACTTTCAGTTTTAAAGTTCAGTGTAAATTTTTTGCTGTGTGAGTATAGTGGCCTGCCTAGGCCTAAATCCAAACATATGGTTGGCAAAAGAAAAGAAAAACCAGCCCTATCAAAGTTCAGTTGGATGTTCCTTTACATTCATATGTTAGGAGATCACATTATGTTACTAAAAAAGTATGCTTCTGCTTTTTCTGTTTCTTTCATTGCACCTATGTGCAAGGATGGTGTGTGTTTATGGATATATTTGTTTGTTAGACAGACAAAGGCAACACTATAAGAATGAGAAGCAAATCATTCAGCGGATTCGTCTGCTCAACCAAAACCAGGCTTCTGTTAGTGCTGTGAAACCAGTGCTAGTGAAATAATACCATTGGATATTGGCCATGGTGCTAAACCAATTAATGCTTAAAAAATAGTCCACAATAAGCCTCACACTTATACACTCCATCGGATCAAAAATAGCTGGTAAATCCTTCCAGATCTTTCTTTGTTTGATGTAACCACAAATTGATAAACCAGAGATTCCCAAATTTTGTTGCAGAGGAAAATGGATTTATTTAATATTAAAAGAGTGAACTTTTGTTCTTATTGTTTCATTAAAAGCAAAATAAAAATGTCAAGATGCAGAGGCCATAGAATCACTACAGCCCATTCTTGAAGTATGAACTTTGGTCCAGGTTTTCAATCTGAATCATAATGTTGTAACCTGCTCCTTTCCCTAGAAATATCCTAAAAGTATGTGAGTGTGTTTCAAAATGTCAAGAGTGTTTTGGTTGTCTTATAATGAACTGTAATTTTTAAAGTGCTTCAAGTATACATATTCATGTAGGTAATAGCTAGTTAATATAGTACAAAGAACATCATTCATACAGACACAACATATTTTGAAAAGTGCAAGGATGAGTAACACCTAACAATGCTCTCTTATGAAAAAATCTTAAAGCATATAGAATTGTGAATAAAACATAAAATCACAAAAACACGTTTCAACATATCTTGTGAAATAGGTCTTCTGTGTAGATAATGTATTCAGCAGTTGAAGTACTATTGAATGTAAATGATGAGGTGATATTGATGAAAGGAGGGATTGAGGTCTCGGGGGGCGCTGATGACGGATTGAACAGAAGCGCCCTTGCAATGCACGTAACTCAAGTCTGTCGTCTTCACTACTCAAAGCCATAATGGAAGGTGGCAGTCTGAAATGAGTTGCCACGGCAAAGAGTATTATTTTTGAAATGCTTTCACACAAATCACTAGGCCCTGCATACAACTTAGTTTCATGCTTTAATGTCATCAGGAGGCACAAATTGGTGTGTCTAATTGTTTGCCACCTGCCAGCGAAATGAGCTGCCAGCTAGCCAGACGGGTTTGATTGTCCATCAGCCATTCAATAGATTGAGAGTGACAACATCAAAAATTTCACTGCAAACTCTGAAGCTTTGAGCAGCTTTTCAGAGACCTCTTCCCCACAAGTGCTTCTGGACAACTGCATTTTTCAATCAGTTTCAATATATTTCTGCCTCATCTGTCTTAAGGTAGCCATAATTGCATATGAGGTATATAAACAGATTTCTCTGACACTGGAGTCTGGATGCAAAGTTATGACTCATCCAAACATCACATTAAAAAAAACCATAGAGATGATACTTGCAGAAGCACAAGCATATTTCACTAGACTCACAACTGTTCCAGAGTGGATAAAGCAAATTATTTTTTCTATTTTCTGTTGTATTTTAACACACACATCCAATACTCCCTGCCTATAATATTTATTCCCAAAAAGTTATCCTTATTTTTAACAATATATTCAAAGTAGAGCTTATTTATATTCCAGATTTATTTATTGACACATTTACTACAAACTTATAAAAAGATAATTTGAATTCTAACCTTCCTGCTATGTGCTTCATTGCAAAACAGAGTCGTCAAGTAAATTACTGACATTGGCTATGACTTGTTATTGAGAAGCATTTTATTGTTAAATATCCTTTTAAAAAGCAGTGTTGGAGCTACCAATAGAAAAATAGATGAAGAAGGTTTGTAAAGTTTTTCTTTAGTCATCATCAGTCCCTAAGTTGTTATCGAAAGTAGCCTTGATTTAATAATCAGATTGATGTATTAACCTGAAATGTCTCTAAAGGAGTATACAGATTTTTTTTAGCATTTGTTCTTTGGAAGTAGTTCTTTTTAATCACTTCTGTGACCAAACCTCTAAACTGTTACTTAAGCTTCAAGGAGTTTTTAATGCAGGAAAAGATGATGAAAGAAACTGTTCATGCTGTATACTGTAGATATTACTTAATCTGAAAATTTAAGAGCTCTAGGATTCTGTACATCATATCTGAAATGAGCGCATTATATCTTAAACAGAAAAATTGATAATATATGTTTGGTAAAAATGTAACAGTGGCTGTGGTGGCTCAGTGTTGAAGATACTTGCCTTGTTAGCTGGAAGGCTGGCAAGTCGGCAGTTTGAGGCCTGGGTACTGCATGACAGTTTGAGCGCCCCTCTCTGTCCTAGCTCATGCCAACCTGGCAGTTTGAAAGCAAGATATTGCAAGTAGATAAATAGGGACCACTTTGGTGGGGAAAAGATCTTGGGGACATGAAAGGAACCTCATTGAGGCGCCCCCTGAGTGGAGTTTCTCTAGCAAAAATCCTTTCAACACAGAATAATTTCTGATACAAAATTATTATTATTATAATAATGTAACAATCATTTTGAATATTTTTTGGAATTAACTAATTAATCATTTTGAATTAACTTTAATGAAGATAGTTTGTTGAGTGGTACTCAGTTGGCTTCATTTTAAAAAGGCTGAAAGTTATTCTGGATTTTATATTCTTACAAAAAATGTTAAGCCTTTTTGTAGTTGATATATTTTTTATTTGCATTTAAAATCAGTAAACAAATGGTGTTTTTGCTTTGACTGTGGGACAAATTTTAATATCAGGATTCCAAAATCAGTTTTTGGGGTCAAGGCATCTAAATCAGATGTTTAAATTGTTGCTATGAGATGTTCCTAGTCTTGAAATATATGGGTTGTTGTAAATATATATTTCATATTATTCTATTGATTTAATATGACTCAGTTTAAACACCATTTGAAAGTATTGCACGCTGTTTTATAATTCAATTCTCTTGAAAAACGATCTACTTGATGCTAGAGGTTTTATATGTATCTTCTCTCTTACCTTTTCTGCATCTGGCTCTTCAGTTTATGCTCACTTCTAAAAGCCTTCATTTTGTTGTTGACTTAATATTGCCCTAATTATTTTCTTTAGAAGAAATAATTTAGATCTCATCACTTAAGAGTCCATGTAAGGATTTGGAATGCCTCAGATGTAATGATTTAAACTGTGATACTAGTGGATATGTATCTTAAAAATCAAATAAAATTTTGAAATGCTGGCCATATTTATGAGATCAAACAACTTTGATCTATGCATTATTAGTCTCACTAATTGACTACTGTAATGCTCATAGGGCATCCCTTGAAACTTATACAGAACTCATAGAAACTTCAAAGAGTCTAGAACCCTGGTAGCTAACCTTGGCACTCCAGCTGTTCTTGGACTTACTTATTTATTTTTATTTATTTCATTTGTGCCCCACCCTCCTCCGAAGACTCAGGGCGGCTTTAGAACTAAAAACAATTAAAACACATACAGTAATACCTCATATAACATTAGTATCGAATAACACTAAAATCGCATAACATTAAGGAATCTGGGGGGAAGAATTGCATCAGATAACATTAAGATCCTATGGGATGCTTCAGATAACAACCGCTAAAGCCTGTGTGGTTACAATGTATCTCTATGGATCCCATAGAGGATCAGATAACACTAAAAATCATATAACACCAAGACTTGTGGAACCAGGTTTTAGTGTTATATGAGGTTTTACTGTACATAAAAGTTAAAATTCAAGTTAAAAACACCGAGGAGAGAGGTGGAATATTTAAAAGAGCCAGGCAACTGAGTTGGCCATCTGGCCCACTCCACACACATGCCCCGTCAGCCAGGTCTTCACTCCTGTCCTAAAGGGCAGCAATTCCGTCTGGAGACGCAACTCCGTTGACAGGAGGTTCCATAGGACTGGAGCGGACACAGAAAAGGCCCTCCTTCTCATGCTAGAGAGATGAGCCTCTCTAGTTGGAGGTACGACCAGAGATGCTCTCCACCTGAGTCAACATCCCTGTTGATTAGGGATTCTGGGAATTGAAGTTCCCCAACAGCTGGAATGCAAAATTTAGCCATCACTGGTCTAGAATGTGGCTGCCAGACTGATAGTGGGTGTCAGTAAATATGAACACATCTCTCCCATCTTGGCACACCTGCACTAGCTTCCCATTTGTTTCTGTGTAAGATTCAAGGAGTTGATACTTGCCTAAAAGCCTAAACAGTTTGGGAATTCAGTACATTTCATAGCATCACCTTCTAAGATCATCTGCCTGTTTCACCCACTCCTTACATAAACTCACGCTGGAGACCAGGAAGTCAATGACTAGGGTTCAGGCCTCTTTGTTGTGGCATCTTTGCTGTAGAAAGCACTCAAATGAAAAATGGGAGGCTTCTATGCTTTAAATTGTCAAGAAACATATTAATTCTTTCTTACCTTTCCCTACCTTAAAAGCCTCCTGTGAATCTTTGAAATTGATGAAAGACTGCAGACAAGTAGTAATTCCCCTTTATTCAGTGAATAAAGAAATAATGTACAATCTAAACTTCAAAATAAACTAACAATTTTGAAGTGTTTATATAATCACAATATTTTAGGATTCTTTTCTTGAGTTGCCATATTTCATTTTTGGATCTTATAAATGCATAAATGCAGATTTACTGTCTCTAAATTACTAATAAGTTGTGAAATCAGTCAGTGTAGAAGACTCAGTAAAGATCTGAAGAAATAATGATAAAGGACTCATTATTAGCTAAAACATTTGCAGTAAAACCTTGAGTTACGAACATCTCTGCTTCTGAAAAACTCAAGATACAAAAGGAAATCCCGGAAAAATAATGCTTTGAGATATGATTTTTTTGATACTTTTTTTGGTATTCCAATGCTTCCCATGGTGGTGGGAGGGTGTTCGGAGCATTTCCATTCCATTTTTGCAATTTTTCTTTGTGTTTTGGCACCATCAGAAGCTTTCTCCGCAACCAGGAAGTGCAGAAAATCCCCCCTTCCCCTCCACAGCTAATAGTAGGAACTGAACCAGCAATTACCAGAGCTGGCCACTAGAGGGTGCTGTTAGAAATGTGCCAAATATGCATTGAAATGCATTTAAAACCTTCTGGAGTTCAGAAAAAAATAAAGGGAAGAAAGGTCTGTTATCTGTTCAAAAAATTTTCTAAAGTGCACTTTGGAATTTTTCACCATGTTTTCGCCACTTTAGGAAGAGTTTTGAACAGAAAAAATACAGGGGAGTTTGTTTTGGTTTTCTTGTTTTTTTCTGAGCTCCAGGAACGCATTACAGTAATACAGTAATACCTCATATAACATTAGTATCGAATAACACTAAAATCGCATAACATTAAGGAATCTGGGGGGAAGAATTGCATCAGATAACATTAAGATCCTATGGGATGCTTCAGATAACAACTGCTAAAGCCTGTGTGGTTACAATGTATCTCTATGGATCCCATAGAGGATCAGATAACACTAAAAATCCTATAACACCAAGACTTGTGGAACCAGGTTTTAGTGTTATATGAGGTTTTACTGTACCTCGGATAACGCTTACCTCGGATAATGCTAAAATCGCATAACGTTAAGTAATCTGGGGAGGAGAATTGGATCGAATAACGTTAAGGTCCTATGGGATCGATCGGATAACAACTGCTAAAACCTGTGCAGTTACAATGTATCTCTATGGAGCTTTAACGTTATTCGATCCATCCCATAGGATTTTAATATGCATCGGATAAAACTAAAAATCGGATAACACCAAGACTTGTGGAACCAAGTCTTAGCGTTATCCGAGGTATTACTGTATTTGATTTTCACTGCATTTCAATGGGAAATCACATTTTGAGATACGAACTTTTTAAGATACGAAACACCTCAAGGAACGAATTAATTTCATATCTCATTCTTATTTCTTAAATTAAATCAGCATAAAAATCTGCATGCATTACATGGAAATGCTTACAAAATACATATATTGGGGGAAATGTACACAAAAATTTGTATATGTTTTCATGCATATGAAACTACGCAAAATATGGAATAAATATTCATGGAGAAATGGAATGGAATATATCTGTGCTTTAAAAAACATGAATGTTGTAGAAACTGTCCCTAATCTGTCTGTGCCTGGTTCACAGAACTCAGAGTGTCATTAGCAAGTCCTTTTTCATTACTTCCTTCAATAGCTTACTGTTATGAATTAGAGTCTTCTCAGCAACTCCCAATTAGTAATAATAAGCTATCTTCTTTTTGGTCAGAGGACTGTTATATAGAAATCAGAGGAATGCAAAAACTGAAGGATAATTATACTCTTATCTTAAATATTTTAGAAATTAAAAAGAGCCAATGTGGTATAGCGGATAGAGTGAGTGACCAGTGTTTAGGAGACCTGGGTTTAAATCCCTGCTTGGCCATGGAAATTCACTGGGGGAGAGAGTAGTAAAACCATAGCTTAAATATTTCACTTATTTTGAAAAATATACTAGGGTTACCATAAGTCATATCTGATTTCATGGTGCAGGTGTGTTTGCAAACATGCACACACACATGCAAGCCAAATCAGTTTGACCCGCATTCCTTCAACTTCCTAGTTTTTAATCAGTGAACCATGTTGAGGTAATTCAAGATAAAATATGATAGCTTCCTAAGGCAAATTGATTTATTGCATGCTGTCATGCCAATTCTTAACATTTTCCAGGGTTTTCTAGGTAGAGAATACACACAAATTGTTTACCATTCCCTATTTATGGGATTGCCTTGGGATTGTGTAGCATTTTCAATGCCACACAGACTGGCTATTTTCCCAGAAAGCACAAATTGAACTGTCTCTCTCTGGCTCCACAGCTAGTTACCTAAAACATTGAGCTATCCAGTCTGATCGTAATGGAAATAACAAAAGACTAAATAAAAAACAAAGATAACAGTTTCTGTTGAATAGTAACAAATCATATTAATAACTGATTGAAAGAAATGCAGAGTTCATTTCAGAAATTTGCCTGCAGGTGATCAATGTATGTACTGTATCTTCAATTCAATTCAATTATTCGACTTGTATGCTGCCCCACTCGCAATGCAACTCTGGGCAGCTAATAAATAAGTAAAATATCACAGTTACAATAAATACAATTACAATATCACAGTTGCAAAATATCACAATTACACTATCACAATTACAATTATAAAGTAATTACCAAAACATTTCAAAAGCAAAACTCAGAAATACATTACAAACTCAGCCCGAACCACTCTGTCCAACAACATCATAATACAATACATAACAATAAAAAAATTTTTTTAAGGCATCCTCTTAAATTTCCAATTTTTGAATAGCCCCTGCCATCTGTATTGATTTTTAGAGTAGCAGCAAAGAGTGCTTTGATTCTTTCTATTTTCGTTTTTCCTCCCATGGGTAATGTGTGTAACTGCTTTCACCTTCAACCCAAAAAACTATTATAGTAATTAAAATAATATGACTGGTAACATGCTGTCACTTTACATGCTGTTGTGCAGCTCATTGTATACTTATTTAAAGATCTTGGTAAATGAGAACTTCTAAGTAATGATGGATTAAGTCATATAATTGGCAGTCTGGATTACAAATCCAGTTTCAATTGACTGTCAATTGGCCTTCCATTCATTTATTCTTTTTCAAATTGTTACAGTGTAATTTTCCATCATTGGATGTGTAAGCGATAGAAACATCAAGCCCCCATTTTTTTAAAAAAAAGGAAAAGAAGGTATAAAAAGCTCAAAATAGATTGTTAAACCTAGATATGGCTGTTTGTAAATAGGGTGGCTGCAGCCTACTATGGTCTTTCCTATCTCCAAAATACCATTTAGAGCAAGGGTCCTCAACCTTTGGTTTTTGAACTTCAATTCCCAGAAGCCTGAGTCATTTCCCAAAAGCACTGATCAGCCAATGTACTGACTTAGACTTCTGGGAATTGAAGTTCAAAAAACCAAATTTTGGGGATCCCTGATTTTAGAGGACTGTGAGACTCAGCTAAGTTAGTTGGGATCCTTGAACATTTGGCAGTCATTTAAAAAAAACATTTTCAAGTCCTGGTTTGCTATATTTCAGTACTTCAGTTGTATTATTCTTGTCAATTAGTATGTTGCACAGAAGAGATTGCTGTAAAGTGCTTACCTGAACAAAAGATCCTTCCAAATTGTCTTGTTGGATATAGAAATGATCCTTTGAAAATGGCAAGCAAATCCCTGGAATCTTCAAGAAACATCAGTGTCATATTACATTAATTATATTTTCTAAAAGAACAGTCGTAGGAAATGTTTCTTTTCATGCCACAAGAATAATTTATTGTTCAGTAGCTTATTCACTTGTTTTAATTAAGTATATAATTTAATGGATCCATGCCTCTTCTCTTCCCACCCACAGCCAAGTTATCTGAAAAGGCTGGAGGCAGGCAGGGACTGCTTGGTGAAGTCTCTTTGATCCATAGAACTTGGTTAAACGTCTCAAATGATGTATTTTTCATCCAGACATTTTGTCCATAGTATGGCTATTTCTGTTTAATCCAGTTTATACAAGGGGCAAAGTATATGCATCTATGTCAGGAGTTCTCAACCTTTTTAAGCCAGGGGCCGGGGTCACACTCCTTCAGACAGCTTCGGGGGCAGGATGGCCATTTTGGCCTTCATCCACCACATGGCACTTCCTGGTGTGCTGGAGGCAGGGGGGGCACATGAAATGGCGCCGTGGACTGCATCCAGCCCACAGGCCGCAGGTTGAGAATCCCTGGTCTATGCTGTACGTGGGTGTATGGTAGAATGGCCACCATCTCAGTTAACTTTTTTTGGTTTTATGCTTATTTCTTCTTTAGGAGCGTTGTAGTGCCAGTGAAGAAACCTCCTCCTGGAAGCCTAGCAGTGAACACAGTCGGGGCTGCCACGGCAGGAGGTGGAGTCCAACCAAGTAGTACCCCTAATATATTTGCTGCTACAGGAGCTACACCAAAAAGTATGATTAATACAACAGGTATTGTCTTTAGATATTTTTGTGAATCTTGTTTTTCTTCTTTTAAAAAACATTTATTATCTTTGTGACTGATGACCTCTTATAGTAAATGCCTACAAGCAGTGGTGGGCTCCAAAAAAATTTACTACCGCACTGCGGGCGTGGTATGGTGGGCGTGGTTAGGGGGAAAACCCTACGTTGCACCCAAATTAGGACTACTTTATTTCAAAACTTGGATGGGTGGGGGCAGCCAGAATTTCTGCTACCGGTTCTGACGAACTGGGGTGAACCTGTTGATGCCCACCACTGCCTACAAGCATTCCTGCTTCCCAACACATTCAGATTTGTGAGAAGGATTATTTCCACTTGAACCATTTTGGGCCCAGAAACAGACCAGCAACCAGTGAAAATGTTATAACAAGGGGGTTTTCTGTTCCCTGTAACCAGTGCTGAATAGCAGCCAGGCTGCAGTGTTCTGAACCAAGCACTCATTAATGGCAGGCCCATATAGAGCATGCTGCAGTAATCCAAATGGGATATAACCAAGACAATTGTCACCTTGGCCAGATCAGATGTGTCAAAGAACAGGCGAGGTTTTTTAGCCCTCATCCAGTCCATCATTGACATCAGGCACTGTTGTAGGCATAGAACAGCTTTCTCAGAATGGGACAGAAAATGAGATATTGCTGGGTGTCAACAGGATACTGATGGCATTCAACTCCAAAACTCCAGACAACTCCCAGTGGTTTCATGTAGACCAGTGTTTCCCAATCTTTAGTTTTTGGACTTCAATTCCCAAAAGCCTAAGTCAGTCCCCCAAAGCACTGATCAGCCAATGTACTGACTTAGGTTTCTGGGAATTGGAGTCCCCCTGTGGTGTGTGGGGTCCACATTGGAAACCACTGGTATAGATGTTGAATAACATGGAGGACAAGACTAAGCCCTCCCCATTTGCTGGATTACAAAGCAGCTGCTTTGCTTTCTTCTCCTTTTCTTCCCCTGACTTTTCTTTTTTGACTTTTATTACTTGTTTCAAGGTGAAGTGTATAGGAAGTGAGTTTTCTGTGTGCATTTTCTTTTTCTTTTTTGAAAAGGAAAAAGAGGTAAAGATAGAGGAACTTAACTAATGTGGCCTGTGCCTGCCTGACTTTGTCTGCTGTTATGGTATCTTTTTTCTGTCAAAGAGGGAAGTGTTGTCAAAGGAGGGAGGATGTTGCACAAGGGGGAGCAGCCATTAAGGTTAAAGAGGAAAGGAAGAGATACAGAATGGGGACATATCAAAACATTGTGGGAGCAGATTAGAAAATAGAGTGCTGGTTGTCCCCACCAAATTATCTCCTCAGTCAAATAGCCTTGATGGCAACCCTCCTATTGTTGTTAAGTACCAAGCCAATCAAAGGTAAGAAAACTGACTTCCACCTGGCTTTCATTACAAATACCTAATTGGTTGGAGCTGGGGAAGTTAATATTTCCCAGTTTAGTCAGCTGAGATCATTTTTATATAGGGTTCAGCTTATTAAGTGAGCCATGGAGGTGCATCCTCAAATGTTGGATTCATATAATCCCTCAGGCCATAAACTGCTGGTGACTTTATCCTCACAAAATAAACGGTGATGTCACTGGTAGGAGAATAAATGCTGTGCCATATGAGAAACTGCATGTTTCAGCAATTCTTGCCTACACTAAGTGCATCAGCAGCATTTGACTCTTTTGATCAGTTTGTGTCAAGTTTGTTAGGCTTGAGCCAATTTGAGAAAAGATTCCAACTGAAATGTCCTGCACTTGAATCGGATGTTTCAAAATGTGACCTACATGGCAAATTTCTCAAACCCTTCAAAATACGCATTCTGTGGCATTGTCTCTTGAAAGGCTGTAAACAAAGCCCCAAGTTATTTATGTTTCCTTTTAAACAGGCAAAAAAATGACTTGGAAGAATATTATTTCTGTTCATTTATTGTGTTTTGGCATGGGTCAAATGCCTCCAGTCCTCTATATGTTATTTTATGTATAGCAGCAAAAATGTCCCATTACATGATGCCATGATAGCAAGAATTCACTGTGGTCTGTGAATGTGTGTCCCCCCCCCCCCAGTTTCTCGTGAGATAGTTAAAGAGTCACATCCTACTCTAACCACAATACTGAGGTCTTTGATTGCTTTCTTAAGCTTAGGCTCTCTCATGCTATGTAGCATATCAGACAGCAAGGGATCTCCAACGGTTTTGGTCTTGGGCAAGTACTTCAACATCCTGAGGCCTTTGATACCCCCAAAAAACATTGGAAATGAATTGGAATTTAATAACTATAATGCTATAAGCCCAACAGTGTACATTCCAACTAGTTAAGTATAATTGCCACTAATTAAGAAGTTGGGCTTTGCATTTTATATTGTGTGCCACATCAGATTGGTGTGCAACAGGAAATTCAAGCACCAGCTTCTTAACAAGGCACAGTTTGTTGCTGAGATTTATATTGTTGCACTCGCCAACAGGCACGAATAATCTAATTTTGCCTCATGCAAGTATGTGTTCTTGTTTGGTTTTTTTAATTCAGCAAATGGGGGTTATGAAAGTGGTAAACAGAGTTGAAAATGCCATTTTTTCTCATTTAAAATGCATACTGAAATTTCTGTGGTAAACATTCTGCAGGGTTTCAAATGCTTAACAACAGAATTGCTAATTATGGGCCTTATACATATACATAATTATAACTGTGAATGAATGCTTTGTGCTAGCAGTACTGCAGTAAATTATATTGTTTTCTTTCATGTCTTTTCATTTTTTCCCTGTATATATTGTATGTCAGTTGCAAACACATGCCAACAATAACACTTACTGTAATCTTAGCCTGATCTGGGTAGTTTTCTTAGTATATCCAGATGGTACTTTGCTTGTAAAAATTTCCAAGGGATTTTTTTTTAGTTAGCCCAGTATGTGATGTTGAGCAATCTATAGCTTGGGGAAGATTTTACTTTACTCATTTAGAAACACTAGATGTCCTCCCAAATCCTCTTTTCTGGTTCAAGTAGTTCTTACATATTACTGAAAATATTCAGGATTGAAAAATCAAGTGCATAACATGAATACATTTTAGCCTCAGTTAGATGAAAATATAATTAGCTTTGTTTAAAGAGAGGAATGAGTTGAGAAGAAGAGTGCTGAACACTCTCTTTGTGTGTGCAATATTTATTTGTTTGTTTATTTATATTGGGCAGAATCTCATTTAAATTATTACACGCAAAAGGATGGTTTGGAAGTAGCTGCTGCAGTGTAGAGAGGTCCAGACACATAGTTTCTTTTGTGGATAATAATATAATAATTATATGTTGCAAAGGCAATTCATAGTCATAGCAAACCTTTTCAGGTTTTTCTAGATATACAGTCAAACCTCTGCGTAACGAATTTAATTCGTTCCTCGAGGTTGGTTGTATCTTGAAAAATTCTTATCTTGAATGCATTGGAATGCATTGAATGCTATTTCCCATAGGAATGCATTGATTTTCATATCTCAAAAAAATCCTATTAAAAATTTGTATCTCGAATCTGATTTTTCCCCCTGATATTTCCAGATGTATCTTGATTTTTTCTTAAGTCGAACCGTTCTTATCTCAAGGCTTGACAGTAGTTAAAAGTGGTTTACTCTTCCATTATTTTGGAAGCATCCTGGGACTGTACAGCTTGTGTGAATCGGTTTTTTATATCCTAGTACAGTGGAACCTCGGTTAACAAATAGCTCAGTTAGCATAAAAATCACATAACAAAAGGAAATCCATAGAAAATAGTGGTTCAATTTACAGATTTTTTCAGAATGGATTAATTGGTTTTCAATGCATTCCTATGGGAAAACATGTTTCAGTTAAAGTATTTTGGTTTTCAATGCATGCCTATGGGAAATTTGGTTAAAGTAAATTTTGCTGTAGGAAACGTCCCAGAGAATGTACTAATTACGTTAACCTAGGTTCCAGTGTATTCAGTTTTTTAATTAGAATTATGCATTCAGTTATGTGAATCCTGTGCCCAGTGTGGTGTAGTGGATAGAGTGACAAACCAGGGCTCATGAGTTTATAGTTCGATCACGACTCGACCATGAAATTGGGATTGGTAAAATCACTTGCTAAATCCCTAATTTAACTTGAGAGATATATTATGTTATTATAAGTTGGTTTCAATTTGATGGCACAGAACAACCACAACCACAACACAGTTTGAATTAGATACTGCTCAATATATTTTGAATAATATTTGCAACCCCACTCTGTTTTTTTTGAACTATGTATATTGTTGGTAACCCTTTAAGGTCCCCCCAACAATTCATATAAATTTCATCTAAGTTCTACCCCCCTCAAGACAGCCAAGTGCCCATCTTTCTGAAAGTATTGTTTCTAGAGTTCAGTTGACATGTTCTTCTACTGGCACAAACTTCTTTTTAACTCACAGTGTGCTGTTTGACATAATGACGTTTTTGTTTTGTTAAAGTCAGTTGTTCCAGAATATTTGCGTTTGGGAAATATGTCTCCTTAGTGTGAAGGTGATGCATGGCTTTTCACACTGAATCTCCTGTCTTTTGGGAACAGGTGCAGTTGATTCAGGATCGTCATCGTCGTCATCTTCATCTAGTTTTGTGAATGGTGCTACCAGCAAGAACCTCCCTGCTGTTCAGACTGTTGCACCAATGCCAGAAGATTCAGCTGAAAACATGAGGTATTTGTTGTAGTTTAAGTTTAAGCATGCAGAAAGTAAATTACCTGGAGGCTGCTATCTGTAAAGTTTCTTACTATGTTTTCTGGATATATCTCATCCCTGATGAACATGACTTTGATCATGTTAAGAATAAGAGAAAAGTCTTATTTAAAAAAAACTTTGACAGGCACATTTGGGAGAATATAGTCTTTCAGATAGCTTATTCCTACAACTCACATGGCTTTCTTACCATTGTCGGCCACAACTCGATCTGAGTATACATGTTTTTTCCTGCCACTGGGAGCCGGGAGGCCTGGTCTTGAATGCCAACTGCCTTCACCCTTTGAGGCAAGCAGGAAAAATGGCATTGGTGTGAATTTGTTTAATTTGCGAGTGGGCGGCAATATAAATTTGAACTAATAAATAAATAAATAAATAAGGTGGATCCCAGCTTGCCAAGAAGTGACCCACACATGATGATCTTGGAGTGATCTCCTGCCACACTTATGAAACGCGACATGCAGGATTTAACATTGGGACTACAATGGACTGCCACAGCCTTGATGATAATATCAAGGTGTGGCTTCATAGCCACTCCATCTGGCATGGCCTCTTCTGCCTCCATGACCATTGGGAATCAGAGTTCCTCCTCTGCTCATTTTACCATTGGGCCCAATATGATGGTTCCCAGTGGCATTTCCTCCACTTAGGGGGCCATCACCCCACCTAAGGGGGCTCATCCAGCTGTAGCCGTTGGCCCCTTTAGTAAGTCAGGTTATTTACTGCTGCCCAACACTTGGTGTTGAGTCACTGGCTACTTCATTGCTATAACAGGATGTCTGGCCAGACATTGTGCTTTCTTACCAATCTGTATGGAAACAGACTGGTAGCCAGTGAAATGGTTATGATAAGGCAAACTCATGCTCCTCGCAACCTTTTCAAATGTTATTATGGTGCAATTGTCTTCCATAATAATTAACCTTTAAGTGTTGAAAGACAAATCCAGGATTTTGATGAAAGCTGGGATCCTAATAGTTATTGTTCTATCCTGTTAAATCACCTCTGAGTTATGGCAACCTTAATAGATTTTGTAGGTATGTGAGGTATTCAGGAAGTCATTTTCTGTTGCAACATCATAGTGAGTTTCCATATCAGATTGGGAATTTAACTCAAGCCTTCTATGTCCTAGCCTGACACTTTCTGCCTCTGAATCATATGGGCTCATATTTCTCCAAGTGCCGCAGGGGAACATCCCGCAAAGGTTGCCCCATGGAATGCAAGAGAGAGTAGCTTGTTTGTCCTTAGAGGAAAGATTGACGGGCTAGTCTGGCTATTCAGCCATCCAAAGCACTTAAGGTTCCCCTCTTCTTCACTCTTCAGAATAGGACAGGTTTTATGTGGACTTCTTCAAGTGCCATATCCAATTCTGAATATTGGTTATCATCTTGGTGATCAGCCATGAAGATTGTCCTAGGAACAATATAATTCAGTGGCCTTCCATTTGCCTTCCACATTGCAGCATGACACCCATACCACTGATCCAGTTCCGCTAGTCACTTTCTGGTCCTGAGCCCTTTTCGTACACAAAATCCTAGTCAGGCCCAGGCCAGAATAGATGAAGCTGCTGCTGTCCATCAACATGTATTCATGTGGGATTTAATCAATTTGGGAACGATCATCCTATGGGCTAATACACTATTCTAACAGTGAAAGTTTCAATAGTTGCTTAAATTTATCTTATTCCCTAGAAATTATCTCTGAAATTCTATTTTGTTCAAAAGCTATTGAGTCAATTTTGGGAGTGATTTCCATGGAATAATTAATTATATACCTGATAATGGTTTTTTTAAAAAAGGGGGGGAGGGGGAGAAAAAAAGAAATGGAGTGGATCAAAATATAGATTTATTGTTAAAAATATAACCAAGAGCTATTATCTATACCTGCATTGTGGAAACTAGCCCAGCTTGTTAACAAAGGCTTTGTTTTCGTTCTTTGTTTATAATCCTGGTTTTTAGAAACCAAAAATCTTATATATCATCAAACATATACAAGTTTGTTATAAACATCAATTATTACTGAGAGTAAGACAAAAGAAAGTGGATTTAGGTCGCAGAAAAGTTAAATATTTATGGCTGTCTTCCTGACAACTGAAGAACAGTAGAAGAGATAAACATTTCTTAGAAGTGGTTCTAGTGTGGTGAATTCTCTGCTGGCATAAAGAGGGATACAACTACAATACTGTACTCATTATAGGAATTCTGTAATTGTAATGCATGGGTCCTATCAAGAGAGTTTTCCTCTCTCCACCAGTAAATCCTAACTGAAGATAAGGTTTTAAAGGAACATTTAGTTGCCATGTTACAACAAGAAAATGGTATCATCTCCATTTTAGTTCATTTCAAACTGTGGAAAAATAAGATGAAGATGAGCAAGATGGTTAGCTTCCTTTGAGATGTATGTTATCTGCAAGCTAGTTTCATAGATTTGATAGCTTCTCAGACTGGATAAAGAGTAAACATTGCGACTTTGTATAAATGAAGGGATGGTATGTCTACTTTTCTTTAATGCTTGCTTCTCTATCTAGGGAGAAAAGTTTTTTTCCCCAATGGTTTAGATTTAGATTTACAAAACTTTATTTAGTCCTGAACTTGGACATTATAATCCTGTAAAATATGCTATGGAATTTCATTTTCTATGCCTCCTATATTGCTGAACCACATTTAATTTAAAGAGCAAAATAAGTGATAGTTAGCAAATGCTTAAAGCTTTTCTGACATCATCCAAAGAGGTAATAAATCTATTGCACAGCATACTGTGAGCAGAAAACTTTCTTATGAGAGGAGTTTCAGATAGTCTTCATATTTTATTTTCATTAATGTCACATCTATATTAAGGATGCTCATATCCTTTAAAACAGGGATTCTCAACCTGTGGCCCGTGGGCCAGATGTGGCCCGTGACACCATTTCATGTGGCCCTCCACTGCCTTCAGCACACCAGGAAGTGCCATGTGGTGGAGGAAGGGCAAAATGGCCATCCAGTCCCAGAAGCTGTCTGAGGGAGCGTGACCCGGCCCCCAGCTTTAAAAGGTTGAGAACTCCTGCTTTAAAATATGTGTTAGGTTACATTGGGGTTAGCATAATTGTTTGTGTTTTTCTTTCAGTGCTGCGTTTTGGCACTTCTGGTTTAAAATGAGTAAATGCGTTTGTAAGTACATTACCATTGGATCAAATGGTTTTTTAAATGTCATCTGGCTTTTTTCCCCTGAGTTTTTTCTTGTGTTTTTATTGGGAGGATTTTAAAAATATACAGTATATACAGGGGGGAAAGCCAGAGAGCATTTAAAAAAATCTTAAAACCAATTACCAGAAGTCTATGTCAGTACACCTGCTGATCAAGGCTCCTGGGAATTGAACTCCAAGAACATCTGGACTAGAGAGCCAAGTTTGCTGACCCCTGGTCTTCAGGAAGCCCCCTTGCCTTCTATTGAGAAAGAAAGCTCCTCTTAGTGCTTGTTGTGAGCTTCTTACTAAAAAAGAAGCTAGGCCTAACTAGGCCTCAAAGTCTTCACGCTTAGGTCTTTCTTCAAAGTGCAGCAATTTTGACTACCACCATTGGTGTTGTTAATCATAGAATCATAGAATAATTAAGTTGGAAGGGGATCATCAAGTCCAACCCCCTGCTCAATGCAGGAATCCAAATCAAAGCAGATCTGACTGATGACTACCCAACTTTCTTTTGAATGCCTTGGGAATTTGAGTGTTCTCTACCTTCTGAGGTAATTGGTCCCATTGTTGTACTACTCTAACAGTTAAGAATTTTGCTCTTGTTATTCAGCCTATATCTGGCTTCCTGTAGTTTCCGCCCATTATTATGTGTGCTGCACTCTAGGATGATTGAGAAAGATCCTGTCCCTTCTCTTTATGACTGTTTTTCAAGTACAGTACAGTGGTGTCTCGCTTAAAGAGCATAATGCATTCCACAGGATTGCTCTTTAAGCGAGTTTGCTCTTTAAGCGAAACACCATTGTACATGACCAATTGTTGGGGGTACTGCAAACCCCAATTTATTTGTTAAGCGAGTTTTTGGTTGGTTTTATTTGTTAAGCGAAGCGAACATTCAGAGAAAATTCTGCTCTTTAAGCGAGTTACTCTTTAAGCGAAACGCACTTTATGTGAGGTTTGACTGTACTTAAAAATGCTATCATATCTCCCCTCCATCTTCATTTCTCAATAGTACAAGACAGCAATGACAGTTGAATTAACCAGTGACTACTGGTGTTGCTACCCTAGCTTAAGCTGTGCTTTTGATTACAACATCTACCTTTTCTAGAAGTATTGATACATTGCTGCCAGATTATTTGTTTGTTTGAATCTCTTAATCCAGTGTCCCTTTTTTTTCTCTCTCAACAGCATTACTGCAAAGCTTGAGAGAGCTTTGGAAAAAGTAGCCCCACTCCTTCGGGAAATCTTTGTGGATTTTGCTCCTTTCCTGTCTCGAACACTGTTGGGCAGTCATGGACAAGAGCTTCTAATAGAAGGTAATAATTACTTCATAATTATTGTCAATTTTTGCATTACTATAAAAATGCATGCAATGTGTCAGTTTTTCAGCTTTGCAGAAGAGACATATTTAGATTCAGATAATGGTACATTATTAAAGAAATAGATGCGACATTTTATTTACGTCTATGAAGTTCAACTACATTTAATATTGCTGTTTGTATACTATATAGTTTACAATTTCAACTGCAGAAGTATTCCCAAAGGAAATTTTTATTTACACTGGTTTATTGAATGTGCTGTTTAGATAGCTCAGTGGTTTAATAACAAAACCTTTTTAGAGGCACCATCATTCTTATAATTAGATTCTGAAGTTTTGGATAAATCAGTCAGGGCCTGCCTGACATGCTTTTGGCTCACTGCCTGGCATCTTTTGTGCTTTTTTTTACTATCTAGAGGTGTTCAGAGGTTTTAGAGGATAAAAAATTAGTATATATTTGAAGTAGAATGTTGCTGTGATGTTAGGGGTTGTAGCAATCAAACTGCTGTCATAGTTTAAACTACGATCACAGTACAGTCAAACCTCACATAAAGAGCGCTTCACTTAAAGAATAACTAGCTTAAAGAGCAGAATTTTCTCTGAATGTTCGCTTCACTTAACAAATAAAACCAACCGAGGCACAACTGTACATTATTTTGGTGAATGGTAATAGTGGCTCAAGTGGTTAAGATGCTGAACTTGACTAGAAGGTCAGCAGTTAGATACCTGAGTACTGCATGACGGAATGAGCCCCTGTCTCTGTCTCAGCTCCTGCCAACCTAGCAGTTCAAAAGTGAGAAATTGCAAGTAGATAAATAGGCACCACTTTGGTGGGAAGATAAACAGTGTTCTCTGCAGTCCAGTGTCAAGGCATCCCTGCCACATGCCCACGGAAATGTCTGCAGATGTAGACAGCACTGGCTCTTTAGCTGTAAACAGAGATGAGCACTGAACCCTAGAGTTGGATACGACTGGCTTTCGAGCAAAGGTGACCTTTACCTTACCTTTAATATGGTTATAAGTAACTGTGTGCCATCAACTCATTCCCTTCGTCTGAGGACTTCGTGAGACTATGCAGCTTGCCCATGGTCACACAGTGGGGACTTGAGTTTCCAGTCTCTGGCTCTGTATGCAGATACCCAACTTACTAAGCTATGAGCCAACAAATAACTGTATGCCTTCAAATTGATTCTGGCTTATTTATTTATTTATTTATTTAATCACATTTGTATTGCCACCTTCTCACCTAGGTGACTCTGGGTAGCTTACACATATAAAAGCACCATAAATATAAGCTTCACAAAACCATGAGATAAAAATGTTAACATTTAATTATTTAAAAATTTAAAATGCCCTCCCCAAACAGCCACATCATAAAATTTCTAAAAACTGAAAGCTGGAAGCCTGAGTGGCACTCATATAAGCTAGCCTGGAGTGGCTATTATCTCCCCAGCCGCCCCCCACCCACCCACTGCACCAGCCAGGTCTTAGGGTTTTTTCTAAAGGTTAAAAGCTCTGCCTGAGATGAAGCTCAGTTGGTAGGAGGTTCCACAGGGCCGGAGCAGACACAGAAAAGGCCCTCCTTCTCAGGACTATCAGGAAGCCCCTCCGGTCTGCTAAAGTGGGATGGGCAGATATCCTTGGGGTGACACGGTCTCTTAAGTATCCTGGTCCACTACCATGTAGGGCTTTGAAGGTCATCACCAGCACCTTCTAATTATAGAGAATATACAGATGTGGTTTACCATTACCTTTTTCTGGGACTGCCCTGGAACTGTGGGGAATAGACTGCGAGTTAAGTATTAGCTGACTTGATAGCTAGGTGAGTTAGGTACCTGGCTAAGAAGCCAAATGTTAGTAGTTCAGTTCCCAGAGTGCATGCCAGGAGAGCCAACCTGTATGACGTTTGGTAAGCCACACAGTCCGAGGATGCCCCCAGAAGAAAAACTATGGTAAACCTCTTCTAAGTACTTGATAGCCAGAAAACCCTGAAAATTGTCACCATAAATCAGAATTGACTTGATGGCATGTACTTTTTATTATTAATATCATTATATGCACTTTCTCAATAACCTAATTCTGTGAACAATATGCCTTAGATCAGGAGTTCCCAACCTAAGGCTCATGGGCTGATCCGGCCTGCAGTGCTATTTAATGTGGGCCTCTCCTCCAAGGGCATTAGAGACAAAATGGCCACCCCATCATGCAGGCAGGGCAAAATGGCCATCCAGCCCTCAATGCTGACAGAGAACGTGACCCTGCCCCCGGCTTGAAAAGGTTGGGAACCCCTGCCTTAGATACGTAGGCCTATATCCTTGGTGGAGTTATCATGTGTGGAACAGAAATAGGAAAGTAGTTGTGGCTATTTGGAGAGATACCTAGGCCTTAGGAGATGTTTATTTTCAACTGTGAATGGTGGTGAAAACAATCTGTGCTTTGGTGAAGGTTTGGATCTAGTATCCTGAACGTTTTGATCAAGTAGTTTTTTACTGTGGAGAAGTCCTTTTAAGACATTTGCTCATCTCTCAAATAATGGAAAACATGATAAGAAACATTATTTTGAGACTTCTGTGATGATTTATTCTAATATTTCATTATAGTGGGACCAGTTGCCAGAATGACCCATCACACAAATCTTCAAAATGACATGCTAAATGTTATTTGAATAACCAGCCAATGTCTTTAAATCACTTCATAATGACTAATGTATTATCTCACATTGAAACAAATTTATTAGCTCCCAGTGAAGCACATAATGGAATAACTTTACTTATACCTGTATGGTTACTTTTGCTAATTACCTGTTTTAAAGTTAATGAGTTTGATAATTTAATAGTAGGTTTTCTAGACTAGGGTACTTCAGGAGTGTCTAATGATGTAACTTAAGGGGGGAAATTACATAAACTTTCTGGGGAGGTTTTACTATCCCAATCCAAGTTCAAAATGTATCTCATGGTAATATCCTGTTCCAAACAAATCCATGTGTTAGATGAAGTGTACTTGTGTCCATTTTTCAGCACTAGTTTTCTTTGGACCCCTTCTCCCCAATATTTACCCCAAAAGTTTTCATTGCTTCATGGTAAAACCAAATAAAAAACACAACATAATTTTAAAAATATGTATTGGAGTATTTTATATCCTATTCTGATGTGGACTTCAGGAAAAAAAAATTTAATATATGATTCATATCTTCTTTTCCAAATCAATGCTGTTTGGAAGAATTGACCCAAAATATTATATTGCACTGGAATAAAAAAAACCCACACCAAATAAGAGAGTAATGATTAAAAAAGATTACTAGAAAGTTTCTACAATAGAATGAGGAGTCTCAACATATTGAAACATGAAAAGTCAACCGCTGGAGAATTTTTGTTCTTGCTTATCAGTGAAAAGTTGATTACAGTAATACCCCGGATAACGATTGCACCGGATAACGCTAAAACGGCATAACGACGACAAATTTGGGGGGGGGGAGATTTGCACTGGAGAACGTTCTTTCTAGCGTTATCCGATCCATTGTAATAAAGAAGTAAAGGAGGCCAAAGCTCCTCTCCCTGCCACTTCCCTCCTTCCCCCCCCCACCCCTGGCAATTTGGGGACTCCCCACACCCACCCCACTGCCTGCTCAGCCACGAGAGAATCCAGCCCAGCCCTGGCCCTGCTTACCTTCAAGCCACTATTGCTTCTCTTGCTGAGCTGCACGCTCCGACTGAGCCAGGATTGACCAGCCGATTGCAGAGCACAGAGCTATGCCTCATGGCAGGCAGAGGCAGCCGATCGCGTCTTTTTTCCTCTCTGTATTTAAACTACAGGGAGAGAGAGGTTTGTGTTTTTTTCTTTCCCTTCCTGTATTGAAACTACAAGGCTCTCTCTCCCTGTAGTTTAAATACAGGGAGGAAAAAAGACGCGATTTTCTTTCCCTTCCTGTATTGAAACTACAGGGAGGGGGAAAGAGAGAGAGGTGCTTTCCCCGACCCTACTGCAGTGGCAGAGACCGCTGCGCGTGGGGGATGGCTTTAAAGGCAGGGAGGTCTCTTTCTTTGCCTGCCTGCCTTTAAAGCGGTTTGTCCCTGAAGTCAGGGCTTTTTTTTTTCTAGTGTTGTTCGATGCATGCATCGGACAACGCTAAAAATCGGATAACGTCATGACTTGTGGAACCAAGTCATAACGTTATCCGGGGTATTACTGTATTATTTTTACATCATCAGCAGCTATAGCCTGGAAAAAAGGCTTTAAAAACTTAGTATTCATCTATGCAAAAACAAACACACATGCACCCTTATTTTGTAGAAAGACCCCCATATCTTACTCAAAATATCAGGAATGGAGGCTTTTGCACAGCCCACTCTAATGGTTTTTTTAAAATGTTGGATTTTTAAAAAATGTGCAAGAGTTATTGTAATATCATCAGGAAGTAACACTTTTTAAATGTTTTGTTCACAGAAATAAAACTGGTTACGTTAAATGAATGAAATACAGTATGGGAATGTGGTTTTCAATAGTACAGGCAATTTCTGTGAATTTTACAACGAGAAGTGCACCAACTCACTACAAAGGATATTTGGTCTGCTGAAATGTTATAGAATTTATATTTATTTTCTAGGATACAGAATGCTTCCTGTACAGAAAGTCTTGTTCAGTCCAGTGTACCTGAAGAGGTGCCACATTACATTAAATGTACTAACAAAGAGGTTCCCGGAATGATTGAGTATGAATGATGAAAGGTTAAACGGATATTCACAATAGACATTTTACGTGCTTGTGTTCCAACAGAAGCAGTGCTCAGGGTCTTAACAATTTCTGTCCTGTTTGGCAGAAAATGCTGTAAAATGGGAAAGACAGGGATATGCTGCACAGGAGGAACTAAAGAACAGTTGGTGAAGCAGGATTCTCATGTCATTTTGGCCACAGCACAATCTGTTTCGAGCATCTGCCCTGGTCCATTTAAGAGACAAAAAAAATTCTACCTGTGGTGGATCATATCACATCCTAGTGAACGGTTATAATACATTACAAACCAGCACTTGAATGATTAGGATTATCTAAGTTTTGAACAGTTATGCATTTTAGTCATTTTTGTTGTCAATCTATTCTTAACTTCAAAATGTTATTAGCATTCAACTAGTATCTAAAAGTAGATAATAAGAAGCTCAAACTAATATTCTAAAATATGAACACACATTTGGGAGGAGGGCCTTTGGAGAACCCTCAAGAATTTTAATTTAATTTAATGTTCTAATTTGTATAGCCACCCAACTCAAAACAACTCTTGGTGGCTAACAAAATTAAAAACAATACAGCAGCCCAAAACATTAATACCCCAATTTAAAAATACTACAAGAATTAAAAGAACGAAGATTAAAAGAATGAGGGAGTGATATTGCTATTACTGTATTTTATCAGCCAGCAGGTGGGGGGTCACCACATCACTGGTGCCCCACACCTGCTTTGCCAGCCAGGTTTTTAGTTCTTTCCTGCTAGGTTGGCAGGAGCTGGGACAGAAATGGGAGCTCACTCCGTCCTGCAGTATTTGGGTATCAAACTGCTGACCTGCCTCCCTTGAGTCAGCATCTTAGCCACCTGAGCCACTGCAGTCCTTAAACACACTAATATGACTTTTGTTGTTGTTGTTGTTCAGTCGCAGTCAATTCTGACCCTTTGCGACTCTATGGACCCTTGGCTGCCAGGCACCTCTGTCCTCCACTATCTTCCTCAGCCCACACAGCTCTGTGCCCATTGCATCTACAATACCATCTAGCCATCTCATTTTTGGCCGCCCCCTTCTTCTTTTGCCCTCTACCTTTCCCAGCATCAAGGCTTTCTAAAGTGAATCATCTCTTCTCATTTGATGTCCAAAGTACTTTAGACAAAGTACTTTAAACA
The DNA here is from genome assembly GCA_030440675.1 of Furcifer pardalis. NCBI lineage: Eukaryota > Metazoa > Chordata > Lepidosauria > Squamata > Chamaeleonidae > Furcifer > Furcifer pardalis. Next base: position 91,650,527 of record CP126895.1, on the reverse strand, counting down.
AAGTACTTTATAACTTTTATTTTATAACAAATGTTAATGGATTGTATGATTTTTAATCTAGTCTAGGTCTGTCCATTTCAGATTACATTTTAATATCCTTTCTAAATTGAGCATTTTTTTTAAAAAAAAGTGTTAAAATGTCTTTTATTTAATAGGAGAGAACAGATGGAGGAACTAGAAGAACAACGATTTTAAAACAGAACCTAATCCTTAAAAGTAATATAAACATACGTTATGACCATTTTAAAGAAAGCACTATTTTCAAGTAGTATAAATGTTAGGTAAATTTTATGTGGGACATAATTCAGTAATGTTCTGTAATATCTGTGAATAAAAAAAATGAAATTATATACACAACTTACAGTACTAATTATTTCCTCAAACATTCTCTCCCTGGTCAAGCAGAGAGAGAACAAGTAGTGTACCAGTATGAGCAATGTTCCCGTATGAAAATGGCTTTTTATGTGAGTTTGGTGGGTGAGTGGGGTTTGCAGATGACTACAGAACTGAAGAGGGACAACATTGCTTAAGAATATCAGAAAGTAAACAAAACAAAAGACAAAAAAAAACCCAAATGCTGTGTTACCTTAAAGACTAACTCTTGTATTGCTTATGAACTAAGAGGAGCTTAGTCTTCTAGCAGTAGTTATGAACATGCTAATTATGGGCAATTTGACTGTTCCCTTTGCATAGCTCTCTGTTTTTTGTCAGAGCCTAATGCTTGATGTGGTTCGCAGGTGATAAGTGTCCCATTTATCTTTTTGATCCTTCACTACTTGAGCATAAGAAAAGCTGATCAATTACAGCAGTTGTCTTTTAAAATGATTTTTTTTAAATCTACCTCTCATTTAATTAATTAACTCTCTGCTTGTAAATCTGATAGGAGTGGAATGCTAGTACCTTCCTACAGCTTGTTCTGTCCTGCTGAACAATAAGATGGATCTGTTAGCAGAAGTAGGCACAAAAGAGTATTTATTAATTATGAGCAATAAATATACATAATACTGTATATGAGCGCTTTTGTCTCCAATGGCTCTTTGTTTTTGTCTATTTAAATCAATTTGCTGCTTCAGCATATTTAGAGCTGTAAGCGGTGAGAGGAGGGGTTAAGAGGAATTTAATTTCTGGGGGGGGGGGAAATACATCTACTTGTCATGCTATCATTCTAAATGACTTTTGAGTTGAGTTTAAAATCCTTCCTATTTAAAAGTTAAATGTAACTTTCACCGCATAATAAATTATTTAAAATGCTTCTAGGATGGTAACAGAGTATTTATACTACAACTACTCAAGTACAGCAGTAACTTTAAGGTTATCATGCTGTTAAGACAGAAATGTTTAACAAAAGCACCGTATATCAGAAAACAAAACAAAACAAAATAAAATAAAATAAAAAACACTGTAGCACTTTAAAGACTAACTGCTATATTTTTATTGTTAGCTTCTGTGGATCAAGTCCACTACCTCATTTAACGAAAATAATTCGTTCTAAGAGTCACTTTGCTATACGATTTTTTTCGTTGTATGATCCCCCCCCCCCCCATACTAATGAAAATCCCTATGGGGAAAAAATCATACAATGAAAATATCTAAGGGATAACAAAAAAAGTGCCAGGTAGAGTCTAAAGACACTACCGTCAGGGATTTAGTGCGTGAATTCGATGTGTTGAATTATGCTCATTAGTTCATTCATTTCTTTTATTCCATTCATTAGTTAAGGGTGATGTTTCAAATGGGGGAAAATAAAGACATTATGTTCATAAAATAAAGGTTTTCATAAAATGTTCATAAAATCTAAGGTTTTGTGAGCTAAGGTAAAAGTCATCCTTGACCGAAAGCCAGTCATATCCGACTCTAGGTTTCGGTGCTCATCTCTGTTTATAGCCAAAGAGCCAGCGCTGTCTGTGTCTGCAGACATTTTCGTGGACATTTGACAGGCATGGAATGCTGTTTACCTTCCCACCAAAGTGGTCCCTATTTATATTCTTGCAATTTCTTGTTTTTGAACTGCTGCGTTGTTTTAACCCAAAACCAGAAATCCCAATTTCACTTGTGTTTATTTTTTTATATTTTTTATTTTTCAATAAAGATGCTTTTAACCTTTATTTTCCATTCTCCCTGACTCTACCCACTATGCACACATGTCCATAAGCAGCCCACTGTACAAACAACAATTCACCACAGGTGAATAACTGCAAAGGATCTATTTTTAATAAATATTTCAATAGTCAAACTGCAAAGAAAAAGAGTTTTTCCTTCACGATTCCTTGAAAGCAGTTCTTCAAAAAGAGGGAAAGCCAAAAATGAAACTGGTTATGAATTTAAAGGAGAAACTTCCTACAGTGTATCCATTCTCACACCAATGCATCTACAGTATTCTGAAATGGAGAGATTCTTTTTTTGAAGGAAAGAAGGTTAGAAAGAAAATGTGTTTTTTTTTTGTTTTAAACCTTCATAAAAATGTTTCTGAAGTCCGATCCAAATTGTATAAGTATCAAAAGAAAGGTTATTCTGTCCTATTTCAAGCGTACTTTAGATCACTTTGATCGGTCAATCGGTGTTTTTTTGTTGGATCACCGCCACCACCCCCCTGCTGCAGAAATGTCATTTCAACGTGTCACATTTTCCCTCAATATCTTTTTTGTGGATTCCTGCTTTGGCGTCATTTTTCTCCACATGTTGTATATGAACTGTCTCCACCTCGGGAATTTGTCATATTCACTTTTTTAATTGGTTTTCCCTCCTTTTTTGGGGTTTGTGTGACCTCTTTTTAGTGGCTTTTTGTACAATGCTTCATATATTATGTTTCTGAAGTCCAATTCCAAATCTGAAAGTGTCCCCACAAAGGTTAATCTTTCCTCTTTCAAACGCACTTTGGATCATCTGAATTGGTTGGGTAGTTTTTTTGCTGGACCCCCGAAAATTGACCCCCCCCCTATCAAAACTGTCACTTTCCCGATGCCACTTCCAAAAGCGATGATGTCATCGCTTTCCATTTTTGGCTTTTGGTTTCTACCAATTCTTAAATTCGCCGAGATGATCTTTCAAATGACATAACCCTTATTTTCGAGGATGACTTAGTTTTGGTGTTGCAGCTTCCCAAAAGTACATGATTTTCATTACATTGCTAGAGCTTCCAGACCAGCCAACAGAAACGTAAGACGTTAATAGAATTGATGTAGAAACAAACAAAAAAATCCCATAGGGACGCTGTGTATTGTATAACAAAAAAAAATATTATATAGGGCACCATGTTTTTCGGGGGGGGGGTTCGTTGTATGATAATATGTTAAATTTAATAATTCAGAGTTGCTGGGTAAGCTCACTTTAAAGAGATTTGTAATGTTTTCTTCAAAAAAAAAAAAAAAGGATGGAACCATTACAAAACTTCAGATTTCCTCTAATTTTCAGATTAAAATCTAAAACTGAGGAGATATCTTGATTTTACTTCATGGCCTCACTAAATTTTAAATGGCAACTAAGTTGTCTCTTTGACTATGCAGAATTTTCAGAATCAACCAGGGTTTGGGAAAGATAGCAAGACATGCAGTCTAGGTTCAACAATAGCCATAGCAAACCAAAACAGACATAGTCACAATTCTATTGATTTTTTTTTAAAAAAAATCACTGAATAAAGTGAATAATGATTATGCAAAACTTGTAGAAACAGTAAATACATCACAAAAGAGTACAGTAAATTATTTATTTATTTATTTCCTTCGACTTATTATCCCGCCCAATCGGGTCAAAAACCCAACTCTGGGCGGCCTACATACACAATTTAAAAATACATAGCTAAACCACAACTCAGTATAAAACCACAAATCAATATACGATAGCCCACCCACAGTTCAGATATAAACCAATACAATAATTAAAAGTCAAGCTAAAAGAAATTAAATATTTCCAAGTTATAAAATTATGCAACTATTAAAAAACAGAACCAGGGTAGGAAGGTAAGAACAGCGGGTGGCTGACTCATCTGATAAGCCACCCAACATGAGATCCGGTATTTCCGGATCCCCAAACTTGTCCTGCCAGCCAGGTTTTAAGACCTTTCCGGAAGGGCAGGAGCTCTGTTTGTTGACGTAGATCGATAGGCAGGAGGTTCCACAGGGCTGGGGCGGTCACGGAGAAGGCCCTCCTTCTGGTGCTAGAGAGGCGAGCCTCTCTAGCTGATGGAATTGCAAGGGAGCCTCTCCGATCCGCCCTGGTGGGACGGACAGACGTTCTTGGGGTGACGCGGTCTCTGAGGTATCCTGGCCCACTACCATATAGGGCTTTAAAGGTAATGACCAGCACCTTGAATTGCACCCGGAGACATACTGGCAACCAGTGCAGCCGTCGAAGCAGTGGTGAGGCACGAGCGTAACGCCCGCACCCCATCACTACCCGAGCAGCCGCATTCTGGGCCAGCTGGAGTTTCCGAATGGTCACCAAGGGCAGCCCCATGTAGAGCGCATTACAATAATCAAGTCTGGAGGTGACCAGTGCATGTGTGACCCTGAGCAAGGAGTCCCGATCCAGGAGTGGGCGTAACTGGTATATTACACGAAGTTGTGCAAAAACCCTCCTGGCCACGCCTGCCACCTGTTCTTCGAACAGTAGTCGTGAGTCCAGGAGGACCCCCAGATTACGCACCGGATCTGTCTGGGGCAAAACTGCCCCATCCAGAACCAAAGCTGGAAGCTCCCGGGATAACACAGGGCCCCTCACCCATAGCCACTCAGTCTTGCCGGGATTCAGCTGTAGCCCGTTTTCCCCCATCCAGACCCTGACAGCCTCCAGGCACCTGGAGAGGACTTCTACTGCACCGCTTGGGTCCCCACGGGCTGAGATGTACAGTTGGGTATCATCAGCATATTGATGGTACCTTACCCCGTGGGAACGGATGATCTCACCCAGCGGCTTCATATAGATGTTAAACAGGAGAGGTGAGAGTACCGAGCCCTGAGGCACCCCATATTGGAGGAGCCTAGGGCTGGACCTCTCATTCTCCAGACATACCGTCTGGGTCCTGCCCCTCAGAAATGAGGAAAACCAGGCCAACACAGTGCCCTGGATCCCCAATCCTTGGAGCCTTCCCAAGAGAATGTTGTGATCCACGGTATCGAAGGCCGCTGAGAGATCGAGAAGAGCAAGGATGGTCGGATGGCCTCCATCCCGCTCTCTCCAGAGATCATCCACCAAAGCGACCAGTGCAGTTTCCGTACCATATCCGGGCCTGAATCCTGACTGAAAAGGGTCCAGATAATCCGCTTCATCCAGAACTTCCTTTAACTGCTGTGCCACAGCCTTTTCCAGCACCTTAGCCAGAAAGGGTAGATTAGATACTGGGCGGTAGTTCGAAATTACCTTGGGGTCAAGAGATGGTTTTTTTAGGAGGGGGCGCACCAAAGCATGTTTTAATGGTGCTGGGCAAGACCCCTCCTCCAATGATGAATTTATAATTTTCTCAACCCAACCACCTGCCACCACCTTTGATGCTTTAACTAGCCAGGCAGGGCATGGGTCCAAATCACAGGCTGTGGCACGAACAGATCCAAGAAGTCTGTCCACTTCCTCAGGGTCCACTGGCTCAAACCGATCCCAGATAACATGGCCAGACTGCGCACCGGTCAACCCCAGTTCCATACGTTCCACGCCGGGATTAAACTTCGAGCGAATCTGAGCGATTTTCTCCGCTAGATAATCAGCAAATGTCTCAGCCGAACCCTGCTAACCAGGGCCTGACCCCCCTCTTCCAAGGAGGGATCTGGTCACCCGGAACAAGGCAGCTGGACGATTATCCGCAGAGGCAATAAGGGCGGTGAAGTATTGACGTTTCACCGCCCTTATCGCCACTAGGTAGTCTTTAATGGCTGCTCTAACTAGTGTTCGGTCAGACTCACTCCGGGTCTTCACCCAGCGGCGCTCTCGGCGTCTCTTTGCCCGTTTAAGCTCCCTCAGCTCTTCAGTGTACCAAGGGGCAGATTGGTGCAAACGGGGGCGGAGAGGCCGTAGTGGAGCGATCCTGTCCAAGGCTGCCGTCACTCTCTCGTTCCATGAGTTGACGAGAGCCTCTGTCGAATCGCATTGCAGGTCAAGAGGAAAACACCCCAGTTCCCTTTGGAATCCTTCTGGATCCATTAGTCGCCGGGGGCGGGCCCATTTAACTGGCCCTGCCTCCCTGCGGTGGAGATTCGCCCCCAGGAAGTCTAGGGTCACCAGATAGTGATCTGACCATGACACAGGAGAGATGACTAAATTCTGCAATTTCAGATCACTCTGCCACGGCTCCGATATGAAAATTAGGTCCGGGGTATGACCACTGCTCCTGGTAGGGCCCTGGATTACTTGGGTCAGGCCCATGGCTGCCATGGAAGCCATGAACTCCCGAGCCACCTCCGAGCCAGGCCCCAACGATGGCAAATTGAAGTCCCCCAGCACCATAAGCCTGGGGGACCCCAGCGCCAGCATCGAGACCGCCTCCAGTAGCTCAGGCAGGGAATCTGCTACCCTACAGGGAGGCAGGTATAGGAGCAAGATTCCCAACTGCCCTTTTGGGCCCACACGCAGGAGCAGGGTCTCACAACCCGGAATATGCGGAGCCGTGGCCCTGGCGACTCCCAGTGACTCCCTGGCCACCACGGCGACTCCACCACCCCTCCCCTTCTCCCTGGGCTGGTGCCAAATACCAAACCCAGCCGGACACAATTCAGATAGAGGGACTCCGTCCTCTGGTGCCAGCCAGGTTTCAGTGATGCATGCCAGGTCTGTCCGCTCCCCCAGAATGGAGTCTAAGAGTAGGGGGGCTTTATTGCAGACAGACCTGGCATTCACCAGCAGCAACCTGAGGGAAGGGTCACTCTTGACCGGCTGCTCAGGAGCTCGAGGTGTAGCCGGGGGGCTGGAACAGGGGACAGCAACTAAACATCTGTCCCGCGTTCCCCGTGTGCGGCCTGCCCCTCGGCTCCCGCTGTAACATCCCATGCCCGTTACCACACCAATTTGTGCTCCCGGGAACCCCCCAGCCGTATTGGGCAGAGCTCCTTTCCCATTTCCTGGCTGGCAGACTTCACTATTCTTCCACTTACCCTCATTACCCCACTCCCCACCAAAAGACCTCCTAGGGGCGTAAAATCCTTGGGGGCGAGAGGGGCCCTTTCCACAGTCCCCCGGGATGTTGTTTCGCACCCGGGGGTGAGAGCAGCGTCCCCATAGATGGCTTATATTCCCCGCCTGGCAGGAGAAGCTGGCCCCAGCAGCAGGGCTCAGCAATGGCGGCGTCCCTCTCTCCCACCGCAGGTGTTTCGAGTGGCGGTGGGGTGAGAGACGACCTGGCTGGAGCAGTTTTTAAAGGTCCCGGCTGACAGGAGCAGCAGCAGGGCTCAGCAACGTCAGCGTCCCCCTCTCTCAGCGTCCCTCTCTCTCCCAGCACAGGTGTTTCAAATGGCGGTGGGGTGAGGGACGACCTGGCTGGAGCAGTTTTTAAAAGGTCCCACCTGACAGGAGCAGCAGCAGGGCTCAGCAACGTCAGCGTCCCCCTCTCTCAGCGTCCCTCTCTCTCCCACCGCAGATGTTTCGAATGGCGGTGGGGTGAGGGACGACCTGGCTGGAGCAGTTTTTAAAAGGTCCCGCCTGACAGGAGCAGCAGCAGGGCTCAGCAACGTCAGCGTCCCCCTCTCTCAGCGTCCCTCTCTCTCCCAGCACAGGTGTTTCAAATGGCGGTGGGGTGAGGGACGAGGGGGTGTATGTATAAAGAGTGTCTCGCTTAGAGATTAACTTGCTTAAGGAGTAGAATTTTCTCTGAATAGTCACCTTGTTTAACAACTAAAACCAACCAAAAACTCACTTAACAACTAAATCGGGGTTCGCAATCCCCCCTCCCCCGAAATCACAATTGGTCACTTACAATGGTGTTTCGCTTAAAGAGCAAACTCACTTAAAGAGCAATCCTGTGGAACGCATTATGCTCTTTAAGCGAGGTACCACTGTACAGTATATCAATCTATATCTCATCCAAAGCTAGTTTGTATTATTATATAACAAATACAGTAAGGCAGAATTGACTTGATAGCAGGCTGCAATGATGATGATAAAACAACCATGGCTGACTTTGACATCTGTAGGCAAGAATGATGGGAAGAGCTCACTCCCTATGGAATAGTCCTCTACTATTTCCTTCTTGTAACAGTAGCTATCTTGTGAAACTTGTCTGCTTCAAATAGTGGCCAGAAAGATGTAAGTTTGGAAATTTACTTTCAGATAAACAGTGAGGATCAAATTTGTAATGATTCAGATTCCAGCTGAGTAATCTCTGCTTTTCATTACAGTAAAACACCGGATAATGCTAAAACTTGGTTCCACAAGTCTTGGTGTTATCCGATTTTTAGTGTTTTCCGATCCATGTTAAAATCCTATGGGATGGATCGGATAACGTTAAAGCTGTGATAAAATGAGGCCCCAAGTTCTTCATATATCCAAAATGGAGTTTAGTAGGTTTCTAGTCTATAGTAGAAATGTGGCTTCTTGTGCTAGCCAAAAGGGCCATTTGGTTGTTTTCACACTTTGGGGCCCAGGAAGGGAAGAGATAGACAGAGAGGCGCCCATTGTAAACAAGACAACCAGAGTTGTTTACCCAACTCTGGAATCTGATTGGAAGTAGCCTGATTACCCAGGTTCACTTGATACCTGGCGAGGGTCTGGCAGAGAGCCAGAGAGACAGTTCTAAAATGGTTGTCAACTAGGGAACATCGACATGAAAGAGAAGGGCTTTCCAACTAGTTCTTATCTCTGGAAATCTTAATTATGGTAACTTAGAATAGATAGACAGATTCCTTTTTATTTAGGGGAATGCTTGTCTGAAACATCCTTTCTCTAAAACAAATTAAAGTTAGTTTATTTTTCTATGCTGAGATCTGTAACCTGATTCATCAAGAATCATGTTACCAATTTAAATAAAGATATTTTCTTCAATCAACGCGTATTCATTGGAAATGGGATATTGGGTTAAAAAACAATAAGTCCCTCTTTTTTGCCTCTTGAAAAAGCTACCGTAACCTCTCAAAGTAAATGGGCTTGTCTTTGTAAACAGAGAGCCAGGTTTGGATCAGCCGGAATTGGCTGGAGAAGGAATCGTGAACTTTTTTTTTTCTTGCGTGAGTTTGGGAGAGTTCTAGAGGGGATTTTTTTGAATAATCCGCCTTGGATTGAACGCTGAGAGGTCCCAAGCAAGTGAGGAAGAGTGTGCATTCATCATAGAGATACATTGCAACTGTGCAGGCTTTAGCGGTTGTTATCCGATCCATCCCATAGGACTTTAACGTTATTCGATCCAATTCTCCTCCCTAGATTAATTAACGTTATGCGATTTTAGAGTTATCCGATCCAATCGTTATCCGGTGTTTTACTGTCTTATTATGTTCTTGTGAAGGAAATGGATCAGTTTGTTGCTTGGTCAGATTAATACAAGATACCTTTGATAAATATTACTAAATATGTCTTACAGCTGACTACTGGAAACATACAGGTAGATGTCTGCCTTTTACTTAATGCCGAAAAGTTCCACAGGGATCAAAGTCATTTCTGTACAATACAATTTAGCTTCGCTCCAGGTACTTCACACATGGCATCCTACCTATTTTAATGTTCATTGTTTTTACAGCACAGTCCTACATTGTTGTTGGCAAGAATGTGAAGGTTTGGGCCCCTTCTCACAATTCCATATGTTGGTGATTGCCATTTGAGAAATGAAACAAACAATCCTGAAAGGAAAATAATCTGGCAGTCACCAGCATATGGAATGGGGGAGGGAGCCTAAATCTTCATATACTTGCCAGCAAGAATGTAGGACTGGGTTTTTAGAACAATGAACGTTAAGAGAGGTAAGATGCCATGTGTGAAGCATCTGCTTTCAGAGGCTGGTTTGATTGTGGATGGCTGTCTGAAAAGCTTATGATAACATGAGAATTTTTGCAAAAGAATAACATTAACAATCCATTTGTAAACAATCTATTTTTATTGTGTATACCAGGGATTCTCAATCAGCAGCCCATGGGCTGGATGCAGCCCATGGCACCCTTTCATGTGGCATCCATTGCCTCCACCACACCCCGAAGTGCCATGTGGTGGAGGAAGGGCAAAATGGCCACCTGGCCCCTGAAGCAGTCTGAGGGAGTGTGATCTGGCCCCTGGCTTTAAAAGGTTGAGAACTCCTGGTGTATACCAATATGCAAAAATCTATCTAATGTGGTGACTATTTGAAATTCTAGGAAGGCATATTCTACTCTCTTCTTCTTCCATTGCAGGTACAGCCAAACCTCGCATAAAGAGTGTTTCGCTTAAAGAGTAACTCGATTAAAGAGCAGAATTTTTTCTGAATGTTCGTTTCGTTTAACAAATAAAACCAACCAAAAACCCGCTTAACAAATAAATCGGGGTTCGCAATCCCCCCCCCCCATAATTGGTCACTTACAATGGTGCTTTGCTTAAAGAGCAAACTCGGTTAAAGAGCAATCCTGTGGAACGCATTATGTTTTTTAAGTGAAGTACAACTATACTGTAGTTTTTTTGGAAGGCACAGTTTTTAATTTCTTATTGTTTTTGTTGTTCAGTCACAGTCAACTTTGACCCTTTGCGACCCCATGGACCATTGTCTGCCAGACACCTCCGTCCTCCACAATCCTCCTCAACCAGCCCAGCTCTGTGTCCATTGCTTCTACAATGCCATCTAACCATCTCATTCTGTGCTGCCCCTTCTTCTTTTGCCCTCCATCTTTCCCAGCATCAATACTTTCTCAAATGAAGCCTTCTCATTTGATGTCCAAAGTACTTTAGCTTCATCTTTACTATTCGACCTTCTAAGGAGCAATCAGGGCTGATTTCTTCTAGAATCGACCTATTTGTTCTCTTCGCTATCCAGGGGATTCTCAAAACTCTCCTCCAATACCACCTTTCAAAGGCGTCTATTCTTTTGTGCTCAGCTTTCCTTATGGTCCAGCTCTCACAGCCATACATCACCACCGGAAATACCATTGCTTTGAGTATGCAAATTTTTGTTTGCAATGTGATGTCACTACTTTTAACTATGTTCCCCAGATTTCTCATAGCTTGTCTCCCAAGAATCACTCACCTTTTTATTTCATGGCTACAATCACCATCTGCAGTGATCTTTGATCTTAAGAAAGTAAAATCTGTCCCTGCTTCTACTTCTTCTCCATCTATTATCCAGGGAGTGACAGTTCTTGTTGCCATTATCTTAGTTTTATTTATTTATTTATTTAAATTTCTATACCGCCCTCCTTGCCGAAGTCTCAAGCCAGCTTTTGTACTCTCTTCTTTCAACTTAATCAGGAGCTTCTTTAGGTCTTCTTCACTTTATGCCATTAGGGTAATATCATCTGCATATCTCAAATTGTTGATGTTTCTCTCAGCAATTTTGACCTGAACTTGTGAATCATCCATCCCTACATTGCTCATTATGTGCTCTGTATATAAGTTGAACAAGCAGGGTGACAAAATTCAGCCTTGTCTTACTTCTTTTCCTATTCCAAACCACTCTAACATTCCGTATTCTGTCCTAGCTGTTGTTTCTTGACTCGTGTACAGATTTCTCATGAGGCATATAAGGTGTTCTGGTATTCCCATCTCTTTAATTACTTGTCACATTTGTTATGGTCCACACAGTCAAAGGCCTTGGTATAGTCAATGAAACAGAAGTAATAATTAGCAGAAGAAATAAAAGTGAGCAAAGGTAAGCAGATAAATGATTTTTATGCTGTGAAGAAACTGTATCTGCTTTCTGTATCTGCTAATTACTAAAGAGAAATAATAACTTCATTTTATCTCTAATCTGCAGAAGACCTCTCTATCTTCTGTTTGAGAGGACACCAAGCAATGTCAAAGGGTCTAACACAGAGTTTCCCAACTTTTGGTTTTTGGACTTCAATTCTCAAAAGCCTAAGTCAACTCCCCAAAGCACTGTAGTGACTTAGACTTTTGAGAATTGAAGTCCCCCTGTGGGGTCTGGGACCCACATTGGGAACCACTGGTCTAACACTTCTATTCAATATTTTTATTTCAAAAGCCAGTCTGCTTCCTTCTTCAAAGACATACTACTAGAAGATGCTTGTTTTGTGTAAAACAACTGAAGTATATTCAACATGTAATTAAATTGGCCTTTAGGTATATAACAGAGATAGAAAGTTCAGTCTTACTCAGAAGGAAGAGGACTTTGTTTACAAGACAAGCTTGCCACCTAGAAGAAACAATAGTTTAACTATTGTCTGTTTGCCATTGTTTGATGCTGTGCTGAAAAGAGTCCCAGTATGTGCATCTCCCAGAACTAATCTGATGCTCTGCCAAGGTCTAAGTATTAGATAGCTATGTGATTTTATTATTTTCTGCTGTATTCCGCTTGATGGGTAATATTATAATGGTTATAGCAGCTGCTCCCTTGCAAGGCAGTCACCTTGCTTTCTAGTAGATTTTTATTTTGAACTCCCTGGAGCATTGGCAAATCTGAGGAAGTGGACTTGAGCTGTGAAAGCTTACATTAAAATTATCACTCAATCTTTAAAGTGCCACATTTTTTGTCTTCTTTAATTTCTTTTTTTAACTGTCATTTTGCTTAGTTTTTGGTCTGACAAATGTAAGGTGATTGAAGCATTGGGAGAATCTGTTGCCAGGCAGAGGCTTGTAGCTATCACCACAACTGACTTTTTCTTGAGTTTCTCCCACTCCAGGATAAAAAAAGGTAGTGTGGCTTAGTGGGCATGGCAAGGTTGTCCATGAACCTGCTAACCCTCTGATATTTGGAAACAGGTTTAATGTAGGTCTGGAAAATGTGCTTAGCCATTGTGTCAAGGTCAAGAGTATCACTCTTGGAACAGTGACCTTAGACCATTTTAAGATTTATAACATTCTTGGTGATCAGATAACATTTTATAAATTGATTCATTGTTTGAATACTTCACCTCTCATTAGAGGATGAGAATAAACCATTGTTTTATTCATGGCAAAGTCTTCTCTAGACATCTACATCTTATTTATACTATTATTATTATTATTATTATTTAGAAAATTGGTTCAAGGCAATTTTATTTAACTAATTGCTTCTATGCATAAAAATCCAAATCTTTTTTTTTAAATGATTAATGTTTGTTTCCACTTTGTTACAGGCCTAGTATGCATGAAGTCAAGCACCTCAGTGGTTGAACTAGTTATGCTTCTTTGTTCTCAGGTAAGATGATTCTTGACTTCAACAGTAATGTTTTCATTTGTTTATTTTCAGTGAAATAAAATTATTGAATAAGTGACTTTGCATATGCATACATAAGCAGTTACTGCTTGTAGCCATATTACATTGCATTGTTAGAGCGGGAATATCCAAATGCAGTACAATGTTTTGCTTTGTAGAAGTACATATTTCCCGATAAATAGCCCATCTATCCTAGCCATACACACATTAAACCTATGATTTTTACAGTATACTCAATATTTAATTATATAAGATTTATTAAAACAGAATTAGTAATTAGATCAACTTAAACCTAGCAACTCTGATCTTAAATATAGATTTTCAACACTACAAAACTTTGTTTTTATGTTGCTGGTTCTAGTAGGTTTCTCAATGGCAGTATTGCTTGCCTGAATTACTTTGCAAGCCAGTTAATTTAATGCAGCGTCTGAAAATGTTTGATATTGATAAAGTAACTTGGTCTAAGATATAATAGGTCATAGGCAGACTGTAATGCAGGGTTCATGGAAAACTGAGTAGTGTAGAGATTTTTATGATTAGGAATGACAACATATATCCCTGATAAGCAGTGATATAAACAGGTTTCAAGGTGAGATTTTGTTTTATTGTAACATATAAAATATCTAAAGAAAATTGTCATTTTACCTTTTACCAATCCCAGTGAATACAGTATATATAATTTCCATATACTACTCTAGAACCTGCCCCTCCGTAGTAATTTTTAGCAACAACACATGTATCACAGAACACATATTTTCACGTTTGAAATTGCACTCACGTAGATACCTCTTTGTGTAAAATCAGTTAATTTCAGTCACTTAGTTGTTATTAATTTTACTAAGTTTACACAGCTACAGTAGGTCTGTTTTTCCATCAGTTTTTAATAACTTATTGTTCCTGTGAATAAAATATTTCCATACTATCCTGAGGTATACATTAGTGCAAGTAATTGTACATATGTTTCCTGCTTACCTGGTCTTTGCTGGTCCATAGGCTGCCTTGCTTGTTTGGATTCCATGGTTGGGCCTTTTTTCTTACACAGAGAGTTTCTGGTGGGAGCAGATAGCATACATGCAGCAGGAATGTTCACTTTAGTTGAGCCTTTGAAAAACTATCTAATAGAAAACTTTAAAAAACCCATTCTTCCTAATATTGTAGTTAAATCTTTGGTTTGAAGAATATTGCAAAATATTGTGGTAGCCTTTGTAACAAGAAGTTCCTAGACAGGTTCTCAGGAGAAAGAAAAACCCAGCAGTGCAGTCCTGTGCTCTTTGTTTTAACTGCACTTTGCAAGGATAAAGTGGAATGCAGCATTAGGGTCTACTGTTTTGATGGCCTCATCATCTAATCATAGGTTTAACATTACTCATTTGCTGGCTCCATGAATTCCTGCCATTAAGGACTCTAGAGATGTAACTTGCCTCAAATATTGATTGTGAGGAAGAGTGAGAAATTTAAGCTCATGTTCTGTTTTTTTCCATTCTTTTAAGCAGTGCAGTGAGGCTATTCAGCAAACAGAGCAATATAGCAACATAATATTATTTATTTTATAATACTACCCAGAAGTCTATTTTTGTATGCGGGTTTAAAACTCCCATGAAATAAATAATATATGAAAGACAGTGCTAGGTGAGCTAATGCCTTCCATTCTCCATCCCCAAATATCAGATAGATTGTCACATTGAAGTGTTTACAATTCTAAGTTGTTTACTTTTAATTCTGGAGTTGATGTGCTATACTCCCAAAATGTCTCAGAAGATGCTCACGTTTTGCCTTCTTATGTGTCTTGCCATTGCAGAAATATAATATGAAAATATGTGCAGAAGACAGAAGGGTTTGTTTTGTTTTGTGGGAAACAGGGAAAATTTATTCTTCTTGCTCTATATCTTTATGACTCTCAAATCTCCATTTTATTTATTGAGTGCCATCAGTGCATTTTACGCTTTATAAAATAAAAGAGGACACATTTTTATTCTTAGAATCCTAAAATAAAACTAAAGCATGACCTAAAATAGCTTTGTCAATGCTTTTCTACCAGTAATATTTTATTTGAATTTTGCTTCATACTGAGGCAGTGAGTAAAACTGGAAAACTGGAGTCCAAGTGATACTCAGCAGTGTCATAATGTTTCAGATCATTCAACAATATATGTTCCTAATTTGATGACTCCAAACCAACTGTTCCTGTTAGTAAAATTTCCCACCCAGCAAGCCTAAAGTGTTTGTCAGCTGATAAATAAGTGAGCCTGAATATCTTGCTGATCATGTGTTATATATGCTACTTCCTAGGCAGCTAATTTTTGGGGCCAAAAGATAGATTGCATCAGCAAGTGACTAATGTGGTTAATTTTGCCAAATGCTGGTACCTAAAATTATAGTGAGAAGCAAAAGAAAAAGGGGACAGAACTGGGGTCAAAATACTGAATGCAGCTCTTCAGTGACTGTCACATAGACAAGAAATATTATAATAGATAGTGCAAAGAAATAGAAAAGAACATCAACAGAGGAAAAAGAAGAGCTCTCTTCCAGAGGATACAAGAGCTCAAAGAGAAATTTAAGTTTAGATTAAGAATATTGAAAAACCAACAGGGAGACGTGTGATCTGACCAGGAGAAAGTTAAGAGAAGGTGGAAACAGTTTCATGAAGACCTATACCAAAAGGATGACAAATTCCTTTGATGAGGAATCCTTTGATGAAGAAATTGCAGCTGTATTAAGTGAAGTGAAAGCTACTCTGCAAGCACTTAAAAGAAATAATTCACTAGGGTTAGATGGAACACCAGTAGAACTGTTGCAAGCCACAGAGACTGCACCTGTCAAAATTGTAACAAGAATATGCAGACTAATATGGAAGACAAAACAATGTCCCATAAACTAGCAACATTCAATATGCATTCCAGTACCTAAGAAAGGAGATGCCAAGGAATGCAGTAACTGTGCATTCATTGTTCTAACTTCCCCATGCAAACAATGTGATGCTCAAGGTATTGCAGCAAAAGTTTTTACTTTATTTAAAAATGATGTGTTGTCAAGTCCATTCTGACTTATGGTGATCCTTTTCAAGGTTTTCTCGATGGAAGTGGTTCATTGCTCCCTTCTTCTAGGGGCATCCTGGAACTGTGCAGCTTTCCCAAGGCAACACAAGTTGGCTCTTCTGGGATGCATCGTGTGGAATTGAACTTCCAACTTCTGGCTACTTATCAGATGCCTAACTCACTGAGCTATGTTATTTTATATGGATTGATAAATGTCTGATAGAATTCAAATTGGATTTCAAAAAGGAAGGGGCATTTGAGATATATTGCAGTTATCTGCTGGTTACTAGTACTGTATTCACCAAGTAATTTCAAAAGAAGATCAATTTGGGCTTTATAGACTACAGCAAAGCATTTGACTGTGTAGATTATGAGAAGCTATGGGCTGACTTGAAAAAAATTGATGTGCCTCAGAATTTTAATTGTGCTGATGTATTTGGTTGACCTGTACAGTTGTACCTCACTTAAAGAGCATAATGCGTTCCATAGGATTGCTCTTTAAGCGAGTTTGCTCTTTAAGCGAAACACCATTGTAAGTGAGCAGTTGTGGTGGTGGGGATTGTGAACCCCGATTTATTTGTTAAGCGAGTTTTTGGTTGGTTTTATTTGTTAAGTGAAGCAAAGATTCAGAGAAAATTCTGCTCTTTAAGCGAGTTACGCTTTAAGCGAAGCGCTCTTTATGCGAGGTTTGACTGTATTGTGGACAAGAAAGCTACTATTAGAATAGAATATGGAAATACAGAATGTTCTTAAAGGTGCCAGAAAATGATGCACTTATCTCCCTATCTGTTTGATCTATAACACATAATATATCATATGAATTCCAGCCTGGACTCAGATGAAAGAAGGAATGAAATTTTTTTTGATAAGAAGTAATTTAAGATACACAGATGACACCATCTTACTGGCAGAAAGCAGCAATGACTAGAAATATTTTTTTTTGGTTAAACTGAAAGAAGTGCCAAAACAGGATTGCAATTGAACATTAAGAAGGCATGAATCATGACTACCGAAGAGCTTCACAACTTCAATTTTGACAATAAAGATATTGAAATTGTCAAAGATTTTATATACGTACCTTGGTTCAATCATCAATTGAAATGGACACTGCAGCTAAGAAATCAGGAGACTGAGATTCAGAAGGGAAGCAATAAATGAATTAGAAAATATCATCAAATGCAAGGCTGTTCCTTTGGAGACCAAGATCATTCACATTGTGTGCATGCATGCGTGCTAGAAAAATGAAGAAATGGATCCTAAAGCAAATCAAGCCTGACTGTCTCTGGAGGCAAAAATGACAAAATTGAGTCTGTCCTACTTCAGGCACATCATGAGAAGGCAAGATTCTTTGGAGAAAGACAGTAATGCTGGGAAAGGTAGAAGGCAGCAGGAAAAGAGAAAGATAAAATAGGAGATGGATTGACCACTAAGGAACCACAACCTTACAGATGCCGAGCAGGCTCATGAGTACAGAATATTTTGGAGACCACTTGTTCATAAGTTTGTCTTACGTCAGAGGTAGCTTGATGGGACATAACAATAGAATGCCTCACTTAAAGAGCATAATGCGTTCCACGGGATTGCTCTTTAAGCGAGTTTGCTCTTTAAACCAAACACCATTGTAAATGACCAGTTGTGGGGGGGGGGGGATTGCAAACCCTGATTTATTTGTTAAGCGAGTTTTTGGTTGGTTTTATTTGTTGAGCCAAGCGAACATTCAGAGAAAATGCTGCTCTTTAAGCGAGTTACTCTTTAAGCAAGGCGCTCTTTATGCGAGGTTTGACTGTATGTAAGTGGTGCACATTTTGCAGTTGATTGAATTTACTGAGACTTAACAATTGGATTTAGGTTTGTTAAGAATATTGGGTACTGACAATAGCAAGGGAAGAGTAAGCTGTCGGCAAATGCAAAACTTTGATTCAAATATTCTGTATTAGACAATAAAAAAAAGAAAGACAGACAAAATGTTGTGGCAACTGAAAGACTGCTATACTGTATATTAATGTTAGCTTTCGTTGATCACCTCTTTAGACATATATTCAGAAATATAGCAGTTAGTTTTTAGGGTGCTACAATGTGTGTCTCCCCCCCCATCTGTTTTGTTTTATTTACTGTCTGATATGTTTCAAAAGCTTGATTCAAATGAAGATGAATTTGCCCTAATTCTTATTTTTAGTCTTGCTTACTTTATGCAGGAATATTCTTCTGATGAGGTAAAACTCTTTGATTCTGAAGAGCCTTCCATCAGTGGAATGAGGCGAGAGGGAGAGGAAAGGGAGAAGGAACTGGCAAAATTAACTCTCTCCCCATTCCACAAATAGAAACCTTCTGTAGATCAAACTGCCCCCTATCAGAGGAAGGACACCTTAGATGTAGCCTGCTGAGCAAAGTCTTGCCCCCAACAGTTTGTGATAAAAATTAGACAGCATTTGGAAATGTGGCTAGTTTTTTAATGTTCAAGAATAATTACATGTTTTGTCTGTTTCAGGAGTCTGATATATCTTGCGAAAGATAGATGAACAAGAAAGATTTTGAAGATTTTGTTTGTATAGACCAGGGTAACACTAGACACTGAGAAGGGGAAAGGAAATGCAAAGTTTGTTTTCCTTTCATTTGCTACAGCAAATTAGATGCTTTTATGCTCTTTATGTTGGAAATTCCATGTTAACGACTACAGATTAGCAAGGATGTCAGATTTTTTTTTCTTATCTGAGCTCCTGAATAAACTTAACATTGCCAAGGGCTCATGTCCAAGGTATGGTCTAAATTTACATGAAATATCACATTACAAATGTCTGAAGGTACATGTCATGGATAATTCAGTTCATATGGACAGGTTTTTAGACTCTGAAGGATATGCAATCAAGTCTGTTTCCCCAGAGGAATTCATTCTTTGTGAAAAATTCTCTTTAAGCCTTAAAGAGTTCTGCTCTAGGAATACTGTATCTTTTGGCATTGAGAAATGGCTGTTGTTTCTTTTTATTTTAGTTCCTACTTTCCCTTTTGAATAGTTTTCCTTCATGTAACCTATGTACTGTACAGTATTTCATAACACTATGCATTTCACAAATACAAATTTGAGTTTATAATTCAACTGATTCTGATTATTGCTTCTATGGTGCTTCTCTGGAAAATTCATAATATATAATGGCATATTCAGTACATTTGAATTAAGCTCATTTTTGTGAGTGGGTGAAATTAAGACACGTATTGTTTTTGACAAGATCTGTCCTTTATTAGCTAGTCTTTGTTCCCTGTAACCTAGTTTTATATGTCACAGCTGTGGTACTGTATTGTAGCCGATTTCTCAAATAAACCATGAAGCTTTTCTTAAAGTTTGGTTTTTTTCCCCTTTCGTTTCCTTTTTTTGAGTATAGTTTCTTCTTTGATACATAGCAGATTTGCTTTTCAGTAATATTTCCTTTCTTTTCCCTTTAAGAACTACAATAGAATCTAACTATTTCCAGATTGTTATAAAAGTACTCATGCTGAATAATGTTATCTTATATGAATCTTCACCTTTGGTTAGTAATTAAAGCTTTAAAATACACTTTTTTGTATCAGATCATTCAGCATATTTGTTTAGAGGGGAAAAAAACTCAGTATATATTATGTAACAATATTAATAGTTAGATAATCAATTGAAAAGTATAAACTATTTAATCAGAGAATAGAGTAAGTGACACTGTTTTTGTGAATGGAAACTCCAAAACACATTTGATAGCTATCATGTTTTAACTGAAAGACCCTTTCCCATTAATTTAGGTAAATCAAAAGGGACTTTCACAATGAGGAGATGTAACTTAGTGAAAACAGTAATCTTGAGATCTGGAATGAAAGTTTTAAATTAGGAGGGTCTGCACTGAAGCGAAAAGAGGCCCATTCATATCACCTTTCTTTAGGAACATGTTTAGTTTCAAAGATTATACACTGAATACATGATTACTCTAGAGACATTATGTGGGGATTGATGAAGGGGGATTTGACCTGATTTTTTTTATACCTAACAGATATGAATCTCTGAGAAGGGAATATAAGAGGACTCTATATTGCTGTAATCAAGTTATTGTATTTTAGAACAGTGTCTCTACAGTTGTGATCAATAGATATTTGAAAATCTTATACAAGTAGATAAAATTTATTTTGACCAGGCACCTTAAGGTTTTGATGAATAGTTTGTTCCTATTTCAAAATATCTTCATTAAAATTATCTGTAAAACTTAGCAGTTAAAAATACTTAAATAATTGTTACTAAGAGAGAGCAGTCATTGACCTGTTGATTTTCTCATATTGAGTCCTTGAGTAATTTTAAATGTCAAAAATAAATATTTTTTTCACATGAGTATATAAATTTGAGATAATTTGTGTTCTCAAAGTTGTACTCATCAATCCAGTGCTCCTGGATGCCCATAAAGTTTTACTACTTTGCTGGATGGATAGCTCAGTGAGTTGAAATAACTGGTTGCCAAGCCAGGGATCAGGAGTTCAGTTCCTCATTGTCCCCTCCAGGAGAAGACCCACCTATGTGGTCTTGGGAAAGCTGCAGAACCCTAGAGCAGGGATTCTCAACCTGTGGCCTGTGGGCTGGAAGCGGCCCTTAGTGCCATTTCATGTCCCCCCCCCTCACCACCTCCACCACATCAGGAAGTGCCATGTGGTGGAGAAAGGGCAAAATTGTTGTCTGGCCCCTGAAGCTAAGGGAGCGTGATCCGGCCCCTGGCTTTAAAAGGTTAAGAACTCCTGTCCTAGAATATCAAGAGAAGAAAGGAATGATAAACCATTTAAACCCTAGCAAGTGCTGCCATAAGTCAGAGTCCAGTTGATGGCACATAATTAATATTCCTTGGTGGGCACACATTTTTTTCTGGCTAATGAGTGACCTCAAGTCTAAATTAATAGAGCAGGGCTCATAGAGGTTCAGCTATTCCAACCATCCCTTTGGTTTGCTCTCCCAGAATAGGGGTAGACTGCCTCACTGTGTGTGGTTGCGCTGTCTGCAAATATGTCTATTTACTTTTGCTCAATTAAATGATAATGTATTTTCATATACAGTATCAGTGGTGGGCAGCAAAAAAATTTATTACCACACTGTGGGCGGAGCTGATGTCATGGGCAGAGCCAACATCATGATGTCATGATGTCCTGGGCGGAGCCGACATCATGATGTCATGGGCGGAGCCAACGATGTGGGTGGAGCCAAAGTAAAAAAAATAAAATAAATGGCTGCTAGTAAGTGTGCATGCGTCAAAATACCATTTGATGCATTCATGCCTCCAGTATTCAGTTTTGGTGTTTTGACGCATGCATACTTACAAGCAGCCATTTTGGGCTGCAAGGAAGGGTGGCTGGAGAGGCAACCGAACTGGTCGCCTCCAAAAAAAGTAACCATCCCGGGTGGTCTCCCAGGAGGGTTACTCCCCCCCCCCCCAGGAGTCTACCCAGATTTTTACTACCGGTTCGGTAGAACCAGTCCGAATCAGCTGCTGCCCACCCCTGTACAGTATAATGTATTGACTGCTTTAAATATTTAAATATGCTGAGCACTCTCATTATGTTCGAGAAAACAAATTTCAGTATGCAAGGTTGTGGCTCTATAATAGATAATTCATAATTGATCATGTATAAGACATCCTTGGAATCTTCGCCTGATTCAAAATGTCAAGTCACCATAGAGTCTGCTCTGGCATGCTTCAAAGAGTATACAAGCCACTGTCCCTCTTATCCACAGTTTCAGTATCCACAGGTTTAAAAATATTAAATAAAGCTCCCTAAAATACACAATATACAGTTGAACCTCGCTTAAAGAGCATAATGTATTCCACAGGCTTGCTCTTTAAGCGAGTTTCCTCTTTAAACGAAACACCATTGTAAGTGACCAATTGTGAGGGGGATTGTGAACCCCGATTTATTTGTTAAGCGAGTTTTTGGATGGTTTTATTTGTTAAGCCAAGCGAACATTCAGAGAAAATTCTGCTCTTTTAGCGAGTTACTCTTTAAGCAAAGCACTCTTTATGCGAGGTTTGACTGTATATGTATTTCACTAGAGGCCACTGCTTGCAGTGTAACAACTAACAGAGGCAGACAGTGTGGTAGCTCTCATATAGAATGATGGAGGCATTCATTGCCTGGGTATGTGTTAAATATATAGTTTGCTATTATCCACAGCTTCAGGTATCCACATAAAGTCTGAGTACATACCCACAAATGAAAGGGGGTTAGATCTGTATAGAGTTTATTGTTACCCATGGTTTCGCATATCTGCCAAAGTTATCAGAACATATTCCCCACAGATTTGGGGTGAAACCTATATAATGCAGATTTTAAAATGGGATAATTCACTATTCATTGAGAATTGAACCCAATTCAAATTTGGATTATTAGGAGTACAGACCAGCCAGCTTAGGAAAATTCTGGAGCAGATTATAAAGCAATCACTGCAAACAAATTAAAAACAATGCATTAATAACTAGAAGCCAACATGAGTTTGTCAAAAACAAACCCTGCCAGACTAATCTTATTTTATTATTTGATCAGGTAACTTCCATGGTGGACAGTGGGAATGCTGTTGATGTAATATATCTTGACTTCAGCAAAGCATTTAATGAAGTGCCCCATGATATTCTGACTAGCAAGTTTACCAGGTGTTGCCTGGATAGCACAAGTTTCAGGTAGATATACACTTGGTTTCAGAATCGTACTCAAAGAGTTCTTATTTATGGATCCTTCAACAAGTGGAGTACTACATGGCTCAGTCCTGGGCCCTGTGCTCTTCAATATTAATTTCTTGGATGAGGGAATGCACAAATTACATATCAAATTTGCAGATGAGACAAAACTGGGTGGAATAGCTAATACCTTTGAATAGACTTGAGAAAAGGAGACTGAGAGAGGCTATGATGGCACTCTTCAAAAACCTAAAAAAATCATATTGAGCAAGGATTCTCAACCTGAGGCCCACAGCACCATTTCATGTGGACCTCCACCACACCAGGAAGTGCCATGTGGTGGAGGAAAGGCAGAATGGACGTCCGGGCCCCAAAGCTGTTGAAGGTAGCATGATCTCCCCCCCCCCAAACTTAAAAAGGTTGAGAACTGATATCGAGGAAGAGCAGGATCTGTTTATCATCATCCCAGAATGCAGGACATGTAATAATGGGCTCAAACTAAAGGAAGCCACATAGAGACTGAATATCAGGGAAATCTTCTTAATGATTAGAACTACTGTGGAACCAACTGCCTCAAGAGGTGGTGAGTGCTCCAAAACTAGAAACATTCAAGAGAGTATTGGGCAACTATCTGTCAGATCTGCTTTGACTTGGATTCCTCCACTGAGCAGAGGGTTGGACTTGATGGCTTAAATGGCCCCTTTCAACTCAGTTATTCTATGATTCTGTAGCTCAATTAACTCCTTCATTACTAGTATTTAAAACTCATAGTAATGCAGTTCTTTGTTAACAAAGTGTTGTGGTTTCCTGCTCTTCTTAAGAGAAATGTCTCTGCTTTTGTTCCGGTTTTAATTATTTCCTTGGTCTTTTTTAAAATTTATTTTTAATTCATTTCCTCCTGAACCAAGAGTCTTTCTCATGCAAAGTGTAATGAGACAAGAAGGATTGACCAGTCATACCATAGTCCTCCAAACACTTGGCTGATTGTTTTAGGCAGAACAGTAGACAACAATAGGCAATAAAGTACTAGTAGACTGCATTAGTAGTAACTCCTTCTCATGCTGTGTGATGCCTGTCTCCACCACTACAGCATATTGGCAACAAGGCTCCTCCTTGCTTCAGCAAGCCCAGGGTGCTAACCTCATGCCTAACCCTCCTCCTTTCTCGTCCAGGCTTGGGAGCAGCAATTGTGGAATTGTAGTTGATTGTGCTCTAACTATATTCCTTTACTGACTTACAAAAGTAGTACTATTCAGATTGAGTTGAAAGGAAGGAGATTTTACTTTCAAAGGGTTTAGCAGCAACCTCAGTGTATTTGTCTGATGTCTTGTTGACAATATCCTGCAGGTCAAGTTGGGAAATCTGGAACTACTCAAAAAAGTTCATCTGGAGCTTAGGTTATCCTCCATTGATAATCTAAGCCAAAGACTGATAGCTTCTTATTCCATTATCAGTTACCAAGGTAGCAGCAAAAAAAAAAAAATTTTTTTAAAGTAAATACAGTTGGAGTCCTATAAACTTTTATACTATGTGTTTCTTCATCGCCTATTCTCTGGAAAGCCAAGGAGCTGACTGGAGTCTATATGGTTGTAGACAGCATAGGTGTAGTTTTATCAGTCAGTGTTCTCCATGTACAGCAGAGCAAAAAATACAACCACTACTCCTGGAATGAAGAGTTGGTGCAAGTCTCTGCAAGAACTATTTTAACTATCGTAAACTCAAATAATTAACATACAATTGTACCTCGCTTAAAGAGCATAATGTGTTCCACAGGATTGCTCTTTAAGCGAGTTAGCTCTTTAAGCGAAACACCATTGTAAATGACCAATTGGGGGGGGGGGGATTGCAAACTCCGATTTATTTGTTAAGTGAGTTTTTGGTTGGTTTTATTTGTTAAGCGAAGTGAACATTCATAGAAAATTCTGCTCTTTAAGCGAGTTACTCTTTAAGTGAGGCGCTCTTTATGCGAGGTTTGACTGTACTTAGGTCAGCGTCTTCCTATCTTAATGATAAC
Organism: Furcifer pardalis; assembly: GCA_030440675.1. Lineage (NCBI taxonomy): Eukaryota > Metazoa > Chordata > Lepidosauria > Squamata > Chamaeleonidae > Furcifer > Furcifer pardalis. The sequence continues at coordinate 91,625,574 of CP126895.1, read as the reverse complement.
TTCAATAGTTTATGTGCCACATTTCTGGTTAATAAAATAAGTGCTCCATCTTGACTTGAAAATGAGAGCAGAAAATGGTTTCATAAATAAAATAGTGTTTTATCTTGGCTTCATTTGTAGCTACCTGGACACCTGAGAATAAATCCAATACCTGTATTAGTCTTATTTAGAGTAGAGCCATTGAAATGAATTAGTCACAAGTCTGACTGATTTAAACAAGTCTAATTTAAGCAGACTAATGTTGGAGTTCAATCTTGGATAACAGAAGCAGAGTATTCTGGACTGATGTGATAGTGACATACAATTAATCATCCTAGTGAATATAATCTAAGCTGCCTAGAGCTTAACTGGCAGGAGATTTATGTGAGTTTAGGCAAGAGCCCCTGAATCCCAAAGACATGTCTCAACAATATTTTAAAATCTTTATTCATGGATAAACAAAGTACACGCAATCTATATCCGTGACATAACACTACATGGGAACTATCAAATGCAGAGATAGTTCATGAGGTAAGATATTTCTTCTAGGGAAGCAAGCTGTTTCTTCCTACTATAAAAACATGATGTAGCCAGCTGCTTTGAGCTGTGAATTTTCCTTTGTTTATGCACTTGCTCAATAAGTGTGTTGACGAGTCTATGTTGACTCATCAGATATGGTGGCATGAAAAGAGTAAGGCTGGAAATTTCTTAGATTTGGCTCTGTTGAAGGAGATTCAGAAAACGGACAACCCAAATTTGTAAGTTAACAGTTTATAATAGGAATATAGCAGGCATGATAAGATGGATTTTGTTAGAAAAAGTGTTTTGGAGAGGTATCTGGATGCTTTGTTGTTGTTGTTTTAATAAAGTTGTTTTACATAGCTCAGTGGTAGGATGCATCTTTTAAAAGAGCATTTTGAAGGTTCTGGTCATGTGGATTTGCTTTTAGTAGTAGGAAGATTATTGCCTTTTTATTCTTTCTTTTTAAAAAACAACAACAACTAAATTTGTGCTTCTTCTCCTGGCCGTCATAAGAGAGGTTATTCAAATCCACAAGATTGTAGAAGAAAGAGAAAGAGAGAGACAGACAAACCTCATCATTCTAGAATGGAAAAGTGATGTCATGAAAAATAATAATACAGTCCTTCTGCCACTAGAATTGTCCCACAGAATTTTATAGAATAATGTAATACCTGGAACATTTTTGGACAGTAAAGATTGCCCCTGTGGCCTTTTCTTATTTCTGTTTTTTAAAAGGTGACCAAAAATTCCTTCATAGCTTAATTAAAGAATAATGAACTAATAAAATTAGAATTTTTTTTGGAATAGTAACCGTGTTAGTCTGTGGTTCAGGCATATCAGAAAACAAAATAAACAAAACAAAATAAAAATAAAATAAAAAACAGCACCAGGTCTGAAGAAGTGGACTTGATCCACAAAAGCTAATAATAAAAATATAGCAGTTAGTCTTTAAAGTGCTACAGTGTTTTTTATTTTATTTTTATTTTGTTTTGTTTTCTGATATAATAAAATTAGAGCACATGTTATATTATAAAAGATTATGATTAAAGTTTTAAAAATTAGAGAAATAAAGTTTGTTTCTATATGTACTTAATTCTGCTTTATATGAAGAAAGAATAAAGAGGAAATCGTTAAAACTAATAAGGGTTAAAATAGAATCTGCTGCTAATTACATCTATTATTGCTATTTTGAGAAACTAGCAAAGGATATAAATTCTAGATGTAATAGGTACCCAAGGTAATTCCTAATGACTGCAGTGTTGATTTGTAGAATCATAGAGCTAATCCATAGATGGCCTTTTCTTAACATAACTTTATACTTCATTGTGTAAGAGCACATTTATGCATTTTGTTCCATGGACATTTTTTTGTTTCTCCATCCTCTTCTACCTTTATTCAGTCTTTATTTTACCTTTATTCTATCTGGCCTAGGAGTCTTGGGGATAGGAAGGTTTCCTATTATTACTGTTTGCTTTTATCGTGCAGCAGTATGAGGCATGTGCTTTTAAAAACACCAGGAATATCTAATAATCAAATTATTTGTTACTGGTTTTGTGCAAAGAAAGTGGCAGTCATTTGCCAGACAACTTTTTTGTTTAGTATCATGGAGTACACAGTAGTAATGTGTGAGTCTGAAATGCTGTAAAACTTGCAGATAAGTTATAGTAAAATGTCGACTTTATAATTTATATATAATTCAGATATTATTGTGTACAGTGTGGGCATACAAGTATGAATACCTAGCATCATAGTATTTTATAGTTAAGTAAAACAATAGAGAAAATAATAATATTTTGAAGTGCTGTCAAGCTAATTCCATCTTATAGTGACCTTCTCCAGAGTTTTCTAGGTTTAAAGTGGTAGAGTACAAGTTTAGACTGGCAGTTTCCCCAACCTTTGGTTATTGGACTTCAGTTCCCCAAAGCACTGAACAACCAATGTACTGACTTAGGCTTCTGGGAATTGAAGTTCCTCCATGGGGTGTGGAAACCACTGGTTTATAGTCTTCAGAAGTTACCAGTCTATTATTTTGGAAGGTGCAGCAGGAAATTCAAATCTCAATCTAGTTCATTGAGCTTTGTGCTAGTTTTATTTATTTATTTATTTATTCAGATTTATATTGCCACCCACTCGCTGAGGCGACTCAGGGCGGCTTACAGTCAAAACAGCAACAGTACAATAAAAATTATAAAATATAACATCACAAAATACAAAATACAACTATGTATTCTCAAGTTAGTTACATCTTGCAACAGCCCTTTCTTGGGGTTTCTAGGAATAGATCCATGCATTATTATTAGAAATTGAAGAAAACATGTGGATAGACAAAATGTTCAAAATGACACGGTAGACAGAAGTTATTTTAAAACAGGAAAACCTGTGATTTCATTATGTCCAAATCATTGTTATATACTTTGGCTTCCCTGCAGAAAATCAAGACAATTAACTCCAATAAAATTGTCTATTTTCTAGAGTATCGGTAAATTGTGTAAATTTATTCTGCAGTTTTTGAGAGTCAACTTACCAAAAGATGCTTTCATTTTGGCAGTTTCGTGTCTGGCCTAGTCATGGAAGAAGAAGAACATCACTGTACCTATAACAATAATTAGTCAAAGCAATATATTTACCTGGCATATTGCTGAATAATTCTAATATTTTGATTTATGTATCTTGTGCATGTATGTAGTATTATAGAAAGGAACATTTATAGACAGGTAATATGGGAATCAGAAACACATATATAGCACTGATAAAATCTTTATTAGAGTTAAATTCAAAGTAATTGCTACTTTTTTCTCTCCTTTAGGAATGGCAAAATTCTATTCAGAAGAATGCAGGACTTGCTTTTATTGAGCTCATCAATGAAGGAAGGTAATTAATTTTAACGCTTTTGGACAAGGACTCATTTTGTATCTAATTCCACTGGGCGATAATACTTTCACCATCTGCTCTAGGAAGACTAGAGGAAGAATTATTTTAATTAGACCAGTTTGTAACAGAAATGCTTTGCACAAAAATACTTTACATGGTGATACATCAAATGTCCTGAAGTGAACATCCTGAAGTGAACATTTATTAACTATAAACACCTATGGAACACTGTATTGTTTATCTGAGATTTGAGTTACCATCTTATTTAAACATTTTTTTACGGATAGAATGTAAGAAACTCAATCTGCAAATCCATCTGTCACTCCATCTGTTTTGGAACACCCTGTTCATAGTACAATAAAGAATATATGTAGTTAATGAAGGAGCACTGTTTTTATGACCATTAACCATGTTAGCTTCAGGTACTAAGTACTTTAATAGACACCTTCTGTATTTTTGGTAGATGTTAATGCAGTTAAGACTGGAGGTACAGTCATTTTTGAGTTTTATTTCTGTGGGAATTGGCTTGATCTTAATGTTGATGCTGTATAGAAGGTTTTTCTTTTTGTAAAATAGGTAACCTTTTATTATATTTATGGCAGACTGTTTAAATAAGCAAGTAACCATTGGTTTAAGGTTTTAAGTTGAGGCGATGGATTATTCAAACCTCAGTTATTACAATTAAATGTAAAAGTGAAGAAAATGTTCATATACCTTCTCAAGATATTTTTAGAAGATCCAATTTGAAGTCAACATTATATTGAAAATAGAAGATTAACCATGATGAAATACCAGATCTACAATAGGTGAAACTTTGTTTGCTCAATAAACACATTCATTTATCACTGCAATCCTTTCTGTGGTATATTTTATTCACAGAAAATAGTGAAAGCACGCAGGGTATGAAATATACAGTACTATGTAAATATTTTGTAAATAAAATACTTGTTTTATTTGCTCTCTTTCTGAGAAAAAAGGACTATATTGTACATAGGAGTAGTACTTCCCAACAAATATTTCCATCTGTGTGGATTTACTATAATTTTCACTGCAGAGATCAATGGCTGAACAGAGGTTCTAATGTCGTGAAATATACATGAGCTAAGCATATAGACCACTTATATCAGGGTGCTCAAACTTTTTGGGCTGCGGGCCTGACCATGTCCCCCCGGACAGCTGATCGGGCTGATCACAAGGTTCCTCACACCGAAAGCAGAAGTAAAATGTGTTCTGCAGCAGTGTTCTGTGCATGCGTGGGCGCGTTTTACTTCCGCTTCCAGGACTGGCGAGGGCAGGCCAGGCCAGATGAATTGGTGTTGGGAGCCATATCCGGCCTATGGGCCATAGTTTGGGCACCCGTGACTTATATTCTAGGGGTAATCAGGTGATTTTTCTGCATAATTTCCAGTTTTTCACAATCTGTTTATAAAATGAAATCTATCACTACATTTTATTAAATACCACTAGAATTGGATAAATTACAATTTTATTTTCTTTATTAGAATGCTCATAGTCCTTTGCCTCTGATGAGTAACATTTGCTGGGTTTTTAAAAATGTGAATACAATATTAATAAATGAACACAGAATGTCTGATTTTTTTCTAAATTGCATTTTAACCAATCAAATTACATGTTTCGGTTCGTCACTGTAACCCTGGCTTTTCTGTCTTGAGTCTTTGCATTTACCCTTCTGATGGCAAAGAGGAAATCGTTATAAATATTTATTTTTCATGATAGCTACAGTTTGAATGCAGTTCATCAATCATACCTAGAGAATGCAATTGTGCTGTTGTCAACAATTAACAGGATATAAACAGTTGATGAATGTGCAGTAGAATTAAAGTGCTCCCTTGAACAGCCTGAAATTATAAACTGGATCATTTAAAGGAATCTAACAAAGGATCTTTATAATTAAAACAAAACAAGGTTAATGGAATGTAAAATTGCATATAATTACTATGCAATTATGATTGAATTTTAAATTATGAATTGAAGAACAGTGCAAAAGAATTTGTGAATTAGCTTTTGACTCAATTTCCATTGATTTTTTTAAAAAATAATTACAATAAGATTATATAACCGGACCTGGCATATTTATAAAATGAAATCTTTTAATTACAAATGATGACAATAATTTAAAAATACTGGTTTTGGTCAGCACTATACAAAGCTCTGAAATTAATAAACAGATCCAGCAAGCTATATCTTACACACCCAAATAATTCAGAAAACAAAATAAATTTTTATTTTACTGTTTCCTTTGAACAGTAGACATTCATTTCAGTTCTCAAACTGCTTATAAACCCACAGTTTAAAACATATTTGTCATGTGTCATAAATAACTGCAAATCATCCTTGAATGTATGGAACCAGTTGCATGATTTGATAGAACAAGACTTGTATAGAATCTTCTAGAACGATGCTAGAATGTGGCCCAAGACTGCTATTCACATTGCAGTCTTATTTATGAGTATGCTTTTTCAGTGCAATGGTCATTAAAAGTCCCACTCAAATTTTGGACTGTTTTTTCACTTGTTTTGAACAATGTACCACATTGCTATATCAGACAGCTCTTTTGTAGCCAGAATTGTATCAGTTTTATTGTAAAGTTTACATAACATGCCACAGCTAATTGTGGCTATTCCATGAGGTGCCAAAACATGTTTTGGTCACATGCCTGGTCACATGCCCAATTGTGCACCTGAAATGTGCTCCAATTCCTCAGTTAGTCAAGGCAAATTATGCACACTTTACAGGAACACCAATAGGATTCCATCTTCTGCTTCAAAATCAGTTTATTATATGACAGGGGTTTTCAACCTTTTCAAGTTGGGGGCCAAGTCACGCTCACTGAAACAGTTGAGAGGGGCCAGACTGTTATCCCTCCCCATTTACAGTTGTCGTAAATGCATTTACGAAGTCCGTAAATGAGTCTATGGCCAATTCCACAGGTGGTGATGGTGTCTGGAGTGAGGGCAGGGACCAGATTATTTGTTGCTGAGGGTTGGATTTGGCCTGCAGGCCGCAGGTTGAGAATCCCTGTTATATGACATAGAATTTGTCATGGATATTTGCTGTTGTTAAAGAACATACAAGTAAAACATCTTCAAGTTGTGAAGATATTTTCATAGTTCTTTGACTATTGGAATTTGTTTTTAAACATTTATCCAGATTTTTCTGTATTTAATACAGTATTGGTTAAAATTCTGCTACATACCGGTAGTTTTGCTGGCAGAAAGGAAATGGCATAATATGGTCATATTCAAGAATCCAAGTAAGGCCTTGCTTTTTCAGGATAACAAGTAGCTGTGAAGTAAACGTATTGATAGAGAACTGGCACTTAATGCTGACTACACATTTTTGTTGGTGGTTTTTGCTTGATTTTATAGAACAATTTATTCAGAAATGTCTATTTAATGCAAATAAATTCAGTTTAAAATGGGTTGTTTCTCATGTATTAAATGTTTTAGTGGAAATACTTTAAATCTTAAATTCAATTAATTTCCCCTTCTCTAGGTTACTGTGTCATGCAATGAAGGATCACATTGTACGTGTTGCAAATGAGGCAGAGTTTATTTTGAACAGGCAGAGAGCAGAAGACGTACACAAACATGCAGAATTTGAGGTAAGCATAGCAAGTATTAAATTCTTGTTTGACCTTTTCTTTCATTTATCACCTGCACAGGATCTTCATAAAATACGATGTTTAAAAGGAGAAAGAAAGAACTGCAAGGCATTTCAAACCTAGTATTTTAAAACCTTGATTTTAAAACCTTTGTTACACATAATAACTTCATTTATTGTTTTAGCTCTTTGTTTTTTTGTCTGCTGGACTACTGTAATAGCCCATGAAATTATTTGTGGAACCCACCTAATTGGTTGCGTCAAAAAATGTTCTTCTGTTATTGCTAATGCAAGTCAACTCACCCTATAATAATTTTAATGTTTTAATTTCCACTGGCCTTCATATGGTGAAATCAAAAATAACCTAGGACCACAGAAATAAATAGAGCTGAAAGTTGCCTTGCTATTTCACATTACCTGCAGAGGAATATTCCTGCATAATGGAAGTGTGTGATGATATGTTGGGTCCTGGTAACACAATATGTTAGTATGCAAAAAGAGTTGAGCATAGATTGTATCTAAATATGGCTAATTCTGGATCTAGCCTATCATATATTAATGTAAACTTTAAATATTATTTGCTTAATAATATAAAAATTGTAGCAACCCTGTGAATAAAGACAGGCATGCAGGATATAACTGTTGACCAGAATCCTGTTGGTAATTTAAATGTTTTTAATCACTCCAGTATTGAGGCATGCCTGCCACAAGTCCACGGTAATGTCTGCAGACGCAGACAGTGCTGGCTCTTTGGCTATAAACAGAGATGAGCACTAAACCCTAGAGTTGGATACGGCTAGCTTTCGAGCAAGGGTGACCTTTACCTAAGTAAAATTTCATATGTTATGGTGGGATACTAATACTAATTAGCAGTGATGGCTCCATTCCTGGCCACTTGCTGAACGTGCAACCAGAAATACAACTGGTATTTTGTTAATTAATGGCAATTTCCCATTGCATGATTTGACTTATGCACATGTAAATCACCCATAGTATTCTGGCCAATATATAATAACATATAATATAAATATTATATATAATTTAAATGTGCATGTTTATTCATGAAAGCATGCAAGAGATAATGCATACAGAGAATTGTTAATTAATGGCAATTCACTTCCAAATGTTGCACCTTTTGTGTAACCCCATAACTTGATTTCAACCAATGAGATGACTTGATCAAGTTCAACTTCTTTAAATATGCTCTCCTGTAAGAGCAAATTACTTTTTAAATAAAGTGGCTCTGTTTGTCAGTCTATTATTCAAAGTTAAAAGAAGTTTTAAAAATGATAGTGAAATGGGATGCTTGTTTTGCTTTTAATAATACTGTATCAGCAAAATATGTTTTCTCCTCTGCCAGTGAGGAGGAACATTTAACAGACATTGGAGATAACAGGATCAATATTCTGAGGGTGACATAAATTTCTGCTCGTTGGATTGGAACCCCAATGTAGCTTGAATGTAATTTTAAAAAAAAGATCTGCACATTCTGGAAGGTGAGGACCCTGTTCTGTCTCTCTGGCCAGTATGAGTCTGCAGGGCTTTGGCAGTGGCGGAATGTCTGCCATTTTGCTGGTTTTCTGCACCTTTGCCAATCTGATCTGCCAGTCACATTGACTCTCCACAGATTGGTTCAGACAGTGAAGGAAAAATAACATTCAATTAATCTTTTTGTAAAATAACACATAGGATTACCATTAGAACAAGGGCGGTTATTATAAATTGACAGCACATATTGGAAACAACTCTTTGTTTTATATTTTATTTCTCAATATATATAACCTTTACTTTATTTGTCATCCAAGACAACATTCACTTGTCACATGTTGTTGTTGTTCAGTCGCACAGTCGATTCCAACCCTTTGCGACCCTATGGACCACTGTCCTCTAGGCATCTCTGTCCTCCACCATCCTCCTCAAGCCACCCAGCTCTGTGCCCATTGTGTCTACAATACCATCTAGCCATCTCATCTTTGGCTGCCCCCTTCTTCTTTTGCTCCACCCTTCCCAGCATCAAGGATTTCTCAAGTGAATCCTCTCTTCTTATTTGATGTACAAAATACTTCAGCTTCATCTTTACTATTTGACCTTCTCAGGAGCAGTCAGGGTTGATTTCTTCTAAGATCGACCTATTTGTTCTCCTCGCTGTCCAAGGGACTCTTAAAACTCTCCTCCAACACCACATCTCAAAGGCATCTATTCTTCTGCGCTCAGCTTTCCTAATGGTCCAGCTCTCAGAACAAGCTTGTCACATAAGATTGTTTAAAAAAACAACCACCACCAAGCTATATTCCATATATTCTATGTTTAGATTTTGTAAAAGTAACATACAATTAAGTATATGTCAGATTGAAATTTAGAATTGCTTCAATAGTAAATATCATTTGATATTTATCAGATCTTCGTACAGTAAACTATGATGACAGGAGAAGATTGAGTTATCTGCCCTTTGAAGAATTTTTTGCTATATAAGATCTGTCAGAACCCTAGACAAAATGAGAATATTCAATTAGCTTCCAGCTTCAGTTAGCAAATACAATTTAGAATATTACACAAACTCCCTCGAGGGGAAACCGTAAGTCATTTCTCTAGTAAGCACAGAAGACCTTTCCTAAACATGAATTTCTTTAAGTAAGTTATATTTTTTTCTCTTTCAATTGTTATATATTTACTCTTTTAAAAAAAGAGTAATTGTTATTTCAAAATTATAATCTTTTGCTTTGGCAATATACAATACATCATTTTAACCAATATTAAGATCAGGATTTAATAGCTACAAGTAAAGATTTTGTCTGTGTTTCTAGCATTCTGAGATATCCTTGTGGTCCCCAGAAATGCTGTTCTGGAAAAACAGATGAAATCTGGAATATTTCATCGTACTCACAGATGTACTTGGGACATGAATATAATTCTAGGAATCTCTACCAAATTAATAAGCATGTTTTAGAGTAGTACAATAATATTTTAGATGCTTGTAAAGTTTTCATGTATATCTATGTTCTGCATTTATTTCGATGAAGAGAAATATACTAGATAAAGCTTATTCATTCACTTCACATTTCCTCTTATTTTGTTTAACATCATGGAAAGATTTTAAATAGTCAAGTACTTTTGTGGATTTATCTATGACCTTTTGACTAACCTTGTTGTTTAGTGTTGAATTAAATCTAAACATACAGAAGTGTATGTATGTGTCTTACGTAAAGCTAGCTTTAGGGGGGGAAGTCCAGTTATTCTAGGAGCTGTGTCTCCCAGTTAACACCCATTTATTCTGTTAGCTTCCATAATTGTTCAAGATGAAAAATGAAAATCTGATTTAACTGTCCAATGAGCTGATGAAATATTAACCTCATTACTGAGGAAGATCATTGTACTAATTGGTGCTTCTTGGTACAAGAAGATAAATTTAAAAATTCATTAACCCCATAAAGTCCATGATATTAAAATAAATTTAACAAAACTAATGTATTTCACAATATGTCAAAAGTGCCTTGCTTACACATAGTGCAAAAGTAATTTTGTTGCATACTAAAAGTTAAAATTATTATGACTACAAAACAGCTAATAATTGAAATAATCATGAATACAAATGAGCTAATCTAAAACTTTCTTTCTAATAATATCCAAGGAAATAGTTATTTCTGTCTCAGTATGTTCAGAAAAGAAAAAAGGCAAAATAATATAGTGCTTTTAAATTACACTGAACTAAAATTTCAACTCTTTAAAGTGCAACAGTAATTTACCTTTCTTCTGTTACCAACACTATATATAAATTATCAAGTAGAATTTTTTTTGTCTGTCAAAGGGCACTTGCCTTTAGTAAACTCTCTCAGGTGGCATGTTAATTCTGGGTGAAGTGGGAGCCAAAAAAGAATAAGAGTTTCTCAATTTCTCCGTCTCAGGGTATGACTACACTGAAAGTGTGTAGTCAATTTGATTTGCAGCCACTATTATGTTGGAAACCACAGCCAGTGCTCACATAGGAGCTGCAGATTGTTTCAAGAGTTCACTGTTCAAACTGGATGCAATTCCAGCTCACAACCCACACCCCTAGTCTTTCCTTCCTGGTCCTTCTTCTGGCCCCACCTCTGCCCAAACTTTTACGATTCGCTATCTTGCCAAATTTGTTTATGGAGTTTATCTAATCTTAAAGCCAATCGAATTAAAACCACAAAAGAAAACTGTCAGGAATCTCATTACTCATGAGTAGGACTTTGGCCCACAAGTGGTTGGGTTTCAAAAGTTCAGAAAACACATCAAAACAAAGAAAGCTTTTCTAATTGTGGAAGCCCAGAGGGCCCCCTTTCTAGCTAAAGCCCCTACATGTTTCTAAGTTCACAGCTCATCCTCAGCTCTGGGTTTTATCTCCTCCTCCCTCTGGGTTTTATCTCCTCACACATGTTCCACCGTCTTGCCATTCCCCTAAAGGAATCCAGCCAATGACCATACAGTATCACATGTCTACCAGACTTAAAATGTTGTCCAAACCACGAGGCTAACATGTCTTAATGAAGAATCCCACTATGGAATGTGGCATAGCTTCCCTCCATGCTTGGAAATCTCCATCTTGGAACAAGGCTAAGCTCAGAGTACAATCAATACCCTGACAAGAACTTCCCTAGTGTTCTTATTAATACCATCCTTAGGTACATCCCTGGGAAGAGAGGCCCTGGATGTAGGCAGACTTCATGGCTGATGAACCTGAGAGACTGATGTGGCATGTCCTTGGAAGAACTATTCCAAGGAGTTTAGAACAGGAAGACTATCACCATGATGATGGCCAACAACCGGAACAGATATGGCACATGAAGAAGGTGGAGGAGGAGGCATATCCCACTAAGGAAAAGCAGTTGGTACTTTGAAATGTATATGAGCGCACACACCACACTAACTTGCCCCCCCCCCTCCCGGTCCTCTCTATTTGCAGGATGAATCCCTTGGATCTCTCTCAGGATAAGTTCCATCTGAATTTTTGAAGAAGGTAGTGCTAAACATTCAACCCTTTTCTCTCTTCTGCCTTCTGGGTAGTGGCAAAACTAAGTTTCCTTTCCTTGGCACTTGGTGGAGTGGAAATTCTTCCTGAGTATAACTTCTCATTATTTGTTATTCTCCTTCACTCCCCTCTGGGTATACATACAGACAGCACAGGGGTATATATACAGGAAAGACTAATAACAATGACCCAGTGATTGGGTGCTCCATTGCTAGCCTTCTACACAATCAGGAGAGTAGAAAGAATGTGAGAGTCCATTCCACTGGTCCTAATGATCATGCCCCAGCTGCCTACCTCCATGAAAAATAATCCAAAAGACATGTCTCCATCTTTAGAAGAATGATCACATGGGGGAAAGAAGCTTGTTGAAGGCTACACTGGCTAGCTTCTCTCCAAGGAGGCACAGTGGGTAAATGAACTCCCAACCTCTGGGTCTGCAGCTAGACACCTAAATCACTGAGCTATCCAGTCAGCTCATTATTCAAGTAGCATATGCAATTTGCTGTGCAAATCTTGTGCTTTTGAATAAGACAAATCTGCTTGCCCATAATTTTCAGCATTTGAGACCTTGCTTCAGGTTCTGTTTCTTCTTCTGGTGCCGTATCCATTCTGGATATTGGCTATCATCATGACAATAGTCTTCCTATTCTTAACTCCCCGGAACAGTTCTTCTGAGGACATTCCACACCAGTCTCTCAGGTTCTTTAGCTGTGAAGTCTGTCTACATCCAAGACCTCTCTTCATAGGGATCTTTCCTTCCAGAGCGAATTGGAAGATTTTATATTTTATGTTCTTCATGATATGCCCAAGGTATTGGAGCTTTCTTTGCTTAATGGTTTCAAGCAGTTCTTGTTCTTTATCCATCCAGTGCAACACTTCTACATTAGTCACATGGTCGACCCATGATATCCTTAGTAGCCATCTATAGATCCACATTTCAGAAGCTTCTATTTTCTTTTCAGATGCTTTAGTCAACGTCCAAGCTTTGACTCCATATAGCAGGAGTGCCCAAACTATGGCCTGTGGGCCATATCTGGTCCCCAATGCCAATTCATCCGGCCCTTGTCACTCCAGGAAGCGGAAGTAAATCACACCTGGCACTTTTTACTTCCACTTCCGAGAGCAACGAGGGTGGTGGCGGCTGGATGAATTGGCATCATGGGCTGGATCTGGCCCATGGGGTGTAGTTTGGACACCCCTGCCATATAGCAACACTGGAAATACATAACATCTCACTATTTGGATCTTTGTAGTAAGAGTTAGATCTCTACTGCATAACAAATGTCACATTTTTATAAGGTGGATCTTGCCTTTTCTATTCGTATTTTAAACTCTACCTCAGTATCCCAATTTTCATCTAACATACTCCCCAAATAGACAGTTTTATCCACTTTATCTGCTACCCTCAGATATGAAGCTGATGGGAACACAGCACTGGACTTTTGGATTGCAATATCCCAATGGAAAGTTTGGTTGTCCTCTTCTGTAACCTTCAAATGTGACACTATAGTGTCTTTCTTTCATTGAGCGTTTGACCACTTTTGTGTTGCTTTTAAAAATGTTTTTGTTGTCTGCTTCTCACTATTTGGATCTTTGTAGTAAGTTAGTATGTTAGATTTGTATTAGTTTTGTATGCCAGTCACGTTTCAAAAATGTTTTAAATAAACTGATGCATACTTCTTTATTTCCTATGGGAATGTTCTTAAAACAAGCCACTAGAAAAGTTGTGAAGACCATGATCAGTATTTTCTTTCAGACCATGTTCTCACAATCAAAAGCTTTGTAGTGCATTGTATTTAACCATCTAGATTCAAGGAAGTAGGAAACACATGTAAAGTAGTGTTTTGCTTTTAAAATGTAGGTTTTAGTTGAAAGTTTGAGAGAGCAGGACAGTGTTAAAATTAAAAAAGCATCTTTGTGAGAAAATGCTTGCATTATTTCTTTTTAACTTGTTTGTTTGTTTATTGGATTTGTATCACCACCCTATTCGCCGGGGTGACTCTGGGTGACTTACACCACATATTAAAAGCCCAACATAAAAACAACCCCATAAAAATAATCATAAAAAGTCTCAGGTTAAAATCACTGAAACTTTAAAAAGTCTGCTACCTCCAGTTCCCCATTAAAGCTAGCTAGAACTAGGGAAAGGAAGCTAAAAAACCCACCACGGACAGCCCTTATATCAACTGGGGGGGGGGCTCTGCCACATCAGCTGCACCCCACACCTGGTGAGCTAGCCATATTTTTAGTCCTTTTCTAGTTTAGGATAGAGTTCTAGTCCTCAGTGTGTTTTTAATTCTTTTTGACAGATATTGCCCTAGACACACAGTGTGTATGGTTTTCAAATTTCCAGAGGGATTTTCTAAGCAAAGTTTTTAATCTTAAGGAGATGAAAAGAGAAATCATGTCACCTGCATTTTGCTCAGTTTATAATGAATGCAAAGCTCTAAGATGACTGAATGACTTAGCTTAATTTAATAAGTTTTAATCTTTTATAAAGTATATTGAATAAAATAAACATTCTAGCTTTGTGTATTTACATTTTTGAGGTTTTGTTTCTACCAAAACCATTCAATGAAATGTTTTCTACCTTCAAGAATTTTGAAACAGTTGATTTGAATGAATAATAATTAATTAAAATGACTTCTGTTGAACTGTTTAAACAGTTGGGACATTTGAAAGGAAAGACAAGGAGAAGTTAATTTCTATTCATAAGAAACTTGGACAGTCCAAAAGTGAAAGAGAAACTGTTGATCAAAAAGCCACTGAATAAGCTGTGTGAACTAGCTGTAACAAGTCTTGCATATCCCTCCACTTCTCTTTTCCCATCCATGAGGGGATCAGAAATGGCTGCTTCCATTTCAGTTAAACCAATTTCTTGCAGAGTTCCAGTTCAAGAAAATTGTACTTATTTTAGTTAGTGAAGAGTTTTGAAGCCACGTTTTGCTCTTTGTGTGTTAATACAATATTTAGTGCTAATATTTAGTGAGAACTAGCCAGTAGCAACTAACTACTTCCCGTCATGTATGAGCTAGGCTGTGGTCTACCTATGATAGAACATGTTAATTGATAATACAAGTTATAAACAGTGATACAAATATATTCAGTGATTGGGTGATGTACTTATACTGTTCTCAATTTAAAGAAAATACTGACTGAACTATGGAGTTTTAATGGAGTACAGTGGAACCTCATATAACGAACACTCTGTATTGCAACTAAATCGCATAACAATTAGGTTTTTAAAGAAATTGGTGCCCTGCATATTGATTTTTCCTATGGAAAAAAAATCATACAACGATTTTCAATGGGAAAAGCCGCTTACCAAAAAATTGTTGTATGATATTTTTTTTCCATAGGAAAAATCATACAACGACAAAATCGCATAGTGACCAGACCCGTGGAATGAATTAAAATTGTTATACGGGGTTTTACTGTATTGTAACTTTCATACTGAATTACATCAAGTCATTGTGCATAAATAAAGAGCTGGATTGTCATCTGTCAAGTGGTGTTGCATCTACAATACAGGTGGCCAATCATTCCGACCATAATATCCTTTCTAAAGCAACTTCTAAGGTAAGGACCATCAGGGACTCCATACCATGAGGCAGAATTGGAAGAGTTAGAAGCTAGTGCAGGGAATCAGTAGATATCAGTTGGATGGCCACATATATGTCAGCCCAAAAGGAGGAATGTGTTGCCTCAGAAAAGAGTACAGAAGCAGATTTCCATAAATTCATCAGCATGTATACCTGCACATTTAGGTACGTTTAAATATTTAAAAAATATATTTTATCAAGTTAGAGTAAACTATGGTGACCTCGTAATTTACCAGTCTTCTCAGTCTGCAGTTATTAATTGTTTACCGGCAACTTCAAGACTGCTGTTTGCTCAGCTTCTTATAGTTCATTCTCTTTTGGTGACTTTAAGTAGAGCATTCCTCAAATATTTGATGCCTGCAAATATAGAAAAGTCTTCTGACAAGTCTTCAGAGACTGGGCTCTTTGTATGAAATGGAAGATGAGATTTCTGTAGCTATGGCAGATTCCTATTGGGCAAACAATGTTGTTTTGTGTTTGTACTCAAATTCCTTTTGGGTTCAGTCTTCAATGGTTCCTCATTTTCAGTGGTAAAGAAATGTGGTGATGATGTAATATATGCATATTCAAAATAGATGCTAAGAATTTAGCAATTGCAACAAATATGATTA
The DNA here is from genome assembly GCA_030440675.1 of Furcifer pardalis. Lineage (NCBI taxonomy): Eukaryota > Metazoa > Chordata > Lepidosauria > Squamata > Chamaeleonidae > Furcifer > Furcifer pardalis. The sequence continues at coordinate 91,609,372 of CP126895.1, read as the reverse complement.
ATCCAGGAAAGCAAAAAATAAATTTTAAAAAGCCTTAAGTTGCTGTGCAAATCCATCTACAGTAAAACCTCGGATAATGCTAAAACTTGGTTCCACAAGTCTTAGTGTTATCTGATTTTTAGTGTTATTCAATGCATGTTAAAATCCTATGGGATGCATCGGATAACATTAAAACTCCATAGAAATACATTGTAACTGGCACAGGCTTTAGTGAATGTTATCCGGACTCTGTGCGGTGGCCGGAGAGGCTCGTTACTTGTCGTGGTGCTTTGCTTAGTTTTGTTTCTTTGTGTGAATTTGACTGAGATATGGAAATTTTTAAACTACTACTTGATATTGATGTTATTGAATTTTTTTGTTACTGTTTATTGAATTACTTTTACTGTAATGATGTTTATGTACTGATGTTCTGTGATACTGATACAGTAAAACCTCATATAACACTAAAACCTGGTTCCACAAGTCTTCGTGTTATATGATTTTTAGTGTTATCTGATCCTCTATGGGATCCATAGAGATACATTGTAACCACACAGGCTTTCGCGGTTGTTATCTGAAGCATCCCATAGGATCTTAATGTTATCTGATGCAATTCTTCCCCCCAGATTCCTTGATGTTATGCGATTTTAGTGTTATTCGATACTAATGTTATATGAGGTATTACTGTATTGACTATTTATTGACTGTTTTCATTTGATATTGACTATTGACTTATTGATATGTTGTGACTGTAACTATACATGTGTGTAAACCGCCCTGAGTTGGCTCTGCCAAGTAGGGCGGTATAGAAATTCAAATATAATAATAATAATAATAATAATAATAATAATAATAATAATAATAATAATAATAATAATAATAATAATAATAATAATAATAATAATAATAATAATAATAATAATAATAATAATCCTATAGGGTCTTAACATTATTCGATGCAGTCCCCCCCCCCCGATTGCTTAATGTTATGCAGTTTTAGCGTTATCTGATGCAAACGTTATCTGAGGTATTACTGTACTGAAACAGTTGTAATGATTTTTTTCTTTCTTTCTAGTCACAGTGTGCCCAGTATGCTGCTGACAGAAGAGAGGAAGAGAAGATGTGTGACCACCTTATCAGTGCAGCCAAACATCGAGATCATGTTACAGCAAATCAGCTGAAACAGAAAATACTGAACATCCTAACAAATAAGCATGGTGCTTGGGGAGCTGTTTCACATAGGTATGTCATTGTTAATTGGAGCATAATTTTATGCTTCTGATCTGATGTTTTGAATGTGTGGTCTATACAGTTACAATATTATTTTATATTAGATATGTGCTTTCTGGAGAGTTCTGAGAATTGTAGTCCATGAACACAAACATGTCTCTATTTTTCTACATAGTCTTCCACATGAGTTCTTCATTAACAGAAGTAATAATGTGGGTCAGTCTTCTTTTTTTTTCTGCATCTAGGCCAGACATGAAACCGCCAAAATGAGGGCACCTTTTGGTGAGTTCATTCTGCGGTTCCTTCCGCCTGACCTAGCGTGAGAAAGATTAGTTGGCAACACAAGGATGTCATTACCAGGGTACACCAGATTGTGGTTCAGAAATACCACAGTCTTTGAGGAAGCTCTTTCTGTGTACCCCATAACTGCTGATAATCCATGACAAGTTCATGTCACATTTTTAGATTGTGAAAAACTGCTAAAACTAAAATAAAGAAATACATGAACTCATAATTAATTAATCATGCATATTGTTGCCCCACTTTTCTCTCTCTGTGTGGGTCAGTCATAGCATAGTTCAGATTAACAAGGGAGCAGTCCCATATGGAGACCAGGAGAAGAGAGGTAATTTTAATAGTGGCTAGGCTAGGCTACAACTGAATAGTTTTATAGATCTCATCTCTGAATGGTCACCTTGCTTAACAACTAAAACCAACCAAAAACTCATTTAACAACTAAATCAGTTTGCAATCCCCCCCCCCCGCCAGAAGTCACAATTGGTCACTTATGATGGTGTTTCACTTAAAGAGCAAACTCACTTAAAGAGCAATCCTGTGGAACACATTATGCTCTTTAAGCGAGGTACCACTGTATGTGCTTTTTAAGGATTTGGGTCAAGTTGACTATCATGGATAACAATAGGAAAAACAAAGGTTTTTAACACTTCATGGGTAACTGGACTGTTAATGGAAGAACTGTATTTAAATTAATTTACAATTATTTCTTCTAACACAGCTTTTCTAGTTGATGTACATATCTGTCCCATTCATTGAAAAAAGTCCAATCCTTCATGCTGTCTGGTGAAATGTATCCTGTTAGATGATTAATTTGTTCAGACAAAGCCCTGCTCTGGATTCCATTGAATTGTAAAGTGGTATATAACAGTATCTTTTTTAAAAATTTAATTGCTAAGGTTAACAATAAACCTGCCTATGACTGCCACTGGGGAACATGGTGGCTTAGTTGTTAAGACGCTGAGCTTGACTACCAGAAGGTCAACAGAACAGCAGTTTGAGACCCTAGTGCTGCATGACAGAGTGAGCACCTGTTGTCTGTCCCAGCTCCTGCAAACCTAGCAGTTCAAAATAAACTGCAAGTGATAAATAGGTACTGTTTTGGCAGGAAAGGTAATAGTGTTCTGCATGCTCCAGTGTAGTCATACTTACCACATGATCACGGAAATGTCTGCAGACACAGACAGTGCTGGCTCTTCAGCTGTAAATGGAAATGAGCACCGCCCCCTAGAGTCAGACATGACTGGTTTTCGAGCAAAGGAGACCTTTGCTAAGATTATCACTAAAATGAAATGTGCTTCTATGTATTAGTTTAATGGATTTGGTGTTTTAGTTCTAAGCACTGCTCATGTGTTTTAATTAATACTGTTTGCCCATGAAATTATTTTAATTTTTGTTAGGATTTGGTAAGCCACATTACATGTTCAAAGGTAAGAAGCAATAGGGGAGCATGGAAATGCACCATTTCTGACTAACAGTGCAGTCCTGAATCAAAGATGTGCCAGTTGTTGTTGGTTAAGAAGCCTAATCTATTGGCAGACAATTCTTTATGCAAGGAAAATACTCTCTTGTCAACAGCATCTTCTTCTGATGGCAAAAAAAAAACCCATAGAAAATAATGTTCTTGTGCCAGTAGAACCACATCTTAGAGAGCATATCAAAGAATCTGCCACCAGACATGTCATACTAGCTAAAAACCAGACAAGGGACAGAAGAAGAAGTATAGCAAGAGAGAGAGTGATATATCTGATCCAAACCTCCTACAACCCAGGGACACAGCGATAAAACCAGAATAAAGATAGGCTAGGGTGAAGGTACTCCTAAGTTATTTCTAACAACTTTAGGCTGGGGAAAGTGAGGATTTAGCCCAGATTCAGCAGACCTTTTTGTCAATGCAGTTGAGCCTCATTCATTTTGACTAGTTCACATTATCCTCTAACTGGCTACTTGGCCTCTGTTGTACAGTAAAACCCTTACTTATGTAAAAAGTCTGTTCCATAGGCTTTTATGTAAGTCAGTTTTTTACTTAACTCGAAGCAAACCCATAGGAAAAATGAATTTTTACATAACTCAAGGCATGTTTTATGTGTAAGCCACCCAGAGTTGCCTCGGCGAGGGGGCGGTGTGGTAGAAAGGTGAGTAATAAATAAATAAAACCCATAGGAAAAACAGTTTTTTTATGTAACTCGAAGCAAACCCATAGGAAATTGTGTTATGTATATCAGGACATTTATGTAAATCGGGACATGGTTTTAGTGCAAAAATCATTATGTGAGTCAAATTTTATGTCACTCGAGGCATATGTAAGCCTGGGTTTTACTGTACTGTATTAGTAATCCATAGGGTGGGACCTAGGCAGTCCGTAACAATGTGGTGATGTGATTTTTACTGTCTGCCACTGCCTTCCTTCATATTTTGGTAAGGATTAAAATTTCACATTGACTATAGAAACACACTGCATGCCTTTTTTCATTGTACTATAGAAATAACTGGACAATTGCATAAATTAGATATAGCTGAACAGTAGCGTACGTTACACTTTCTTTCGGTCCTTCATTAATTTAAATATCTTGTTTTAGCAATGAGTATCCCTGGATAATCCAAAACTCTGCAATGTAAAAAAAAAGTTACAGAATTCTTAATGGGGTGGAGGAGAAGAGTGATGTATTATTTCTGTGATCTAAGCACTATGTGGCAGCAGCTGAACTATACACTGTTTTCAATGCTACATTAACTTTCCCATTAATGCTGCTGCTGTAAAATATTAAGCCCCTAAGCAATATAAATCTGCTAGCTAATTTTTGTCTCTTAATACTTTTGCTACGGTTGCTTGTTAGAACTACTCTTCTGTGTTTTGTTTTTTAAAATTAAAAAGTGACTTTTCTTATTTTATTGACAGATTACTTTAGATAACAATTGGAGAAATTGTGTTTTATTAATACCTTCAGGGTGAATATAACTTAAGTATTTTCTAATTCAAGAACAAAGCGCCCAACGAATTTCTTTCATTGACTTGTCTAGTGGCTACTTTTAAATTATTTTTATCTGAGAAATGAAAGGTTTCTCACATGTTTGTCATATGTTTCAGTGGGCAAGTGGGGTTCACAACATACACAACCAAATATAGCCATTTCCACTGAAATACAAAAATATTTTGTGCTGCCCTCTTTTTCAGTCTTTCCCAAGTAAGGGCAACACAGCTAATATAGCAATTCTTTCTGTGCCTTCTGTTGCTTTTTTATATCTTAAAATCTTTATAAAATGTGCTATTGTACCTAAAAATTAGATTTCTAAACTGTATCTTATGCCTTTGGCTCTAGACTTAAATTACATAGCCCTAGGTAAAGGTAAACCAGTCTGGCCAGGTTATCCTGCTATAATAGAGTAGTAGACCATACTGCCAGTGAGTCAACGCCAGATGGCAGTTAACTAACCTAACAACCCTGAGGCCTAACGGCCTCGGTGAAGTCCACAAGTAAGGGTGATGGTCCCCAAATGGATTAAATCCCACTTGAATTCATCTTGATGGATTGCAGTTGCTTCATCAATACTGGCCTAGGGCTGAGGAAGACTGTGTGCCAAAAGGACTCAGGACCAGAAAGTGACTCACAAAGCTGGATGGTATGGGTGTCACACCGATACAGAAGGCAGTTGAAAGATCATGGCATTATATTTGCAGGACAGTTTTCACGGCTGACCACCATGATGATCGCTATGATTGCCATGATGATTGCCATGATGATTTCCAATACTGTATTCAGAATTGGATATGGCACAAGAAGAAGCAAGGTCACCCTTGCTTGAATGTTAGTCATATCCGACTCTAGAGTTCAGTGCTCATCTCTGTTTATAGCCAAAGAGCTAGCGCTGTGTGTGTCTGCAGACATTTCCGTGGACATGTGGCAGGCATGATTAGATACCAGAGTGCACAGAATGTTGCTTACCTTCCCACTGAACTGGTCCCTATTTATCTATTCGCAATTTCTTCCTTTTGAACTGCTAAGTTGGCAGGACTAGGGACAGAGACAGAAACTCACTTTGTCATGCAGTCCTCGGGTCCCGACCTGCCAACCTTCCAATTGTGAAGTTCAGCATCTTAACCACTAAGCCACCACAGTCTACATAGCTCTTCCTGACATTATATAAATGTACTGTATATTTGTTTCTAATTGAATTATGTACAAGGGATGAGGACTTTCCCCATTGTTTTGTACTGTATATCCTTGACTGTTTTGCATCTCTTTGATTGTACTGTATTTTTATTCTTATTTTTTATGATGATTTGTTGACCACATTGATTGTATTATATTGTTATATTTATATGGTGTTTTTTTATGTATATTTCATACTGTTACATTGTTAGCCGCTCTGAGTTGCTTTGGCAAGGAGAGCGGCATATAAATTTGAATTTAATAATAATAATAATAATTATATACATCCTGCAAGATGTTTCAAGCATCATTAATGCAATCACAATATGGGAGTCTCTTTTTTCCTGTTTGGTGCTGCATTTATGCATGTGCTAAAGAGCACTAAGGGATGGAGAAGAACAATGGTTATATATTCTGGCAGTATATAACTTCAAGGGATCAAGACTAAACAGTGAGAACAGTAACAACAAAAGATGACAGTGAAAACTAATGAGTGTTTTGAGGTGTTGAAACCAAATGAGTTGAACACTAGATTACATTTTGTTTCATGAAAAAAAGTGATGAATGGCAAGGTCCAGTAAGGATCAGGATTATAATACAAGTGGAACCTCATACAACAATCACCCCGTATAGCAATGAAATCTCATGACAATTAGGTTTTTTTTGGGGGGGGGGGGGGAATGGTGTCCCCCATAACAATTTTCCCTATGGAAAAATTCATACAACAATTTTTCAATGGGAAAACCACTTGGCGAAAAAATCATTGTATGATGCATCCCATAGGGAAAATTGCTATACGATGCATGCATCGTATACCAATTGTTTTGTACAACAATGAGCCCCATGGAACGCATTAAAATCATTGTATGAGGTACCACTGTACTTGTATGCTTCCTGCACTATGATTCCAATGAAAATATCCCCTTCCTCAAAGCCACTTTGCACCTAAGGAGAGAAATCGCCATTGGAGCTGATATATATCCTCTTGGAAGAATAATAGGTGGGCAGTGTCTTTGGAGCCATGATGCAGGAAGGAGAGGGTAAACAATTATTTTTGTGCACCAACATTGATGTCTAATACATTCAGATCCCCTGAGTTGACTGGAGTGAAGAAATATAGATGATGTTAGAAGGGAGAAAAATGCTTGCCTTCTTCTGGTTGTCTTAAAATATTATTTTTATCTTTTAAAATTTTTATGCTCAAAATATGTCAATAAAAGTAATTTTTAAGTTTGTACGTTAAGAGGATGAGAATGTCGTCTTTAGTACTTACCTCCACATTGTTAGAGCTGAGAAATGTATAGTTTAAAATAGAATAAATAAGATGAACCTTATCAGGTCTTTATGGAACTTTACATAAAACATCAGTAGCTGAATGATGCCTGTTTTGAGAACTGTTTAAATAGAGATTATTTTCTGGCACCTAAACTCTATTTTGCTAGACCTTCTGATACCTTTTGTTAAATGAAACAAAGTTTATGCAATAAATTTCAAGATTATTTTCAGTAAAGCTGATGATATATGTTCTCCAACTGAGGCTATATCAGAAAATCAATATTTGTAAAATTGAAACAGTATAGGTTTGTATTGATCTATGTGGCTAAATCAAAACTAAAGGCTTTATAACAGCTTTCTTAGACAGCCAGCTACCTACTAGTGGCAAACTATCAATTTTAGCTTTCCACTGATAAATCAGCTTGAAAATTGGATGTCAAATTTTTCCAGTGAAGTAGTGATTTTTTTCTTGCCCTTTAACCTTCCCTTATATATTAGATTGGTTTATAAGGCTAAGCTTACCTTCTGTAGGCCAGTTGTCATTCTAAAAAGACATTCGTAGGAAAGGGAGGAAAAGTAAAATCGTATTGCTCTCTATGTTTGTTGTGAACTTGGAAAATGTTTGTTGTCCAGTCTTGCTGCCTCTTCAAATTAATTTAATATTTCAAGCAGATCTGTGGGCAATTTTGTTTGTTTGTTTGAATAAGTTCCTTCTTAAGATTATTGGAAACATTTATTCTTCTGAAAGACAAGGTGTAACATTTCTCTTTAAAAGATTGGGTTTTTTTAATTAATGGTTTTAAAATATTTATCCCATTCTTCTAAAAGTTATAACTATTTGTCCTTCGTCCTGCAAATTACAATTGTTAGGTAGAAATTAGTTAGAAAGCATTTGCGTTTAGTGGTACTTTCCACATTTTATAAGAAAGAAGATAGCAAGTATTGTTTTTAAAAGTAGCCTAGTATGTTACATTCTAAAATAGACTGTTTTTAGATTTCAAGAAATACAGAGTTCTGCTGAATCTAATGTTGCTGTCCTTGGTTATATTTGACAGTACTGTACTTTATGCTTCTATCCTAGAGACTTATTGATTGTTAAGTTTTCTGTTAGATAATTACTTGCACTGGATTAAAATGTGGCATGTATTGATCTGGTTGGAAGCATTTCAGCAGCAATTTCCCTTGGTTAACAGGTGACTGTCATTTTTCAATCATGATTAATGGTATCATTCTAGCTCGGTATAATATACCACTTGTAAAGGTAAAGGTCACCCTTGCTTGAAAGCCAGTCATATCCGACTCTAGGGTTCAGTGCTCATCTCTGTTTCATAGCCGAAGAGCCAGCACTGTCTGCTTCTGCAGATATTTCTGTGGTCATGTGACAGGCATGACTAGACACCTGAGTGCACAGAACATTGTTTACCTTCCCACCGAAGTGGTTCCTATTTATCTACTTGCAATTTCTTGCTTTCAAACTGCTAGGTTGGCAGGAGCTGGGACAGAGATGGGAACTCATTCCATTCTGCAGTATTTGGGTATCGAACTGCTGACCTGCCGCCTTCTTGTCAGGGTCTTAGCCATTTGAGCCACTGTACTTACCTCCATTTCCCCATTTCAAGATGATACCACAGTCTTGCATTGAAGGACATGATTTACTGAACGGATCATTCTCTGAATAGAACAAAGTATTTTCCAATTTAGTCCTGTTGTACTTTTAAGTGAAATATTATTTTGTATGTAAATTACTTTATTTTGTGCCTCTCATTATTATTTTTTCTTGCTTTTTCCCCATTTGGGCATGACCAAAAAGTATGTCCCCTCAAAGTAATCATTGTGCTTCCATGACTAGTATGTTTAGTAAATAGAGGGAGGTGGTGGTGGTGGGGTTTGAGAGGTACAACAGTTTTATCACTATTTTAGCAGAGCAGAAATAATACTCTGCCTTTTAAAAAAACCATAGTAACTTGAACAAAATCTCATTTGACTTCATCTGATCTCATCTGATTTCAGAAGTTAAACAGAGTCAGGATTGGTTAGTACCTGTTGGGAGAAAACTCAGGAGCACCAGGGATTTCCAGGTAGAAGCTAGGGAAGAATCCTTCCTGAAAACCTGGAGAGCTGCTGACATACAGAACTATGTTGAGCTAGAATCCAAAATAAGCTGAATAACAAAAAAAAAATTGTGTCAGTTTGCAGTCAAAATATAAGTAATGTTGAGGAAATAACTCTCCCCAATGACTCTGGCATCATGCTTTATATTTTGTAGAAGTACTTACCAGCAAAGATGTTGTTACTTGCACCCACAAATGTAATACAAATGGTATATGGAAGTAAATTGTGCAGTTTAATATATCATCATAGACATTATTTGTTGTGTACTGATCTGTGTGACTTGCACACAACTAATGATGTTTACAGTGATTTCTTAACTTGAGGCAATTCCTGTCCAAAAATTGTGCCATTTGAATTTCATCAGTATAAAGTACTAAAAATAATTTAGTCACTGCAACTATTATTACCTCATTAGACATACTAAAAATTGTCTTATGATTCTCTTACATTTGTTTCCAAAGACTAATTGTATGTGTCTAATTCTAAATCAATGACTCTACTCATGTATAGGTTCAGATTGTACCAGGGACTACATTCCACTTTCAATTGGTCCCACTGTTAATTTTACTTTAATAGCTGACTTTGACTTAGCTTGGGGCTCTAGCTCTTTCCATATTATTAGATGACTAGTTAATTCAGTTCGCATATTGTTACTAAGATATTTATAGACAATATTGTGACCCCATGTCTTACTGTTTATAATCTGTCTAAATTTATAAATTGTCATAAATGGCCCTGTGTTCCAAGCAGGCCTTTGGTTGCCTCTGGCTTGCTTTAACCATGTTTCCACAAAGCCCTCAAGCTGATAGTTTAAATGTTTTTGTATAATACAATGTACATTTTGAACTATCTGGAATTCTCTGGTTCAAAGCAAACAGGCCATGTTGTGCTTCAACTCTAGTGTCTAACAAATATAGATTCATTTTATCCATATGGAAAACAATAGTGCAAAGCTTCCACTAAAACTGACATGAGTTTTTATGAGGATTGATTGCAGAGACAGGTGGTCAAGTGGAAGTTGTGATGCCCATTAAAAGGTGTATTAGAGAAAAGCATAGACTAGGAATAACACTTATAAATATTTAGTGAAATAATATCACTAAAAAGTAGTTACAAAACTTGAAGATTTTTGGCTAAAGCTTTTGAAAATAATTTCTATGAATCCTACTATACAAAAAATTCAATTTAGCTTGCTTAAACTGTGTTTTTGGCTAATACTGATTATGAAAATAAAGTTTCAACTTTTAGTGCCTTCTGCTTTTCATAGAAATGTTATTTTTTTTCTAGACTTGCCTCTCATGATACAGTATGTCGAAAATACGGTAGTTTCACTTCACTCAATGTAGCTTCTAGTGACAATTCTGTTGCAGGGGATTGAATTTATGGTAAAAATTTCTTTAGCTGTGAAGTAGAGGTGCAGAGACCCACAAAAAGAGAATAGGTAGAAATCTCCCAGAACCCACCCATTTCTCATTAATTGACACTTAAAGTCTCAGTAATTCACTATGAGACATTTGTAACAGAAACTCTAAAAATGTTTCTTCACTTACAGTTAGTTGGAATGACAAGTGTCTGCATGCTGCTTTGTTTGATGCATATATGCTAGCAACCAATCAAACAGATCAACAACTGACACCAACTGACAAAAGAGAGGGAAAGAAAACATAGCAGAGAGAGGCAGAGCTCTCTATGAATTCGGAGGTAGGAAGTTGTTATTGATTAATGTTAGCTAGATAGACAGTCACCCCTGTCCAGCATGTAAGGTTGTTAAATAAAACTCCACAAAATTCCATCTTGACTTGATTCAAAACCCATTTGTTTGTTTGTTTGGTAGCCACAGGTTTCTACAGAGCTTTCCTTTAGTACTGTACCATGTTTTGAAATAACTTATTTCCTATTTTATTTTCTAGTTTTCTTCAGTGTTCATTGTGTGGGTTGGGAATACTGTGGTATGGATAATATCATCTTGGTCTTCAGCAGCATATCTTTCAATTGAAATAGGTTTTCTAGTTCCTTTATAGATGCTTTTCCAAGTCTCAATTTTCTTCTGATTTCTTAGTTACATTTTCCATTTTTATTGCTGATTGAACTAAGATATAGTAAATCTTCAGCTGTTCTAATTTCATCATTATCAAAGTTAGGTATGCTAATTTCTAAGTTTGTTAGCGAGCAGCTCCATAGAGCAGATATATCCTGGTTTTTGTTTGTTTGTTTGCTTTTAGTTTTGGTTGAACAGGAAAAGCTATAAGTGTAGACCTTGACTCAGACAATAATGTTGGTCTTTGGCCATGATAAAATATTACTTGCTTACCAAAATATTGTAGCACTTGAAAGACTAACAATTTTATTTCAATATAAGCTTTTTTGGATCAGATTCCACTTCAGCAGACACTTTTTTCAGTTAAAACCTACAAGGAAAAAAAATTGTTAGTCTTTCAAGTGCCACGATATGTTCTTCTTTGTGGTCACTGTGAATGAAGCAGATGGGTTTATACTATATGTTCTTTCCTTTTCTTTTGCCAAAACAACTAGACAAAATAGCACAGCTACTTTTTTGTTTTGCAGAATACTCCACTCTCTGCAAAGTCATAGCCAGAAATGCAGCTGAGAATCTCTTGTGACCCTGCCTTCCATTTTTATGCTTAGACCTTTTATTTTTGCATATTTCAGTCAGAAGGGGTTATAATCAGCAAACATAGAGAAAAAGCCTATAGAACAGAGGATTCCCAACCTAAGGCCCATGGGCTGGATGTGGCCCATGGCACCTTTTCATGTGGGCCCCCACCCCTCCAAAGGCATTCGAGAAACAAAATGGCCACCCCTTTGTAACTGTTGGGACAAAATGGCTGCCCCCATGGTGTAGGCAGGGCAAAATGGCCATCTGACCCTCAAAGTTGACTGAGAGAATATGACCCACCCCAGGCTTGAAAAGGTTGGGAACCCCTGCTGCAGAAGAACATTGAATCCGATCGCTAAGGCTACTTCCAAAACATTTCTTACTGGATGTTATCAAATATGTAAGAAGAATATGGAAAATATGTCCTCAAAGTCCTCCATAAAATGAAGAATGTTTTTTTCTGGGAAAGTGACAATAGGGTACCTTATATTTTTCTTTCCTTCCCTCTCTTTGACACTGTTGTTGTTGATGATGATGATGTTAGGGAAAAAATTGTTTTGCTGAGGAGGATGGTGGAGGACAGAGGTGTGTGGAGGACAATGGTCCATAGGGTCGCAATGGGTTGGAATCAACTGTGCGACTGAACAACAAAAACTTGTTTTAGAGCTTTTCCCAAACCAGGTTCGCTACACTTAAATTTAGTATAGTAGTAAGAAATTAGTTACTTGAAGTTTGTAATATCCTTGCCCTAATTTTAAAATTCATTTTCCATATAAAGGGACCAAAAATTAGTTAAAGCAAAACAAAATAAGCATCTGATCCATTTATAAAGAGAACCACTTTATGTGTTCTCTTTTCCAAAATCCAATAAACTGCCATTATATCCCTTTTAAATGCTTCCATTACTAGGATTCAGTAACAGACTAATCTCTTGATAATTATAATAAATGCCTATAATCAAAGCAGGAACCATTTAAAATAGGAGGAGAGACTGTTTCCCATCAAACATGTTGTTGTTCTCTGACCTTTGGAACATTATAGCTTTCTCAACATAGCATGCTAAAATAAAATAAGTAGTTAAAATCAATGAAAATGGGAATTGACATATTAAGAGTTTTCATAAAGAGGAGGAAAAATAAAAAAGAAAGTACTAGCTTTGAAGTTGGTACAAAATCTACGAAATTCTGTTTGCTGCCTTTGTTTAGAATGCAAATATTGCTTGGACAGGGTGGGGGGTGGGGTAGAGATACTAGAAAACACCAGCAAATTAGGTGCACATCCGCCTGCTGGGCTTTATGAAAGAATTGTTTTTCTTAACACAAAAACTGGCATTGTACTCAGACGAACAAACAATCATTTCCAGAGATCATTTAAGCAACTGAAGGCTGATAAAATTACGGGAAATGACTGTATGTGATCAGAATGGCTTTCATCTGCATTTTGTTAGACGAAGCATTGATTTCACTTTTCAGCTGTGAACAGCAAGAGCCCAGCTGTGGCCAAAGTAGGGAACAAGCAGTGAAACAGGGTCAGAGTAGAGGCTGAGCTGTCAGAAAAAGCAACTTTTTAATGATTAGAACTTAGTAGGGGAAAAAATTAAAGTTACAACTATGTGAACATTATATCTAGTGAGTCAACAAAGTAGTAGATTTAAGTTATGACAAATTAAACCTTTGAACTCCAGTTAAGAAAGTAAACAATATTGTAAGATGAAAATAAAGTCTTTCAAATATAACTTCAAGGTACTAGAAAACTTAGTGTTCCCAGATGTATTAAAAGGAAATCTGTAAAAGTAGCCTGAATAACAAACTCCTATCACAATCAATTAAATTAAACGTTTAGACCGTTTATAGCTGCCCTAAAATACTCTAAAGCTGTTGCCATATTTTCATGAAAAAGTTCTTCTTCTTCTGTGTCTAGGCCAGACGTGAAACTGCCAAAACGAAGCCACCATTCTGCAGTTTCATTTGCCTGACCTAGTGTGAGAAAGATTAGCTGGCAACATAGTCATTAGTCTAGCGTCATACTATACTGTTGGCAAGAAAATATGAGTGTGTTTTCAATAGTGAAGAAAAACATTTCTGCTGAAACACTATTTAATCGTATCAGAGAGTAAACAAAACAAAAGGACAAAAAAAACCCCACGTTGTATCATTTTAAAGACTAACTGCTATATTTTAATTTTAGCTTTCACGGATCAAGTCCACTTCATCAGCACTTTGGATGCTACTTAATTGTGGCATCCAAATGCGATGATAGTTTAAGAATATTAATATGCCCTGATTTTTGTTTCAAACAGCATGTATACATATTATAGATTAGGTAAAAGGTAAAATGTTTCCCTTGCTCAAAAGCCAGTCATATTCGACTCTAGGGTTAGTGCTCATCTCTGTTTCAAAGCCGAAGAGCCAGCACTGTCTGATTCTTCAGACATTTCCGTGGTCATGTGGCAGGCATGACTAGGTACCAGACATTAACCTCTTAAAAAAATGTACACAGATTTTTATATATAAGAAAAGTGTCAGAAATTGAACAATAGTGATAACAAATGTTTTGTCACATTCTAATATTACAGGACTGGGCACAAAGTTGTTACTCCCTCAATAAATTTGTGTTTATATGGGGTGGGGTGGGCGAATGGTCATATGAAAATTAGTAAAATTCATCAAGGTACACAAACAGCCCATTTTAAAACTCATTTCAGACGTGGTTGATATTACACTTTAACAGATCTTCACTTGGTGGGAAGAAACTATGAATGTCAGTGATTGTATCTTGAATTAGACATAGAAACTTCACAGCAGCCTTTGCAGTCATTTTAGTTAATACAGGCTTATTGAGCTGTTGCCTTCTCACTTTAGTAAGAAGATGAGCAAACCTCCTTCAAGGACAGTGAAATACCCCCCCCCCAAATTGTGCCGTCTGATGCTATTTGGGGGGGGGGGAACCACACTTTAAATTATTTCTGTGTGGAAAAAAAATTAAAAATAAATCTTAGGATATACTCAACATCTTTGAATATCTTACACTTAGATTCTTCTGGTTTAATTTTTAACAAAGAATGCACTGTAGCCTAAAGCTGCAATTTTGGAAACTGATATCTCTATGACATGCAGGGCAGCTCTAGGATACTAGCTATTCATCTGCAAGAATTAAAGTACAAGTACTTCATACATTAAGTGAAACCCTTTATGAATAAGAACATATATACTTAGCATTAATTCAACTTTTGTGATGGTATTCTTACATTCAAATTGTTCACTCTGGTAGTAAACTTAGTGATTTATTGCCCATTTTCAAAATATAAAATCATACGTAAGGCATATTGCCATGTATATTTATACACCGAAGAAATTGATCTGTGAGGTGTAGGCTCACAGGGTAGTTATCAATATTAGTTAATTGTTTGCAATTATGAGTTCTTGTTATTTTTTACGCTGAGGATTAGAAACAACAGGCCAGCTTCTGTTGAATGGTGATACTTGAACTGCAAACTTTGTTGGGCTGTCTCACTGTCTCATTTGCTTCTGGAAATGCTTGTTGAATCAGTGATGAAGAAACCTACACAGCAAAAGCTTTTAAACAATGTTTTGAGTATTATGGCTGTCTGTGATTATAAATTGCCTACGTATCAGTCAGACAAACTGTGACTATGTTCAAGTGTGAGTTCTTCCATGGGGAAGTTATCACTAATTATTGGCATTATATTGGAACAAGCTTTGAAATTGGTAAATATGTGCTTGTACTTTTAAAATAGTTGCCTATTTCTATGAAATTGACTACTGATGAGGAGAAATTGATCTTCTGTACTGTTTTTGTGGGTAGAAGATACATATTGTAACACAGAAAAGACAAATTTCCATCTCCATTGTGCAGTAAATTTTGAAATTGTGAAATTAAGAAATTTACTTTATACAGATATTTAGTAAGCTATCAAGAATTTTCATACATAAATGTTTTCATTATTGATTTTAGACTGTATTTTTAATTTTTCTCTATGATTTACCTTTTTATCTTACCATTATTTTTGCTTAATAAATCAAAATTAATACATTTTATAGTTTAGCTCTATAGATACATTGTATGTTGATTTTAAGATAGATGGATGCTTTCTGTTAAAAATATACTGGAGGGAATTATAAACTACTGTAGTTGTGTTTTTACAACTATAGAGGTTTTGTTCTATGACACTGCAGCCAAAAAAACAACAACCCTGAACTACGGAACCAGCCCAAAAAGTGGTCACCCCTGCTATTCAGGCTTCAGTATTTTTGTAACAGCAGCTGCAGATATACTAATTTCACCTTCTTTGCACATCTGTTTACATGATCGTTCCAGTTGGCACATACCATGTTTCCCCCAAAATAAGACATACCCATAAAATAAGCTGTAGCGGGATTTCTCAGCAGTTCCGCAATATAAACCATACCCGGAAAGTAAGATGTAGTGATAGGCGTGGCTATGCAGTAAGGTGGTGCAGAGCATTTTCCTTGGCTGCCACCTAGTGGCATAAAAAAAAGACATCTCCTGAAAATAAGCCATAGTGTGTCTTCTTGAGGAAAAATAAATAAAAGACGGTGTCTTATTTATTTATTTTATTTATTTATTTAGATTTATTATCCCACCCCAATCAGGCCAACCTGACTCTAGGCGGCTTACAGAAAAAGAAAAATATTATACATTACGAGTACAAAACAAACTAAACAATCCCACTATACCCCTACAAATTCAGAAATTGAAACCCGAAGGTTCAAAATTAGTTTTAAAAAATAATTTTAAACTATAAATTTACAGAAAACTCAAAAATTTAAAAGATTTAAAATTTTAAAAGGTTAAAAAAACTTTAAAAGAGAGAGAGGGTGGGTATCCCATCAGATCAGCCACCCAACATGGGACCCCATATTACTGGAGCCCCACACCTGCCCTGTGAGCCAGGTTTTTAGGCCCTTCTGAAAGGGTAGTATTTTCAGGGAAACATGGTATGTGGAATTAGGAGTACAGTGCCAACTTCTAAGTGAGCCACAAGTAAAGAGAAGAGGGAAACAGAAGCATTTGGAAAGAAAACAGAGATTGCAGCAGAGAGAAATAAAGGGTTGAGAATGAAATAAATGGTGTATTAGGGAAATATGGAGTAGAGCAGTGTTTCCCAACCTTTGGTTCTTGGGCTTCAATTCCCAGAAGCCTAAGTCAATTCCCAAAAGCACTGATCAGCCTCCTCTTTCTTCTTCCGTGTCTAGGCACCCTTTGGTGCGTTCATTCGGCAGTTCTTTTCACCTGCCCTAGTGTGAAAAAGATTAGCTGGCAACACAAGGTTGTCATAACCAGGGTATGCCCAATTGTGGTTGAGTAATATCACAGTCTTCAAGGAGGATCGATCAGCGAATGTACTGACATAGGCTTCTGGGAATTGAAGTCCAAGAACCAAAGTTTGGGAAACACTGGGGTAGAGGGAAGGAGGAAAGGAAATGAGAAAGGGATTTACTGATGCTCATCAACATGATTTGTGCTGGGATGGTATAAATATGTTAGCTAAAAAAATAATCCATAGAGATGAGAGGAAAACTACTGTCTCCTGTTGTAAAATGATAGGCTTTCTCTGTGACCAAAATAAAATGGAAAGAAACAATCCCATTGTGACATTAGTTAGGGCATAGAGTTGACTATATGGAGATCAACATTCTATATGATTTGAATTGGTTGGCTAGTTTTCTTACCTGTTTAGTATTGCTGATCCAGTGAAAAGACAGCTGAAGCTTTTTATACACTGTCAGACTTCAGAGTATCTGAAGGTTGCCGTTCTACTAGTGAAGAATAGTTGCCTTCCTGAGTTCTCCATTTTTCTTATAGCTCATATGTTTGAAGTTTTATTCTATGAGGAATAGAACATCCTTAAAATTACAAAACCAATGAGATCTTTTCAAACTGAGCTGTTAAAATTTATTATATCAAACAGATTTGTTTTTTCCAATGTCATTTTGTTTTTGTCTAAATTGAACTATACAATGCATCACTTTTTCAAAATGATGGATTTTCTGTTGAAAGTTGCTTTTCATATAACATTTCTAAGATTGGGAGGAAGTATGTATGGTTTCAATATTGTATTACTTTAGTTTTCAAAACCTACTGCTTATACCCTAATAGGAATACAGACTATCTTCAACCACTAGTAAGATTTTTAACATCATGTTTTCCCTGTACATCTGTTACCAATAGTGTCCAATGTTTCCTATTCATACTTTTAAATAAAATTTATCTGTATTCAGGTCTTTTTCTTAAGGCAGAAAACAGTGTTCATCTTTTGAACAGTGGCAGTTTGAGCAGTCCTGCCTCTTTAAATGTCCTTAATGGTTATACACTAGGTAAGTTAACTGTTTTTAAGGATAAGTCATTAAACAGGTTGCCATACATTAGGCCTCCATATCAACATTGTTATTCATAAGTTTTGTTGTTATTGTTCAGTCGCACAGTCGATTCCAACCCTCTGCGACCCCATAGACCACTGTCCGCCAGGCACTTCTGTCCTCCACCATCCTCCTCAACTCGCTCAGCTCTGTGCCTATTGCGTCCACAATACCATCTAGCCATCTCATTTTTGGCCGCCCCTTCTTCTTTTGCCCTCCACCCTTCCCAGCATCAAAGCCTTCTCAAGTGAATCTTCTCTTCTCATTTGATGTCCAAAGTACTTTAGCTTCATCTTTACAATTTGACCTTCTAAGGAGCAGTCAGGGTTGATTTCTTCTAAAATTGACCTATTTGTTCTCCTCGCTGTCCAGGGGACTCTCAAAACTCTCCTCCAACACCACATCTCAAAGGCATCTATTCTTCTGCGCTCAGCTTCATAAATACTGTTACCTAAACAATTTTTCCCACCTATTTTATATTTAATTAACTACCATTGTTAGAAATTAATAATCCCCCAGCTGCAATATTTTGCTTGGTATTATGCCTATATCACCTTTTTTTGAAGGTATTTCCATGGTACATCATAATGTAGAATTATTTTTAACATAATTAACATAATAGTTATTTAATGTCAGAGATTACTCTGGGTTGAAAGGATTTTTGCTGGAGAAACACCTCTCAGGGGATGCCTGAATGAGGGTCTTTTCATGTTCCCGTACAGCCCTTGGGTATCAAAACCCAACCTTCCAGTCTCCAAGTTCAAGGTTTTAATCACTAAGCCCCTGGGGGAGCACATATAGATTGCCCCATAGCACTTTATGGGTGGATCACAAGATAACTGAGCCAGTCAAGATAAAACTCAGATTGTGAGCAAAGTTTTGGCTGCAATACTGTAGGTTAACCACTGTGCCACGGGAGTTCTAATAATTTTGATTATACCGGTAGTGTCCCTTCATTTATTGGATGCAGAAATAGAATCCATTTTAAAGTGGAATTATTGCTAATATCTGTATTCAGATTCTGACATTAATTGACCTTTAACAGTGTGGTTTAGACATCTTTTTGAGAATGCATTGGCTTAATCTCCCAGATTGTGACTATGAACTGAAGATAGAGTTGATGCACCTTTTATCAGTATTTCAGGGGGGTTTTAATCAAAAGCTTACTTGCATTTCTGAAAACATTGCAAAAAAGATAAAGTATGGATGTTTAGAGCTGGTAAAATGTATGAACATAAACTAGACCACTTGTTATAAAGATCTAGATACAGGCATGGTGAAAGGTGGACTAATACTGCTCAACTGCAGCTCTCACGGTCCTTCTCCATTAGTTATGCTGGCTAGAAATGATGAAGGTTACAATCCAACAACATCTGGAGAGCTACATATTGCATACCCATACATAGGTTGTTGTCATCCACGAGTGATTAGACAAGCTACATTATCACCTGTTAATAAAGTCAGCTATTTTATTACACAGGTCTGTAACTTTGGTGTGTCTATATTGGAGTTATCGGGAAGTAAATTCAGTTGTGTTCAGTATAACTGCATAAAGCTTGGAGGTTAACTGTAACATTCATTCAAAGATCTTCAGAAGGATCTGATCAAAAAAATTTGTAAGCTACTTTTTCTTCTTGATAAATAGAATAGGGTATAGTACTCCATCTGTTTTGACAGTAGATGTTCAGAAAATAATAGATGATTATAAACTCATATAAAATGATATGAACAATTCTGTTTAAATGAATAGCATGTGAATGTAGGATGTTTTTGTATGTGGTAGTAAACTGTAAAATGGAAGTTTCTGCTTGTCAGCAGTGAACTCAATATAAAACAGAATTTCATAAAGTATTTGAAGAGTAAATGTATGATACTATTTCACCAACAAAGTGTTTTGCTAGAGTCACAAAGAATGTAACAGAAGTTGAAGTGTGTAAAAAGAGTCTAAAATTATTAGATGTTTATATAATCTGCTCGCTAAGATCATTTAGACACAAAAAAGAACTTCTCCATACAATGAATATAGTATTAAGCAAATTAGTATAAATGGAAGATTTCAGATGTAAAGACTTTTGTGATAAGCTACCAGCCTGTTGAAACAATCTCAACATATTGCTGAAACAAGAGAATGTTAAGAAGTAAGGGTTTATATGAGTGAAATTTGTCGTAATAAGACTGGGTAATTTTTCTGAAGGAATATTAAATCCTCATGCTTCAGTGCATAAGACAACTGCTAACTGATGGAGATTAAGATCAGTCTATCCCTGGTGTGACATTTATTCTATAAATGTCAACTACAAAAGTTTCTTGCACCTTCCTAGAAAACATCTGGGGCTTGCCTGTTTTCCAACTGACCTGGCTGAACCAGTTGTCTGGTCAAATATCTCACTTGTTTTGCAGAAATAGCTTATTTTTAATAGGCTACTCTATATATTTGTTCAAGTTCTTCATTCAACTACAGATTTAGTTTATTTGTCATCTGGGTTTCAGAAACGTATACCGTAATATTGTTTTAATTCATTTTCACAAGGGAAAAAGTCTAGACAGGTAGTTTCTTAAAGGGACATGCTATTCTCCCACTTGCATGTCAACACCTGTAAACTTTCAGCTAGCAGTGGGTTTCCTGATCTGATTGCTTGCAGGTAACAGTATACACTAATGTAATGAAGGACTAAGACATGTTTCAGATTACTAATTTGGTTCCTTTTAAAATGAAACTATTAGACTTCCTAGATCATTGTTTCAGGAATGGTGTTGTTTTTAAATCCTTTATAATTGTGAACAGATTTTGACATGTACTTTTTATTTCACGAGGTTGGTTTTTTCTTAGTGTCTAGAAACACTGGCTGACCATTGGCCATTTCTTATATTTGCAGGATTCAATTACGTACTTGAATGTTTCTATCCCAGTAGAAATCCATTTGTATTGGCTCCCACTTTAAAAAATATCATTTTGAAAATACAGTAATACCTCGCATAACGAATTTAATTCATTCTGCGAGGCTGCTCACTATGCGAGTTTTTCGCTATGTGAGTCAGACTTGCATAGCAAAAATCCCTATGGAAAAACTCGCATAACAATCTTTTTTAAGGGAAAAACTCCCATAGCGAATTTTTTTCATTATGCGAGTTTTCCCCATAGAAATGCTTGCTATGCGAGTTTTCTATGGGGAAAGTCAGACTCACATAGCGAAATTTTTTTTGTTATGCTAGTTTTTCCCCATATAAATGCTTGCTATATAAGTGTTTCCATAGCGGAAGTTGAATAGCGAAAATATTCGTTATGTGAGTCAGCTCGCTTTTTAAAAAAACCCGCTCGTTAAGTGAGTGTTTTGCTATTGCTCGCTAAGCGAGGTTTGACTGTATAAATTCTAGTGTAAGATGGAATTGTGTGATTTGTGTGAAATGGCTTTTGGTTTGTTCTTTCTATCCTTTGTGTCAATAATAAACTTCCTGAGCTCAATCTGAGTACAGCCTATAATAGTGATGGTGAACCTTTTAGAGACTGAGTTCCCAAACCGAGGGGTGGTGTGAACACTGTACTGGGGGGAGGGAGGAAGTGCTCCCATTGGGCTGTTGGGCAGAAGGGCAGGCAAGCTCTGTGCTAGGGGGAGGGAGGAAGCACTTTCACCGGACAGCTGGGCAGAGGGGTGGTGTGAACTCTATGCTGGAGGGAAGAAATGCTCCCATTGGGCTTCTGGCAGAGGGGCAGGGAGAACTCTATGCTGCACACGTGCCCACAGAGAGGGCTTTGAGTGTCCCCTCTGGCATGCATGCCATAGGTTTGCCACCATTGGCCTATAGGCACTGTGTGTTTGTAGGAGACACACTCCTTTCTCCATTGTAGGTGTCATGAGCTGGTGGCCATCCCTATACCTTTCTAGCAAAGAAGGAAGACAATGATGACAAATCCTGCAAATACAATCTAGTTATATATGGCCCCAGCCTTTTTCACTTTAAAATTCATGTGATCAGTGAAGGGGACATACATTTTCCTTTTCAGGCAAGCTTTTAAGCTGTAAGTGGGAGATCAGAAAACACTATTAATGCGTTAAATTTTAAAATGATTTAAAACAAGTCGTCTAGCAGGGTGGCCCAGCTTGTCTCAGTCCCATGCTGCAGCCAGAATCCCTACTGGAATGGATCTAGACCAGTGGTTCCTAACATGGGACACACACCTCACAGGGGAACTTCAATTCCCAGAAGCCTAAGTCAGTACATTGGCTGATCAGTGCTTTGGGGAATTGACTTAGACTTCTGGGAAATTGAAGTCCGAAAACTACAGGTTGGGAAACACTGATGTAAACATTATCTACTGGGTCTGATCTATCCACATGCGTATCAATGCTCTCAAGTCTAATATGATATAAAGACAAGAATTCTGTTTACAGAAACAAGGAGGTATCATGAAAAGAGGACAGCAGGTGAACTCCGTAAAGGAGGAGGAGAAATTATGTGAAGGAAAATTGAATAGGAAGAGTTCTTAACTTTTTGTCTGTCTGTTGATTTTTACTTCCCTGCTATAAACCATCTCCACATTCCCAATAATTTGCCTTTATAACATCTTTTATGCATGAAAAAGAAGGTACAAACTATTCATAGCTGGAAAATCCCTGATACCCTTTTTTTAACCAGCACTATAGGTCCTCAGTGCTGCAAAAAAATATGGTCTTCTAATCCCTTCTTTTATTTTCCCACATACAACCCCATTCTATTATTTTTCTTCACATTGTTGTTTTGTTGTGGTATATATTTACAGGCTTTCATTTGTGAGGGTCCAGTACTGTCAGAAATAAAACTCGCTGTAATCTGTTTGGAGATGTCAATAGTATGGGAATTCTCTTTCTGGTTCATTGTTGCAATAGAAGAGTAAAGCATAATCTTGTAAAGATTATCCATCATAATAATATGGAACAAAAGTTTACATTTTTTGTTAGTTCCATATTCTTAATTGTATGATTCTTGCTGTCCCCCATGCTTAGTAAATTTTAATTTTTTGCCAAATGAACCCATGCATTTGCATTTTCAAAAGGATATGGACTAACATTGGTTTCTGAATCACTGTATGAAACTTTAAAATTGGTTTTGAATGCAAAACAGGCAATGTAACATGAAGATGGCTATGGTTGTTAATGGCTTGTTTTAGCTGGAAGCTATAAAATCATCCAAAGACTCTGTTGGTGCTGGAATAATAATTTACCTAGACAATTACCACATGGTGGCATTTTTTCCAGCTCTAATTCAGTGTTATTAATAATGAATAAAATTGCAATTTTCTCAGGTTGCTGGTGGGCAATGGGGAATTATTTCAATGAATATTTCAGTACTTTTTTTAATCATAGTTCCACAAAATTCAAGTGGGCAATATTTTATACTTCTAAGTTTAGTCTGCTAAGGGACTATAGTCATTAAATTGGAAAATATTTGCTCTTAAGTCCATTCTATGATTTACAATCCTTTTTAGAAACACGGTAAAATAAAACAAGCTGTGTCATTAATACTTGTAATTTGATGCTGCATGTGTTAATGGGCTTGCTCTGATTAATGTTTTTGCAGTAACAGACCATTTTGAAAAAGAGAAGCACAGTCCTTGAAGGACTGCATTTAAATGATTCTGTCTTCCCCTTCTAAAATGTAAAGAAGCATTTGAAGAACACACTATTTAATAATATATAGGTTTGTGCATAATTTTGTAACATTTGCTTGGTTTCAACTACTGAAACAAGTAAACGTCTTATAGAATGATTCCCATTCTAATAAACCAGGGGTTCTCAACCTACAACCTGTGGGCCGGATCTGGCCCACGATGCCATTTCATGTGGCCCTCTACCCTCACGCCCGCTGCTGCCACTACCGGAAGTGTAGAAACAGCTGCATCTGCATTTACGGCTGTCATTATGGCATTTACAACAGCCGCAAATGATCCTATGGCTGTCGTAAAGACATTGACAACAGCTGCAGACACATTTTATAGCAGCATTTATTGTGGAGAGAACCACCAGTCCAGCCCCCCGCTCAGCTATCTGAGGAGTGTGACCTGGCCCATGTCTTCAGAAGGTTGAGAACACCTATAATAAACAGTACATAGAAAGTATGAATATTAGTGTGATAGATGCTGATCCTTGTTTTTGCTTTTTCCCCATAGCCAACTACATGACTTTTGGCGATTAGATTATTGGGAAGATGACCTGCGCCGGCGGAGACGGTTTGTCCGCAATGCTTTTGGTTCTACCCATCCCGATGCCTTGCTCAAGGCTGCTGTGGAATATGGTCAGTACTTATTGTAATGCATCCACTATCTGTAAAACATTATCTTTTTTCCATAATAATAGTGAGAATCATATATATATGGGGGGGGGGGGGGAATGGCATCCTGCATTACAATTTTCCCTATGGAAAAAAAATCATACAACAATTTTTCAATGGGGAAAAACCACTTAAAAATATCATTGTATGATGCATCTCATAGGGAAAATTGCTATATGGTGCATGCATCGTATAGCAATTGTTTCATACAACAATGAGCCCCGTGGAACAGATTTAAATCGTTGTATGAGGTACCACTAGAGAGAAGAGAGAGAGATTTACTCTGCAGGTTTGTTGCCTGGCATGAACAATACACATAGCTACAAACTTTTCATTAGATTTAATAGTGATAGCTTTCAATGTTTCTCAAAACCTGCTGTTATTTAAATGGGAATGAGACATTGGGAGCATGGATAATCAAGTGATGGAGAAGTTGGGCAATGAAGTAGTAACCCACTCAGCTGTGGAAAATTTTGCAAGCTCATTGATGGGTATAGTATACTAAGGGGAGTTTTTATTTATCAGATGGGTAGTAAGAGACAATTTGGAAAAGTGGAATGTCAAGTGTCATAGTATGGGGCTACAGAAAGAGAGGGGGGGGAGTTTCTCCTAGCCACTGCATTGCCTCAGTCATTCCTGGTGGTAGCATGCAGGAAAAGGCAAAACTGTAATCTTGCTTAGGGGCTGTGTATGTGTGTACATATATTTCTTCCATTTTGAAAACATATTGCTTTATTGCATGGAGAAGATAGAATTACCATCCTGAAGATTTGATTCAAACCAAGTTAATTTTCAGCATTTTAAGGCCCCATTTGTTTTCTAGGAAAGTTAAATAGGTTTGTTCAGTTTGTCCCATAAAATATCTGTATTTGACTAGTTTATGCAAATTCAGCAGTTTTTGGTGATGATGGAGCATCATCATACATCTGAGAAGTTTAAAATCAGCTGATGATTATATTTATTTTGTAAAAGTGCGTAAAAAAGGAGAAGGTCTAAAAGAAAGAAGGTATCTGGGTACTAATATTGACATGAAGATGGGGACATAAAACATAAATTATGACATGAGGTTACAAGATATGAAGCTTAATAAATCAATTAATATAGAGAAGAGGAATATCCCAGTAACAATGCACATACTTTTCATACCAATAAACTGAGTTGGCATAAGATGACTTCCTGTATTCCTAATTGAGTAAAAGTATAAAAATTAAGGATGTAATGCACCAATGAAGGGAGTCTTTGCTTCAGTGCATACATCCAGAAAAGGAAAACATCAGCAATGGAATAATATGATAGGGCACCGAAAATCTGCAATAGCAAAGTAAAGTATGGTAGCTTTACAAGAATTCTGAAAGTCGTTAATCAGGAATATTGATCTTAACTGAGAAGTCAAGATAAAAAACTGGATCACCAAGTCAAACTGAGGGCAGAAATGGTCATTATGGATAGGCTGCCTTCAGAACTGAAAGCACATTAGTGTTGGAGAGATGTGGTTGAGGCAATCATTTGTATTTGAAAAATCAGACTTCAAGTCATCTAGGGCTTTGGTTAAGACGACCAATTACAAAACAATGCACACCATGCAAGAGACGTGAAAGAATATTCCAATATTTTCAAGGATACTAAAAAAGAAAGAAAAGATAGGCAAAAAGCAGAAATAAAAACATGTTCAATTTACAGGCATGACTAGACACCGAAGGACACCAAATGCTGTTTGCCTTCTCACTAAAGTGGTACCTATTTATCTACTTGCAATTTCTTTCTTTCAAACTACTAGGTTGGCAGGAGCTGGGACAGATATGGAAGCTCACTCTGTCATGCAGCACTCGAGTCTTGAACTGCTGACCTGCCGACCTTCCAGTCATCAAGTTCAGTGTCTTAGCCACTAAGCCACTACAGCCCCAGAGATATTCATAGATCCTAGTTAAAGAGAAGAGAAAAATCAAAAAGGTCTTTATTAAGTATAATTAAGGGAAAAAATCATATAGTTTGCTAACTGTTATATACAAAGGGATAGGTGGGGAGAAATCTTCATTGTGTTATAGCTGTGTATATTTCAAATCACAGCTAAAAGAAGTTACCTTCACTATGCATTAAAGTACTGTACATGTTTCTGGAGGTTTACGTATCAAGATGAATGACAGTCTTGTAGAGGAATTAGAAACAGCTTGAACTGAGATTAAATCCTACAGGTTTTTTTTAACCTTAATATGATTTTTTTTAAGACTCGTACTTACAGATTTTAATATTAAAACTTTTAGTTGACCTTACTCTGTAAGAAAACATCCTTAACTCTGATGTTATTTTTATGCCTCTTGGTGATACTAATGAGTTGCATAATTTATGAGGTTGTCATGTGAAAAGGATTTGGTGCAGTTTGATGTATTTTCTGCCTCTGGTGCTGGAATGTGATTAATAAAGAGCTGGAGGCATAGCATTTTTTTCCATGGGGCTTAACTTTCATTAGGGATTTTTCTTCGGTATTACTGAGATAATTTTATTCTCCTTTATAATAGCAAAATTACTCTTAATTTTATGATTGAAAATTATATCAAATAAATCACAAAGATTTTTCTTTTAAATAGTTTTCAAATAATTGAAGCAAATTTTCATTGGCCTCAAATATCTTTTTAGTGGGGGAAACAGTAAAGCAACGGGTTATAAAGGAGAAAGGGTTTGGTTGATGGGAGTTTTAAAAAGTTCTTCTTACCTCTGACTGTAGTTATCATAAATATTACTTGGGGAGTCATATAATAGTGGGAAACATCTTAAGTAGGTTTTTGCTATCTGCATTGACTGTCAGTTACCATTTAAGAGGTTGCGAATAAATATTGCAGCAAAGGAATGTTTAGTCAAAGCCTAAGTCAGCAAGCTCCTCTGTGTCTACGATCAAAGGCATCAGCTTAAATAGGTCTGATCAGCCATTGCAGACGAGGGCAGGCAGCTTCAACTGTGCAAAGAACACAGAGCAAAAATGACAAAATTAATCAGTCATTTCTTTGGCAATAAATAACAAAATATGCTGAGGTTTGCAGATGAGAGGATTTCTAAGTTCCTTGGAGATGTGCCTGCTTAATACCTGATTTATCTAAGCTTGCACAGCCATCAAGATATGACCTTGGTGAATAAAAGACATTCCCTAACTAATCTAGACTTAAATCAGTACTGATGGCGAATGCACTGATACAGTAGCAATGTGACACTCACAGCCATCAAGGAACAAAGTAAGTCTTAGAAATAGCAAGTCTATCTCTGGATTTTGCACCTGTTTCAGGAAATCACTGTCAGATATTGGCTAGTGAACTAAAACACACAAAAATTTGGTAGAAATGATGCAAAAGACTTGAGAGTTTGTAAACTTGGAGAGCTAAAATTCCTTTCTTATCATACGGCACTCTGATTTTTTTTACCTTTTTTTAAATGCATCTAATTAGTATAGCAAATATTGTAGGAAAAGTTCTTCTCTCACAGTTTGGCTTAGAGAGGTGTTTCCTTATTATCTTATTTGAGCGATTGTACTGTAGGTTATGTCCAGTTTTGTTGTAACAGGCAGTTCAGAAAATAATCTTAAACCACATAGGGCATTGCTTACATAAATGCCCTGCCGCCTTAAGGAACAAAATAAGAGTCTAACTGAACGCAAACGGCATCAAGTCCAAGTGATACAGACGTCTTCTGACCTTTGTATGTTTATTCTCAAACACTCAAAACTGGAGTGTTTAAGAAAGGACATCTGACTGTATCTCCCCACCACTGTTGTCAGAAAATGAAGAAAATATTGGTGGGAGAAGGCTGAATAGTGATTAGTGTGGAGAGAAGGAACTTTAAGTATCAATGGACACTCCCTGTTGGGTCATCTTCCCCCAATTTTGCCCCTTGGGGCTGTTGTGGCTTAGTGGTCAAAGTGTTGAACTTGGAGACTGGAAGGTCAGCTGGTCAGCAGTTCGAAACTCAAGTGCAGCCTGATGGAGTGAGCTTTTGTCTCTGTCCCAGCTTCTACCAATCTAGCAGTTTGAAAGCAAAAAATTGCAAGTGGATAAATGGGTACCATTTCAGTGGAAAGGTAACAGCATTCCATGTCTAGTCATCCAATATCTAGTCATGTCATGGAAACATCTGCAGATGCAGACAGCATGGGCTATTTGGCTGTAAATGGAGATGAGCACCACACCCTAAAGTCTGTTATGACAGGCTTCTGAGCAAGGGAAACCTTTACCTTTGCTATTTTTCTCACCACCACCACACACACACCCAGAAACTAAGGAAACATAGTGTCTCTTAGCTAGAAAATAGCATCAGGTTTGTACTCTGGCAAAGAAGTTCCATAGTTGTGTAGCCGTCGCAAAGAACATATTTCTCTATAGTTTGTACATGGATGGTAAAATTTAGATGGTACTATTAAATTATCTGGGTAATATTTGTAAAACATGAAAATAAATGTGGCCTCTTCTATATCAGTGACATGATCTGTCTGCCATGCCATGGCAGCAAAAATGTTATCCTCCTTAATTCTATATATAGCAGATGCAGAGGAGGATTTCTCTGAAAGTCTTGGAAAGGACATGAAGAGCATTGTGTGCAATGGGAGAAGAGAATCAAATGGGAATTCAGGGCTGTTTGTGTAATTTTGGATACAAAGAATAGGAAACATTTTGTTGTTGCATACATCAGTAGAGACAGAATGAGGATGGCTGATCTCAAGCTGAATCTATTCCATTTCATAAAATAATCATGTCCCAAGTTTAAAGGGACAAGCATCCATACCAAAAAATACTATGTGCAGATTTTTTTTTTCTGTATAGTCAAAATGATTCTTTTTGAAAATATCTTTTTTGTTGTCTCTTGTTCTGTCATTCTCTTCTTGGCTTATCAATTGTTCAGCCTTTTTATGACCTGAAATTTGTATTAGAAATATTTAGTACTAACTGCTTTGATAGCCTGTTCACCTAAAATGCAAAAACATTATCCTATATATACATGTAGCACGGAGACTCCGGGTGAGTAATGTATTTTTTGTACTGGGAAGAGTTATTGTTGTGCTCCATTTATTTTCCTTTTCAAATGTAACACATGCACAAAAAAGAAGGAAGAGATCATGAAGAGATCATAACATAATTTTCTTTGTTCAGTTATGCTGAGCTTTTACTTCTATATAAGTACAAGATGACAATGTATTTCTGGAACTTTTAAAGACCAGCATCCACTTTATGAACAGAGATTGTATAGATACTAATCTTGATATTACAGTGATGAGCTCTTCTGAAATGTGTATTCAGTGGGAAAGGGCTTCCAGATGTCATCAAATAACTATCCTCTGTTCTTTAGTCTAAATAGGATGATCTCAGAGGAAGCAATGTAAGGCAAGCATGTAAACCATTCTGCTTCACTTAAAGAGCCATGTCTTCCCAGTCTTTCATTTCTTTATCTTTCTTTTTGATATTTTTTGTACCACATATCATAAGGTCTTCATTTTAATCCTAAATCTTTGTTGTCAAATATTAATTTAATTTCATTCATGTATGGTCATTTTTAAAGCTTGCACGCAGGACTAACTTTTGTATAGATACTGTGTCTTTGAGATTTTTATTCTTTCATGGAAGATATCACATTTTCCAAGCACAGTACTTTGAAGGGATAATGTAACACTTCTTTCAAAATGATTGTTAGTTTACTGTTTTGATTGCTGTACAAAATGATGTTATGTGTTGCAAGCATCTTGTCACTTTATTCTTTTTAAATCATTGAAAAGAGGGACCTTTTGCTTCCTTTTCCTTATTATGCATCCATTCAAGAAGGAAAGATGGGGAAAGAGCAGAATATTTGAATCTGTTAAGTTTTATACCAAATATCCATTGAATCAGCTAGCTCTTAAATGTTTCTGCCATCATTATGTCTATAAAAGGGGGTGGGACTTTTCTATGTGGCATATAATCTGCTGAAGTCAGAGGAGAGGAGGAGGAGGAGAAGTGCTAAAAAGGGAGCAAGCATTGACCCTAAATCAAGCAGTATCATATTCTTTTCCAGCAAAGTTTTCTGTATTTTGTGAATGGGGTTTTATATTATTTTGCATTTGCATGTATGTAGTTAGTAAAGTTACATCAGTTACATATTTTAGCTTTTCAGTGGCATTTTCCTCCTGTTGGTCTGTCTTATAAATATTAAATGTTTATGATTCTTCCATGGTCGGTAAAATGAGTACCCAAGCATATTGGGGGCAAAATGGTAATTAACTTGTGAACTGCCCAGAGATTGCACTAAGCGCTATGGGGCGATATATAATTATGATTGCTTTGCTTTGCTTTCTGATAATATTTAACAGGTTTTTATTTATAAGCATCATACTTGGTTTCTTTTTAGAAATAAAGCATTAAGCAAGTATTTGGATGTGGGAAGAGAGAGCTGTGAAGATAAAATTATGAAACACATTGTATGGCTTTGAAAATCTGTACACTCTATTAGCAAACCTGTCAATATAAAAAGTGCATTCGGTTTCCACCTCTTGCTCTAATAACCTTTCCTGTGTTACTCACAGGCAGTTCACATAATCAGAGTATATTGTCAGCTTACTGGAGTTGGGGAAGCATGAAATGAAAATCACGTTAATATTGATCCAATTCTTTCTAGCAAGTGTCCTTGGTGTCCTTTTCTACCGAGCAGTAGCTATTTGTTTTATTTAGGGAAATAACTCAGTTACGATTGTTCTTTGAAAGAGGTATTCAAGCCTAATTATTATTAATGCAATTTTGGATAGTTGTCATTATTTTCTCATTCTCAATATATTGCATATGGGCATTCAGTCTCAAGTGGTCACTAGCTAATCGCCTCCTTATTTACTAGTCTTTTCTATATAAGGAATGTCTGCACTTAAACTTGAAAGATAAGTACAATATGGGTCAAATTATCTGGACACACTACTCATGAGCTTTTCATTGACAAATGCAGGTCAGATGTCAGTTCTCTGTTTATTCATTGCAAAACTGAATTTCTTTAACTACCTTACCTCTAAAAAGGAAGGTGACAATCAGGATTTGCTATCTCTGTTGAAGAACAGTCTAAAGATTTAAATCTGTTCAAACTGAATGAAATGAAATATTTAATGTGAACTTTATATTCTTTACCTTATTCCCATTTTGTGCAATGTTTAGTAATTTTAGATGCAAAGCAACAGATCTTTCTATTTAAGTATATTTCATATATTAAATACTTGCTATTTCCCCCGATACATACTTCCTCTTCTGTTTAAGGTTTGTTTTCTTCAAATGTTAAAAATCATCAGACTGGCTTTGTCAGCTGATTAATGGATGTGATTCTGTAGAGGAATATAATCTTGCCAACCATTTTTAGTCTGGGGCTGGGTCACGCTCCCTCAGACATTTGAAGGGGACGGACTCCCCCACCCCCACCATTTACGACTGTCACAAATTAGTCCACTGCTGTCGTAAATGCATTTGCAACAGCCGTGGACTCATTTACGGCTGTCGTAAATACACTTGTGACAGCCACAGACTCATTTATGGCTGTCGTAAATGTGTTTACAACAGCCGTAAACAAGTCCATGGCAAATTCCTGCGGTGGCTGGAGCGAGGGCGGGGGCTGGTTTATTTGTGGAGCCGTAGGTTGCCTACCCCTGCTCTAACATGGTATATATGTGAATATTTTCAGGGCTTTTGTTAGGGGCACAACATTTTACTTAGTGAGCAAGATTGGCAATAAGTTTTTATATAAAAATTATTAAGGAGTAAATAGATTAAGATTCTTGACCTTGCAACACTATTAAACTATGGAATTTGTCACCACAGATGTCCTGAGAGTTCCCTATTTGGACAACTTTAAAGACATATTAGACAAGTTTATACAAGATAAGGCTCTGAGTGGCAGCTAGTTAAGGCTTATCAAATACTGTACAGTTAACGTTTACCTCGGATAACGCTAAAATCGCATAACGGTAAGTAATCTGGGGAGGAGAATTGGATTGAATAACGTTAAGGTCCTATGGGATGTATCGGATAACAACCGCTAAAGCCTGTGCGGTTACAATGTATATGGAGCTTTAACGTTATCCGATACATCCCATAGGATTTTAACATGGATCGGATAACACTAAAAATCGGATAACACCAAGACTTGTGGAACCAAGTCTTAGCATTATCTGAGGTATTACTGTACTGGTAAAGTGGTGAAACACAGAATTAGTGTACATAGACAGGAGTCCTCAACCTTTTTAATCCGGGGGCTGGGTAACGCTCCTTCAGACAGCTTTTGGGGCTGGATGGCTATTTTCAGTGATGGGCAGGAGCTAGTTCGCACTGGTTCACCAGAACTGGTAGCAGTTTTTCCCAGTATCCGCACGAACCGGTAGCAGCTTTTGGGGGGAAACCACCTCGGGGGCTTACCTTTTTGCTGGTTTCCCCCACTGCGCATGCACGCCTACAGCATGCATGCATGCCTACAGCGCTTGGTGCGCCTACAGTGCTTGGAGCGCATTTGTGCCTCTAGCACTTGGTGCACCTACAGCACTTGGTGCACATTCATGCCTACAGCACTTTGTCTGTCAAGCCAAGTAGCCATTTGCTGCTTGGAGTGTGGCAGCGCATAGCATCAGGTGGCCACGCACAGCCACAGAGTAACCAGTGGCTGCTGCTGAGGCCCTCAGCGGCCTCCTTGTTGTTCTCCCAAGCGGGGAGGAGGAAGAACAGCTGCTAGCCTCAAGCTCTCTACAGCCTGCTCCCCAGGGCAAGTGACTCACCTTTGGGTTTGGGGTGGGTGGGTATATTTTAATGTGTATTTAATGTGTATTTATATTTAATGTGTATTTTATGTATTTTATGTGTATTTTATGTGTTTTATGTGTATTTTATGTGTATGTTTTTAATATGTATTTTTATGTGTTTTATGTCTATTTAATTTGTATTTTTATATGTACTTATTTTTATTTTTTTATACTTTGGCTCCACCTACAATGTGGGCTCTGCCCATGATGTCGGCTCCGCCCATGATGTCATGACATTGGCTCCGTCCATGACGTTGGCTCTGCCCACAGTGTGGTAGTAAGAATTTTGGCTGCCCACCACTGGCTATTTGCCTTTCCTCCACCACATGGCACTAACTGGTGTGGTGCCCCCCCCATGAAATGGTGCCATGGGCCACATCCGGCCCACAGGCCACAGGTTGAGAATCCATGAGATAGACCATAAGATTAATTGCTAATTATTAAGAATTGACTTATTCTCAGTTCCCACGTCTCCTGCTATTTTGATGTGCTGTCTCCTACAAAATCAACCTGCCATCTATCTATTATCTTTAGACATGTCCGTAGTACCTCTAGAAAATCAGTGTTTCATTCAATACCCAGTTCTCTCCTGCTAACCAGAGAGTGCCATAGATATGCTGGCTCAAAATAGTATTAATTCTGTTTGCAGTATTTTATGTCCTTAAAATGCATAGTAATGGTGTGCCTATAAACATGTAAGTATCTTATTTATAAATATAAATATATATTTGGCATAAAATCATACTTCTTAGAAAAAACGATGATGGTGAGCATTACTGGTATATAATGTACAGTACTGTATCTGGAATCAAACCTAGTATGCTTCTGAGTAACAGTCTAGTCCTGTTATCATTGGTGCAGTGGAGTCAAGGATTACAGGGCCCAAGCCCTGGGACTTTTTAAACAGCAATGACAATGGTATCATCTGCCACATACCCCTCAGGCTATTCTGTTTCCTCTCAGTTTAGCTCCAATATATTGCAATCATTAGAGTAGGCTGTATATTTATCAGCAACAATATATTGTTGTGAGCTGAGCCAGTTGCAGTGCCAATTGTATTGGACTACCTTGATTAATAAATAACAGTAAAAACCTGTTACCTTTATACTAGACTAGTTTAGAATAGATGATGGAAACAGCAAGAACTGGTTTGTTGATGTGAATCAATACAGTTTTTTGTATTTTTGGATTCTACTTGGAGGCAATGGAGACTGTCATAATGAGCTCACACTCTTCAGAATTTACCACTATATAACTCAGTAGGTAATGGGACCATGGTGGCTTAGTGGTTAAGACACTGAACTTGTCAACTGGAAGGTCAGCAGGTCAGCAGTTCGAGACCTGAGTGCTGCACAATGGAATGAGCGCCCATCTCTGTCCCATCTCCTGCCAACCGAGCAGTTTGAAAGCAAGAAATTGCATACTGTAGATAAATAGGAATTAGGAACCACTTCATTGGTAAGGTAAACAATGTTCTATGCACTCTGGTGTCTAGTCGTGCCTGCCACTTGTCCATGAAAACATCTGCAGACACAGACAGCACTGGCTCTTTAGCTATAAACAGAGATGAGCACTGAACCATAGAGTTGGATACGACTGGCTTTCGAGCAAGGACAACCTTTACCATTACTTACTCATTAGTTCCTTTTAGCCACCACTGAGAGAACACCTTGGAACACATCTCTAGAATAGTTTATAGTTTAAAATATACCTTAACCTCAACTTTATTCATCATCACCCTCTATTTCTGTGAGTTTTTCTAGATAGCTCAGACAGTCATCCATCCTCTGAGGTCTTTTTATGACACTAGCAGGCTTTTCATAAAGTGCAGTGAATGCATGAACAAAATCTTCTTCACTGATGGAGTATTGGGATCTGAGGCAACTCTAGCATTTGCAAGATGAGTTCCCCAGAGGTAGCTTGATGTTCACAGGGTTGGACCCCCAGTGTGGAGGGCAGCTGTAGTCAGTGGTAGGATGTCAATTTTTTTACTACCCCACCGTGATGTCATCACAGTGTGGGTGGAGCTAACATCATGATGTCATGATGTTGTGGGCAGGGCCAAAGAAAATAATAATATAAAAATAAAAATAAGCACACACACACACACCCCTCAGGCCTTTTTAGGAACTGTGGTAGTACGTCAATATAGGTAAAGGTATTAAATGCACATTAAAACACACACAGACACACCACATCCAAAGGTGAGTCACTTACCCTGGGGAGCAGGCTATAGGGAGCTTCAGGCTAGCATCTTCTCTTCCTCCTCCCCACTTGGGAG
This sequence comes from Furcifer pardalis, assembly GCA_030440675.1. Taxonomy (NCBI): domain Eukaryota; kingdom Metazoa; phylum Chordata; class Lepidosauria; order Squamata; family Chamaeleonidae; genus Furcifer; species Furcifer pardalis. Next base: position 91,573,956 of record CP126895.1, on the reverse strand, counting down.
GACAGCAAGGAGGCCGTGTATACGCACCAAGCACTGTATGTGTCCATGTACACCAAGTGTTTGGCACACATGCGCAGTGGGGGAACCAATGAAAAGGTAAGCCCCGAAGGTGGTTCCCCCCAAAAGCTGCTACCGGTTCTCCAGGCACTGGGAAAAGTTACTACCAGTTCTAGAGAACTGGTGAGAACCTGTTACATCCCATCACTGGCTCTAGTCCTTGAAGGGTTGGACCCTCACTGTGTTGCAGCTGCTAAGCCCCATCTGAGTGTTCTGGAGAAGTCTTGGACCATTATAAACTCCACTTGGAGGTGCTGGGTGGTTAGCCATATAAGAACTGTCTCTTTCTCCCAGAAGCTGCTTTAACAATGAGGCTTCTTGGACGGACAAATGCTGAAGCTCAAATACTTTGTCTACCAAATGAGAAGAGAGTACTCAATGGAGAAGGCCATGATGTGAGGAAAGATTGAAGGCAAAAAGAAAAGGCAATAACAGAAGATGAGATGGTTATATAGCATTATTGACACAGTGGTTGCGGATCTGGATGGACTCTGGAGGATGACAAATGACAGAGAAGCCTGCTGTGCTGTGGAATTATGAAATGTCTGATTGGATTGTGCAACTGAACAACAACAAAACTGGACAAAGACATTTTTAGTGACATACTACAAATGGGAACAATTGAGCATAGACTTATTTGCTACTAAAATAAAACATGTAAGAACTACTGCTCTAAAGCAGAGGAAAGATTCTCTCAGAGATGCTTTCATAACCCATTAGTTGTGAAAACTATTTTTTCCTCCAATTCCCCTGTTGCACAGAGTGATCGTGTAGCTTCAGCAGAATAAGTATGATGTAATCTGCCTTTCCCAAAGGTGGCCATGCTGGCCTTGGTTCATACCACTAAAAGTTAATGGCAACTAAGTTTGCCCCTATTTCTCCACTTCCACAAACCAGAAGTTCTCTTCCTTTGCTCATTCAGTTGGGAAATCTGAATCCAAACTTTATTATACACAGTGTTGTAGTATCTCTTACATCTAAAGGAAAATGATTTATCCCATTCTTCCTGTTGTTATAATAGCAAAGCACATGCCTAGCTCTGAATCATCACCGTACAGCTCTCAAGAGGTTCTTGTGAGAACTACAGAATGTCTTCCTAGATATGAGAGTTCCACCCCACAGCAGTCATTCTCAGTAATGCTTAATCAAAGCCCCTCTTTGAGCTGATGGCTATGGAACAAATGAGACTTCTCACCTGCAAAAGAGTGTTCCTGGTGGCTATCACCACGCCCCGAAGCGCAAGCAAGTTGTGCACCTTCTAATATGACCCAGCTTTTCTTCAGTTTCATATTTTTACTATTTTTCCTGTCATATCATTCCTTCCTACAGACTTCTATCTTAATCAAGCTCTTATTCTGGCAACTTACTTTGCATCACCTGCTACAGTTTTGGAAAAGACTCTTCAAACACTGGATCCAGAGAGCCTTGACTTTTTACATCTTTAGAACCAAACACTAATAAGTATAACAAGTTATCCTTAGACTATCAAGGTGCAAAGATGGGTGAACATATCACCCTTCCAGTGATGGCCAAAGTGGCTCATCAACACAGAGAAGTTGTCCTACCAGCTAGCCAAGAAACTAGTCCCCAGTTCACTGAAAGGATGCTCAACCAGAGCTGCTTTTGCATCCACAGCTTTTCTCAAAGGGATATAGTTAAAGGACACCTGCAAAGCAGCAATATGGTCTCACTTCTCAACACTTATTCAACATTACATACTGGATTTCAGGACAATACTTGATATTTCCCCAAGAGTAGTTATTTCATCTGTGTTGGTGTGACATCCTACCAGCAAGTGAGGTTGTCAGTCACCCACATATGTAATTCACTGAATCTACAAAGTAGAAGAAAAGATTACTTGCCAGTAACTGTGGCTCTTCTAGTGGTCATCTGTGAATTCACAGACCCATCCTCCCTCCAGTCTTTTATGCTACTGTTTCATTACTGGATAATGGTAGACTCGGGGAACTGCAGAATAGCTGCTAGGCATGAAGACATGCACAGTGAAGGGGCAGTCCTAATATTTTTTTTTGTTTCTAGGTTTAGACTCTTCTGATAGATTCTGCATAGGTGCAGGAAAACCCATATGTATGGATCACCTTTTCATTCCTTTTCTTCTTCTTTAACCAGCTATTGATCTGTAAAGGTACTCATCATCTCTCCTTTGATGACAAAAGCAAAATAATAGGATTATAGAACTGGAAGGGACCCCAAGTATTATTGAATCCATTCCCTTCCAAAGCAGGAAATCCTGACAGGTGACCATCTAATCTGTCCGTAAAATCCATTAATCTGGGCCTACTTTCTAGAACTAAAAACAAGCTTACTCAGTCTTCCGGATGACAGACTTTCAAATATTTGAAGACAGCTATCATATTGTGTCTCAGTCTTCCCTTTTCCAGGCTAAATATACTCAGCTCCCTATACTGTTCCTCATAGAGCTCAGTTTCCAATCTTTTAACATCTTGGTTACTCTCCTCTGGAAACATTCCAGCATCTCAATATTCTTATTAAACTTTGGTGCCCAAAACAGGACATAATATTTCAGAAGACATCTGACCAATGCATAATAGAGTGCTAAAGTTACATCCCTTGATCTGACACTGCACTTCTGTTGATTCAACCTAATATTGTATTTCCATTTCAGTGAATTCTAAGTGTGAGAGAAAGACCTTAGTTTTTTAGAACTATTACATATCCTTTTAAGTAAGACTTGTTTTTCCAGGTCTCTCTCCCCCCCTTCCTGACAACACTGTCAATAAAATTATGCCAAACAGACATTAAAATTATTTTTCTGCGTCTAGGCCAGATGTGCAACTATCTGGCCTATAATTTCCTGGACCCACACACACAGAGAACACTTTTTTGAAAACTGATATTGCACTAGTTATTTTTTTTACCTCTCTGGTATTAAGGTTTATCTTATGAACAAGTTAGAAGTTTTATAAGAAGACCAGCAGTTTCACTTTCTTTTTTTGAGAAACATTAAAGATGTTCTAAGGGTCCAGTCACATTCAGTTTATTCTGTCATGGAAACGTATTGACCAGAATCCTCTTAGTGACTTACATGCACATAGGTCAAACTACATAACCATTGCAGTAAATTTATACTAATGAATAAGGTACTCGCTCCATTACAAGGCATGTACCAATTTGCACAGCTTGCACACAACTAGTAGTGCAACCAGCAACTCATTAATGGCAATTCACCACCAAACATTATGCAAGGTACATTATGCATAAATTATCAAGAGGATTATGGCCATAGTTTTTTTTTATTGTTGTTGTTGTTGCTGCTGCTGCTGCTGCTGCTGCTGCTGCTGTTGTTAAAGTTTTCTTATGCTGTTGTACAAAGATAAAACTAAATATATTAATAAATGAGCTTTTTAGAAAATGTTTAGGATCCAACTCAACTAAATATGTAAATTCCTGCAGTAAAAATTTGTGGGATACTTGGATTCTCAAGGTCAGTTTAAAGCAGGCCAGATGCAGCCTGTGGTGCCATTTCATGTGGCCCCCCAATGCCTCCACCACACCCAGAGGTGCCATGTGGTGGAAGAAAGGCAAAATGGCTGTCCGGCCCACGATGCTGTCTGAGGGAACATGACCCAGCCCCCAGCTTAAAAAGGTTGAGAACTCCCAGCTTAAAGCCTGCAGGTGTCAGTATTTATTTATTTATTTATTTAGATTTATATACTACCCCAATCAATAGACTCTGGGCAGTGTACACAGTCTAGCCAACACCTCACTGGCTGCTGAGCAAAACTTAAAAACAATATAAAAAGTAGTATTTCAGCTTCTATTTATTAGTATAGCTGGAAGCTGATTTGGGAGTAGGTAGATGAAACAACAGTTGAGTATCCATTCAGTTGAGGTTTTGAGTAGAATACATGTTGAAGCAAGATTCAGCAGAATTTCAGGTGAAGTAAGAGAAGTGATATAAAAAGAAAGAGAGCCAAAAGAAAGAAAACCAACTCTGTTTGATTAGCTGATCAAAATGGGAGCCACTCTTGAAACAGCAATTATGTAAGTCCAACAGAATCCATGTTGGATACAAAATCATTGCCGCCACTGCCATTACCAGACACTGTGTTGTTGTATTGTTTAATTGTTCCAGTTTATTGTTTAATTATTCCAGTCATTATTGAAGTGTTTCTGTACTGCAATAATTTGATTCTTTGTAATTGTAATTGTAATCTACTTTGCTAGTGGGGCGGCATACAAGTTCAACAATTAAATTAAAGTAAAGTAATCCTTAGGTCATCTAACCCAGAGTTCCTCAAACTTGGCTCTCCACATGTTCTTGGATTTAAATTCTCAGAAGCCCTGGAAGGTGTGCTGACTTGGGTTTCTGGTACTTGAAGTCCAAGAAAACACCTACAGAGCCAAGTTTGAGGAACTCTGATCTAACCCAACCTGGCTGATAAGGTGCAGTGCACATTCTGGCTGTTAGAAGGATAGAAGGACATGGAAGAAGAAGAAATGATGTAGAGCAGAAAGAATCAAGCCAGTTCCTCTGCTTGTGACCAGCCATACTTTTTCAAGGAGAAAGATGCTTCGCCTAATCTGAGCCAGCTAGGACTTTGCAGTTACGTGACTGTATCTTTCAAGCATACAACATTAAATGGTAACAATATGCCTTAAGAGCAATAGCTCTGCTTAGGGGAAACATATAAAGTGTATAACACATCTTACTTTCATTTTCTATTTCCAGAAATGAAATGCACTGCTTCTTAATAGTTAGGACATTAGTATCCTTAACTGTAAAACTGAAACAGGGACATTATACTGCTAAAAGAAGAAAAGAAGAAACATCCTATAAGTGTCCAGCAGAGTACAACTTCACAGAAACATCTTTATTCTGTAAAGTATATTTTTAAATTAAAGGCAGCATTTTATTGTGAGGCAAGCAGACTTTAGTTATGTCAAAACACTCTTTTAGGAGCCACATAAAGCTGTAAAAGACGGTATATAAAAAGGCATTCTTTGAGAAAAGAAATCACCATCCCATGAAGCTGATTTCCAGATGTTTGGAAACATTAGAATTTCCTGTCAGTACATTTAGGTAACACTAAAATGAGTTAACTTTCCATTCTGCCAGCCCTCTTCAAAGATGAAAGAGAACACTCTGCATAAATTGCCTTATCTATAATTCACTAAAGTAAGCTATGGAATGAACTCTAAAAGAATCAGAATTATCCCTTAGCTTGTATCATGGCTTCTAAGGGAACTTTACTTTTACTTCCACTCTATCTTTAAATGAAATTAGTGACCTTAAAAGTTGAATAGATGTTAATGAATGATGATGTTCAGTGGTTTGTTTGAACTAAGTTATGGGTTTGGTTTAGATTTGAGGGGTTTTTTTTTGGGGGGGGTGTTTTTTGGGTGCTTTTTAGGGGGGGGGAGTTATATTCTTCAAAAGTCTGCCCATTTCTGAAATCAGCCACATTATGAGCATACATTTATTCAAGTAGCCTTGAACTGACTACTTCTGAGTGTGGACACAGCAGGTTATCTTTGAAGCTTAGCTTGCCTACCTAGTACCAGCTGTGACCTGAAAATCTAAATGAGAATTTACAAGTTTAAATGGAATTTAAAGAGAAAATATGGTTGTTACCAAAATAAGTGTTGACATGCCAATGTCATTTTCAAAGGACCCTCTGTCTTTATAGTTCATGGTCCTTGTTGTTTTGTCATGGTTTACATATGGAAAGAAAATACTTGTTATAATAAGCACACATCTTACTCTATTTAATGTATGGCCCCTTTTCTTTTATTTCACTGTAATTTGGTTTAATGTATATACCTATATCTAATATAGGTCATTCAGGTCATTTACTATTTAGAATGTGTATATCAGGGTTGTTCAAACTACATGGTTGTCCAAACTATGGCCCATTGGCCGGATCCGGCCCATGGCACCAAATTATCCAGCCCATAGCACCAAATGAGCTGGCCCTCGCTGCTCCAGGAAGAGGAAGTAAAACATGCATGTGCGTGTGCATTTGACTTCTGCTTCTGGGTAGGAGGAGCCATGTGACCGGCACACTCAACCACATGACTGACACATGACCCAAAAATTTTGGGCACCCCTGGTATATATATTATTTCAGAAACTCTTTATCTGCCATTTTGTTTTTCGTTTGAAAACAAAGAAATAAATAAGGCCATAAATAAGTTATTCCTTGCACTGAGCAGACTGCAACATCTACAGAAGTGTCAGCTAAGTATGTTCTGAAGTTTGTGGTAAAGTTTGTGTTAAAACTGGGTTGTATCTCTGTATGTGGTTGTGTTGTCTGAAACATGCATACATTCTAAGAGAATATTTTTGGCTCATGGACAAAAAATGACTGCCCTACCATTCTTTTTGACAGGTACAGCACTCTGTAATATGTGTAGCCCAGAGATAGTACTTAAACTTAACTGTCAGAGTTGTAAATAGCATAGTTATGGAAACATTTCATTATCCCAATGACTGGAAAAGGTTGCAACAATAAAGATAGTATTTTTCTAAATAGCTATTTTTGAAAATATTGTTTCTAAAGCTAATACTAGTTTCTAGTATTACTTCACATTAATTCTAGAAATGACTTCTATATGCATTCATTTTATTCAAGGAATAACTTTGATTTTTTTTATTTATATATAGTTGTTTTTTATGTTACTTGTCTTTTATGTTGATTCATGTAATGTCTGTGAGTCGCCCAAAGTGGTGCTTGTACCCGTTGAGCAAGGTACATGTCAAATAAATAAAATAAAACTTTGCACTATGGTAGTAGACATTTCTGTCACTATAATAGAGAAAGTGATTGGTGAATTTCTTTCCAGTTCAGGTTTCAAATAAGAAACATCTGTGTCTTTCCATAAGGTCATAAACACATATATAAAGATCAAAGTTATAAAATTAGAATTAAATATAGGAAACCTATATCTTCAGTCATTTAGGTGTATTAAGCATAGACTAATCTCTGAGAGCTATTTTTCTTATGTTTTGCTTGTGAATATCTGAGGGTCTAACTTCCAAAAAAGACTCAGGCAAATTTAGTAATCTTCATAATCCTGTTTGATTAATTTGACTACCATCAACACTGTAGTTCAACAGTCACACGCTTTATTAAATATGGAACCAGCCTCAAATCCACAAGTCAAAAGCACCTCATAGAAATCAACCACATTCGCTTTAGTGGATTTTTCTGTGTAATATGTAAGCTGTAAAATTTAGGAAACCATCCAAAGCATGAATACCAGAGCTTGTTTCTCCTTTAATACTAACACATTAGGAGGGGCTTCAAAAAGGCTTGTTTATTCTTTAATACTAATGCCAGATACTTAGATCAATTACATCAAATTGGTTGTCACTTGGTTTTTTCTGAATGTTCTTTTGTACTTAGAAAAACAGTTGGAAAAAACTGATTCGACTCATCTGATAAACATCTGTTCATGATATCCACAATAGTACATATGAGCAGGATTAGTAAATTCAAAGTAGGCAGTCATATTAGGCCTACGTCCAACATCATGTTGGTTCTGTAGTGCCAATGCAATTTAACATTCTTTCCACCTCATTATCCTTGATGCTGTCTGAGAACCAGCCCATAACTATTTCCCATCCTACAGAAAAGGCTTTTGGTCTGTTGAAGAAGCTACAGTTGGAAAATAATTTCTTCCCACTTCAACTGGATTCTGCTGTTCGGCCAGTAGAAGTACAGCACTGGATCCTGCCCTGAGTCTGTTGCAGAAAGAGAGGGAAAAGTCCTAGAAAATATGGTAGCCCTATTCAGCCACTCAGAAAAGGATTAATCTGATTATAATAAGCAGGGAGATAATCCTAGCCACAACCAATGTTAGGTGATCTCCTAGCCTTAAGGAGTCTGACCACAAAATGGGAGCTCCTGAAACATCAACGTTCTCAGTAATAAAATAATAATAAGTAATAATTCCACATCTAGCAGATTGTTTCTTTTTCAGACTGTATTTGACTGGTTAGAATCCTATAGCATAATTGATACCTACATAATGGCAGTAATTTCACTTGCAACTACAGTAAATAGAGATTTCCATCTTTGATAGTGTGCTCGCACAACTTTGTCCTCAACTTGCCTACAGTCAGTCTTATTTCAAGCAAGTCAGGAACTCTTTAATTACCAGGAATCTTCTAATGCCACTAGTAACTTCATCCATCAGGGATTGACTCCTGGTGGTTACAGAGTTCCTCCTTCGATGTCAGGGTTTACCTGATTCATACAGAATTAGACTGATTGCAAGCAAGTCATTTAAGGAGGAACTCTTTCATTACTGGCAATATCCGCCTTCCAAGAATCAGATAGTTACACAAGTACTGTATTTTAGTACTGTATTTTAGTCATTGTTAGAAAAGCTAATAATGGTAAGTAAAGTTAAGTGCCAAATATTTTCTTTTAATTTTGCCTATATGTTTCTGTAGTAAATCTAAAAATTATGGGATTGTATTTTTTAAAAGATTCTTCTAAAACAGTGAATGTACAAAGAGAACATCTGTGACAGATCTGTTTTTAACATGTTTCAGAAACCAAAGAGATTTGGTGGTCTGTGGAATTGCTTGTTAATTTCCTGATGAATGGTTAGTGAGGCCAGGAAGTGCACTCAGTACAGCGTGTCTTCAGAAGATAGATGATCTCAAGTAAATTCTATTCCCAATCAATTTTTGATTTGTTAGGTGTTAAACCACTTCTTTGTAAGGACAGTGTTTATAAGCCTTGTAATGAGACAGCCCTTCGAGACATTACCTCTTCTTTCTGTAATTTTGATAAATGGAACCCTAATTCATAAAGGATACAGTGATTGAAGGGCAATGTTCAGCCTCCTACACTTTCATTTAGATAAATGTTCTGTGGCAAACTGAGGTATACCCAATCAAGTGGTAAATAAATATAAGGAGCAAACGAGTGAAATAGTTTAAATCAAACCAAAGCAGCCCATTTTTATATTTCTTTCAGATAAGTGTATCTTGAATGCTGTAATATATAGATATACAGTAGAACCTTGCTTAACAAATGGCTCGATTAACACAAAACTTGCATAACAAAAGGAAATCCATAGAAAATAGTGGTTTAGTTAACAAACAAAAATTCAGAGTGGATTAGTTGGTTTTCAATGCATTCCTATAGGAAACCATGTTTTGGTTAACAAATTTTGGTTTTCAATGCATTCCTATGGGAAGTTGCATTCAGTGCATTCTTCTGGGAAATTCGCTTTACCAAATTTTTGAAGTACAAAAGGTCCCAGAGAACGCATTAAATTTGTTAAGCGAGGTTCCACTGTATTAGTTTGAAAATATGTATTTGCATTATTAATTGACACATTTTCCAGATTCACCAAAAAAATTATTTATTTGTTTATTTATTTGTTTGTTTGTTCAGATTTATATTGCCACCCACTTGCCAAGGCGCCTCAGGGCAGCTTACATTCAAAACAGCAACAGTACAGTAAAAACCATGCAACCTCACAAAACAACCAAAGCAGAACAAAGACTAACTCCCTTCAGGCCCTTGTTGTGGGCCCAGAGAAGGGGTTGATGTTCTCAGCCGCCTGCCAGGCCATGGAGTCTTCTCCCTCAGACCATTGTTGTGGGCCCAGAAGAGAGGGTGATGTTCTCAGCTGCCTACCAGGCCATGGAATCTTCTCCCTCAGCCCGTTGTTGTCTAATACAGTATATTTCTTCTACAAATGGTCAGATTTTCTATATCATGGTGGCTGCTAGTCATGTGACAGGTTATTAAGAAAAGAACAAGAAGAGGAAAGAAAAAAAATAGATTTCAGTCTTTTATTTTTCTAGTGTACTTTGTTTTCACTGCACCCTAACACACTTTTATTCTTCAAAAGCACCCAAAGGTGGTGTTTTTTTTTTTTAATTATTGTTTTGAGACTTTTATATTTAAATTGAAATATATGTCAATGTTTGGATACCATTGAGTTTCATATTAGAATTGATTTTAAAAATAACAAAAGCCTAAAAAAAGTTTACTGGTGGTTTTTTTTTTTAAATCTACTTTATAGGTACTGAAGAAGATGTAGTAAAGTCGAAGAAAACTTTTCGAAGTCAAGCTGTAGTTAATCAGAATGCTGAAACAGAGCTTATGCTGGAAGGAGATGATGATGCTGTCAGCTTGCTCCAAGAGAAGGAGATTGACAATCTTGCAGGTAAAAATGCAGGGTTTTTTTTTAATTATTAGCTTTATGTAAATAGCCAGCCATTGTGTGCCTCTGTACCTGTGTATAAACCATGAGGTTTTACTCTTATGTCTGATGAAATGGACTTGATCCACAAATGCTCATGTTTAAATACAGGAGTTAATCTTTAAGGTATCACAACATTTTTGTCTTTTCTTGCTGTTTTTGTTTTATTTACTCTCTGATTAACACTTTACATCCCCTGATTAATCTCCTGCACAGATTAACATAGTACCACTTCAAAAAAATTTATTGTTATGCTCCTGTTCTTGATATTTCAATTTAGGAATTGCAACATCTTAGAAATACTTTACAAGTTTATCTTCATAACATGAGTTATGATGTTATGAAGTACAGTATAACCTGACAACCTGTAGTGCAAAATATACTCTTCTATAGCCATCTTGTCTTTACCTACAACAAAGAAGACAAAAGTGAGGACTTTATCACAAGCTCAAAGCATGCTATTGCTTGGATTATGTGCAGTCCTTTTATTTATGATTTAGTGAGGTCAGATTGCATTAATTATGAAAGTAACTAAAAGGCTATAGTCTCACTATAAAATAAATACAAGGTGTCCCAAAAGTCACCCTACATAGGAACAATTCCATAACAACAGATATCTTGATAGATATTCACCATGAGTAGGGAAGAAAACTCTGTGTGTGTGTGCGCGTGTGCATGTGAAAAGAAGTGGCCAACACATAGAGAATATTTTGTACATAAAAGTAAATTTAGCTGCAATTTCCCATTTTCCTTATGGCACACCCTGTAGGGTTATCCCTTGTTAAAGGTAGAGTTTAATGTCATGTGATATATATCTTAGGTTGGTTTTTTTTTTTTGGGGGGGGGGGGTCTAATTATAAATAACTCATTATTTCTAACTAGCTATTCCAGTGATGATGTACTTTGGCACTCCAGGTGTTCTTGGACTTCAATTACCAGAAGCTCAAGTCAACACTGCTGTTGATCAAGGTTTCTGGAAATTAAAGTTCAAGAACACCTGGAGTGCCAAGGTTCGCCATCACTGAGCTATTCCAAGAGTTTCACTATGTTATCCTGTGTGCTTACTACATGCTCAATTTGTAATGGAGAGTAAAAGTAAACACAATTCTGTAACAACTAATAAACATATGTGGTCTCCAAATGGCTTGAATCCTGTTAGGGGCCATGCCTAAATAATTGCTTAACTCGCTATGGGTAATTGTGGCTAACTAACAAAGTGCCAGGTTGTGCACCACACAGGATTTGCTCCTTGACCTGGCACACAGCCCATAGGAACCCAGCACCTTGTTGCTTAGCCACAATTAGCTGTGATAACTTATGTAGCATAAGGGTTCTTGCCATGGTTTTTACAGATGAGTATACTGTGATGTTGTTCACTTATTTTTTCTGTTTTTGTATGTAAAATTCTGTCCAGATATTTTCATAGTAATGAGATGTGCTTTCTTCCAAGAAAATCAAGGTGTGGTTATATTGTAAAAAACAGATGTAGTTAATGGAAGCTATCTTCACACCTGTGGCAACATCTAGCTTTACAAATGAAGCAAAATTTCCCAAGTAATAAAAATAAACACTTATTGTTAAGTAAATATTATTTGTTTATAAATTCAGGTCTGTATTCCAGCTCTGGGATACAGCAGTTAGTACTGATAGAAATTGTTATACAGTATTAGCAACAGATTTCTTGTATTCCATTTAAATAAAATTGACTACGATTGTGATGATTGATGGATGAATAAATCCCATTATTATCCTCTTAGCATAAAAAGAATTAAATCTGGGGCATTAATGAGGACTTCAGTGCTTAAAATCAAGGATTGAGGGAGAATCTCTTTCATAAGAAAAGTATCATTGAATAGATATCCAATCATTCCCATTCGTTTTCTTGTGTGGACAGTATAATTACTTTATCGCATCTTGCGTCAGTTAATCTAGAAGAGTTTTGGGGCAACTCAGACATTTCTTTACTATTTCTTTCAGCAGGCTAAAGGAACCTGAAACTGTGGCAGTAGTTAGAGATCAAAAGAAAACTTCATCTACGCTGTGAAGGGGAATTCTTTGTACCCACATATTTTACTGCAGTCAAAAGTGACTTTTGGCAGATGTGCCAGGGGAGAAATCACACATATTGTGTGGAAGAAGGATAAAAACATGTGAGATCAAGTATTTAGGAACATTCTGGCATTTTGGCATGGGATGAAATAAAAAAAGTAATTAGTAGTCTAACTTGATGATAATATTTATAGTATTACATGTTTAAATAATTAAAACATTAGGGTGGTTATGCAAGTTTTCAGAAGAAAACTTCATCTAAGCTGAAAGTGTAAAGTGGAATTCTTTGTACCCACATATTTCACTGTAGTCAAAAATGACTTTTGGCAGATGTGCCAGGGCAAAAATCACACATATTGATAAACCACTCATTAATGGCGTACCAAGAAACAAAATGAAAAATCAAACTGAAAACAAATCAGCCATGATGGTGTATACTTAATGATGTATCATATTTACATTTTTACCCTAAATGCTGCTTTTATCAATTTTGAAATATTTAGTTGGGGAAATGTTCATTGGGATTAACAGATATTATACAGTATAACTATTGGCAGATAGGAAGGAAGGAAGATATCGCTCTTCCTCTTTTTCTTTATCTTACACCTGTTTGCACTCATTTCAGATGGGGCACACAGAAAGAGCCTTCTTGAGGATTGTGGTATTTTTTAACCACAATTAAGTGAACCTTGTGTTGCCAGCTCATCTTTTTCACATTAGGTCAAGCAAAAGAAACTGCAGAATGAACTCAACAAAAGGTGTCTTTATTTTGGCGGTTTTTCATCTGACCTAGATGCAGAAGAAGAACTCATTTCAGATAAATGTGGTTATAGGGTGATACAAAATAAAACAGCATTTATAGCTTACACAAAGTATGCATACGCTGGCAAATGAATTATGTAGTGACTCCTAGATATAGATACTAGAACTGTTCTGAAATCTCAATCCTAGTTCAGTTAAAGCAGCTCCATAACTTGTTATGTAAGATGAAAGAGGCAACCAGTATTTCTAAGCACCCCATTTTAATTTGGTTGAACAATACAGAGCACTTGTACTCAACCTCTTGACTAATTTCCACATAGCCTTCACTTACCAGCATTTGCATATCATTTTTTTACCTTCCCAACTTCCATCCCTTCTACCAATTTGATTTTCAGGGGGGGAGGCAATTTGAGAATGAACAGTGAAGGACCTTTTAGGCTTCCTCCACATGCATAGGAGTTTACTTTATGAATACCAGTAATAAGAATTGTATGTCACCGGGGGGGGGGGTGTCAGGATTTTAGAGATGCTTAGGTGGCGCATGGGACAGTGGTGGCTAAGTGGTTAAGACGCTGAACCTTATGACTGGAAGGTCAGCAGGTCAGCAATTCGAGACCCAAGTGTTGCACGACAAAATGAGCTTCCATCTCTGTCCCAGCTCCTGCCAACCTAGCCATTCAAAAACAAGAAATTGCAAGTAGATAGATAGGTACCACTTCTGTGGGAAACTAAACAGCATTCTGTGCACTCCGATGTCTAGTCATGCCTGCCACATGTCCATGGAAAAGTCTGCAGGTGCAGACAGCACTGGCTCTTTGGCTATAAACAGAGATGAGCACTGAATCCTATAGTCAGTTATGACGGCTTTCGAGCAAGGGTGGGGCATGGCCCAAAAAAGTTTGGGAACCACTGGTCTTACCCATTAATTGCAGCTGTCCCTTCAATCCTCAACAGTTATTGATTAACTGAATATTCCTTTCCCCTGTACACTGCCTTGCAGACACCAATCCCTAGAGCCAATTTACAACAAATCCCTACAGTCTGTATTATTTCTGGCTCCAGACTTCCATGCTGTTTCTTTGTATCTCACACACAGAATAGGAAGATAAAATGTCTAACACATGTGAAGTTTACTGGTAACTTTGAAGAATCACAGTTCAATTATTTTTAAAAGTTAATAAATGGCCTTAAATTTTAAAGAACAGCACTAGTGTATTGAACTATAATCAGTTTAAAAGGAAACTGTATATTCTTGTCTTATTTTGTAATGATGTTAATACTTTTTGTAATTTTTTTACAATTTCTGTTTCAATTTTAGCTCCTAAATTTCTTCCCAGGCTGTTCATTTCAAGAGGCAAGTTATATATTGATAAATTACTGTGAGAGATCAATAACTAGTAGATTTTTTTTATATCTAAGCCTATGAATCAGCAGCGTCTCAGTTTGTGCAATTGTAGTGATTTGATTATTAACTCTTCTTTATACTTCTAAATTTTCTAAGTCATAAATTATTTATAGATGGTTTACATATTTTTTTTTCTGAAGAATAACAGTACTAACTTGTAAATGCTGAAGATATGCTAAGGTATTCCATGATAAAAGTGCTCCTAGTTGCTATCTAGTGCATGGTGGTTGTTCACTGATAGTATACTTAGATACGGTTTTAACCATCTTGGATTTTTGATGCTACTGAGAATTCCATTTTATCATGTCCCCCCACCCAAAAAAATATTAAAACAAAAATATGTGAGTTCTGCTTCTCAAATATGGCCTGGGATTTTAGATTATTTCATCTCATTTCATTTCACTGGCCCTGATGTATTATGTTAGCTTGGACAAGTCTCCAGGTGGCAAACTACAGTAGATTTATTAGGAAAAATTTTGTTCCAGACATGTTTCAATTTAAAAACAACTGTATCTGTTGTTCTCAGCCTTCAGGTGACTGTGTCATAAAATGCACACATTGCAGGTCTGGCACTGTGTTGATCGTGCAACAGAATGTGTCTATGAGGGACTAAAAGGTGTCATCCTGGTGCATAAGGGTTAATTTCAGGCTGAGTATTCACTATGCAATGTATGACACTGTGACAGTTGTTATAAGCAAAGCACCACTAGACCTGGTATTGACCATCCCCAGAACATATGGAACCGTATGGAGCCATCTTAGATAAATGCAGACCATTGGTTTATTTAACTCTAGCCTATTTACTCCAAACTGTCAGTTCTTCTGACCTTTTGAATGGAGAGGGGAAAGACTGGAATTCAGACTTTCTGCATGTGCACAGCACAGCTGATGTCTCTTGAAAGCAATTACAATTACACTTATACACCGCCCATAGTTCTTAGTATGCTCTCTAGGTGTTTCATAGAGTAATTAGCATTTTGAGTACATTGTGGGTACTCATTTTACTGACCTCGGAAGGATGGAAGGTTGAGTCAACCTTGATCCACATCAGGATCAAACTCACAAAATTCTGGCTGCAGTACAGCAGTTTAACCACTGCACTACCAGGGCTCAAATGAAACTGCAAGAAGTCCCGTTCATTTCTTTGGCTCTGCCTGTCTAAAACGCCTATTGTTTTCTAGTCTACCACTGACAATATGAATCCCCTCTTCAAATTTATTTCTGCTATTCTTGGCTTAGAAGTTTCTTTGATTTAATGGAAGGCCATGCTTCTGACTGCTGCTCCTGTTCTCCAAGTTTAAAGAGACTAAATAAGGAGTAAATGCAGGTAGACTCATAGAGCAATGGTCCACACATTATTTCCTCATACTTAGAAGGTACTGTTTGAAATATACTGCTGCAAAATCTGGTTACACTAGTTTAAAAGGTACTTTTAAAAGATTACATCAATTTTAAAACTATTGCCCGCGTTAATGGAATAAAAGCCCAGAGTCAGAGGCAATATACCTCTGAATATCAGTTGTTAGAAACAAAGAGAAGAAGACATCCAAGTACAGTATGATGATTATGGATTTTAGCTGGCCATAGTTTCCCCAATTCTCTAAAAATATGTCCTCTGATATCTCCAAATTGTTTTGCTCTTGCCCTTCCCTATCAAAAACGGTACCCTTTTTCCTAGCCATCATTTTTTGTTTTTTCTAACAAACTCAATGATGTTTGCATAATTTTACTGGTGTTTGCCTAACTTGCCATGGCTAAATGTGTCTAACTGATGGGGTACAGAGGCACATCTTAGTTGTATAATCAGGCATGTGACCAGCTGATAAGCCCTTTCCCATACTTAATTGATTAGCTCCAATAGACAGATCTTTCATTTATATATGTAAGATTCTGGCCTGCATTCCCTGGCTTTACAGATGCAGTTGTCAATAAAATGTTTTCCCGTCAGTCTCTTTCCTATGCCACCTGCCCATTCTTAACAGCATTGTGTAACAATAATGTTTGTTGCAGGAGCAGCAGAAGTAGCATTATAACAGTGGTGGTGAACCTATGGCACACGTGCCAGAGGGAGCACTCAGTGTCCTCTTTGTGGGTATACACGCTGTTGCCCCAGCACAGAGTTCACTTTGCCCAATAGCCCAATGGGAGCACTCACTCCCTCCCCCATCACAGAGTTCACCCCACCCCTCTGCCCAGCAGCCCAATGGGAGCTCTTCCTCCGTCCCCTCAGCACAGAGTTCACCCTGCTCCTCTGTGGCATGTACAGCAGCCTGTTGAGTTTGGGCACTCAGTCTCTAAAAGGTTTGCCATCACTGCATTATAACCATGTTTCAAAACCAAATGAGAGCATGTTTAAATACAGAGCTTGGAATGTTACTTTTAAAACAATATGGTATTCAGTTGCCGTTATTTTTTAGGAGTAACATTTTAGCTAAGAGGTGTAACATCTCAAAGGCTGAAATTACAGACAAAGATTAATCAGCCCCTACCATGTCACAGCTAAATTTACCCCTAGAGGAGATTCTGGGAGAAGTCCTTTGGGATCTGTAGTACAGAAAGGGGAATAATATCAAGCTGGAAGATCACTGCCAGCAATCATCCTCACTGCATGGCATAAAGTTGTGTAACAGGATTTCAATCACAAAGACATTTCTGTTGTCATTCTTTTTTACCCAAACTGTCCCACTCAAAATGCCCCAAAGCCATCCCTGCAATAAAAATATTTCCACAGTAATGTGTATTGCTTATGATGTTAAAAGTCACGCTTGCCTCTTTTTATTAAAATGTAATTTAGACTACTTTGCCCCAATATTTAAAAAAAGTGAATAACAATATTCTTTTTCACAAGTTATTTTTGGGTCTCTTAAGAAACAAGCCACAGTAGCAAGAACACAGGAAAACTATCAAAAGGTTCTTTAAACACAAGTCAATTACAAATTCAAGTGAAGAAGACACATGTAACAGTAATCATCCTTACTAGAAAACAAAATAAAATAAAATAAAAAACACTGTAGCACTTTAAAGACTAACTGATATATTTATTGTTAGCTTTCGTGGATCAAGTCCATAGCAGTTAGTCTTTAAAGTGCTACAGTGTTTTTTATTTTGTTTTGTTTATTTTTTTGTTTTGTTTTCTGATATGCCTGAACCACAGACTAACATGGCTACTATTAAAAAAAAAAACATCCTTACTAGGGATCTACACAATGAAACCTTTTGTGTTTGTTTTGTCTTTGGTTCCTTCTGTGAGACTAGGCTCTTCCATTTCCATGACTCCCATGTACTGGCCCCTCAATTTAACACAGAAAGGCATTGCCTTGTGTGTGAACAAGCATCAATAGTCTAAAAAAGGCCTAGTGGCATTTATGCTACCCCATCCCTAAGGTGGCAATAAGTTTGACCCCTCCTAATGCCAAATGACAGCGAGGACACCCTCGAAACACATGACAAAGAACTTTAATGGCAGATTTAAAGACCCTGAAAATGATATGGGAGGATGCCAAAGTACTTGACCAAGACTGAAACCATTGGAGATCCCTCGAGTCATGTACCCAATGTGGTGTAAGTTGATAGAGTGGTGTAATATAGCTCAGGAAACCTGGGTTCAAATCCCTACTTTGCCAGGGAAACTTACTCTTTGGTGGGATGGAAAAAACAGCCCTCTATCCTTTAAAGCCCTCTATCCTTTCCAATTTTATAGTACAAAACATACCAAGAGGACAAAAACAAATAAACCTAGACTCTTATAGTAGATTTTTCATCTGAAATGTTCACAATCAGTTGCCAGATGCAGTCAATTAAAAGTAGCCTTGGCCTTTGTTGATACATGATCACCTGGCACCAGATGAGAAAGGCATTTAACTTTGTCCACAATCATGTTAAATCCACATGAGATGTTAGTTTTTAGCACAGTTCAAAAGCATTATTTCAACTTTATCTGCACTAGAAAGCAAGAACTCACATTTTTTCACAATGTAATGGGGCAAAAGTGTAATGTAAGTAGGCTCAGCGGTGCAGTTTAGTCTTTTTAATGGAGAAGTCTTCTCCTTTGATAGAGAAATCATTGTATGGATTTAATGTAAGGAGGGAGGGAAAACCATGTGATTAAAATAAAAAGCAACTCAGTAGATGACTTCCAGAATATATATTAAAAACAGGAGAGAAATATATACAGAGGAAGTAGCTTCCTATAAACACACAGAAAATATGTGCTGCCAGAATTATTTGGTTTTGCTTTTTTGCAAAGATTGTTGGGAAACAGTTACTGAAAGCCTAAATTGCAATGGTTATGCAAAAGTCAAACAACTGAACTCTACCAAATTTCAATCCCTCATATGCTTTAAGGCAAAAAGTGGGAAATGTGAATTTTATGTGTATGGTATATTCTTGGTTTATGAAGGATTTGACTATTTTGCATAACTGCCATTATGTTTTAGTCTACAGGTCCATTACTAATTACTTCATTTATTTAATCATTTTTCTTTCAATAATATTGTGGTTCACAGTATTAATGACAGAAAACACAGCAAGAAGATGCTACAATATCATTAACTGGTTTATGGATTACAGCTGCATGAGGCATTTTTTGGTCACTGTTTTATAGGCTACATTGAAAGATTCCCCCCCCCCCCCAATTTGATATAGATCAGATGGG
This sequence comes from Furcifer pardalis, assembly GCA_030440675.1. Lineage (NCBI taxonomy): Eukaryota > Metazoa > Chordata > Lepidosauria > Squamata > Chamaeleonidae > Furcifer > Furcifer pardalis. The sequence continues at coordinate 91,554,814 of CP126895.1, read as the reverse complement.
CCATATGCAGCCCCTGAGCTATTTCTGTGTGGCCCTCCATCCTGATTGCTTTCTGCTTTCACCCTCAAGGCATTTTCCCTTAGACCAGTGATGGCAAACCTTGGTACAGTACTCCCAACTGTTTTTGGACTTCAATTACCAGAAGCCCAAGTCAGCAGTCCTGCTGATCACGGCTTCTGGGAACTGATGTTCAAGAACAACTGGAATGCCAAGGTTCACCATCTCTGCCTTAAACACAAATTTCTTCCTGTCTGAAGCAGCACCATCTATTGCTATTTTTTTCCTGTCCCTTACTTCAAATTAACTAAACCTGGGTTGGACAGAAAACTATCTTTTCCCTACCTGAATGGTGACCATCTTTTATAATACCTTGTTATTTGGCAAAATCTGCCTTCAGTTGTTTTTTTTTAAGCATTGTGAATATTAATTGTCCTGTTTTTCACAATTAAAAAAAAATCCCAATATTGTAATATAACTGGGGAATAATTAATGAATACTTTGGAAATTATTGCTCTTCTCCAGTTTATTGTTAATCTTCATTCAGTAACACAAATAATGTTTCTATATTACAGCAGTTGTGGTCTTAGTTTTAAATTACTAAAATTAGTTTAACTTCATCAAAATTTAGTCTGCTTGTTATTTCATTATTTTCTGATTGTCAGATTTTCAGATACGATTAAAATGTGGAAAATAACTGATAAAGATATCAGAGAGATCCAGAGGCATTAAGAAATCCTATATTTCATCTGCATTGTTTCATTATCTATTTTATATTTCAAATATTTTCATTTAAATTAGTAACACTCTTCTTGGAGTCATATAAAAGAGGTAAAAAAAAATGCTACAAGGACCACCACATCTATGCAACCCTTGTTTCTATTTAGTTTTGGTGGGATTTAAGCAGGTGTAACCCAAACTGGTCCTCATAAACTCTGGGACATATCCCACTAATTTATCCTGAGGTAAAATGTGTTCATATCACAGGAGGTGAAGAACCATTAATAAAGGAAACTTTGCATAAATAAGAAAAATGTTCCATTCCATTATAGTGCAAGTAAACCTCCCCCTTTCAGCCTTTATTTTTCAAAACATCAGGTGAAGAGTGTTTATGGTTTAATAGTGTACAGATGCCGCAAGTGAGAATTTATACTAAAAAACCAACCACCAGAGTTGAAGTGCCAAAAGGGTGTTGTTTTGGTGGTGGTTTGTGTGTGTGTGTGTTTTGGTTTTGGATTTTTGCTCCTCCACCCTTTGTACCTATGCTGTGTTTGTTTTCTGGGGAGTAATTCCCAGAGAGTTCAGAGAGATTTAGGCTACCTTCCACCAGGAAATTGTGCACCTGGAATTCAGTGAGATTTGCGAAGGGAGAACATCTAACCCTCCCAGGGGGGTTTCTTCTTTGCCTATATTGACATGTAAAATGCAGGGCAGGGCAGGCCACACAAAACGGAGTATCCCCCCCCCCCCGCACCCCATCGCTTCCCTATAATCGCGGCAACGTTGTTGTTGTCGTCGTCGTCAGAACAAGCCTGAGGTACTAATCTGGGGCCGTTTCTTCTGGAAAGGTGGCGCACCCCCTCAACGAGGCAAAGGATCCCTTCGTTTCCTCCCGACTCCAAAGGGAGCGCCATCCCTCCTGGCGTCCGAGGCGAGGCTGCCATAGCGTCCACTCCCCCCTCCCTCCCCCCCCTCCGCCTCCTCCTCCTCCTCCTCGCCTTCCTTCTGATGCTCTCGTGGTGACAGCGGGCGAGGCGGTGCCTCAGTGTTAGCTGGAGTGGAAGGCCAGCAAGTGGGCAGTTCGAGACCTGGGCACTGCGTGACGGAATGAGCGCCCCGCCTCTGTCTCGGCTCTTCCCAACCTAGCATTTGGAAAGCAAGAAATGACAAGTAGATAAATAGGGGCCACTTCGGGGACATGAAACGGAGTCCCTCAAGCAAAAATCCTTTCAACCCTGAATAATTTCTGATACATCATCATCATCACTATTATTATTATTATTATTATTATTATTATTATTATTATTATTATTATTATTATTATTATTATTATTATTATAGCAGCAGCCCAGGCGCTGCTGGCATCCGTCTTTGTTCTGCCCTTCCTCAGCCAGCCAGTCCACTTGGTCGAGGTGACCGTGGCGCAGGTGGGACTGCCTGGGGCAACGCGACGCGCGCGCCCCCCCCCCCCCTCTCTCCGTTTTATGGGACCGGGGCGCGCGGCCTTCCTCCCTCCCTCGCCGGCCGTGGCCTCCTCGGGGCGCGGGACGTCAGGTGCGCCGCGCTTTTGTGTTGCCGGTGGCCTCCGGGAGACCGGGGGGGGGGGGAGCCGAGGCTGGCCTCCTCTCTCTCTCTCTCTCTCTCTCTCTCTCTCTCGCAGCAGCCATATGGAAAAGCTGCACCATGTTGATTACGCCTTGTGTAAACATTTTAATGTCGGATCCTTAAATCCCAGGCGCCCATCCCAAAGGGGATTAAGGCATAATCCTCTCGCTCTATAGCTGTAGTGGATTAATTCCGTATTCTCTCCGCCGCGCCTGGGCTCCCTGAAGGCGCGAACACAAAAAAGACGCCGCGCTCCTTAAACGTGCCCTCATGGTATTGGGAGGGTGTAATTGGAGATCTCCAAAGGACAAGTGTAAAAATGGCATACGGTGAAGAGGGAAATGTCGCCTTCGGTGCCTGTGCAGAGAGCACGACCGGGCGGGGGGGTCGGAGACTCTGAGGGGAAAAAGGGGGAGACATGCAAAGTGTTTCTCTTAGGAATACGGTTCAGTCCCAGGCTAGGATGATGATGATTATTATTATTATTATTATTATTATTATTATTATTATTATTATTATTATTATTATTATTATTTCGTGTCAGAAATAATTCTGTGTTGAAAGGATTTTTGCTCGAGAAACTCCGCTCTGGGGACGCCTGAATGAGGCCCCTTTCATGTCCCCAAGAGTTGGGACAGAGACGTTCGAACCGTCATGCGGTACCCGGGGCTCGAACTGCCAAATTGCCGGCCTTCCTTAACCACTGAGCCACCGCAGTCCCCTCCGAGGAGGGGAAAACAGGCGCCTTTTTCACTTCTTTCGCGCCATTCCCCCAGCCAGTGGGCCCGATTCACCTCTCTCCCCCCCCAGGAAAGCGCCCACTTGGGCGAGAAAGCAGCGGTTCTATACATAGTTTTGCCAGCGTCTCCATCCACAGCTCCCTCTTTCTGGGCTCCACAGCGATCACCACCTAGGCCAGAGGTGCCCAAGCTTTTTGGCCGTGGGCCAGTCACGTGGTTCAGGGAGCTAGTTACTATGGCGGGCGGGGGGGGGCCGCATCCAGGCCCCAGCGCCAATTCATCTGGCCTATGAATCCCTCGCCACTCCTGGAAGCAGAAATAAAGCGCTCATTTTACTACCGCCACCAGGATGCGACGAGGACCTCGCCGGCGGATGGATTGGCGTCGGGGGGGCCAGATACGGTCCCCGGGTTGTAGTTTGAGCACCCCCGGCCCAGGAGGCCCATCAGACTCTCTGCCGCCCGGGTGGGGCTGGCTGACTAACAGGCAGAGGCCGCGCCAACTAAGCTCCGCCGTCTCTGGCAGCCTGCGGTTTAGAAGGTGTCCCTGCTGAGCGTGTTCCTCCCACCCGAGGGCTGCTATTCTCGCCCTTTCCTTTCGAGATCCATTCCTTGGGCAGCTTCCTTGAGCTCCCGGGAGAGAGAAGGGGGGGTTTTCCAGGAAGAGTCAGTCACAAGCACTTCGCTCGACAACCGGGAGGAAAAGCATCCTTGTCGCCCGGCTGAGATGCTTGCTTTCCCTCCGTACCTGCTCTCTCTCAACAGGGGGAACAAATGGATGTTCGTCCTGTTGTTAGATTACAGTACTATTATCCTTCGCTGGCGTTTGTGCTAAACAGGGGTCGTGTCAATTATAGTCCAACAACGTATAGCGATTGCAAGTCATCTTTAGGGGAACCCTTCGCTTGGCCGAGTAGGGACCTCGTTCACTCTTCCACACAAGAGCCACTGACTAGTTTGCAAGAAGAAAGTGGCAACCTGGCCATCGCTCCCTCCCTCTCTCCCTCCCTCTCTAGCGTGGCTGTAAATCCCCATTGAATCTTTCTCTAAATTTGCCACTTACTGTATCCAGGGTGTCACCAGTATTGCTCCTGTACTTGTCACAATACGCTCTTCAAGTGTAAATGGGCTTAAATCGGCCATATTTCTCTGGGAAAAAAGGGGGAAATTATAATACCTGTGGATGGGTAGGGACTTAAGGGCCACCCCGTAGGTAAAAGTCTCCCTTGCTCAAAAGCCAGTCGTATCCGACTCTAGGAGATCGTGCTCATCTCCTTTATAGCCAAAGAACCAGCGCTGTCTGCCTCTGCAGATGTTTCTGTGGTCATGTGGCAAGGTATGACGTGGGAGCGAACAGAAAGCTGTTACCTTTCCCGCCAAAGCAGTACCTATTTATCTACTTGCAATTTCTTTCGAACTGCTAGGCTAGCAGGAGCTGGGACAGACGACGGGCGCTCGTTCCGCCTCATGACTCGTACTGCTGAGCTGCCAACCTTCTGGTCATCAGTTCAGCGTCTTAACCGATAAACCCCTACCTTTGGGCAATTTCCCAAGGTTCAGCCCCAGCGGATAGGCAGGGTTATATAGCCCATTTTTTTTAAAGAAGCGACCCTCATCTTTTCTTGTTCACCCCTTTAGATTCCCACTTTCCCCAGTGTGCTTTCGAGAAGAGGAAGGCAAAGTTTTCATTGCCCCACTTTTGGGTGGTGGCAGGAGGCAAAGAGCTGGGTGGGATGATAGGGCCCCCGAAAATCAAGGCCAAGCGCAAAAGACAAACCCTCTGCTCTGATGGTCCAGGGCTCCGCCAACCTAAAGTGCCTGATCAGACTTTGGCACACTTGCAGAAGCCTCGAAAATAAAAATGATCGGGAATCTTTAAATGAGAAAGCAATGCAAAACCCTGTTTTTCTTTGTGTGTGTGTGAGAGAGAGAGAGCCTAATGTTAAAGGAAATACAGTATGTGATCTTTAGGAGCGCTGCTTTTAGTAGTACAGTGCTGTAGTTGGTTTTGCCTATTCTAAATATGGTGTTAGGTTTCCACAGTGCTGTTTTGTTCAAATAGTTTGAAAATGCTGGGGTTACTGGTGCAGTCTTTGCATCTAAACCTCCACGGTGCACTTTCTTTCCAGGAGCAGTTTTAGAAATTAAAGCCTGCAATTATTGACATTCCTTATTGAGTCTCTTGCATGCGCCCACCTCTCACGCACAAAAGATTTAGGCGTTCACTTGGGAAAAGATTTTTCCTTATAGTCTTTGGCCTCCTGACTATAAACTACCAGCCGCTTCGTTTTTATTTTATCCATATAACAAGCGGGGAACGGGGGGAGGTAATTGGGTTAACTACCTGATCTTCCTTCTGGGAGCCTAAACGCCTTCTTATAATGATAGACGATCAAACGGCCCCCGAACTGTATCATCTTTAACGTCCTTTTATTTTAGCACGGGGGCCTGTAAAGCGCAGCCGTGGGAGAGACGGGTGGCCAAGGAAGAGCTGGCACGTGGAAAGTGGGGGGAGAGGAGCCGTGTGCCTGCCGTGGTCGGGGCCGGAGAGATCCCTTGGCCAGGAGACAGAAAGGAAACTGGTCCTGGGGGAGTCGAAACCCAAATCTACTTGTAATCGCACCAGAGAATCGCGCGTAATTACTCGCGCGACCTAGATGAAGATTGATGAGCCTTTGAAGCGCCGTTTCGGAATCGATCGCGGGAGGAGCCCGGCCGAGACGCCCGCCTCGCCTGCCAGCCTGCCGGCGCGGCGCTACCTGCCACGGGCGGGGAGGGCGAGTCAGAGACCGCGGGGAGTGAACCCGGCGCATGTGATCCCGGTCAGCTGACCGGAGCCAAGAGGCCACGCCGGCCGATTAAGGCCAGCGGGGAAGCAGTGGAGACAATGAAAGAACCTGGCCCTCGTCTTAATGCGGTCGGGCCCCGCGAGGGCTGGCTCTTGGGAAGCTGTCGGAGGAGCACCGCTTTGGGTGGTACCAAGAAGGAAGGAATAGGGTTGTCACTGGCCGGGACCCCGAACCGTGGAACGGCGGGAGAAGAGAGATGGGCTGGTTGAGGCTATTTCGAGAGGGGGAAGAGGAAAGACCGGTGGTCCCTCCAGCCTCCCTTGAGGCTTGCGGTGCTGTTTCGGGGCAGCCAGCACCTTTCTCTCCCTCGCAGCCTTCCCTGGAAGAGCTGGCCAGTCGGAGAGACTACTGGCCATTTTGCGCCCAGAAAACCCGCTTCTAAACATAACATATTAAAGTCTTGGTTTTAATTTCGCTTCATTTCAAAGTGGACAACAGAGATCTCTGGGTCCCTTGATGATGTGGGGTCACGTAGTGTAATCTCAGGTTTCCTGGATAGACATCTTGGTAACTTTAGACCTTAGTTTTGAAACCCATTGTTTTCAGTTCACTTTTTAAACACAAAGCCCAAGATGGAATTTCTGACGAAAATAGAATAGAGTCTCTCTATTGTGTAGGGACAATACGGTGCTGGTTCGTCCCGATTCTAAGCATCTGCAGCACTTGACTGTAATGTTGATTTGCTGCAGGACTAGTCCCGCTGAACACAGTAGAACTTACGTCAGAGTAAACACACAGCTCATTGAGCAGGGCACCACAGTATCAGAAATGCCCCATTAATTCCAGGAAAAGAATCCCTTCATTTTGGCAGTTTCACATCTGACCTAGACACGGGAAAAGGAGAACTTAAAGGTGTGACATTTTTGAAATGGTAGCCATGATAGTTTGTGTTACAAACATATCAGAGTAAATAAAACAAAAACTAATGTTTTTTGTCTTTATTTTGTTTTATTTACTCTGATACGCTTCAAGGAGTGAATACTTGATAGGTGTAAATCTGCTAAGGAGGTATTTCGATGGAACTGAAAGTAAACATGTTTGAATTACTTTCTGTAATTGTTTAAAACAAAATTATTTACAAGCCAAACAATTTAATTGTCTGCATTAAAATTCAGTGGATCTTACTTCCAGCAAAGTAAGTACAGAGTTGCAGCCTTTAAAACAGGTTTAGACAACAGACAACGGAAAAAAGCACTGTTTCTGGCCATTCTGTAGGAGAGAAATTAGTTTCTTTAAATCACAACTGTTCAGAATGCATGAAAAAGGCTATATTTCTTATGGCTTTTATGTGTGGCATGGAATACCTCAGCCATATTAATATTAGTAGTACAGTGTTGATAAACATGGCATTAAATCATACCTGGGTTTTTTAAAATGCTGCATACTCTATACTGTATCTTTCATTCAATTTGTATTGCACCATTGGTGTTAGATATAGGAAGCTCAAATCTAAAGTACTGTACTTTTTTTTTTACAAATTCCTCTGAACCAAATTCAGTGGAACTCTTCTGAAATAAAAGTACTTGCAAAGAAAGGAGATAGAGGACTTTTCTGAATGCAGATCTTACTCTCAAGTGAACATTTGTAGACGTGGAGTCTGTGAGTAGTAGGATAGTATACAGTATTTAAGTGTGGCATGAGTGAAATGCCACCTTCATAACCAGCTAATTTCCAAGTACCAGTACTAAGGGTTCTTACACACCTAGATTCACAGAAGCCCATAATGTGCCCTGAAGGTGTTGTTTTGTTTGCATGGATTATAAAATCCCTCCTCTTTCTACAGTCAACTCTCTGCCCATCACTCCTGGGGTTGGGGTAGCAAAACCTTTCTTTCAAGGGGAAGATCCGCTTTGGCAAAGCGTCCTCCTTCCTCTTTGCAATCCAGCCTCCTTCGGTGCAATTCTGGCAGGATGCGTCCTTTCTGATCTGTTGCCAGAGTTGCCACCTCCTGATGTCCCCCCAACCTCTTGTCTTGCAGGCCCCGTGGTCCTCAGCACGCCGGCTCAGCTCATTGCTCCGGTAGTGGTGGCCAAAGGGACGCTCTCCATCACTACCACCGAGATCTACTTCGAGGTAGACGAGGATGACCCAGCCTTCAAGAAAATCGAGCCTAAAGTGAGTGTACAAGGCCCCTGATGATGGTGTGTGTGGGGTGGTGGTGGTGCTGTGATTCTCCAGAGTAAAATATGCATGGGAACCCCTCCTCCAGCCCAGCCTCGGACCTCCCTCTCTGCTTTCCTCCTCCCTCTTTAGAGGTAGTTGTTGCTCCATTAAAAAGTTCGGTGTGTTAGTGATGTACAACCAGTGGTGACTCTTTCACTCCCTTTTTAGCAATTCGCTTCTTTTTCTCCTCCTCCTCCTCCTCTCTCTCTCTCTCCCCACCCCTCCCCCGTCCTTTGTATGAATGTGGTCAGATTCAGCTTTTAAACCAACTGCTTAGAAATCCCTCGATACTGGCTAATGGCCAGCCCACACTCTGGCCTCTCTGCCTGGGCAGCCTTGCGTTTCTCTTACTGATATGAAGTCAGGCGCACCCCATTCCGCTTAGAGATCTTGGGTTTTGCCCGGATGCTCTGGGGCCTTTCGAAGCTGTAGCAAGAGGAAGGTCCAGTCTTAAGGGGTGGGGAAAGGGGAGGCCGCTGTGATCCAGGCCTCCGCAGGGAAGAATGTCTAGCCTTGGGTGGAAACAGCAATCTGGATCGCTGGCTGGGAGGCACAGGCGAACTGGGTACGCTTGTCCTAGCGATACTTTTTAAGGTCCTGTCGGTATTACTAAAATATAAAATTAATTGGTAGTAGGGTTTGTTTTGCGCTTTTAAAAAACAATAGCAGTAGGAGGAGGTTTACTCAACTACTGAGTTGCTTCTGTATGAAATATTTTTCTTATTTTAAACTGGGTTGGCAACGTGGCGATTCTGATGCATTTACTACACCACGCCAAATGTAAACAAAACCTCTAGGAAACTGGAGTCTAGTTAAGTCCCTTATATTCTTGGTCAAGTATGATGTACCCTTGGGGTTAATATAGGCTGGCGTGAGGAAGGAATAGTCCCTTGGTTCCCACTGGGCGACCGGAAAGGCCCTTGCTCTCTCTCCCCCCCCCCCCCAGCTACTGGCCCCCAGGCCCCTGACATTTAGGGCAAAGGTAACATTATTCTTCTCCTAAGGACTCCTCCGGTGATCTGTAAATTTGGCAGCGCCCCCTCCCTTCTTGCGAAGTGTTAATTTTGTGGCAAACGAGGCTCTCTTCGCAAATGCGCTTCTTTAAAACTGAAAGGACAGCCCAGTTAACCTAGCCCAGTAAATCTTTGGAAAGTAGATTTATTTCCTAATGGTTGTAAAAATGCTACTCAGTTAGTAACCATACACCCGGCTATGGCAGACCTTGATGATATCCTTTTTAGGACACGTTACCCGATTTTTATTTAAATAAATGATTTCAATAAGGGGACCTCCAAGTGTTGCACTCGTACAGCAAAATATATCATCACTTCACATTGAATCCAGCACTGAAACAGTTGCACGTATTTTATTTTATTTTTATTCATTAGATTGTAATTAAATAAAATCAGCAACAGAAATTTAAGTCACGAAAAGTAATTATCCAGTGTATTTCAAGTGCATTTCCCCAATATATAATTCAATATTCACAATTATATAAGCAAAATCCAATTTTTTTTCTGAATATATTTAAATAGCATTTCAAGTATATTTATGGAATGTTAGAAATAGAACAAGCAATATATTTGAAACAAAAAGAATTGTAAACTTTTAAATTTAGACACTTCAAAAAGACAGTTACCATGATAAAATCTACCTTTTGAAATGGTATCTTCTTGAGCAGAAAATGTCCTTGAAGTATCCGAAATGGCCATTTAACTTCTCTTCACCAAATCACAAAACACTAACATCCACAATTTCAAAGACAATGTGAGACCACAATATTCCATACAAATTAAAAATGTACATGGAGGGTGCGAAAACATTTGTGGGGGCTTTGTTGCCGTGGCTCGGGTGGCATTTCCAGAGGCAGTTTTAATTACTCACGCAAAAATACGGGTCTTGTTGTTATTATATTCCACGGGTCTGGCTTCTAGGCAGAATATGGTCACAGGCAGGCTCAGTCACAGCCCATATTGCATTTCCCCAGATGGCAATGGTCATAGTGCCCTTTTATTTCCCCCCACGGATGGGATTTGACAATTGTGAGTCTTAACAAGTCTCAGGTCCTCGCTGCGGGCGTTGTGCGCGTCCCCACGAGCGCGGAGGGCCTCATCCACAGGCCAGCAACCCCCTGCCTCTTCTCCCGCGACAGACGACTGGGAACAGAAATCCATGTGCGCAGTTTCCTCGCCCCTTTAAAGTTTTTCCAAACTTTTGGGGTTGGTGAGTATTTCCCTCGCCAGCCGCCAGGTTTGCTTGGCTGCGTTTTCCAGGGCGGAGTGCGGTTTGCCCTGGAAGAGGTCGAGGTTGGGCAAGAAGTAATGCGGGCACCGCCGGCACTGGAGACAGGAGATCAGCTGCAGTAAAATCCCGTTGAGGCGGTCGCCCAGGCACGACTCGTCCCAGTCCGACTCCCGCGGATGCTTCTCACACTCGTAGGAGACCAGCGTCTTCATGTGGTAGTTGTTGAGCGGCTGCCCGGGCAGTTCCAGGTGGCGATCCCGCAAGGTTTTGAGGACGGAGAGGCATTTCTTCCGGCAGCCGCCCATCTGCAGCCGGTTCTCGGCCTCGGCGAACTGCAGCACCCAGGCGTCGCTCTCGGCCGAGCTCTGCTTGCCGGCCAGCGAGTGGCACTCCTTGGAGAGGAGGTTGAAGCCCTCGGCCTTGACCTCGGCCACGCGGTTGGGGCCCGGCCACGGGATGTGCGGCAGGGGCCAGTGGGCCGCGCTCCGGGGCCAGATCCCGGTGCACTTGAAGGCCGGCGTGATCTGCACCACGTACCTGTCCCGGATGCGCAGCTTGACCTCGCTGGTGTCGGCCACCATTTTCACCACGTCTCGGTAGCTGCACTTGTCCACGGCTTGGGCCACCAGCGTCTGGAAGCGCGAGCGGATCTTGCGGGCCGAAAGGTAGCCCGAGGCCGTGATGAACTCCACCCAGAGGGACATGCTCCGCTTGCGCCCGTCGCTCAGCTTGAGCACCGCGCAGCCCGGCAGCGAGCCGTCGTCCACGAAGTTGAAGACGCCCATCTGGTTCAGGTAGAGGACCACCTCGAACTCGGTGGGCGAGATGACCTCCAGGCCCTCGTAGCGGTTGTCCATCTCGTTCAGGGAGCTGATGAAGCGCGGCTCCTGCACCTCCACCTCCTTCAGCACGTCCGAGACCACTTTGCAGACTTCGCGGATAGTTTTCGCGATGGCCGCTTTCCGCGCCTGGCATTTCTCGTTGTAGTATTTGTTGAGGTGGTAGACCAGCTTGGCCTGGGCCGCGATCATGTTGGGGCAGAGATCCGGGTTGTAGACCGGAGTCTCGCAGTAGGCGGTGGGATCCAATGCGGCTGCTAAGGCTGGAGCCAACTTCAGGAGGGAATCGGGCTGCCGCGCACTCGGAAACGGATCCAGCGGCCCGCGGCGGCGGCGGCTCCTCCTCCCTCTCCTCCTCCTCCTCCTCAGTAGAGATGCCTTCTCCTCTTGCGGGCTGAAAGTGGTCGGTTCAATCCCGGGCAGATCCGCGGTCTTTGCCAAGGGGGAAAAAACACACACACCCCAACACAATCCTCCTTTTATTCCGTTTAGAGGACCCTGGAGTGAGCTGCGGGAAGCATTGGTTTAAAAAATAAAAGCAGACACAAAGAAGCAAAGAGAGAGAGAGTCGAGTTTGAACCCCTAATACAAGGAGGCTTTTCCCAACAGGCAAAGCACCACTGCCGAATCTTGAGTGTTTACTGGTGTTTCTTCTGGAGTAGCCAGAGTTGTGCAGAATTGTGGGGGGAAGTGCTGGGTCTCTCCCTGCCTCTCTCACTCTCAGCTTGTGTGTGTGTTTGTGAGTGAGTGTGTATATATATGTGTGTGTCAGAAGAAGCTGGCTGTTGGTTTGTATAAGAGCCCAGATGCACTGGGGTGGAAATTATAAAGGCAGGGCCAGGCAGGCGGGCGGCCAATCGCCACCGGGCTCGTCACGGCAGCCTCTTTTCAGCTCCATCCCGGTTAATTAATCCCTCTCTCTCTCTCTCTCTCTCTGAGAGGGAGGCACAGAAACCAAAGGTGGGGGAACTGATGGCAAGAAACCAGCCGCCGGGCCACCGACCCATTGGGGGCTGGAAAACGAGCTCAGAGGCGAGGCTTCAGCGCTCGGGCTGCCAGTGGGGGAAGGACTTGGCCAACGTCGGCCCTTCGTCGCCCGATCCTCAGAGGCCCATTTAATGGCACAGATGGGACCGCAGGTGCCTTTAACCCCGGCATCTTTCGCCTCGCGAGCCGGAGCGGCGTGTCGGAAGACGGAGACCGAAGAGCCTCACACTTGGCTCTGCCTGCCTGCTAGAGTTTGGAAACCGCCGGGCAGTCCTCCTCCTCCTCCCTCTCGCCGGTTTAGCGTTTCAAAGTCAGCGATCGTTGGACAGAAACTAGCCGGGAAAGCCTCCCCCCTTTTCCTCCTCCCCAGTTAGGTAGCACGCAGGGCGATTTGACGGGCCTTCAATCGATGGGATGCAAATGTTGTACTGCGTAGACTTGGTAGCAGATAAATGAGAGATGCCCTCTTGGGTTTGACGGTTTTCTGGGTTGCATTTCCGAAGCCACGTAGCTGCTAGTCAACCTCAGCTTTGCTTGCTAGTACTGTTATTAGTTGCATTGTTACAAAAGGTGTATATCTGCATAAGTTCTGATTCTGGACGTTCTTGCCAAATAAATGTCTATTTAATAGTCAAGGATGGGCAGTTTATTTCCCCATTCCGTGTTGGTTTACATTCTGAACGGGGTTTCATAAATATATAACACGCCGGACAGAGCAGACGGGGAACAGCAGAGGCGGGACTCGAGTGGCCAGACAGCATTGCTGTTCTTCTGGACCTTGCAGATTAAGGGCTGCACGTGTGCATCAAGATGACGGCCAGTGCCTCGCAGCTTCTGTCTTGTGACCCAGACTTTCAGCTTCGCTCCCTCTTCTTATAGTAGGAGAGCAAAGCATATTTCGGAAGCAGGCGGGTGGGGAGGGAGGGGGAGGGGGAATCCGAAGGCGCTCCCCCCCTTCCCCGGATTGTTTCAGGAAGTAACCTCACCTCAATTTAATAATAAATGGGGTGCCACCAAACGAAAGTTAAGCGCAGCTTGATTCATACGCAATAAGTGGGATTTAAGCCTCAAGTCCTAAATGCCTCCTTCGAAATTAGTGGAGCTGTTATTTCAGATTATAAATATTAAAAATGGACCAAAGGTGTTAAACATTGGCAGCGCAGTCCTATTAAGTCTGTCTAGATAGAAGCAAGACCCATCGGGCTCAGACTTGCAACTGTAAGGTTTCCTTGAATTCCCATCTATTTAGGTGAAATACAGACACTTTACGTTTGTAATTTGCCTAACCGTCTCTCCCCTTAAAATACATTCTGGCGGGTCTCCAACTCTTTCGTAATTCATTGAGGGTCCGAATGTGGGTTCAGGTGTCATGATTGACAGTCCGAGTTTACTTCTACCTCTAGCGCAGTAAAGTCCCACTAAATGCAGGTCAATAGATAAAAAGATTGTCCCGTTTCTAGAGCTTTACTTTCCTAAACAGATCTGAAGGTCGAAGTCCCTTTACTTGCGGCAAGGAATGAGTTTTAACCCCGGGGCCGTTCGCGAGGAGGGAAGCGTTTTGGAGTCTCGTTCGCAGGTCAGGGCCGATTCCCCTTTTTCTGCCGGACTTAACAGCCTGTCCGGAGGTGCGGGGGGGGGGGGAAGAGAAAAACGCGATGGCACCTTAAAGACTAACTGCTGTATTTTAATGTGAGCTTTCCTGCCAGGACTTCAGGCAGCATTAAAAATACTTCTTTGTTTTCTGTATAATTGCTCATCTAAGTCCAGTTGTTAATTCCAGCTACAGTGGATCTGTTCAAGCAACGGGAAAGTGGTTAGTCAACACCTATGTAGGTTCCACTGATTCAACGAGTCTTTTCTATTGCGGCTACCAATTTGATTTACACCGTGGTATGTTTGCTCCCTGCCAACCTTGCAGCTCCAAAGCAAGAAATTGGAAGTAGATAAATAGGTACCGCTTCAGCAGGAAAGGTAACTGCGTTCTGTGTGCGACGGTGTCAAGTCATGCCTGTCATATGACCACGGAAACGTCTGCAGAAGTAGACAGCGGTGGCTCTTTGGCTATATAAACGGAGAAGAGCAGCGAACCCTAGAGTCAGATACAGCTGGCTTTTTCGTGACGGGAATCACCCCGGGCGCCGATCCGTCGCGCCTCGGCCTCCCTTCCCCGGGCTCCAAGCGTTTGGAGCTGGTTTCTGTGGAGGCTTTATAGTTCATTAGCCTCTGGACTGGCCCCGTCAGAGCCGCGAGGCCTTGGCTGTGGTCAGCCAGGAAGGCGGCCATGAGCGACCAGTCGGCCGCGGACGCTTCGCCCGGGTCAGAGGAGTCTGCCCGGAAGAGCCTCTGCGGCCGCAGCTCCAGCGGTCCTGGTGGAGGCCCGCGCGAGAAGAGGTGGTTTTGTTCACTCTCTGCTATGCTTGAAACACAGACTTAACAGGGCTACCATTTCAAAAAACGTGGTGGCACCTTAAAGACTAAATGCTGTATTTTAGAAGTGGTTGCCCTGTTAGTCTGTTTTTCAAGCATATCAGAGAGTAAACAAAACAACACAACAACAAAGACAAAAAACGTTGTGGCACCTTAAAAGATGAACTCCTATATTTTAATGTTGGCTTTCATGGACCAAGTCCACTTTGTCAGACATAAGAGTGAGACTTCATGGTATTCATTTATACACATCAGGTACAGAGGCACACAATGGTTGGTGTCACATGACCAGATATGTTTACAAATCAGCGTGGCTTTTTACAACTGGTAATAACAGAAGATCCCTGATTGAGGTTCAGATTTATTACCGTGAAGTTTGGTTCTGTTGAGTTGTAAATGGCTAGTAGAGGGATGCAAAATGATCGTGGTGGCATTCACCATCTGCTACTGAGTTAATTGAGGATAGTGTAAGTAACTGAGGCTGATTACTTACTTTGTAAGTTTATGAAGTGGCCTGAGAATCCACTGACCCTCTTTCTGAAGTGTGCTCTGTAAAGGTGGCATGGGTAAATTACAGTATACAACAACCTGTTAGTTGTGTTTTGTTTTCTCTCTGATATGCTTGCACAAACTCTCATGGCTACCAGGCTTCAAAAATTTCAACTATGAAGGGTGAAGACAGGCAGCCTAGCTCCCCCTTTGGGAGGGAAGATGGCTTCGGCTGGTGGCTGAGCTTGCCCTAATTCTCCTCTATGTTGTGCTGCTGTGGGCTTCTTCTTCTTCCATGAAACTGCCAAAATGAAGGTAACTTTTGATAAGTTCATTCTGCAGTTCCTTTCGCCTGGCCTAGGCCAGGCCAGGCTGTGGGCTAAAAGGAAGGGAGTTGGAGCCCAGGCTTGAGACTGGCCAGCTGAGGTGAGTTGAGGGAGAAGGATGAGTCTGAGAGTCCTCAGACATGAGTCTTCCTGAGCTCCATGGTCCTTGTTCCACTTAAGGACCTTGGAGGGACCTCCACCGAAGCCCTTACTTGAATGGCTGCCCCTGAGGGATAAGGTGCAAGCCTAAAGCAAGAAGAAACCAAGCTCAGAAGGACCTAGTTTCTTAGTAACAGGGCTTAGGAATTGGCTTGTAAACCATTTCAATGAGCGACTGGGCCTCCTGGTTCTGGATATTTATTGAGGAAATATTGCTGTGGCTGTGCAGTGAATAATTCAGCTGCAGGCAGCTGTAGGCTCCTTCGGTTAAAGTGGATTGCTAAGAGTTTGACCTGTCTTCAGTTCAGTCTTGACATGCTTAAAAGGGAGCACCATGGTAGTCTATGAGACTTACTTCTGAATAAGTTAAAAAATGAAGGACTTCCCACTGCAGTTCAGCCAGATTCAGTAGGGTTGGAGTACTAGTTTTTTTGTTTTCAGATCTCGCTACTTTCCACAAAGTGAAACACACTTTCTATTTATTTTTACTTGATTTAAAATTCTACAGTTGGTTTAGATTACTTTTTAATGTATGATTTGAGACTAGTCCACTATATACAATAAATATGAAAGGAACTAATTTTAGGAAACATTTAGCTATTTGAAACTATAAAATCTGGAATATCAAATAAATTATTTTCAAGACTGAAGCATTTTAGAAAACACTGAATCTTTTAATTTTGTTTCTTTTTAAATATCTGCATGCAAGCATCTAAAAGGTTTAAAAAGCATATCTGACTGTGATGTTCAGTGTGAACTTATTGATTCATTTAATAACATCCTGGCCAGCTAGTTAAATTGGTTTTCATTTTTGCTGATTGGCTGTTTCTGTTTGATACAAATATAAAGAAACTATCATGAATTAAAGTGTATCTAGTTAATTCAGTGCTGGGCTGGGCTGAGTATTAAAAACACTTTCCTGACTTTATTGATTATAAAATAATCTCATACTGGAGGAAAAAATATACAGTGAGATGGTTGTATGAGAATAGTCATCACAACTAATTTATGTTCCATTGTTAAAATACTATACAGTATTTTCTTTTTATTTAAGCTTGATATCAACTAAATGCAGCATTGCTTTTGGTCTTAGAAGCATATAGATTAAATTTATCTTATTGACATTATGACTGACAATTCATTGCACAAAAATCAAAGGTTTAGGGAGAAAACGTGATAAGACTTTCTTTTTTGCTACAATTTTTCTTTTGTTCACGTTTACGATTTCTGTAGAAACTATAGTTCTCAGACATTCCTATACAATATTTTGTACAAAATAATTTTTTTAAATCCCAGAAACCTATCATAGTGCATTGGTTAAGTAGTGTTTCAGTATGTCTAATTTATATACTGGCAGCTTCATTCTTAAAACTTATAGTAATATTGTTCTTATTGGGGGGGGGGGAGGGGAGATAGTTGTTAAGAATATATGTACCTTTAAGTTTATGTTGATATTACATTTTATTTATTACATAGCTGTGATTACGTACACAGCTATTCGTGCATTTAAAATTTCATTTTTAATATCTGTCTATAGCACTAAGAAGAGAGAACATGAAGTGTGTTTTATTAAATTATTTACCTCTGTTGCTGGAGTGGGTTTGAAGGCTCATTGAACATATCTGATTTTCTAACAATGTTTTCCTCCCTTTCATAATGTATCACTCTGCCAGCCAAAATAAATTTCCTTTTTGCATAGAAAAATTAAAAATACGTATTTGTGGCCTTTATTGTCACTTTAAAAAATACTGTTGTGTGTTTTTTTTCCAATACAATTGATAGTGAGTTTCTGTATATATTTTAATCACTGTGAGGTTTTTTAAATGACTGAATGAAGGGAGAAAAAGTAATTTAAAAGGCCATCTTCAGTAATTCCCTCAGTGCTTTTTTATGCTCTTTGAAAGACAGTGCAATTCATCTGCTTTTAGCATACTTAACACTATTACAATAGATTTATACATGCATCTGCATATTTGGTATATGGAAACAGTTCACAGATGTTAAGAAAAATTTGTGTTTGTAAAAAGATTAATAAAGGTGCTGACTGCATTAAGATGCTATCCATACTGTCAGTACTGTGCAGTTATGACCCCCACTACCTCTGGGAGAAGGTTGTACTCTTCTTCCTGCACCCTCAAGTATAGGTTAGAAATCTTTCAAGAAAATAGTGTGTGTGTGTGTGTGTGTGTTGGTGTGAGTGTGTGTGAACTGAGCTCTGGCTGCAGTTCACAGTTCAGTGGTGTAGAAGTTTCCCTAAATGTATCCCTACCTCCCCTGAACTATCTGAGAAGTGCTCTCACTGCTTGTGCCCCAAGCTCAAGATGGAGGAGGGCAGTTATGTTAAGTCACTGCCAACTTTTGGTGATGCTATAAATTAGTGACTTCCAAAACCTCCTGTCATTAAAAGCTCTGCTCAGATCTTGTACTTCCCTAATTAAGTTAGCCTTGGATCTAACTACAGTACTGTACTGTATTGCTTTTCCTCATCCTTCCACATTCCAAGTTAGAGAGATAGTAAAAATATGACAAGGAAGAAAAAAAATATTATAATGCAATCCAATTTATGTCAAATATTATCTTAACTGGGGTCAGTTGAACTCACTCCCAGGTCAGTTGTACATAGAATTATAGCCTTAGCCCATATAGAACTGACAGCGAGCTCCCTTGAAATTAGTGTCTAATATTTCTGAGTAGACACGCATAGAATTATCTGTCAAATCATATATACTTTTTGCAGAAGCCATAGGAGAAAGGGTGAGTCATTGTTATGAGATGCCCTTATGTTTGAAATACAACTTTCTGGTTTTTCTATCTTCTTTTCCTGCTAGCTGCTTTGTGCAGATGTGCAATCTGGTATTATTATACTTGGAAAGCAATAACAAGATCACTAGATGTAAAAATCCCTTGTAGGCCTTGTGTAACATTCAGGCCAGTATTATGTTCAATGTTTTACATGAACAGAAGTTGCTGTGGTGATTTGATGAGGTGTTGGTAGTTTCCTTGAGGACTGTGGTGGCTCAAGTGGTTAAGATGCTGCCTGGAAGGTTGGCAAGTCAGCAGTTTGAGACCCAAGTACTGCATGTCAGAGTGAGCTTCCGTCTCTGTCCTAGTTCCTGCCAACCTAGCAGTTTGAAAGCAAGAAAATGCAAGTAGATAAATAGGTATGACTTCGGTGGGAAGGTAAACAACATTTCGTGCACTCCAGTGTCTAGTCATTCCTCCCATATGTCCATGGAAATATTTGCAGACATAGACAGCACTGCCTCTTTTGCTACAAATGGAGATGAGCACTGAACCATAGGGTTGGATTATTATAATATTTGAATTTGTATGCCACCGGGCAGGCAGCTCACAGAAACAGCAGAGCATTTCAAACACATATACAAAGTAAATATTACATATTACAACACAGTAAAATACAATGGAATAACAACAAATAAATCATAGTAACATATAAATCATAGCATAATTAACTACAGCTATTGTAAAACATAATAAAGCATTGCAGAAAAGGACAAAATCATTCATATGAAAAAGTCCCCTAACACAGCCAAATAACTGTCACGGGACAAGTCGCACCCCAGCACCACAACCAAACCTCTTTGTGGAGCCCAGAGGTCAGCTGCAGCATTCTCTGCTAGCCATGGTCACACGTCTCCTTTCTCCCCCTCCAGCAGCATTTGGCTTTCAAGCAAGGGTGACCTTTCCCTTTCCCTTTACCTGATAGTGTGCTTGGAGGTGTACAGCTTGCATCTTGTCAGATCACCATGGTAGCTTCCACAGCTCCATGTGCACATATCTATGTCAGTAGTGGTTCATCATCCAGATAATCAATTTTCATAGCTCAGCTTTAGCCCTCTACCAAAATAAACCAAAATATTTAAGTATATGTTAACAGTGATATTTATACTAGATTATATATTTTTTCTGAACCCTTGGGAATAGTCCCTATACTTCTTGTTATATAATTTTTTTACTCTTGTTTTAAACAGAGCAGTCTGTGTTATTTGAAGAATTAATTTTAAAGATAAACACCCTCTCAACAGCGAATTGTATTTTACTACCTAGCAAATAAATGACAGCAAAAAAACAGGAATCACTCCCTGATTTGTCTGGTTTCTTTCTTCAGCAACTGCATCAAAAGCAGACATTCTCAGCATGCCAGATTTTAGTTAAGCAGTTGAACAGTGATGTTTTAAGAATCCTACTTTAAGAATGCTCTTTTCCCCCCTGAACCTAGATATGGTCTATACAGAATCAGAAGAGATTAACTCTCTTTAATCTACTGCATCTGTAGTGGGTCATCTAGCAGAACTCTCATTATTGTTTCATGTTGTGTATGATTAAGCAACTTAAATATTCAATGCTGACCTTGAAAATAAATTAACATGTGTTGGATAAACAGATTTGGAAGCTTAAAGTAATCTCTCCTATAAACATGATCTCTGAATACACTATTTATCAAAAGGAGCAGAATTACTTAAAGTGGCCGTTCGTAGAAAGTTTTTTTAAAAAAGAAATAATATAACTTCACGAAATATCAGATATGATACTGACTTTAACTCAACATACAACCTACACTCATTACTAAAAAGTACTGGTGTTTAAATGGGTTTTGACTTCACTTTAAACATTTACTTGTATGTAAGACCCATGGATATAAGTTCTGTTTGTCCCAAGTAAGAGGCATTTTGCCTTTTTTTAGATGGCCAAGTCACCACTCATGCATATGTGGTGCTGATTAGAACTGCATGTGTGCAAAAACACATAGACTCTTCTTTCAGTGATGTGTAATCTTCTGGGTGGTACTTATTGTGGATCAGTCTTTATGGCAATTGTCCCAAGCCAGTGATAGTGAACCTTGGCACCCCAGCTGTTCTTCAACTTCAATTCCCAGAAGCTCTGATCAGCAGGAGTGCTGACTTGAGCTTTTGGTAATTGAAGTCCAGGAACAACTGGAGTGCCAAGGTTCACCACCACTGTGACCTAAGCATAAGCATTGGAGTGGGGGAGGGGGCTCCAATTTGATTCAAATTGCCACATTTTAACCAATATGATCTTACTCTAAGTCTGGTATTTTGTATAGTATTACAGTATTATCTACGGTATGTAGAATTGGTCACCTTGTCCTTTGATGTAGACTAGGGGTTCCCAACCTTTTCATGCCAAGAACTGGGTCACACTCTCTCAGTCAGCTTTGAGGACTGGACAGCCATTTTACCCTGCCTGCGCAATGGGAATGGCCATTTTGATCCTACAGCTCCAAAGGGGCAGCCATTTTGTTTCTTGAATGCCCTTGGAGGTGGGGGGTTACATGAAATGGCACCGCAGGCCAGATCTATCCTGTAGGCCTTAGGTTGGTAACCCCTGATGTAAACTGAACCTTTGGGAACATATTACAGGAGCTTCACTGGCTTTCTACATGTCTGTAATTCTAACTGAAGCTGCTGATGTTGCTCTTCTTCATGACCAAGCCTCGGACATCTGTACTTAAGGAAATATTTGTCTTTTTATGCTCTCCAGTTTGATAAGATAAGTTAGAATGATATGTCCATCATGCTATATAGATATGATCAAAGGTCCTCTTGGTGTGTGCTCCAGCTATATGGAACTATGGTACTTCCTCAGCATAGACCAGCAGTATCATATTAGTGGCTTTCAACTGTCAGATATAGTCACCTAGTTAATCAAACATTTGTAATTCGCTTCTGTTCTTTCTTATTGCAGCTAGTTTTATGGATAAAGAAAATAAAGTTGTGATAATTTAATTTAATATTTTGGCAACTTTAATTTTATTCACCATGAGATAGGTAGGTAGTCAAGCAAAAAAGATCCGTTACTAAGCCATAGATACTTATGCCACTGACATTTTGTGGGGGTAGAACTATATAGCCAATTCTTGGCAGTTTCATGTCTGACCTAGAAATGGAAGAAGTGAAATTTATTTTTTTTAAAGTTCTTTCATGCCACCTACCACTATCACTTCCAATCTTTAACAATGTTCAGTAAACTACTTTTGAAAGATAGGAAAGTTTTACACATAGCTTGTGGGACTCCTCAAGAATCCATTGTTAGAAGGAAGAAATAAAACTCACCTACAGAATTAGTGCAAGCTTCTTGTAAGTGCCTAAGCAGTACTTCATGCCCCAGACCAGATTGTTAACCTTGATAAGCAAAATTAAATTGTTTGATTTTCATTATTCTTCAAATTAATTTCTCATAATTTAGCCCAAACTTTTTTTAATCTTAACTCTTTTAATTCTAACTGGAAAGTATGTAAATGATTTCTTTTCATTACAAACCATCTGGCTTCCGCATGCAAATTTGGTTTTGCCTTTTAATTAGTATAATGAAAACTTGAGATGAAATTTACAAATGTATGTTTCAAATGTTATATGCTTTTATACAGAACCTAGATTCATTTAAGGTGTACATTAATCAGGGCATAAATTTGTACTGCATTCAGTAGAACTTAGTACTGAGTAGAAATATACATGATGGTGCTTATATTAATAGAGTGCTGTGAAGTTGTGAGATAGTAAATTACTGTATTACTGATCTTTAAAAATGTCATGGATTTAGTGCACAGTTCAAAGCAAATTCAAAAGCATTCCATCAGTAGTCACCTCCATACCGCTACTCCTCAGACACATAATCAACAGACCTGTTGTACTGGCAAACTGAAGACTGAGTTTTCAGCTGAACCAAAGTCTGTAGAGAAGCCCTCTTACCATTCTGACTTGATGTCAACCATACACTCACAGGTGTTATATACCACTGGGCATGCTTTTTCAGACTGGCAGTTGTTGCACTTCAACAGTTGCAAAGGACTGGCCTCTGAATTTTACAGCATTTGAGAGCTGACATACCGTTAGGGATTTAGGACTCAGAATTTTGACTTCCCGCAAGGGGATGTGTCACTGCAGCACTGCTGTTTTTTCGTTACACTCCAGAGTTGGAAAAATTACTTTTGGGACTACAGATGCTAGACTGTACCAGAATCACAATGGGTGGTAGATTGTGGAAATTGTAGTTCTGAAAAGTAACACTTCAAAACTCTGCCACACCTGATGCTATTGCTGTGGAGTTAGCCAACACTAATATTAAAGCAGCAGTTTTATTTTTGTGTCTTCTGTACTCTATTGTCTAGTGTTTCTTTAGTCAAAAGAGGCCAGTCGGCCTCGAAGGGAGAGAAACCTGGGGGTCTTGGGCGGCAATAGAGGACTTTGTATTGTGGGAGTCTCTTTGTGGGAGTTGGTAGTAATTTGTGATGTTGCTTTTGTATACTATGGAAGCCGCCTAGAGTCAGGTTCGCCTGAGCAAGGCGGGGTATAAATTTGAAGAATAAATAAATATAAAATGTAGAGAACAGAGGACTTAAAATATTTTGCAAACACTTTCTCTCAAAAGTTAAAGCCAATTTTAATACATCATTGCTGTTTCACTTTGTGAAGAAAAATATTTTGGCAATATTTCCATTGTACTGTATATTTTCGAAAAGAAGTTATTGTGAGCATGTTTACTCAATACCAAACTTGTACAAGACAGGAGTCCTCAAACGTTTTAAGCTAGGGCCAGTTTGCAGTCCCTCAGATTGTTGAGGGACTGGACCCCGTCGCCACTGCCTCAATCCTTGCCCTCTCTGCTTGGTTTGGTGTGTCCCTCCCAGCACTCCATAGCAGGGTAGATGTTGTAAAGAGCTGCTGTATACACGCCTGCCTCGCTTGCCCAGCCCTCCCGGCAGCAGCTCCTTACAACATCCACTCTGCTACAGAGCTACTGCAGGGACATACCAAGCCAAGTGGAGGGGATAAGGATTGAGACAGAGGTGGTGGTAGTAGCAGTCGGAATGGCAGAGAGGATGAGAGTTGGATTTTTTGATGTTGCAGGTTGGAACTAGCCCATGGGCCATAATTTGGGGATCCCTGGTATAAGAGATAACTCCCATGGGGATGTGCAAATAGCACTTAATACAGCCTGTTTCTGTAGGTATGCATAGGATTGTATACCTACATGGGAAATAATATACAAAGCAATATTTCCTTGACTAATTCTACATCTCTCAATTTGATGTAGTGTATTAGACCTCTATAGACCTATTACATTTAAACTGAATTCTTTGTACCCCTAATAATTTTGTAATTTTTAAAGGAATGTCATTTAGATACCAAATCAGCTAGAAGGAATGAGTATACTAATTTGAAATGCACTTGAATCAGTCCAGTATGTGGTTAGAGATATGGACCTGGATCCTACTATTAGTCTCAGTTAAAGTAGAGCCATTGGAGCAGTGGAATTTACATAAATATTAACAATCATTGTGCAATTAATTAAATGTGTCCAAGGTTTCAAGGTCTACTGTAATTTGGAGCAGATATTTGTGTTGTTGTTGGTGTTTTTTTTTTTTTTGGGGGGGACAATAGGCGTTATCTTCTTTCTCTCCTCATGTATCGACTAAATAAAGTAACTTTCCATATTTAACTCATTGTGTCTGAATATTGCCAGGCAACCTTTCATTGCCACAGAGACTGGGGCATTATAGTTAAGTTATTCTTTCATGTCCTGATCAAACCCTGGACTGCCAAAATGAAGCCACTTTCTTGGAATTGTCATTGGCCAAACTTAAGTCCTCATCACTGCATGTTTCTAGTAAGAGGTGAAAGATTTATATGAGCTGTCAGTGGATGTTTCTGGCAGTAATCGACAGACCAGTAAATGAGCTGGATTCTGTATCTCTCCACATTCACCTGGTATGTTGTTGTTCACCAGCAGCCCCACTTGATCATGTTGATCTTGAATTTAGAGACTTCAACCGTCCTTGAAGTCTTCAGAGATTGTGAATACAATTGAGTATACCCTGGGCGGCAACCTTGCCAGCTAATCTTTCTAATACCAGATCAAACCAAAGGAACTGAAAAATGAATCCACCAGAAAGATCTTTGTGAAGACCAACCATGACAATGAGCTCAACAAATTATAATTATGTAATAAACACACATAGCACAACATGATAGGAATAAAATGGCCACAACCTAATTATAACTGCCACAGATTTGACCCTAGCATCAACCTGCCTACCTACCAACTCCTGATGCTCGTAACACTAACAATCCAGGGTTAACCTGTAAGTGTACACTATTCTACAGCCAGTGGCATAGTGTGGGTTTCAGCCGCCCGGGGCATAAGCCAAATTCGCTGCCCCCTGGGTGAGGCCCAGGACGCCAGCGATGGTGGAGGGTCCCGGTGCTCGTCCCCGCAGCAACTTCTTTGCCCCAGCCTCTAGGAAGTCCTGGGGTGGGTGGCAAAGTACTGCCACCATAGCTGCCTTTTGTGCCCTGGCCCGGGGAAAGGCCCAGGATGCCAGCGGTGGTGGAGAGTCCCAGCACCTGTCTCCGCAGCGGCTTCTTTGCCCCAGCAGCTAAGAAGTCCAGGGGCGGCCGTGAAGTCCTATTTATTGTGAAATTTTGCCACCCCAAAAAAGTGCTGCCCAGGGTGCCCTCCCATGCTACGCCACTGTCTACAGCCCTGTTTGCCATCTGGGAATGAAGATTTACAACAGCCTCCTGAGCTGTGTGTGTACATTGCCTTTCTGCTTCTACTCCCATAACAATAAAAATATAGCAGTTAGTCTTTAAAGTGCTACAGTGTTTTTAATTTTGTTTTGTTTATTTTGTTTTGTTTTCTGATTATTTGTGTGAATAAGTTTTGTCTTCCATAGAGCTGATGTTTGCATCTCTAAGTTTTTTATTTATTTATTTATGTATTGCACAAGGCTAAAATTGTTTTGACCGAGTAGGGATAGTGTATTTATAACAATAAATCTACTGTTGAGCCAATTTCTACTTTATAAGCAAATAGCATTTCTTGGGGGGGGGGGGGGAATCCCCCCCTTTCCACAAATTCAGATCTTCATTTGTTTTGCTCACCACGCTGCATTAGCACAGTTTTCCCCTGTGTCCATCTGCCAGGGTACAATTTAGCCATGGGCATCAGCAGACCTTGTGGTAAATCAGCATTGTAGGCAAAAGCCATATGTGTTTAAATAAATAAATAAAAATCCATATTTATTTCATTTGCTATTTTAACTGGATGGATAACTTTTGTGCCTTAAGTCAGAGAAAGAGAATATACTGTACAGAAATAATTAATTGCCTCTTTTCTTTAGGCAGCTTCATTTTCACTCTCTAATATGGAATGCTTGTCAGCTTTTCTGATAAATGACTGCATGTATTTGCATAGATTTTACATTAACAGAAAAATTAGTTTATTTGTGGAAAAAGAAGTTTACATAACAATGTAAAGTGTGGTATGAATTATGTTTGTTAACATTAGAGGAAAAAAATGTCTTCATCCGTAAATTAAATCTTGTGTATATTTTTTAGTAAGGTACAGCTCTATACATCTATTTTTAACTGTTTAAATACAGAGAGAGAGAGAGAGAGATTTTTTTGAGATTTTTTTTAATACTCCACTGACCAGAAATATTAGTAGGTATAACACTTTCTGGAATGAATTGGGCTTCACTTTTTAAAATTGGTTTAGATCCACTTATGATAAATCTAAAGTAAATTTTATTCATGTTTTTAAAACTTTATTTACAAGTTTTAGTAGAAAACTGTGGTTCCGTTATTGTTTGTAATGTACTCATTAAGAATACATCATAAAACTGTAATGACAGAACTGATATGATGTTATTCCAGGTTTTTCTTTAAAAGCTTTTGGGTCTTGGATATCATTTAACATGGCCATGAGAGTAAACTGAAATTTCCCCCCTCCCAGTTTATAATATATTCCCTTAAAAATCACCATTAAATAGTTCAAAACATATTTACTAAATAGGTACCGCATTACAGTTTATCTCTGCAGTGTCAAAGTATTTTTTCATGCAAAACTACACTCCCCACCCCCTATGGAATAAGGTCCAGTCATTTTCCAGGGATAGGCACTGGTTGTTCAGCTGACATCTTGTGGCCTGAAGGCAAACACTCTTTATGCAGCACTAGAGTGTTTTTGTGCCATAGAAAATGTAGATGTATTCAGGGCTGTTGAGTTATGCTCTACTGGAGAATAATATTGTTGCTTATGAAACATGCTCTACCTAATAGCAAGTTAAAGAAAGAGAGTGCCTTTCCCACTTCTTGAATCTGGGACACTGTGGATACCAGCTGTCACAGCTCAACTAATGATGACAAATGCCCCTTGCTATGCAGATTGTCGAGTTTGCAGGCTGCTATGAAAGGCAGCCAGATTACCTTTCCTCAGATAGTAACTTAACCTTTTAAATTCAAGTGTCAGAGTGAAATTATTAGCTGGGTTATTTTACAATAACAATTCCTTTTTCTTTCAAGGTAATATACCACCAGTATATTTGCAAATAGTTCACATTCCTGTTGTGCTACTAGAATGTATTAATGCCTGTAAACAGAAAATGCCCTTTGCCAGTCTGAATTCATATAGTGACCTTAGGTAGTGTCTATGGATGGTGACATTTATGCCCATACTGGAATCAGGAAAAACCTTCATGGAACCCTTATATTTATTATTTGTGACCAGTGAAGAATTTAACTTCAAATTTTTAAACAGTTTGATTTTGTTTAATGTTAATACTGTGACTATATTTTGAAATGTTCAATACTTTAATAATCCAAATTCCATTCATTAATTTAAACCAGATCTTAGACCAGGGTATATAAAATTTAGGCATAATCATTTCGTTAGTGTTTTATTCTCGTTTTATTCTTAAATGTTGCTTATTTATTTATAATATATGTATATCATAATGTAATAAAGAATAACTGCCCAATAAGTTTACAGAAGTCTTTGGAAGTGCATGACATTATGAATGTATTAATGGAATTAATTTAACACAACTTTTTAAACATTACCTGAATATATAGCACCATGCTACATTATTAAAAACTAATTTTTATTTCATGATGAATAACCTTTGGACCTAATGTATGTTAAATAGAAAACTATTTTCCTCAAAAACCATTTATTAAAAAGTCCAATTAAAAAGTCTGACTTAAAAATTGACATAGACTGCAACTACTTTTATTTTTCATCCTAGTTCTTTTAATCCAGATATTCCCACTGGGACAACCAAGCTCATCCTCCTGTACAGTATTTCCATGCAAGAATATGTATTTTTGAGATATAGTGAGACTTCACTTCCCTTTCTATTATTTTTATTCTTTTTGAACAAATTATATCCTTATATTTTTATATTCCAGTCATGGGAATCATCTGACCAAATTTTTATCTCTGTCATATTTATCCTCCTGAACTTTTTGTTTCCCATACTCCTGCCATTTGTATAAAGAAACCGTAGATCAGGGGTTCTCAAGGTTTTTGTGGCAGGTGTATTTGCGCAGGGGCTGGATGGAATGGCGTTCGGTGCTGAGGCCCACCCATGAGCCATAGGTTGCAAACCCCTGCTGTAGATGGTATTTATGTATTTATTTATTTATTTAGATTTATATTGCCGGCCATTCGCCGAGGCGACTCAGGGCGGCTTACAGTCAAAACAACAACAGTACAATAAAATTATAAAATGCAACCACATAAAACAACCAAACCAGAACACAAACTAACTTTACTTCCTGCATTTTTATGAAAATTATTATAGGACCTCATTAAAACTGCTTGCTCGGTTCCTCTTACTGGGTATGTCCTTATCTCTCAGGTTGTGCCTCCCTGCTCCTTCCAATTCCATTTAAAACCCTCACACAGTTCTTCATGATGTGGCCAAACACATTCTTCCCAGTCTTTGTGAGTTGCAACTTACTGCTTGCCAGCTGTCCATGTTCCGAAAGTGTAGCATATGATCCCAAAATCCAAATCCCTCACATCAGGGCCACCTTCGTAGCCAATCATTTCCCCAAAGTATTTTTCTTTCTTCTTTTGATTCTTCTCCTGCATACTGGTAGGATGGAGGAGAAGACTATCTGGGCCCTGAAGTCCTTATGTTTCCTTCCCAGAGCTTTCAATGATTTCTTCATAGTCCCATTTGGCTGTGTCATTTGTCCCCACATGGATGAGAGGAAAGGGATATGAATTAGTATTTTTATGTGAAGTGGCAATCTTTCTGTCACATCTCTGATATGTTTTCCAAGAAGGCAACATATCCACTGATTCCAAGGATCTTCCCACCCTATTTTGGTTTCAATGCCACATATTAGGAAGTCTACAACTACAGCATCTCTTTTTCTTTTTTTCTTTTTTTTTGGTAGGGTGTGAGTTGAGTGACTCTTCTTTGCTGAGGTTTAGTTTATCTCAGGTTGTCTTACAGCAGGCTTTCTCGACACTTTCGGGTTATGGGCCTGACCACACTTCCTGGGCAGCTGATCAGGCTGGTCGTGTGGTTCCATTCACCTAGAAGCGGAAGTAAAACGTGCATTGCGCATGTGCAGAATGCATTTAGCAGCATTCTGTCCATGCACAGCACCCAGTTTTTTCTCACTTCCAGGTTTGGCAAGGATGTCATGGGCTTAATGAAATGGCTTTGGGAGCTGGGTTTGGCCCATGGGCTGGAGGTTAAGAATGCCTGTCCTACAGATTTTTCTGTAAGTCATCTTCTTCATGCTGTCCTCTTCAAGAATCTGAAAGCGGTTTTGCAGTTCAATTGTTGAAAAGTGTCAACTTATTTTGCTCCTGTGACCTTCCTCTTGGAGCTTCCTCCAGTATGTTTATTGTGTCCTCAACACTCTCCTCTTCTTTGTCTTACTATTCTTCCACCTCCAGTACCTCTCTTGACTATTGCTGCTCAAGAGTTATTTCTTGCTGTGTTGCTCTAAGGCATAAAGACTAAAATTGCACATAGTTTGCAATGTCTCTTCCCTCTGTAGTCCCTGTTATCTTTTTACTTTCTACTATTTCTAAATGAGTGCCATTTGCTGTGTCTTGTCGTCTTTGAAGGATACAGAGAAACTCTGCTAATAAATGTCTATAGACAGAGACCAAAACTTCTATCAAGAACATCTTGATCTCCCCTGCTGAACAATCCTACCAAACTCCTGTTAGCTCCCCTTGTTCACTCACTCTGGTTACTCACTTTGGGGGGCTTCCCTCATTTTTATTCCTCTGCTGCACTCTATTAGGATTAATCAATAATAAGAATAAATAAGGAACTACCGTGTTTTCCCCAAAATAAGACGTCTTACATTTATTTTTTTCTCAAGAAGACACACTATGGCTTATTTTCAGGGGATGTCTTATTTTTATTATGCCACTGGCTGCCTGTCTTCTTTACTGCTCTGTGCTGGGATGCAGCATAGCCACGCCTATCACTATGTCTTATTTTTAGGGTATGGCTTTTATTGCACAACTGCTGAGAAATCCTGCTACGGCTTATTTTATGGGTATGTCTTATTTTCGGGGAAACACGGTATATATGAATATTCAAGCAACCAAATTTAGTGAATATTGGGGGTGAGATGTAGGATGAAAATAATAATTATAATTTTATTATTAATTTGTCATCATCATCACATGATAATAGAAGACAGGGTAAAATAAAGCTACTAGAAAGTTTACACTCATTTTTTGAATATTTCATAAATATATGTAACTGTTACTGTTGTGGCAAGGTTAATATATTTCTATTCTGATGCTCTCCTTTTTTAACTAGATTTTGAAATGTGAAATTGGGCATTCATTTTTGTTCAGAGACTTTGCAAGCCGCAGGTGTGTTATGCCATATTATTTTATGCAACAGATACAGTACATTATTTGAGATGTAAAAAGAGCAATGATCCTAATACTTTGTCCACAGCTTTCTGAGGTTTGTTGCTTGATTAGATATCAATACAGAAACAAAAGAAGCACTTTCATGTTTGGATTTGCCCATCTGTTTGATCTGGTGGTTTATGTAGAAGGAGGTGTTATCACTTGAATCCAAATGCACACACTCGGTTGTTTAATGGACTCCTTTGTGTGCTTGAAGGAGTTTATAAGTTCCCGGCTCCATTGTGTGTCACTTCCAGCTGACATATGTGCTCTGTGCTGAGTGTATTTGGGGTGTAATTACAACTAATGAAGCCTGGAACACAGCTTGTTCACTGAGTAATTTATTCGTCTTTTGTCTGATCCTTGAAAGTTGCTATAAGATTGTTATAAGATGCACAGTATTTTAGACATGGCAGGCGGTCTCTGACACTATTCTATTTCGTTAAGTACGTGGAATCAACATGCTTTTTAGAACTAGCACAACTCAATCTAATCAACAGGCTTTTTAAAAAGTCAGAAAAAATGAGGTAATTATTATGCAACATAGAAAACAAACTAATAAGAGATCATGAAAGCACCATGAATGTCCTTAAATGTATTATTAAATCATACATGGGAAAAGCAAAGAAGGGATAAATGTGAGATATTAAACTCTTGTCAGAAGGCTGAATTATTTTCATTATTCCAGGAAATCTACAAAGTGATAAAATTATGATCAAGTCCACTTCATCAGATATTTTGCTCCACCTCCAGGTATTGACTCTCAGATGACCCTCAAATCTTTACAATCCTCTTTTATAAATCTTTTAAGTTATACATGCTGTTTCTGAGTTTGATACACACGCTGGGAAGGGGGGCGGAGGAGAAAAGTATGAGTTTTGGCCCATTCTCATCAAATTCT
This sequence comes from Furcifer pardalis, assembly GCA_030440675.1. Lineage (NCBI taxonomy): Eukaryota > Metazoa > Chordata > Lepidosauria > Squamata > Chamaeleonidae > Furcifer > Furcifer pardalis. The sequence continues at coordinate 91,523,642 of CP126895.1, read as the reverse complement.
CTGTGTTGAGAATGGACACCTTCTCCTTGGATTCTTTTTTGTTCATTTAGAGCTCCCTGGTTTTTCAGAGAAGGGAGAATTTGCTGCTCCATTTCACATGATCCGTAATTTTTAGAAGCAGAATACCTGGGCAAATATTTTATTTTGGAAATCTGAACAACTTCCATCTCTGTGTGAATTATATATTTTAGTCTGCATGAATTGGAAGCAAGACATTGATTCTTTAACTCTCTTGAATCCTAGGAGTTTGGTAGAATCACAGCACAGTCCCATATTTAGGATTAAACTCCACTGAATTTTTATGTAGCCCTAAAACTTAAACAAGGATGGTATCAGACATGTCTTTTTGGGCATGGTGTTCCAGCGATAACTCTTCATTGAAAAAACTTTGTCTCCAATCATGCCTGTTTCAGAAGAAACTGATCTCAATCATCCTCGGCTGCAACTTGTATCCAAGAATGCATTTTTTCCTGAAGCAGGAAAAATGCCATTGGCATGAATTTTTCAAGGTAGATCACAGGATACCAAGAAGTGACCCACATGCTATGATCATGGAGCCATCTCCTGCAGCACATATGAAATGAGACATGCAGGATTTAACACCAGGAATGCAATGGACTGCTGCAGCCTTGAGGACGATATTATCAAGGTGCGCCATCACAGCCAGTCCATCTAGCATGGCCTCTTCTTCCATGACCATTGAGAATCAGAATTCCTCCTCTGCTCATTTTGCCATTGGGCCCAATATGATGGTTTCCAGTGGCATTTCCTCTACTGTGGGGGGCCATCACCCCACCCAAAGGGGCTCATCCAGCCATAGCAATATTATATAGAAAAAATAGATTACAGTAATACCTTGCATAACAAGCATCTCACTTAGCGAGTAACTTGCTCAACGAGTAGGATTTTTCCCAAAAGATCTGCTTTGTTGAATGAGCAAAAACTCGCTTAACGAGAACAGTTATCTAGCCTGCGCTGGTGAGTTTGGGAATGAGACCTGTTTGGGAATGTGACCGGACTCCCCGTTCTGCTTCCCAAATCAGCGCTGTCAGCAAGACGAATTCGCCTGCCCACCCTGCTCAAGCAACAGGGTGGGCAGGCGAATCCGTCTTGCTAACAGCGCTAGTTTGCCTTTGGCCAGAGAAGTGTTTTTCCAAGGGGAAAGGGCTTCTCCGGCCAAAGGCAAACCTAACAGTGAGGGACTCACCCTGCCCGCCCTGTTGTTTCAGCAGGGGGCAGGGCGAATCTCTTTCGCTAACAGCACTGGCTTGCCAAACCTAACAGTGAGGGATTCACCCTGCCTAACAACAAAGGCAAACCTAACAGCGAGCCAAGACAAACCTAACAGCGAGGGATTTACCCTGCCTAACAGCGAAGGCAAACCTAACAGTGAGGGATTCATCCTGCCTAACAGCAAAGGCAAACCTAACAGCGAGGAATTCGCCCTGCCCACCCTGTTGTTTCTACTGGGGGGAGGGGCAAGGAGAATCTCTCTCGCTAACAGCACTGGTTTTCCAAACCTAACAGCGAGGAATTTGCCCTGCCTAACAGTGAAGTCAAACCTAACATTGAGGCAAAGGCAAACCTAACAGTGAGGGATTCATCCTGCCTAACAGCAAAGGCAAACCTAACAGCGAGGAATTCGCCCTGCCCACCCTGTTGTTTCTACTGGGGGGAGGGGCAAGGAGAATCTCTCTCGCTAACAGCACTGGTTTTCCAAACCTAACAGCGAGGAATTTGCCCTGCCTAACAGTGAAGTCAAACCTAACATTGAGGCAAAGGCAAACCTAACAGCGAGGGATTCGCCGTGGCTAACAGCAAAGGCAAACCTAACAGCAAGGCATTCAGGGGCTCCCCATTCTGCTTCCCAAACTGTGCTGTTAGCAAGACAGATTTGTCTGTCCACCCTGCTCAAGCAACAAGGTGGGCAGGCGAATCCGTCTGCCTTTGCTTTGCAGGGAAAAGTGCTTCTCTGGCCAAAGGCAAGCCAGAATCCCTTGCTGTTAGATTTGCCTTTGCTGTTAGGCAGGGTGAATCTCTTTGCTGTTAGGCAGGATGAATCACTCGCTGTTAGGTTTGCTTTTGCCTCACTGTTAGGTTTGCCTTCACTGACAGCAGTGTTTCACTTAATGAGCAACTCGCTTAACAAGCTATTCCCATGGAACACATTTTGCTCGTTAAGTGTGGTATCACTGTATTTCACTCACTTAGGGTTTTATACGAAAAATAAAGCATTCAGAACTATGTTCAGAATCTGGTATATGTAAGGGTTAACTCTTCTCTGCTTGGAAGGGTTACACCTTCTTCCCCCAAACACATCACATGTTCCCCCACATTGCCAGCAGCCTGTTCCCACAATTCTGGGCTCATACTCCCTTTCAGTGTGACCTGGGCACTTCCTGCCTGGCTTTTGGGGCTAACGAGTATTTGAAGTGTTAATGTCTGGCAACCAGACCAATTAGTATACAGTAATACCTCGGATAACGTTTACCTCGGATAACGCTAAAATCACATAACATTAAGTAATCGGGGGGGGGGAGAGAGAATTGCATCGAATAACGTTAAGGTCCTATGGGATGCATCGGAGAACAACCGCTAAAGTCTGTGCGGTTACAATGTATCTCTATGGAACTTTAACGTTATCCAATGCATCCCATAGGATTTTAACATGCATCGGATAACACTAAAAATCAGATAACACCAAGACTTGTGGAACCAAGTTTTAGCGTTATCCAGGTTTTTACTGTATATTTAAAAATGCATCAATGATATCTCTGGCCAAGGCAGTAGATCATTCCCAGCTCAGCTCTGCTCTTCAATCACCAGACACAAGGGTTCTATGTTCCAAACATACTGTATTTTATTGGTAAATTTCATAGATTATAGCATTGGAACATGATTTGCAAGTTAGCCATTTCACATGTGAAAATAAAACCCATTTCTCACTTTCAGGCTAAGGCCTGATTAGCTCTAATTAGTGAACTACATTGTGACTGAATTATACTCACATTTCCCTCTGTTATAAAGCAATCCTACACCTCTCACAGCCTATCTAAGCACTTCTCCTTCTCCAAGAATGGGGAGAAAAAGGCCTCCCTTCTTTGATATCAGAACACATTTTTTCCACCTTTGGCCCTCCCTCTGATGAATTCCAATTACTACATAGTGTTAAATGTCCATCAAAACTTAAATTTCCTTTCCAGAGAACACAGGATTATTATGACTAATGTTTATCTACTGTTGAAGCCACATACCTACCCTCTGCAGTGAACAATATTCAGAAATCTACTTTGCTGTATTAAAAAGTAAGCCCCCATTTCTATTCCATTACACTATAACTGCCTTGAGATCTAGCAATATACAATATATGCCATGTCCTAGTTGATGCACATGAATTTCATACAGTCCTCAAAGGCAGTCCATATACATCAGTCAGGAACCTGTTGATGAAGTTTTACATGTTAAGGCTGATGATGTCATCAGCCATAGTCTTTTATTTGTAATTAAAGTTTTTCTCCGTGTGATTTTCATTCATTAAATCCCCCCATCCCAAGTTCCCTGAAGGCTTCCCCCAATCAAAAGGGCTTCCTAGGTAGCCTTGTAAGCTGAGGAACATAAAATAGCCATAGCTGATACATCATCAGTTTTACATTTATGGAGCTCTGCCTGTTGAATTTCAACTAGTGCATTGTAATTAACCAACAATGTGGCTTTGCCTAGGAGGGAGTTACAGTTTGCACAGTAGCCCAAGTGATGAAAGATGCTCTGTGACACAGAGGCACTTCAGAATTGGAATACATCTAAAGGCACTAACCTTTGAAGGAGACACTACCCACCTGCAATCAGATGAACAGTATTATATGGTCAAAAAGAGCCACCAGTTCACTATGCCTCCATATGGTTTCAGTTCTTTTCTTGTCTCCATTGGTCTGCATCTCATCCATTACTAGAGCAGTATCCTTCTGGGGATATACTAGATCTAGATTTGGATGTATTCCAAATACGATAGGCAGAATGTAACTGAATTTCCATAAAGCTTGCCTAATTGTTTTGGCAAATTACAGCATCTTGATCAGGCAAAAAAGACAATTCTGCTGAAATAAAAACTTCATGTGAGAAGGCATAATTTTGCAGTCCTATCTTTTGCAGTATCCAGAGAATCATAAGCAGTATTGTTGTACATCTGGGATTTCGTATATTCTCTTTTCTATTCAATGTGAAAACCATGATCTGAAGACTACATCTGGAAATAGAAATTTGCAGAAATGGAAGACACATCTTTCTACAAATAGAAATGCCTTCTATTCATGTTATAAAGTAGTGTATAGTTTAGTAGTTATTTCAGTATTTTTTAAGGAAAGGAAGAGTAGAAGTTAAAGCAAATACTCAACAATGTAGTCCTTTCTCTGATCATTATTTACACCAAACTTATATATAGTATATAAACAAGTGTCTGGGTATACCACTACGGTAATAGAGTAGACCATACAGCCAGTGACTCAACGTCAAGTTTTGGGTGGTGATAAATAACCTGGCTCCCTAAGGGGGCCAATGGGTATGGGCGGATGAGCCCCTTTGGGTGGGGTGATGGCCCCCTCAGTGGAGGAAATGCCACTGGAAACCATCATATTGGGCCCAATGGCAAAATGAGTGGTGGAGGAATCACTTCACTATTCTGATTCTCAACGGTCATGGAGGTGGAAGAGGCCATGCCAGATGGACTGACTGTGAAGGCGCACCTTGTTAATATCTCCAAGGCTGTGCCAGACCATTGCAGTTCCGGTGTTAAATCCTGTATGTCTCATTTCATATGTGCTGCAGGAGATGGCTCCATGATCACAGTGTGTGGGTCACTTCATGGCAAGCTGGGATCCACCTTAAACAAAGTCACGCCAGTGGCACTTTTCCTGAGACACATCCATCAACTGTGAAAATGATTTCCAGGAAAAATGTATACTCAGAGATGAGTAGCAGCCAACGATGAATCGAGCAGCTTGTCTTGGTGATCTTCCCCACCAGACTTAGAATTTTCTGTTCCAATTTATAGATACTGTGGAAGGATAGTGAAAAGGTTATTTCTATTCCTGACCTTAGATGGTGCTTATTAAATCTCATTAATTAGCTGACTGTTTTTATAACATCTAAGAGACTTGAGCTGAGAAAAATAGGCTTGCTGTAGTCTCAAGTCAAGAATCGTGCAGCTTTGTCTCAAATAAGAGAAAATTGGTATAAGACTCTGCACACAGTGCTTTAAAACAAAATACAGCCTCATATTTACCTGGTTGAAATTCAGATTGTTTTATTATGGTGTCAGTTCTTTGGTTTTGGCAGCACTTCTAAAGCGCCTGTGCAACAAAAGGACTACCACAAGGTATGAATGCAAGTGTTGACACCACCTAACAAGCAGGGATTATATGTTTACAGAAGAAGTAATATGATAGGTCAAGTATAAGAGGCACTTCTCAAGTGCACTTCACCAGATAATGAGTGACTGACTAGAAAGTATGGAGCTGCCACTCTTTGGCTTTGCTTCAGTGTTGATGTCTGCCTCCTTCCTCCCAAGCTCTCTTGATCATGTTCAGCTGCTACGTTCTCATGTGGGGAATAATAGTAGAGTAAAGCTGCTTTTCTGTCTCATTTTTCTTTCTAATTTACACATCCAAGCCATTTTTGTTTGCTATCCTTATTTGCTATTCCCTTTTGTCAAGGCACTGTTCTCTTTTTTGCCTCAGGCCTAGGAACTAATTTGAGCTTCTATAATTACTTCATGTTTTACACCTGTCTGCATATCATGCACCCCTTGTCTCTGTACTTAAGTTGTATATTTCCTTGCAAATAAAAAAAGGGGGGTAGTTTTCACAGAGGAAGAATCCTCAAGTCCCACCCATCCACCCCCATCACCCACACCCTTTCCCTCTTCAGAAGAAGCACAATTAAACTGCTGAGATGTTTTCAGCAATGCAGCTGACCTTTGGGGTTCAAGAAGGGCGAATGAACCGAATGAACGCTGCTTGTTCAGACAGTTTGTGTTTAAGACATTGTTGAGCAAAGAGCTCTAAGCTATATGCCTCTTGAATGAAGCAGTGGTTGTAATCATTTTTTAAAAATAATTAAGATGCTGCCCACACTAGTCTCATTGTACAGGGTTTGCTCACAGCTGCTCTTCTACTTTATTAAGAAGTTATTACATTTAGGTCAAACACACTCCAGAGAGTTCCACAATAAAGAAACTGTTCAAAAAGTTACATTTTTTCTTTAAAAAAACAGCAGAGAAGCAAAAAAAAAAGGAGCTGATTAGATTTTTAACTTAAGTGACAGCTGCAGTTCATTGCTTCTCCTTTGGTGTCCTGCAGCCAAAGGGAGCCCTTTGTAAATTGGTCTACCATTGGCAAAAGCATTTTTAAATAATCCAGGGTTGCTTTCCACTCTCAGAGCTTCCTTCAATCCAATTAGGAGTTTAACAAGGGTCAAATTAAGGAGACTCTGCACTTCATGTTTGCATCATTAGCCATAAGACTGTTTTCTGTGTGCCTGACTATCAAGGGGCTGGGGGAAGGGAAGGCTGCAAGACTGGATAGACACCAAGCTGTCATCTACCATGTGGTTCATCCTTTAACTAAGTGGAGGAACAGCAGGCTAGGAACAACATTTCCAGTTGGCTTTTGGGCCCCGTCATCTTGTAAGTTTCAGCTGGTACATCGTTGTTTGGAGGTTACAGGTGCGAACCAGAGCTGATGAAAAAGTGTACACACTATGCCTACTCTTTCCTCTCCTGCTAGCCTATTGTTATTGGACAAATGACTGGGAAGACATGAAGTTAGAAATCTCTTGAGAATTCATTATTTTTGACGAGATGACAGCTGCTCAGCTTCCTTCTTCTTGCCATTCTTGCTGTTTTCTGTCTTTAAAAAAACCATTTCCCTGAATTTTAAGAATATCTTATAATCTATACTGTTCAAATAAGAGTACTCTGAGATCTTCAAAAGATCTTCTGGTTCAGTTTATATACTTAATTGAGCCAAATGTGTTAGTAGTAATTTTGTTTTAGGAATAAGTAGACTTATTCATGTTTTGTCCAAGAGAGCAAATAAAATTCCTCACATTGTCATGAGAGCAAAAGGGGAGTGGATAAAACCCTATTTTCACAGAAGATTATTCTTAAAGACAACAAAAAGCCTGCTCCAATCAATGCCCAGATGTGTGGGATATTGCCAGAGAAACTGTTGCTGTATCTCCTTAGCAAATGCTTTGTGCTGCTACATACAAAGTAACAATTTATCTAAAAATAACATTCATTGTTCAACCGCCCCCTCTAACCCGTTAATAGGTACTTTAGTACCATGCGAGTTTTCATAGTTTAATCCCTTTTCAAAAAGCTTTTCAGAATAAAAGCTCTAAATGGTCCTCACTATTAATTTGATGTGACTTCTGTACAATATGGTTTGAAATTCTCAGAATCACTGTTTTTGCAGTTTTTTTTCATGAGTGCTGTGTGCGGACAACAGCAGCTAAATGTTTCATAGTGTCTCTGTTGCAAAACCTTCATTTGCTGTCAGATGTTAATGCCTTTTGCTGTTAATTTTTATCTATCTCTAGATATATAAATTCCTACTTAAAAGCTTAGTTTTTATGGGTTGAAAAAATATTTAAATACTCTTTAATACAAAAATAAATTAATTGAGATCTTGTAGGTCTTTTAAGGTATGAAGTCAGATGAGGTTGGCTGTGAATATCTTAATATCATTTTATTCATTTGCCTTGGCAGTGATCAAAGTAATTGTAAGCTGTTATTTCTCCCCCACTGCCAAAAACTACCTCTTTTCTTTTTATTAAACAAAACAAAACAAAATTCTTTAGCTTCATCTTTACTATTTGGCCTTCTAAGGAGCACTAAAAGGTGCTTTTATTTTGGCAGTTTCACATTTGGCCTACACACTGAAGAAGAAGTGACAGCTTCAGAAGACAAACTATTGAAAGACTAGAAAAACCTTGATCCCCCCCCCCTCCTCTTGGAAATTAAGGATATTTATAAGAATATAGCGTTTTGTTGCAAGATTTCTTACAAAAATACTGGTAAAATATATAGCTGTAGTAACTGAAGTTTCAAAGATTATTTTTAAAACAAGTTTGCTTATTCTTTGGTCCCACGTACAGGGATCTTTAGATTAGATTCCCATAGCAGAGAGATTACAGTGCAATCCTATATTTCTGTTAGGCATGATAAAAGATCGTTTTTCTTAATTTAATAGTAAACACAAGGGACCATTTTTATATGTATTGTGGCACATAAAAAATGAAGACTTCACTCTTCCCATCCCATCCAAGGTCACAGTGCACTCTCACCAACACCTTCCCAGTATAGCTATGAGGCTCGTTTCAAAATTTATTCTACACTAGTGGGATTTGTGTTTGTAAATCTCATACCCACACTTCCTCTGTGTCTGTTGGGGGCTGAATCACAGCTGAGGTAAAAGATTTGAAACTTTCCCTTCCTGTGTAGTGCAATCTTTATGCATTATGCATAAAATGCCATCATATCACAAATATTTTTAATTTCCATGAGTAAATGCATCTAGAGTCTAGACATTCTTTTCCACAAGCAGCACTAATCATGCAACCATTGAGTTCATGGGATTGGTTTATTGCCTTAGCATTTATCTCTTGGTAGTCACCTACCTCTACAATACATAGGAATAATGTTTTTTTAAAAACCATAGTTGTTAGCATACTTGAACAAATGCTTTGCATAAATGTTATCACAAAGGAGTTTGCACAGTGTCTGAACAGCAGTTCTAATTTTTCTACTTCCAAAAGAAGAGAGCCTTCAAATTAGTTTCATTTTTCTTGCATACTGTCTTAGCATGAGGTATTAAAGATCCCCCCAGGAAATAAAGAATACTTTTCTAGCCATCTCATAAATTAGCTAAGTGACCTACATAACTTAGTAAATGACTTATGTAATACTGTATAGACTTACTTCAGCATCAGCTTTCCTCAACTAGGTATCCCCCCCCCCACCAATCTTAATAGTGTAGAATCTTAATAGTGTAGAATGCTTCTAAAATATTATGAATTTTTTTTCAATTAAGAGATACAAGTAATGAATTTAGTTTATTTATATTCATTAAAGATTATCTAAAATTAGAAATAATTACATGATAATTTTCTTGTTATTGAAAACAGTTTTTGGGAAACTAGATCTTTGGTCTTTTGGCAGCTTGCAAACATGGACCCTATTTGCTGTCCTGAGATAATAGTTATGCAGTCATAAGAAGTTGGTTGGCAATGTGATGTTAAATAATGTCATATTCAGTATGGAATATATGATTGCAATCTGGGACTACTGTCACGAACTCTGACTTTTTTGTTCAATCGCACAGTCGATTCCAACCCTTTGCAACCCCATGGACCACAGCCCTCCAGGCACCTCTGTCTTCCACCATCCTCCTCAACCCACCCAGTTCTGTGCCCATTGCATCTACAATACCATCCAGTCATCTCATTTTTGGCTGCCCCCATCTTCTTTTGCCCTCCACCTCTCCCAGCATCAAGGCTTTCTCAAGTGAGTCAGACTATATGAACGATTATAGCCTTTAAGTGTCATCACTTTTATATGACAATGGAAGCAGCAACATTATTGCATATTTCTCAAATGTAAAATCCTTTGTTGTCAACAATATTAAGTTGTGAAAACAAAAAAAAAAGGCTAAGCAACCTTCAGCACTGGTATCATTAACATATTTAATGCTAACATTTCTAATCTTCCAAATGAAAAACGAATGTTTCTGGAACTACAAATGTATAGCTGGTATTCATTTCTACTCTTTCTATATCTGTTCCCTCAGTATTGATTTACAAAGTACTATATAGGGTATTAAAAAGTGAATCGTATTTCCACAATTGTACAGGTATATATTGTTTGTTTTATTACAGATGGCACAACATATCCCTTTGTCTGAAGACAGCTACCCAAAGCTATTTCATCATAGTAATATAATAGTTATATAAAATCCATCTCCCAGTTATGTATGGTTATCTTTGCCATTTTAAACCTTTCTTTGAAGGGTTATCTCTAGGAGAGACTACGGGAGAAGGAAGAGAAAGGAAAAAAATGTAGATCTGGATTGACAGCCCAGAAAACGAAAGGGCTTTTATTTATGCATGAGCACTAGTAAGGCAGGCTTTTTCACCCTGCCCTGTTGATATGCCTCACCCTTCCTTGACCTGGAGGACCCCATAGCTGAGGAGACAGCCTATGCCCATTTAAGCTGTAGCCCTGAACCCAATTATACAAACTTCAGTCTTACTGTAGCTAATGGAATGTGTGGTTCCATCCAGACTTGCCGTCTTCTATCTCATTTCAATTTTCTATCGAAATTGAATTCAAAAGTAAATTCTCCACCCTCTTCCTCTTGAACAGATGTATGCTTCTGATACATAAGTGCTTCTTTTCGCTTCTTTTCATTTGGAACTGGCAAGTTCAACGTTTTTAATTTTTATTCTTAACTAATGCTACTTTTGTTCAATTGCACTTATATTCACTGTGATAATTTTTATCTAATTAGTGGAAGGAAGCGAGGAGAGAAATGAGATAGGGCTACAAAAAGCACCACAATGTATTGTTGTCGTCCTTAGCTGCTACTCGTAACCGAGCACACATTTTTCCTGGAGGTCATTTTCTCAGCTGGTAGATGTGACATGGAACATGCAACCACACACAGTACACTGAATAGATGGTGGAGGGCATTGGATGGGATTGAGGAAGCTTCCATGCTTGTCGCTTAGCCTCTTCATGTCTGCCGCATTCCTCTTTGAAGTTATCAGTAGCAGCAGAGATGGTTTGGTGCAAAAGTGGGTGATCTTTGGCTGTTGTCTCCCAAGTTTGTGAGTTTATACCTGACACCTTCATGGTTTATTTCAGCTGGTCCTTATAGCGCTTCAAAGGAGCTCCACAGGGTCTTGTACCAGAGCTAAGTTCTGTAGATATAGTTGTATACTTGCAGACTGTGACTGTCTTATATATTAAACTCTATACAAGAACATCATAGATGTTTCAAAACTTAATAGTATTTATTATTATTATTTTATTTATAAAGTAGCAGTTTCTGATATTAAAGAGTTAGAAGGGTTATAGGTAAAATGAGTACCCAGCATGTTGGGACAAAATGCTAATTAACTTGTGAACTCTCTAGAGCTGTGGTTCCCAATGGGAGGCAATTTGATTTTAAAGAGGCAATTTGAGAATGAGTTAGACCAAGTTAATGGCCTTTTAGGTTTCCTCATGTGAATAGAAGTTCACTTTTTGAATAATAAGAATTATGTGTCATGGGGGAAAAGGCATCAGCATTTTAGAGATGCTTAGGTGGGGCATGGCCAAAAAATATTGGGAACCACTGGAGTGCACTAAACACTACAAGGGTGGTATATAAGGATAATTGCTATTGCTATTATAATTCAGTAATAATAGTATTAATCATGTAAAATGTATTATGGTGTCAGACCTTTACTATCCTATACTGTATCTCAACTTCTTCACTCTCTGACCACTCTTCCTTTTCACTGCAAATGTTCCCGTCAGGCCTATCTGTATTCTTGACTCTCAGGCTCCAACTACTGTGTGTTTCTAAGGGGCCATTTACCTGGACCTTCAATCTCTCCATGCACCTCCAACATCCCCCTATCTCCGTCATAACCTTCTATTTAAAAAGCCCATTTTAAACACAAGGAATCACTGCCCATAAGCCACACTATGCCCTCTCTTGAATTAGAGGATACATTCAGCACTTATTTAGAAAAAGTGTTCTCTCAAGTGGTAGAAGTCTGTTATAGCACATGATTTTTGTCATTTTGTCATATCATGCTTTGTTTTATGACTGGCCATTGCACCATGGAGGAAGTATTTTGTTGAAAGGGAAAGAGGTTAATGGATTAACTGGAAGGAATGTGCATTCCACATAAATGTTCAGATTGACCATCTGGATCAGTGTTTCCCAACCTTTGGTTTTTGGACTTCAATTTTCAGAATCATATGTTAATTCCCCAAAGCACTGGTTAGGCAAATTTACTGATTTAGGCTTCTGGGAATTGACGTCCTTCTGTGGAGCATGGGCCCCTCATTGGGAACCACTGATCTAGATTGACAAAGAGTATAGATCTTGATTTCTGGCTTATCCCCACTATTCTTCCTCCCCAACAATTTTAGCTAGGGGAAGAAATAGAGTGTAGGTAGAAAAGAAGAACAACTGCAGTAGAAATAGACAATAAAGTCCACTTGACATCTATTGACACCTAACTCTTTTTATTTTATTTTCTGTAGCCTGGTTTCCTGTTGTGGCAGATTTATTAACCCCATCAGTGTTTTCCCACCACTGAAGTACTCACAGATTACTATGAGTAAATGGCTCTGTTTGCAACTCTCACTCAACTTCTCTTATTACACCCTTACTTCTAATAGGAATTACTGTACAGGTCTTCTCCCCCCCCCCCCCCCCAATAATCCATAGGTTCAGTATCCATGGAATTACTACAGTGCATTGCCAGAGCTGGCTAGAAGAGGCCAATGTCTACAATGTAACGTTTAGAAAAAATGGAGACAGACTTTTTGGTATCTCTCATGCAGTACAAAGCAGGCATTTGAAATCCCTCCTCTGTGTCTATGTTAAACATAAAAATTACAGTTATCCAAGGTTTCATGTATCTGCAGAAGGCCTTGAAATGTATCCCATATGAATACAGGGGAAGACAGCACTCATACAGTCTAGGTCCAATGATGGACTTTAAAAAATCCTCAAAATTATAAAATTAAATTGCATTAAAGATGCTGGTTCTCCACTGTGGCTAGTTCTCATTATTTCTTTGACATCATTATACCCTGTTCCTCCAACTCACCCTCATCTTCTGAGTTTAGGTTAGAAAAGGCAAGCAGTATTTTCCACTCTGCCTTATACCATGCAAAACACACAAGATAAAGTCCTTCCCTTTCTGTACCCTTCTCTCTAGTACTAACTACAGTGATTAATAGATTACCATTTTAAAGACCTTTGTGTCCCCTTTGGAGCAGGATTCATTAAATCAAGCAAATTTACAAATACTGTACTGAGCAACTGAGATTAAAGTATTTATTTACTGCACACTTACTTGTAAAGCTGAATGGTGCACAACATAAGAATATTGAAACAGTTGACAACAATGCTTACAAGCTCTTATTTGAATATTGCCTATTTAAATGTTTTTCTAGATTGCATGCTAGTTGGCATTGTCATCTGCATCAAGCTGCTTCTGAAACGTGGCAACTGCAATAGGGTTTTTGAAGGATCTGAGATGATTAAGGAGTGTTTTACCATTGTTCTCCCCCCATGACTTTACATGGCTAAGGAAGGATTAGAACTCTGATTTCCTATGTCTTAGTCTGGAATCCTATCTACTATGCCACACTAGTGCTTCATATTCGGTTTAAGAATCATAAATCAGAAAAAGAGCCTTCATGGTGCAGTGGTAAACTGCTGTACTGCAGCCAAAACTGTGCTCACAATCTGAGTTCAGTCCTAATGGGACCCAAGGTTGACTCAACCTTCTATCCTTCTGAGGTCAGTAAAATGAGTAACCAGCATGTTGGGAGCAAAATGTTAGTTACCTTGTTAACCACCTAGAGAGTGCACTTAGTGCTATGGAGTGGCATATAAGTATAATTGCTATTGCTAGAAAATTAAAAGAATGTTCCTAAAACAATGTATATGTTTGAATATAGAGTTTGTATTATATCCAGTCAAGTTGATCTTGATTTATGGCAACCCTAGCAAGGTTTCCAAGATACATACTCTATTTAACAAGTGGTTTTACTAGTGTCCTACACAAGTGAGTTTTGCCTTGCTAAGCAGAATCCAAACCCAAGTCTCTTGTATACTAGTCAGACAGTGTTTTTAACAAAAAAAAAACCCCACAATAAGTGCAAAAAAGGAGCATGAAATAGACAGTTTGAATTCAAAGGATGATTTAGAAGCAGGATGTTCTATTTTAGGTAAAGGTCACCCTTACTTGAAAGCCAGTCATATCTGACTCTAGGATTCAGTGCTCATATCCATTTATACCCAAAAAGCCAATGTTGTCTGTGTCTGCAGACGTTTCTGTGGACATGTGGCAGGCATGACTGGACACTGGAGTGCACAGAATGCTGTTTACCTTCCCACTGAAGTGGTACCTATTTATCCACTTTCAATTTTCTGCTTTTTGAACTGGCAGGTTGGCAGGAGCTGGGACAGAGATGGGAACTCAAGCCGTTTGTGCAACACTAGGATCTCCAATTGCTGACCTGCCAACCTTCCAGTCATCAAATTCAGCATCTTAACCACCACAGTGGTGCCACCACTTTATTTTACCTAAATGTAATTAGGAAGAGATGCCATACTATGTATGTAGGTAGATACAGTGGTGGGCAGCAACAGGTTCGCAGCAAAATTGGGTGGCCTTTGAGCAGGGGATTGGCGAAATTGGGTGGCCTTCAGGCAGGGGGGGGTAGCAAAATTGGGTGGCCACACCCACTTCCCTGCCCTGCCCAAACTAACACAGCTACCATTTAAAAAGTTTTATTCTGTGCAAGCATATCAAAGAGTAAACAAAACAAAAAGTTTAACTGCTGTATTTTAATGTGATCGAGTCCACTGGCTCTTTGGCTATAAACAGAGATGAGCACTGAACCCTAGAGTTGGTAATGACTGGCTTTCAAGCAAGGGCAACCTTTACCTAATAACAGAAGATCCCTGATTGGTATTCAAATTTGAAGTCAGGTTTTGTCCCTCCAAGGTTGGACATCACTGCTATATAACATGGAATCATGGAAAGTAACACTGAAACTATAAAAAAGATAGATGGATTTCTTGTATAATGCTAATAATTTCATGGATTGAGATGGTATTCAAGAGCAAGTCCTAAGATATATAAATAAAGACTAAGAAATTAAAACATGTAAAATGAAACAATAAGTAGATTGTTACAGCTGATTCTTTAAGTTAGAACAAATAGGAAAAGAAGTGCATAGTGGCTGATGAATCTTGGAGACTGGTACCACCTCTTGTAGTTATGCAACAGAATCCAAAGTCAGGATAGCCATGATGTCTGACCTCTGGTAGAATGAGAGCAGCTACAAGAAGGAAAACACTGGCAATAGTATCTATGAGTGGAAAACAAGCAGATTATGTTTTACATTTATTGGCTGAAATCCCATGTGCACAACAGGAATGGCAGCAGCAGTGGTGGCAATTTACCACTGATCAAAAGCTTTTTTTGGCAGTTTTGGGGTGCATACGACTTGTGTGCAACGCAAAGAAATCATTTGTACCTTGATATTGCCAGAGGAACCCTTTAATCAGCAGCAATTTGCCACTGCCAGTGACATCATTCCTGTTGTGTAACAGAATTTCAGACACAAAAATCTGTTTTAAACTCTTTAAAAGCATGGTAGCTCCCTCACCTGGCTGATGAACTGAATTGAGTTTTGTGGTTTGCAGGTTGTTCAGGCCTTCTCTAATGTCTGGCAATCACAATTTCAGCATATGTATGGTTTAGCAACCTAACAAGGTCATCTTTGATAGTGCAGATTGCATGTTTGGAAGAATTGAATCCAAGCTTTCCTTGTGGGACACACACCTATTTGTTTTTTTAAGCTTCAATGATATATACTTCATCCTATTTAAATTAGATTTTCTTTCAAAATGAAGCTGAATTTGAAGAGTGGTATATAAGTAGGCCTTTTGTTAGTGATCATGAGACATGATCAATATTATTAATATTAATTTGTTATTTATGGATTTTTATATTTAACTGATATATAAATCTGACTGCTATTTTAAAATTGCTTTTCCTCAGCTTTAGGAACAGTTGGAAATCCAAATTAATCAATTAATCTGTGAGGATGGTAATTCATTCTTGGTGACTGAACAACAAATTGTATTATCCAGATAAAATATAAAAATAATTTGCCTCTATGGAGGAAAAAAACAGGGAATCTCATAGACACAAATAGCATTACAGTATTTTAAAAAATATCTAGAAGCAGTGAAGCTGAATAGAAAATAACATTTAGACTTAGACCTAGATCCTCCCATGTATCATATCGGGCAGCCAGGGATCTCCAATCGTTTCAGTCTTTGGTGAGTAATTCGCCATCCTCCCATGTCATTTTCAGGGAAAATAACATAGTTGGAAAAAATCAAGTAATAACAATATAAGTCAATTAAATATAGCAATCAATTAATAATTATGTTAACAAAATTGATCTATGGAAAAGAAAGTACAGTATAGACAATAACCCAGTCATACAGATAATACTGGCTTCCAATTATTTTTCCTTCCCTATATTCTGTGTCCTTCTCTGTTCCTTTAATGGAGGGGGGGGGGCTGCAACTAGAAAGCAATTTCTTCTAATGTTTTTGTAGGGTTTTGGGACCCACACAAAGCAGATTTTAATTTTATATCAAAGAAACCCTTGAGGTGGAAAGTAAGGGGAGGATACATGGGTTTGTAGCAGACAAAATGTCGCTTGCATTTTGCTCTTCAGTGGTTTGATATACTCATTTGCTGATGTGAAATGACGAGGGCTTAGAAAGCAAGGTTTTGTTTTTTAGCTGTCTGTAGACCTAGTGGGGCCTTACAGAACCCAGTCAGCAGGTCATTAACTCTGGAGAAAACAGCTTGCATTAATATGCTCTAATCCAGTATAATTAGTCAAATTACTGCACGCCGACCAGCTTGTCATGCGTTGTCAGATTTGGCATGCATGCTGGATAGTCTTGGTCCCTCTGGAATGCCACCCCGGATCAAGGCAAACTGCTCACTTGTAGTATTGCTGATCTCTTGTGATGAGGAAAACAAACCGAATCAGCAGTCACAAGGATGTTGGAGGGTGGGGGGTGGGGATGTTTTTGTTTTGTAAAATTCTCTGCTTATTTTAAAGTCAGAAACAAGAGCAGTGAAACAAAAACAGCTTTTATAATTAATTTGGGCCATGAGGAAGGGCTGGTGGTTCTTATTGCTTCACCATGTCTAACAGAACTAGTAGTCTGCTGTAACTCTACAAGATTAGCATTCATAAAAAGATTTGCAATAAATAATTACAAGAGGATCATCTCCACATTATCTCCTGCAGTAGGGCATATATTATCATTCTAGCAAATGGTGTGTGTCTGTGCATATGTGTGCATGTGTGTGTACCCGCACATGAGTACTTTTTTCCAGTAGTGGAGGAGGTTATTAAACCATAAAAGGACCATATTAGCATAAATTCACAAGAGCTCTTGTTCTGGTGGCATGATAAAAACCTGTGTTACCTCTGCATTAACACTGAATTGCTTGTTGTGCTTTTGGCAATGACAGATAAGTCAGTGTAATTCCCCATTGCAACGGAAATGATGCTCCAGATTCCAAATGCATCCTCAAGATGTCACTGACAATAATCTTCAAAGAACGGCCAGTGAAAGTGGGCTGTATGTTTGCAGAATGATATACTGCAAATGACAGGAAGAATTATGTGAGTGAAGACGAATCTGTAACATATTATTAAGCAATTTCACGAGAATAACAGGGATAAAAGGATAATGGATGAGGGTGTCATTATTACCTTCATGTAGAGGGAAAGCAAAAGCAAAGGTAGAAAGACAAGATTAATTGAGGAAGGGTGAAGCATTCATTGCTCATCAGCTCTTTTGTACTCTGTGCTCCTGAAATTCCAGACAAAAAATTGCCCAGAGTCGCATTTTAATGCAGCTGGCAAAAGGGAGCAGGAAACTGACAGGGCACTTTTTAGACACCACTCCGTTTCTATAAAGCTATTCCTGGAGCCCCATCATAAAGCTGTTTGTAGACTTTTTCTTTGTTTTAATCTCCTGGTTTAAATAGGCATTCATGCAAAATCCTTCTCTATCTGATGTGCTGGAGGGGCTGAAAATGGTGTCTTTCCTTCCTAGTAAATACCCTTGTACATGTAGCTCCAAGGTCTGTGCCAGTTACTCTTGTATGAACTCCTTCTAGCCCTAAAGGGAGTTTGGGCTCTGAAATACTAATATTAATGATATTTGAGAGGCAAATGTTGAAATCAACCTTAACTGTATCAGTTCAGTATGGGTGATCGCATAATGCATGAGGAATCATAGTGTGTGTCTCTATTTATGTCTGTGTAAAGATGGTAACTTATCCTTATAAAAATAAAAAATGAACCATAATGCCAGGTGGAAATAAATGTTTAACTCTGAAACCAATGCTGATTATTAATCTCAAATCCAGTGCAGAGTCCACCCAGATCCACACTCATCCTGTCAATGATATTGTCTAACCATCTTATCCTCTGCTGTCCCCTTCTACTTTTGCCTTTGATCTTTCCTAGCATCAGGTCCTTTTCCAGTGAACCCTCTCTTCTAATTTGGTGGCCACAGTATTTGAGCTTCAGCTTCAGAATTTATCGTTCTAGGGAGTAGTCACGGTTGATTTCCTTTAGGATTGACTGGTTTGATCTCCTTGCAGTCCAAGGGACTCTCAAAAATGTTCTCCAGCACAACAGTTCAAAGGTATCTATTATTCTGTGCTTCTTACGCCCAAAGAGTGTCTTTTTTTATTTTATGACTGCAGTGATCTTGAATCCCAAGAAAGTAAAGTCTGTCACTGCTTCCATTTCTTCCTCTTCTGTTTGCCAGTGAGTGATTGACCAGATGCCATGATCTTGGGGGTTTTATGTTGTTTCAAGCCAACTTTTGCACTCTCCTCTTTCAACCTCATCAAGAAGCTCTTTAGATCTTCTTCACTTTCTGCCGTTAAGGTGTTGTCATCTGCATATGTGAGATTGCTTGTGATTCATTGAGCACTGCATTACACATGATGTACTCTACATATAAGTTAAATAAGCCATATACAGTCCTAACTGTCGCTTTTTGACTTGCACATAGTTTTCTCAGAAGACAGGTGAGGTGGTCTAGTATTCCCATCTCATTGAAGACTTGCTGCAGTTTGTTGTGATCCACACAATCAAAAGCTTTAGCATAGTCAATGAAGCATAAGTACCGGCAGACATTTTTTCTAGTACTCTCTTGATTTCTCCCTAATCCAGCAAATATTGGCAATTTGGTCTCTAGTTTGTACTTCTGATAGTTTTAGATCCACATACTCCTGTAACCAAGCTTTTAGGATCTTGAGCATGACCTTGGTAGAATGTGAAATGAGTGCAATTATACAATAGCATGAGCAGTCTTTGGGATTACCTATCTTTGGAATTGGAATGTAAATTGACCTTATCCAATCTCGTGGCCACTGTTGTGCTTTCCAAATTTGCTGACATTTTGAGTTCAGCACTTTAATGGTATCATCTTTTAGGACTTTAAATAGCTCAACTGGAATACCATGATATCCACTGGCTTTCTCATTAACAATGTTTTCAAGGACCCACTTGCCTTCACACTCCAGGATATCTGGCTCAAGATCAGTGACTAAACTACAATGGTTGTCAAGGACATTAAGGTCCTTCTTGTATAGTTCTACTTTGTATTCTTGCTTCCTATTCCTAATCTTTCCTGCTTCTCTTATTAATGAATGCATCACAAACCTTAGAAATTTTAAGTTTAATGAAAGTTAATATTGGTGCATTGGAAAAATGTAAAGTAATTATTAATGCTAATTCATCCACAAAGCACTCCTGTCAGAGTACTACAAAACTGGTCACAATTGGAACCACATGACTGGTTACACAATTGAACTTTTCTAATTTATATTACTTATGCATAATGCCTGGTAACGTTACACCTGCATAACTTTATGTTACATGGTGATAACCTGAATTCTAATAACTACCTAACACTGCACTGAGTTTGACTCAAATCTATATAAAATTTACCAGGGATATTGACTGGACTGGTGATATTTATGTTAAAATCTAAAGTATGATGAGTTACTAATAGACTGTAGCATAGTAGTCTAGACCTAGTCATCTTCCCATTTCTATTCTTTTGCTTTAAGGTAATTCCCATTCCATAAATAATTTAAAAATGTTTGCTTTGGTGCGAGGGAAAGGCACTTTCTTGTCATTGCCCAGTTTAAGTGCCTAAGTAGAGCTTAAAGTTGAAAGTGGTAGAAAATGTATGCACTGAACACTCTGTCTCTAATATTTGGTCCATAACAATTTAATTATTAGACTGGCCTCATCTACTTAGGAAAACAATTATGTTTATGAAGAACCTGTTCTTTATGAGCCTGTTTTTGTTCCTTATAACTGTTTCCTTCCCAAGTATACAGAATTCTAAAATGAACATCAATGCGAATTACTTAGTATTCTATATTATTGAACTATATCTCAATTCTTAATGTATATTTCTCTCATGTTGGCAGTAGCTAGGCAGGTTGAAGTAACATTCTCAACTGATTATGAAATAGAAATTAATGTTAAATTTAGGTAGTAGAAGTCTGATTGCTTACTATAATGGGGGGGAAAGGTTAATATTTTAAAGGAAGGCTAAAGGTTGACAGGAGAAAAATTGAATTTGTTTGCAAAAAGAAATTTGTTTCTTTAAGTGAAAATTGAGGTCAGGAGATCAGAGCATTCTTTGCTGCTGGATGAATGAAATAAATTGAATAACGCCACTGTAAGACAGCAATATGTAAGCTAATGACAAAACAGTATGTTGGAAGTTTGTACACTGTGTACAACAACATTATATGGTGCCTGTAAATTACATTTTAACTGGTTGCTTTATTTGTCTGATTTATCTGCATACAGAATATAAAATAAAAATTTCCTTTCATCTATGGTTACGAATATTCCATTGTTTCCACTTTGTTTTCTTCTAATGGATTTTATTTTCCATGGGTGGGGGGTGGGGAGAGACCAAGTGAGGGGTGCTGCCCTTGGTTAAATCCATCACAACTCAGATAGAGGGCAGATGGTGCCATCCCCACAATCAAAAAACAGAATAGGTATCACGTTAACAAAATAAAGGCTGCAGTTCAAGATTGAGCCTGAGAACAGTTTGAGCCAGTTGGCTTTAGTAAGATTAAACTTACTTCACTCTGTGTAAAGACAAAGGGAACCCCAGTACCCTACCAAATGAACACTATGATATTAGCAACAAACAGTGCAAAGCTTTCTAAAGATTTTCAGTAGCCTGTAACACCAGTGCTTTCATTTACAGAATCTGTTTTCAAGAATGTTCAAACACAACCAAATTGAGTAATCACTTGCTACATTTACTTACCGGTATTTCCCACTTCCAGATGGCATACATGGAGCCAAGCAATCTCTCATTGAGGCAATGCCCAGACCAAGGTCTGCTTTGTTTCAGGAAGATTGCTGTATCATGCACAACCAGACTACATAAGAGTGTGTGTGTCTGTGTGTGTGTGTCTCTCTCTCATGCAGGGGTGCCCAAACTTTTCAGTCACGTGTTTCAGGGGGCCGGTCACTATGGTGCATTTTACTTCTGCTTCTGGGAGTGATGAGGACTTCGTGGGCTGAATAAATTGGCATCAGGGGCCAGATTTGGTGCATGGGCCATAGTTTGGGCACCCCTACTCTAATGCAAAAGTCACTCCTATCATATCTTGGTAGTTGCTATGCAGGGATTTTTGAATGAAGGACCAGGACTATGGCAGGGTGGACAATTATCTACTATCTCCAACCATATATTCATGATAAAATACACTCTCATACTTCCCTTTATATTGGTATAGCACATACACATTTTTTTCTGCATACATATTATCACACAAGATTGCATAGAAAGTTACCACCACTAATAACAAATCAAGATACAGTAATACCTCAGATAACGCTAAGACTTGGTTCCACAAGTCTTGGTGTTATCCGATTTTTAGTGTTATCCGATGCATGTTAAAATCCTATGGGATGGATCGGATAACGTTAAAACTCCATAGAGATACATTGGAACCGCACAGGCTTTAGCGGTTGTTATCCAATCCATCCCATAGGACCTTAACGTTATTCGATCCAATTCTCCTTCCCAGATTACTTAACATTATGCGATTTTAGTGTTATCCGAGGTAAACGTTATCCGAGGTATTACTGTAATGTTGATTAGTAAAATGATCTCTTTCATAAATTAGGCATATCAAGTCATGGGCAGCGATTTTACTTCAACAATTAATAGACAACAATGCACTAGGTAAAAAATAGTGTCCCATTTGATGGTGTAGAGTATTTTTGTAATACGTTGTGTTCCAGTATTGAAAGCCTACTCTATATTTCTTAATTTCACTTTTTCCTTTGTTTAAATCCCCACCCCCAGGTATATGTATAACTCATATTCTTGTGGTCTTATTCATATATCCAATAAAGTACACTATTGGCCAGAATCCTATCAATCAGTGTAACAGCTTTTCCCCACACCTGTGAAGGGGGGAAGGGTGGTGGTAGCAAGGAGGGTCTCCTTGACCATAGGCTCCATCAACTCCAGATTCTTGTTGGTGCCATTTTTTCTTGTTCAGTCACACAGTCGATTCCGACCCTTTGCGACCCTATGGACCATTGCCCACCAGGCACCTCTGTCTTCCACCATCCTCCTCACCCCACCCAGCTCTGTGCCCATTGCATCTGCAATACCATCTAGCCATCTAATCTTTGGCCACCTCCTTCTTCTTTTGCCCTCCACCTTTCCCAGCATCAGGGCTTTCTCAACTGTATCCTCTCTTCTCATTTGGTGTCCAAAGTACTTTAGCTTCATCTTTACTATTTGACCTTCTAAGGGGCAATCAGGGATGATTTCTTCTAAGATCGACCTATTTGTTCTCCTCGCTGTCCAGGAGACTCTCAAAACTCTCCTCCAACACCACATTTCAAAGGCGTCTATTCTTCTGCACTCAGCTTTCACAACCATACATTGCCACCGGGAATACCATTGCCTTGACTATGTGAATTTTTGTTTGCAAGGTGATGTCTCTACTTTTGGCTGTGTTCCCCAGGTTTCTCATAACTTGTCTCCCAAGAATCAGTTGCCTTTTTATTTCATGGCTGTAATTAGACTTTATTAGAGCTGGGAAATGGGACACAAGGATTGGTGGCGTGACCAGCTTTACCTTTCCTGACAGTCCATGCAGGCTTAGTTAACCCCTCTAGCCCACCACCCACCCTGGTTGCTGTCAGTTCTCAGCCGTGCCTGAGATTCTTCACTGGGACCCACGCATTTCCAATCTTTAGGCTGGAGTCTAGTTCCAACATTGATCCTAGACCACTAATACACATTGGGATATCCTCTCAGTTTTTGTCTCCTCTGACTTAAACCCTGGAAAATAACCTCTGATTCAGACTGCTCTAGCCGTAGACCTTCCTTCTTCTCTAAGCATTGCTGAGAGGAAGATTAGCATAGAAGTCTACCAGTGCATATTAATGAACTGCTATTGTACAGCCAGTATGATTAATCATATGATACATGTAAAAAACTGGCAGTAGAAAGAAAAAAGATAAAGGTTTGGTGTCATGTTGGGAGAAATGCTTCAGAATAATTACTGCCTGTTTAATGGGCAAAATGTATCAGATGGGATAGTTATAAGGCTGCTGCTTGAAAGTTGCTTTGTCTTGTGCAGTTCAGTAACCTTGGTACAGCATTGTTGATCAACATTGAGTGTTGACTGAGGAAACTTTTCAAGTGGGGAGGGATGCTTTTCCTTTTCAGTTTATTTCCTGGTACATTCTTCATTATACTCCAGAAAATATGTGTTTCAATACAAGAGAGCTTCTTATTTACTGGTATAACACACACACACACACACACACACACACACACACACACACACACACACACACACACACACACACACACACACACACACACACACACACACACACACACACACACACACACACACACACACACACACACACACACACACACACACACACACACCTTCTTTACCCAAAATATTAATTTGCCCTAAGAAACATACCCTGAAATGTGGACATGGTATATACTTCAACGCATGTGTAATTAATCCATCTGTAGGTTCCCTGCAGTCAGAAAGCAAGGTTAGCTTATTTTTTCCTTTAGTTTAAAATAGTACAATGGAATTTAGTTATTTCAGCTATCCAGTGATCATTACCATAGACTCAGTAGTCATTTAATTACATAGTGAAGTAGATTTTGGTCTATTGGTCAACTGCTCTGGCTGTCTTAGAAAAGATTACTGAGAATTAATTCTCATCAAATATATTTATTGATAACCTTTTTTTATTTTAAAAGTCTGCCTGAAAATCAGATGTATGGAATTGGAGACTTATTCCTTTATTATTATTTTTCTTGTGCCCATCTTTTCAGTCTGAAAGCATGAAAAGTTATTTTCTGGTGGTGTGATTAGATTGGGACTGAACTCTCCAGCTGGCAGGTCTGTCTATGACTGGCGTCGGCCTGTCCCCTGTGCTTGTCATTTCCTGACATCCCTGACAGGATGGGGACAGGAGCCCCAGACAGGTTCATTAGATGGTGTTTTCTACAGCTGGGCTTGGAATAAAATAAAATAAATAAATAAGGGCCATGCTTTGTCACGGCCCAAGCTGTAGGGGCCTTTTCTTGTTGGTTTAAGCTTAGTCCTTGTTTTGACAAATTTTGATCCATGCACTTTTTAGATTTTCTGACACATTTTCGTTTCCCTCCCTTTTGGTCTGCACTCTGTGCTCTTTGCCTTGTTGTTGGTTCAAAATCCTAACACAGTCTTCCCCCAAGAGAGCACAAAGCATGCGTACCCAGGGCTTAAAATAAAAATAGAGCTATACAATAAACTAACAATAATTGTTCATTTCCATGGTGATCGGTACAATAACAAATGGGAGGAAAACCTTGGGACCTTCACTAAGCCAATTACAAATAAAATAAAGAGTTGTTATAGCGCCAGAAACATGGTATTTACACGAGAACATGATATCATTACTAGCAATCTATGCTGTCAACTCTATTGCTCTGTAATGCTGCCAGAAGTATATGTTGTCTTCATAACAACATTTTGCTTTTTTGAGCAGTGCCTAAATTTATACATTACACTTTTTGAAGTGGTAAAATTGGAGGCAGTCTAATTGCATGTGTTTATAGATCACTAGTTGTTTAGGACTAGTTATGGTGCTCATTTAAAAGCATAATTTCAAAATGCAAAATTTCTAAATTAGATTTATAGATAACTCTGTTTCATTGATGATTATTACAAGTACAGTAATGTGGAACTCTAGCCAGGAACTTGAGATAGTCAATTTGTGCTTGTTGTTATATCAACATCAATGTAGATAATTATCATATGATAAATAAATAAACAAATAATGGATATGCTGAATAACAGGATAGCCAGATATAAGTGCATAATATAGGATAGAGCACTCCTGCAAGTAAATAACTACATCACAAAGGCCTTTGTAGTCTCATTAGAGACTGGTAATAAAATTGCACCAATGGATCTAAACTGCGTTATATCACAGATTTTATAGAAGTTTTAAAAGTTATTCTCACTTTATATATACTGTACCAATTTTTCTGTATTTATTAAATAATGGAACATTCTCTTATTGAAGTACTTTGCCTAGTAATTATTCCAGCCATGTTAAACTGGTAATTAGAATGTAATTATTGACTTCTTCAATTTACTAATGGCTAGCTTTTGTGTATATACTACTTCCAGCACTGATCCTTAGAGAGAGTCTATTAATTTTAGATAGTTTAAAATTGGGAGAAGAACAGCCACATGAAAAATGCTCATCTAATTACAGAGCTGCTATCAAAACACAAATGAAATTCTTTGCTGGAGTCATTCCCTGTCTTTGCCCAGCTGCTTGGCATATTGCAGCCTTTTATGTTAGCTGCATTTATTGTCTTGTGGTAGATACAGTGCATCAGAAAGCCAACCTCTTCATTCATAGAAATCTGAGCACTTACCTTTCCTTTGTATTGTTAGTTACCACTGCTTTAGTTTGTGGTCTCTATGACAACTGTTTAAATTGGGATGGGCAACTGTCATCTGGAGTATTACCCTAAGAAAAGTGTTAGTGAGCACACAGTCCCATAGATAGAGCATTTCAATATAATCCAATTTTAATTGAGCTCCAGAGACTTTGATGTGCTGCAGAAGGTTGGGAGAGAGCTATTCCAGAGAGAAATTAAAGCAGCCCAGCAAGACTTCACTATTCCAGACTGTCACCATTTTAAATAAGCATTAGCATCAGACTTAACCTTTCCCTATGGAACATCTCTTTCAGCCGTTTCTGGCTTTTTTCTTGCCATATGTTACAAAGGCAAAGGCACTTTCATCTTTTTATATACATTTTTATAACCTCTTGATTAGGTTTGAAAGGCGTGTACTGGACTGCATTTTGGACCTTGCTTTGCAGTTCATAAAATGGAATAGAAAGTAGGAAAGGGATTAGTTTACAATTGTCATTTGGCATGTGCTGGATTTTCCCTGGAAAATTGCTGTGAAAGCAACCTCACTGGATACTAAAAAGTTTAAGATTAGACACCATAATTATTTCTAGCTGGGACTTTTGAATCTCCCACTCCTGAGACTGTACGCATTCTATTTTATTTGAGGACGCAAATGTCAGATAAGAAAACCATGTTTAGCCACATGCACACAATACCCTTGTTTGCCAATAATATAAGGATAGAAAATAGCCACAAGGGAATGGCTATCAACAGTAAGACTGATATTTACTAATAATAGTTGGAGAGAAGGGAAAGCAAGCTTCTTAATAGCATGCAAGCATTGTAAAAAAATCCTTCTGAGTTCTAATAAGATTTTGTTTCATTATCCCAAGCTGAATAAACCTATCACTAGAATTAATTGTTATCCTTGCAAATCTGAATACGGCCCAAAAGAACCCAATGGCAGATATTTGAAAATGTCTACAATGCATTCTCAAGATGCAGAAAGCAAAAGTTGCTATCTGCAGCCATGAATGAGGGGAATGGAAAACAATGGTTAGGATTTTAAATCTTTTAGATTTTTGTAAATTCATAGTTTAATTATTTTTAATTGATTTTTAAGTGATTTTGAACCTTAAGGTTTTAATTTATGAATTTGTAGGGGGATTGTTTAATTGTTTTGCATTGTGTATAGTCTCTCCCCCTTTCTGTAAGCCGCCTAGAGTCAGGTTCGCCTGATTGGGGTGGGATAATAAATCTAAATTAATTAATTAATTAATTAACAATATGTAAAATGATATACGTAGCTCTTGCTGTTTCTCTGGGTTTACATGAGGTGGAATATTCAACCACATGGACAAGAAATGTGATATAAATCCATACTGGTTGAAATCCTATTGTCATTAGTTACACCATGTAAGACCAATAATTCATTTACCACTGCAATCTTTTGAAAGTTTGAAAAAAAATGTATTTTTCCTCAAAGCTCCTGAGGCTCTCATGGGCTCTCTTTCATCATGGGGAATGCATTGGGGACTGCTCAACATCATCAGCCTTACATGGTGCTAATTTATGGTAACAGGATTTCAGCCAAGATAGATTGATATTTATTTTCCTATCCATGTCAGATTGGTGAAGTATCACCAATATGCGGATGATATTCAGCTGTACATCTCAGCCCGTGGTGATCCTGGTGATGCAGTGGAAGTCCTATCCAGGTGTCTGAAGGCTGTAGGGGTCTGGATGGAGGACAACTAAATCCTGGCGAGACCGAGTGGCTGTGGATTAAGGGCCCCGTGTTATCATGGGAGTTTATTTATTCATTTATTCACATTTATATACTGCCCTCCTCACTGGGGTGACTGAAGGTGATTTACACATCATAAAAACATAACATAATAGAAACCAAAACCATCACCTAAAATTTGGAAGTTACAGCAGTGATGGGCAGCAACAGGTTCGCACCAGTTCACCAGAACCAGTAGTAACATTTCCCAGCGTCCTGGAGAACCGGTAGCGGCTTTTGGGGCAACCACCTCGAGGGCTTACCTTTTCGCCGGTTCCCCCACTGCGCATGCACGCCAAACACTTGGTGTGCATGCACGCCTACAGCACTTGGCACACATGCGCGGCCTCCTTGCTGTCCTCCCAAGCAGGGAGGAGGAAGAGAAGCTGTAAGTGACTCACCCTGGGGTGTGGGGTGTGGGTGTGTATATTTAATGTGTATTTATTTTTAATGTGTATTTTTATGTGTTTTATGTGTATTTAATTTGTATTTTATGTGTTTTTATGTCTGTTTAATGTGTATTTATTTTAATGTGTATTTTATGTGTTTTATGTGTATTTTTATGTGTACTTATTTTTATGGGTTTTTTACATTGGCTTCGCCCACATCATTGGTTCCGCCCATGATGTCATGATGTTGGCTCCGCCCATTACATGATGTTGGCTCCGCCCATGACATCATGATGTTGGCTCCGCCCACGATGTTGGCTCCACCCACCATGTGGTAGTAAAAAATTTGGCTGCCCACCACTGAGATACAGTTATAAAATATTTTAAAGGTTTTTTTAATTTTAAAAGATCAACAGATTCCAATAATAAATCAAAAATTAAAAACTAAATCTTAAAGATTAAAATATTAAGGAAGAGAGGGAGCTCAAACTAACCAGCAAGCTGGGGTCATTGTACCACCAAGACCCCATACCTGCTCTGCCAGCCATGTTTTTAAGTTCTTCGTAAAGGTCAGCAACTACATCTGGAGACGTAGCTCAGTTGCCAGGAGGTTCCATAGGGCTGGCCCCTCAGAAATGAGGAAAACCAGGCCAACATAGTGCCCTGGATCCCCAATCCACAGAGTCTTTCCAGAAGGATACCGTGATCTGTGATATCGAAAGCCTCTGAGAGGTCAAGAAGAGCCAGGACGGATGGATGATCTCTGTCCCGCTCTCGCCAGAGATCATCAACCAGCGTGACCAATTTCTGCACCATATCCGGGCCTGAATCCTAACTGAAAAGGGTCCAGATAATCCGCTTCATCCAAGACTCCCTGTAGTTGCTGTGCCATTGCCTTCTCCAAAACCTTGCCCAGAAAGGGCAGGCTGGACACCGCCCGATAGTTTGCAAGCACCGCGTGTTGAGCAATGGTTTTTTCAGGAGGGGGTGCACCAAAGCATGTTTTAAGGTAGCTGGAAAGATCCCCTCCCACAACGAAGAATTTATGATTGCTTCAACCCAACTGCCTGTCACCGCCTTAGATGTTTTGACTAACCAGGCGGGACATGCGTCCAGTGCATAAGCAGTAGCGTGAACAGATCCAAGGAGCTTGTCCACTTCAACAGGGACAACTGGATCAAACTGATCCCAGATAACATGGCTAGACTGCACTCCAGACAACCTCAGTTCTACATTCTCCATGCCGGGATTAAACTTTGAGCGAATCTGAGCGATTTTCTCCATGAGATAATCAGCAAAGTCCTCAGCAGATCCCTGCTGACCAGGGCCCGACCCCCCTTTACCGAGGAGGGATATGGTCACCCGAAACAGGGGCGCTGGGTGGTTATCTGCAGAGACAATGAGGAGGGTGAAATATTGGCATTTCACTACCCTCATCGCCACAAGGTAGGCTTTAATTGCAGCTCTAGCGAGTGTTCAATCAGACTCGCTCAGGGTCTTCACCCAGCGGCGTTTCGGCATCTCTTTGCCCGTTTGAGCTCCCTTAGCTTTTCAGTAAACCAAGGGGAGGATCGATGCCCACGGGCACAGAGAGGCTGTAGTGGCACGATTATATCCAAGGCTGCAGTCAACCTCTTGTTCCAGAGGCTGACAAGAGCCTCAGGCGAATTGCATTGCTGATCCAGAGGAAAACACTTCAATTCCCTTTGGAATCCTTCTGGTTAGGGAAGTTTAGCTTGTTGGTTTCAACAAGTTCTATGACAAAAGGCAAAAGGAACTGAGAATGATTAGGCTGACGCAATCTAGCCAAGGCTGGGAGAGCATCTATAAGATCTGCAAAAAGTGCCTAATCAAAATTCTGTTACTTAGTACAGTATAGTGAATCACACTAGAATCCCATTGAATCAATGGGAGTTTGATGAGTCATTGATTCAAATGTGCCTACTTTAGTTGTGACAGCTCAATTAACTAAAATTTGGTGACTCAGTGTAGCTACTAGTTGCACATAATAAGAGAGTATAGAAAAAGCTTGTAGAATTAAACAAGCTGATGTTGCCTGGAATTATTGTAACAATGAATATACTTTTATTTCAACACCCAGATTAATTTTAATATGATTGGGAATGATTGGTTCCATTCTAGATTTAAGCCTTTACTGGGATAAATGGCAGCTGTGACAAATACAGGTTCTTGATTTATAGAGGTCTGTAAAGTTCTGTAAGGTCTTGGGGGGCATGATAAGGCATCAGACTTTCTGACCAGACCTGACACAAGTGAACATTCCAAAAAGTACACACTCAGATCTACATTCTTAGCACTGAAAAGCCATTATGTGTGTCTATCCACTATGTTATGAGAATGTCAAATACTTTAACAACAACAACAAAATCTTACCTTCTTCTTCTTCTGCCATATCCAAATCCAAATATTGGCATTCATCATGGTGATCAGCATTCTTTCTTTATTCGTGTCAGATGTATCACCAGCATATAATAACACACAAAGCTAAAATAAACACATCTAAAAACAAAATAGAAATAAAAGGGACTAGATGACATTTCCCCAATATCAGACCACATCAACAGTGTTTTTACTTGCCAACATAAGGTCCTCCTCAGTGCATTTTTAGGGGCATCGGGTGCATTGTATCATATGGGACATAGTTTGTTTTCTCCGCATTCACACATACTGTCATCTACAGGGAAACCCCACTTTCTCAGATTAGCCCTCGATCTTCCTACACAGTCTGTTTAAAGCTTTCCACGCAGGCGGTTGTTCTTGGCCAGGTGGTAGAGAGTCATGTGGTTCTTCCCAGTAATCTGGTAGTCCTTGTCACCTTCCATAGTTCTAAGGCATTCTGTGGGGGCTGGTTGTTCAGGGGGGCAGAAGTTGTGAGGAAACTATGCCTTGATTTCAGTCTCTGCTTTGGTGGTTGGTGATCAAATAGCAGGTGTGTTTCTGAGGAACTTGCTTTGACTCACTCTTTCTGAGCAGCATTTTCTTGATGGAATTTTGATGGAGGGATGACAGCTAAGTAATGCACTTTTTGTATTGGGGTTAGTTTTAGCTATCCTGTGACCAGTCTCACTGTTTCATTTAGGGCCACCTCCTCCTGCCCTGCATGCTTTGATCTGCACCACACTGGACTCTCCTGCAGAGTAACATAAAGCTAGCACAGAAGTTCTTAATGTGTGTGGTTGGGCACCCCAACTTGTGCCTGTTATTTTCCTCAGAATATTGTTCCTGGCAAAAACCTCCTGTTTGGTATTAAGGCAGTAGGTCTTGAAAGTGAGAGTACAATCCAGGGTAACTCTCAGGTTTTTGGGGGTGATGCAGTGTTCAAGCCTGGTGCCATTCAAAGTCACCTACAGGCTTCCTGATGCCTCATGGTTTTTCAAATGAAAAGCACAGAGTTGAGTTTTTAGGCAGTTTGGTTTCAGTTGGTTATCCCTATAATATATAGCCATTAAATTCAAAGCCTCAGTCAATTTTTTCTCAACAGCCTCAAAGGTTGCACACTGTGCGGCAATTTGCCAGGTCGCTGACATAAAGAAAGCTCCTAGTGGCTTCCGGCAGTGGTTGATCATTAATATATATGTTAAACAGTGTGGGAGCTAGCATACTGCCCTGCGGGAGGCTATTTCTTCAAATTCTCCATCTGCTGCATTGTCCTTAGAAATTGACAAAAAACCTACTTTCCCAATAATCAGCCAATGATTTTTGTGAATTTAAGATCCTTTGTGATGTGGGAGACTTTCTTCAACAAGGTTGTGTGGTTGACTGTCATAAGCTGCAGTGAGATATATAAACACTACATCTGTGATATCACATATCAAAGGAATCACTAAAAGGCAATATAAGGATATTATGGTGTGACTTGTTCAGAGTGTAATTATGTATAAAAGAGAAGACATCTGATGCTAGAATAATTTTTAGCCTGACAGAAACAATACATGCAGGTTGTGATGGAGAAGTGGAAATTAATCCCTACCCAGATCCTTTGAATTTCCAGTGGAAATCTCCAGATGGATCCTTTCTACCAAATTCACTGATGGTTCCAAAAAGAGCTTAGGAATATTGTACTATCATTTAACTTTTCACTTCATTAACTAACTTCTTGAAAGTTAGGAAAACAAATTGAATTGAGTCAAGTCACTTTTTTGTAGCAGCAAATTGTTTTTCTTTTAAAATATATTGATAGTTTGGGTTTTTTATATTTAACGTCATAAAATTTTCTTAAATTAATTAATATTATCGGTATTATAATGCTATCCTATAGTTTTGTATATAATGCTGTTCTTGTTATCACAATTGAAACTGAAAAAAGTTTGTATGTTTTTGTATGTTTTTTTTCTTTTTTGTGATTCAAAACTCAGCTTGATTTAAGTCCAGAAATGCTGCAGGCAGGCAGGAGTAAAGTAAAATTTCTGGCTTGATTTACACAGACAGGTTAGGGAAGTTTAGCTTTGTCTAGACTTCCCAGTGCTCTCATTCTTCTTCTTTCATGTCCCGATCAAATCCTGGACTGCCAAAATGAAGCAACTTTCTTGGCTTTGTTGTTGGCCAAACTTAAGTCCTCATCGATGCATGTTTCTGGCAGTAATCAGCAGAACAGTAAATGAACTGGATTCTGTATCCACATTCGCACAGCCTGTTGTTGTCCACCAGCAGTCCCCCCTCAAGCATGTTGGTCTTACATTAAGGCACTCAAACCCTATTCAGTGTCCTCCATAGGGGAGGTTGAGTTCCTCAGCTATATCCTCCTTTAATGTTGTTCCTTGCCCAGTGAGCTCCTTCCTCCATCTTTTAATTTGGTTTTGCTCTTGTGTATCCTCAAGATTTTTGTTCTTGTCATAAAGCTCTTCCTGGATCTAAGGACAGTGGTGGGCAGCAACAGGTTTGCACACACACCCCGGGAGAGGGTAGCAAAATTGGGTGGCCTTTGGGCAGGAGGGTAGTGAAATTGGGTGGCCATGCCCACCTCCCTGCCCTGCCCCGTCAGGTTTTGTCCCTGCAATTGGCTCAAGGTCTCCCTTGCTCAAAAGTCAGTCATATCCGACTCTAGGGTGCAATGTTCATCTTAATTTACAGCCAAAGAGCCAGTGCTACCTCTGTCTGCAAATGTATACATGGTCATATGGCAGGCATGACTAGATCGCCCATGATGTAGGCTCCACCCATGACATAGGCTCTACCCACAGTGTGGTAATGAACATTTTTGCTGCCCGTCACTGCATTCAGAGGATGTTGGGTGCTCTCATTTGATCAGAAAGAATATCCTAAATTAAATTGGCTTTCTTACATCACATCACAAAAATCAGTTGTCAATAAGTATACTTTTTCTTTTTCTAGGTTCTTGCATATACAGAAGGTCTTCATGGAAAATGGATGTTCAGTGAAATTAGAGCAGTCTTCTCAAGACGATATCTTCTTCAGAATACAGCGTTGGAGGTTTTCATGGCAAACAGAAGTATGTTTATTATGTATTTTATATAAAGTGTTCACATTTGTGTGTGTAGGGATGTGTATCTATAAACTAAAAGTGAAGATGCATCTATATCCCTATGTAGAGATTATTTTATCTCAGCTTCTAAGCAGAAATAACTCTGTGGACTGGGGATTTAACAAGTAAATAAGTATATGGGAATTATGCACTGCAATAAAGACTGGTATATGGTAGTCCATTTATTCTCATGAGCAGCTAACAAAGATATTAGAAGAAAAGGGGGAGGGGAGGTTCCCTGAGACATGCTTTTAAAATGGAATGTAAAAAGCTGTTGTATCAAATTAATAACTAAACAACAGCAAATATGTGACCAGTTCAAGTTACTGAGTAATATTTTTAAGAGTGAATTTTGGACTTAGATTTAAAATCTTGTATAGTTTAAATGGCACTGTAATGCATTTTGTGGGCTTAAAAGTAAAAAAGTATTTTAGCAGTCTGTGAATTAGATATTAGTTTTTTTAAAAAAAAACTTCAAAATGATAGGAAAAAATGTCTCTCAGGAGATTGTTAACACTTGATCCATAAGACACCACAGGATCTCCAGTTTGCTTTTCAATTCTATTGTAGGAGGAGGGTGATACCTTTATTGGATCACTTAGAAAATCAATCATTGCACAAGCTTTTGTGATTCAAGATCACTTTTTACATCACGTGCATCAATTTTCAATTTTGTGTCTGTGTACTCAGGAGTAACCCCAGTGTTACAGCTTCCCATCCCGCAGAGCACCTCTCAATTCTATACAGCTGATGTTAAAAATCACAACCCCAATTGTATGGAACAGCTGTCCTACCTACAAGCAGAATTCAAATCCATAGCATAACTTTGAAACTTGCAATATAGCAATTAGTTCACTGAAAGACAGTTAAAGTCTAAACATATTAAATCCCCTGTTACTTCCAATTACTGATCAGAAGGGTACCTTCGAGGCAGCGCCTGCTGTTCGAGAAGGGTCTTTGCCGCCCCGCCCCACCCTGGGTGGTCAGGTCGGAAGACAACGGTGTGGAAGCTGGAGATTGGTGCATTTGTTTTGGGGGGCGTGTCTTGTTGGGGTGTTGTGGTTCTGAGTTCGAGATAATTCTTTGTGGGTTGGGAATCGGTCGCCCCCCCCGCCCGCCCTAAAAATCGAGGTGGCTTAGGTGGTCGCAATATTTTGGGCCGGGCAGGAATTTTGGGGTCACAGCTGATTGGCTTTGCTGATGACCTTTTTCGCCTGCCTCATCTCGATGAGTAAGGGTATTGGGGCGACAGAATTGTACAGGTAGGGTGGAAAGCACGGGGGGGGGGGGTTTGCAGTTTGGGGGGGTGAGTCCTGAGGGGGGGAGGAGTTTGGGTTAGGGCAGGGTTATGTTAATTTGCCTAACCCAAATCTCCCCCCGGAGATTTGCCCCCGTGCTTTGCTGGCCCCTGCTTTTAGGGTTGTTAATCTTTTTTACACTTGTCACTTAATAAAGTGGCCAATTTTTATTCCACAAAGTTGTCTTGTGTCCTTGTGTTGCGGGGGGTCATGGGGTGGCAAATAATTTTCCAATAGGTGAGGAACTTGTGAACTATATTGAACCTCTTAGCCAAAGTTCCTTCTATCC
Organism: Furcifer pardalis; assembly: GCA_030440675.1. NCBI lineage: Eukaryota > Metazoa > Chordata > Lepidosauria > Squamata > Chamaeleonidae > Furcifer > Furcifer pardalis. The sequence continues at coordinate 91,488,497 of CP126895.1, read as the reverse complement.
CAGCTCTGAGACTTTTGTTCAATATTCCTCTCCAGAGTAGTAAAATCTCCTGATATTTCCATGTTGTTTACAGAGACTCCCTGTTCATACATCAGTTCCACATCAAAAGGATCACAGGGAACTGACAATCAGAGCAGGGGAACAACTGCCTTCTTAAATGTTAGGATGAAGAGCTCATCCTTTACTAGTGTCTCAAGCTGCTCCTAAGGACACCTTTCCTTTTGTATGAAATCCTTCAACATTAAAGTTAATTAATTTAGTTGAAGTTTGAACTCTGTGTGCATCAGATCTCTGAAGAACCTTGATCAAGAGTTAGGGTGTTGTTAAGAAGACAGCAATCTCTCTCACACACTTTGTACAAAATAAGAATAACCTTTCAAGAGTTTTGGATTGTATCTCCAAATGCATTTGGCATAACTATTTATTTGTTTGTTTTAATTTTCAAAGGATATTCTAAAGAGTTGCATATTTAAAAACTATTTTGCACATTTTTTCTCCAACTTTAAATTCTGTTTCTATTGCAGCCTCTGTAATGTTCAATTTCCCAGACCAAGCAACAGTCAAAAAAGTTGTTTACAGTTTACCTCGTGTTGGAGTGGGAACCAGCTATGGCTTGCCACAGGCAAGGTATCACATTTAACCTTTATTGTTTGTTTGTGGTTTTATTTAAGATTGTCACATGATGAATGTATGACAACCTATTCTTGTGTCGGCTGTCAAAGAAACAAGCTGAAGTCCAGTTGTGTAACTTTATACTGTGCAAGATGTTTGACACCATCAACTGCTTCCTCATCTTCAGGTTCTGAGGCTCCCTAAGTGTCCTTTTTTGCCTTGTGGAAGCCTTTGGGAGCCTCAGGGTAGTGAGGAAGTATTTCCTATTGCAAAAATTCCCTCACACAGCCACTTGTCCTGATCACCTGTTGTCCTAAGACTGTGGACATTGATTTTCACATATGAAAGGTTCCCTCCACCATTACAAGAATCACAAAGGCTTTCCCAGGTCAAAAGGGAACTCTAGGGAGCCTCAGAATCTGAAATTTTAAATTAAATTAAAGACTTTGATCTTTGCTTGCTGACTTCATTCTTGTTGAATGACATATGACATAAAGTTGTGTAACAAAATTTCAACACAGAATCAATGCATTGCTTCAGAATAAAGGTATTTAAATGGAACTTGTGACTGTCATGTGACTACACCTTAAATGATTTTTTATTTTATTTTTTATTTACTTAATTGTCATTTGGAAATAGCCTTATTGCCAAGTGTTTAGGAATTGACATCAGCTTGGAATTAGGTAAATAGGTGATATACACATATTCTATATGTATCTTCTCAAAAGTAAGTTCCATTCATTTTCAGTTGAACTTACACCCAAAGAGTGTATACAGAGGATTATAGTGTACATTGTGTATCATATACATTTTCACTCTTTCTTATTTTATTTTTGGAATCCAGCCTCCTAGAATCTCATCATACTGGAATTTCATCTTGGCTAGAAAAAGATTCCTTCTCTCTGTCTTAACTGTTGATGTAAAGTTCTCTCCAAATCAGGAATTCCTCCAGCACCATGATTGCATATTAGTATGTTCCACTGACAGATGAAAAACTGTTCACATTACTGAAAAGGTCATGACATCTTGTGGATCTCCAAGTGCTTTGATTAAAAGAAAGGCAGATTGCCTGCTCTTCTGTTAGAAGTCAGAATACTTCTGTTCCATCAGTCCTACACATCTAGGAAGATGTTTAACTAAACATATTTGTTCCCTATTGCTGAACATAGGGTTATAACATTTTCCTCTGCATTTTAATTCTGCTATATAAAATATTATCAGTGTTGATAATAAAGATGTTGTCAGTGGCAAGAGACCACCATTTGCTGGAAAGTTTTGGTAATTCCCTAACCTCATAGGACACAATTCACCAACCATATCCCACTGGCATGTGTGTCAACAGAGGTGGTCCATCTCTGCTTGGAGAATTGCTTCATTATGACTGCTAAGATGTTGCTATGTTCCAATAACCAGAGGTAACATTTACAGATATGTATTTGTGTTGGTGAACCCTAAAGGTATTAAGACTTGATCAAAACTCGGTCAATTTAGGAAAGCAATGTAGTACAGTGTCCCTTTTGCATTATCTGAAATATGCAGGCATGATACCAATTTACTCTGTATAATTTATTTGACTCTTCCACAGTAATTCACATTCAATGAATCTCTTCACTTATCTTACCAGTAGAAAGCTTCTTGGAGAGACTTGTTTTGTAGCATGTTCTGTGACATTAAATGTTACTGTACAAAAAATAAGATTCCCTTAAAGGATGAAAGTTATTATTATTATTATTATTATTATTATTATTATTATTATTATTATTATTATTATTATTATTATTATTATTATTATTATTATTTCAATTTCTATACTGCCCTACTCGGTGGGACCGACTCAGGGCGGTTCACAACATATACAAAGTTACAAAGTTCACAACATATACAAAGTTCATAAAACAACATATACAAGTTCATAAAACAACATATAACAGAGTGAAATAATGTTTATTATTGGCCATAGATTTGATGTGAAATAAAAAAACTATGCATATCATCATACTGTACTAACATTTTGCTGTCCTATTTTTGTCCTGTCCTATCTTGAAGCCTTGGATGGGAGAACAGTGTATAAAATCATTCATATAAAATATGTGTTGGTAGAAGTAGTGGTGGTAATGCAGATAATATTCAAGATTTGCATAGTACTTTCAAGTGTTCAAAGGGCTTCATATGCATTATCCTTCTTGTGCCTTTAAGGTAGTTTGGTGTTATCTTCCATGTTACAGATGATAGGGGTAATTCGGTGGGTCTGAGGCTGAAATAAGAGAGTTGCCTTCAATTTGTTTGATGAGCTCATCAGAAGAACTTCTGATTCACACCTCTCCTCTAGCCAATATACAACACTAACTCACCAGTTATGTTTAATTCTTTCTATGCATGAATTGTTTCTGTCATGAGTGTACTTTTAAGATTGTTATCTGTGCAATGTGATGATCTGATATTCATCAAGACCTAAAACTATAAATGGAGCTTTCAGTAGCAGATAAAGACAAAGGGCATGATCCAATTGAATGTTTCCTCTAATGGAAACTGCTTCCAGTAATGGAATGTTGAAGGAAGCTTCCTATTTCCCTCTTCAACCCCACACATTCTGGAGGGATGCAAAATGCTCTGGAGCATTAGAGGACAAGAGCAAAAGAGAAGAAATCTAGTGCAGTGTTGGAACTAACTAAAATTACATTTTTCGTTATTTAAATTCATTTAGTTCTTGGAAACCTACACACAAAGGCATATTTATCATATACTTGTTTGAATCTAGTAGAAGATTGCTCACAACTATTGTAGAATCTCTCAGTCCTATACAGTATAAAGTTGAATCATTTTGAGAATGTAGTTTGCAAGAAAATGTGTTAATATGGACTGTTTCTTTAAAATGGTTCAGCTATGCCACACCATCTTGGTGGTTTTCACATATCATTATTCTTCTTGCATTTATATATATATATATATATATATATATATATATATATATATATATATATATATATATATATATATATATATATATATATATATATATATATATATATATATATATATATATATATATATATATATATGCTGAAAGCCCATACCTTAAAGGGAAACACTACCTCGACATTTTCCGCTTCAGTTCCTGTCGCCAGTCTCCGCCCTGCTCTGTGGGGAAGAAGTCCGAAGCACTTCAGGCATCTTTGGCAGCTTCTCCTGAAGCTGGCTGAAGTGCTTCAGACTTTCTCCCATGGAGCAGAGCGGAGACTGGAGAGAGGAACCGAAGTGGAAAATTTTGAGGTCGTGTTTCTCTTTTAGGTATGGGCTTTGAGGAGCAGCCCGCGTCCGTCCATCCCGGTAAAATCTCTCCCCCCCCCCCCGGGGCTGGCTAAAATATATTTTACAGTCCCATTGTCATAACATTTCCCTCACTGTCCTTTGAACTTGCAGATTTAATTTAAAGGTAGTATTCAAGCAGAGGAATATATCCTTTTAGCTGCGGTGCTAAAGTTAATTTTGTGGGTCTATATCCAACACGATACTAGAGTAAAACTGATTCTGATATTGTGAAGTATGCAACACTTCCTTTACAAGAATTCCACATTTTAAAAATCTATTGTCATTTTGTCAAGTGTTCCTCTCATGTGTTTATTTAACATGTGCAGCAGTTTTGCATATAAACTAAGAAAAGAATAGGCTAATATTGTAAGTGAACAAAATTATCTTACATTATAAATGAGCAAAATTTGAAATTTTGAATTTTAAAAAATGTGTGTGTGCATAAGAGATTTGCTATTCTGGTTTCTTTTTCTATCTGTTTGTTATTCTGCTTGTTACAATAACCTATTTAGGGAATGCAATTTAATTATTAGTATTTTTTAAAAAGGTCAGTACAGAAGTGGGCTGTTTAAGATGAGATGACCAGAACACCATTTTATTGTGAAATACATGTCTGTAAATGTTTCTGTGTTACAGGACCCATTAGAATACTTAGGGCCATGATGGCAAACCTTGGCACTCCAGGTATTCTTGAACTTCAATTCGCAGAAGCCGAAGTCAGCACTCTTGCTGATCAGGGCTTCTGGGAATTGAAGTTCAAGAACACCTGGAGTGCCAAGGTTCACCATCACTGGCCTAGGGTATAGTTAAAGATAGCAACTGGTCATTTAATGACATTAGGAATACAAAACTGAAGGACAGAATTTGTTCATATTAACAAAGTTTTGTGGGGTTAGAACCTCTGTCTCCCTCTTAGTTTCTTATTGCAGACTGTTATGGCAGAGCTGGGTCAGTGGTGGGATGTCAAAAATTTTACTGCCCCACCGTGACATCATCACAGTGTGGGTGGAGCTAACATCATGATGTCATGCGCGGGGCCAAAGAAAAAATAATAAAAAAATAAAAATAAGCACACACACACACCCCTCAACCCACCCACCCACCCACAACACAAACCTGTAAATTAATTAAATAAATAAATAAAATTTCATTAAATTACACCCACCCATCCAAACACCCACCAACCCACCCCAAACACAAACCCGTCACTTACCTGTTAGTATAAGTGCCTGGGCAGCACCATGTTGCAAGATGGATATGGTCATCGTACCAGTTCTCTAGGATAATATGCCTTAATGTAAATGTAAAACAGCTGTACCTCCTTAAGGGTTCTCCAATTGGAACAGCAATTGGAACAGCACAAGTGTAGCTTATTGATGAGGTAACTCCAAGACTTTGCTTAAAAACCCCAAACCAGGCCAGCTACTGACAGTTGCCATCATTGATATTGCATCCTTAGTCACAGTTACCTAACTGACAAATATGAGGCTGTGGTGTCAGGTTCAAAGAGATCCTGCTAAGGTTTCTGTGCTGCAGTCATCTCTCACAAGATTTTTTTACCTCATAGAAAATGTTCCAGGGTTGTTGTTTTTTTAGGACTATAGTTCAGTTTGCTCTTTTCAGTCCATCTGCAGGGGCAGACACTAATACACCCAGACACTTATCCCTTCTCCCGCCTCCATCCTAAATGTACAGCATTGACCCAGGTCCATGATAGTGAACATTGGCACTCCAAATGTTCTTGGGCTTCAATTCCTAGAAGCCCAAGCCCCCTTGAATCCGCACGAATATGTTTACTGCGATTCATCCGTACAGGCGCGTTTTACTTCTGCTTCCAGGAGCGACGAGAGCGGCACGGGCTGGATGAATCTCAGTAAACCCATTCGTGTGGATTCACAGGGGCTTGGGCTTCTGGGAATTGAAGTCCAAGAACATCTGGAGTGCCAAGGATCACCATCACGGACCTAGAGGACCTTTCATAGCATTTCAAGCCTGCTGTTGTCTTAGTCTGTTCCCTAGACATATAGGCAATGATAAACAGCAAAAATAAAGAGCAAAGAGCAGGCTAAGCACAACAGAGCCAGAGGGAACGAAAGGGAACAAGATGTCAGGTGAGAGCAAGCAGGCATGCATTTAGGAATGGATGATGGAGAAGATAAAAGCGAGGATGTAGGAGGAAACAACCTCTAATAGCCAAAGACACTCTTACCACAACTAATTGGTTTGATATCAGTGGTGGGATGTCAAAAATTTTACTATCTCACCATGATGTCATCACCGTGTGGGCGGAGCTAACATCATGACATCATTATGTCATGGGTGGGGCCAAAGAAAAAATAAAATAATACAAAATAATAAAAATAAAATAAAATTAAGCACACACACACCTCAACGCACCCACCCACCCACAACACAAACCTGTAAATAAATACATAAATAATACATTAAAATACACCCACCCACCCAAACATACACCCACCAACCCCAAACACAGATCAACCAGAGCTTTTAAACCAGAGCTTAAAGCTTATTCTGGCTAATCTTTCTCACACTAGGTCAGATGGAAGGAACTACAAAATGAACTCACCACAAGATGGCTTCATTTTGGCACTTTTCAACTTTTCAACAGTTAAAGAAGTTAGGTACACTAAGTCTTTGCCTAAGCAGTTCTCTAGGATAATATGCCTTAATGTAAATATAAAACAGCTGTACCTCCTTAAGAGTTCTCCAATTGGAACAGCATTTGGAACAGCACAGGTGTAGCTTATTGATGAGGTAACTCCAAGACTTTGCTTAAAAACCCCAAGCCAGGCTGCCAGGCCTACCAGCCACCAGGGCTTTTTAGGAACTGTGGTATGATGTATGAATTTTCTGCTACAAGCAATAGAAAGTCTTCACCCAACCCTATTTCACATGACTAGATTTGCTCTTATGAGATTCAAACCAAACATTGGAATGAAATCCCTCACCTGGAAAATGAAGGATAGGATAGTGTTGCCATTAAACTGCCTCTCATTGCCTCAGATTGCATTCTCACATCACAATTCTATATACTTATGTGTACATAAGTTGCATTGCATGGAAAATATTTAAGCAAATGCTACTTGATATTGTGTCATGGATCCAATGTTGAGTATTTGTATAAGCTTGTGTTTTGTGTGTTCATAAACAAATACTATTTCTAACCACAGTAGTCTTTTTGTAGTAAGGATAGTAGTATATTTCAACACAAAATATGAATAAATAACAATATATGTGATAAGTATTTCAAATTTAATCCTAGACGAATTTCTCTGGCCACTCCTCGTCAGTTGTATAAATCTTCCAACATGACTCAGCGGTGGCAGCGAAGGGAGATTTCAAACTTTGAATACTTGATGTTTCTCAATACTATAGCAGGTAAGTCATCTGTCTCTTTAATCCTTCCTAATATGTTTATGTTTGTCAAAATCTTGAGCACCATGACTTGATTGAATACATTTATCCCTCTGGAATTTAGCTGCTGCTGTATGATAGATTCTGAAAAACTCACATTAAATTTTATCGGAAAATGTACAACCTATCACCCAGCCTTCAGATTTATTTATTGTGTTGATGGTGGTTTTTTTTTTTTTTTTTTTTTTTTTGCTTTCTTTCTGCCATTTCCTGTGCTGACAGCTTTGTCTGAAGCTTTATTAGAGTCAACAAACCATTGCCAGTATCTGTCTGGAAATAATAATGGGAAAATGCAATTTTTCTACTTCATCATTCTTAGCAACAGCAACTAGACAGCAAAATAACAGTAGTATTCTGCCTAGTACAGATGTCACCTGGGTAGTGTTATGATTAAATTGCAGAAGCTTTCTTTCTTTCTTTCTTTCTTTCTTAAATATAGGGAACTGGAATGTATGGTACCATTTTTTAAAAACCAGGTGTAACATTCAAAACTTATCAGTGTAAATAGCACAGAGTTCCATTTGACTGGTGCTTGCCACTAATATATGCATGATACAGTAATTTCTTAATAGTGGCTGCCCTGGCATATACAAAGCTTCAAAAAAAATTCCCAAGGAATTTCATGCTTAATGTAATAACATTGCAATATATAAAATTAACACAATCATTAGCATAGGTAGATTTTCCCAGGTGGAAAGAAAGTCTGCTGAGTGTCTAAAGAGCTATAGATAGGAGCTAAAGTAGATAGGACAAAATAAACATCTAAAGGCAAGAATAAATACGTTGGTATTTTGCATCATTTTCAATATATGCATGGTTAGCAAGTCACATGTGAGTTTAGAACTAACAAAAACGTTTCCCTAGCACAGAGTTCACACCACCCTTCTGTCCAGCAGCCCAATGGGAACACTTCCTCCCTCCCCCAGCACAGAATTCACCCCACCCCTCTGCCCAGCAGTCCAATGGGAGCATTTCCTTCCTCTCCTGTTGCTGTGTTGGCGCTTTGTGATAAATAAGTGGGTTTGGGGTTGCAGTTTAGGCACTCAGTCTCTAAAAGGTTCGTCATCACTGGTTTAGGATAAATATTTAAGGTGGAATGAGTCAATGTAATTAATTTGTTTATCTGTAGTGAGAGATTTATCACAGCACTAATCTAGCACTACATACAGCTATAAATCCCATTTGATATTTTTTTAAGTATTACCATCTTGTACCATAACAGTACATCATCAAATAGTGTTCTATTCATATAACAACAATAGCAACGGCCATAGCTGACATTTATAGAGCTTGACATGTACATATATCATCAGTATCAACTGTACTGGGACCAACAACTTTATGGTAGTTTACTGTGCTCCTTAGGGTAATCCTAACAATGACTACGTTTTGTAACCTAACTGTGCTGCAGACTTAGAATATCAAATCCTTCCTTTTCACTCTCTCCCTCTTTCTCTCTCCCTCTTTTCTGCTTTTGTCAAGCACATTTCACACCCCTCTTGTTTGTCCTTCTAAATATGAAAGAACACTCTCATCAGCAACCAATTCAGTGCTGTGTTTTCCTAGCTTAAATAGGGTACCAGGGCTTGAGCAGTCTAACTAGGCAATGTTGTCCATTTCTTCTCAATGATGTTAGGCTGGGACTAAAACTCACCTAAGCATCCTCCATCAAAACCCTTGGGCCAGGTGAAAGTGGAGGGCACACTTCATGGTTCACTTGTATCTGCGGAATATCATCATGGACATGTCTACCAATGCATAGACTCCTCACTGAATAACAATTCCAAGGTATCCAAAGTATTGCTTTAACTTTAATTCACTAGCTTTGTCTGATGAAGTGGACTTGATCCACGAAAGCTAACAATAAAAATATAGCAGTTAGTCTTTAAAGTGCTACAGTGTTTTTTATTTTGTTTTGTTTTCTGATATGCTTTAATTCACCAGCCTAAGTTTATTTAAACCAGGAGTCATTAAAGTTTGGCATCCTCACATTCTGGCCTAAAACTTTTATTAGCATCACCCAGCATAGACAGTCCTAAGGTGTTGTGGTCAGAGTAATCCAAAACATCTGGAGAGTGAAGTTTTGCAACCCATTTTAGTCTGAACTGTTGCCAACACTGAGAGATAGTTTAAAGTTACAAAGCTTCTCCACTGTTTGAGGAGTTGTAATATTTTTTTTAAAGGCTGAATTAAAGGTGTAATGTCAGAAAGAGACAGTTGAGAAAGGATTAACATACATTGCCTTTATCCCTCATCCTGCCCAGAAGATTCATTTCTGAGGGAGATCAAAAACTTGTCTTCTCCATATCAGAAGAAATACTGATAGGACAAACCATGATGAAGATTCTTGTCCTGGGATTAGTAAACCATGCAGACTTTCAGGAACACTTTTGCTTCTGATGGCATTTTCCCCCTTACCCAAGTACTGTAAATGTACCATCATTAACTTCCATTTCTGTCATGGACTCAGTGCTGCCTAAAAGTTACTTTGGCTATGTGCTGCTTTGAAAAGACTACTTAACTCTGCCCATAATAGTTTTTGAATCATGTATCATTGTCTCCGGTCCAACATCTTTGCTCACCAGACTATTGGTTCTTGTAATGGGCCTTTGTAGGTTTCCCAAAATCACATACCGGTAAATCCAAAACATAACTGCTAATGACAGTAGCACTTTATGCATTTGTACTTAATGCTGGCATACATATCCAACAGGAGTTTGACCTCTAAATGGTAAAATTTGGTACAAGAAAACATACCATCCTTAAAATATCTAAAAAGCTAAGAGTTCAACCTGCAATAATTCCTCATATTTTTAAAATTTCCTTTTTTGTTCTTTTTTTTGTCAAGCACAAATTTTTATGCTGTCATTCATATAAAATAAATTATCAATAGTTAATAAATCATCAGTAGTTAATAAATCATCAAGCTGGACAATCCAAGGCAGGGAGGCTTTATATGTGTGTGCTCAAAAATGAGATTCATTACCATATACAGTATGCTTGAGTATAAACTAAATATTTTAGCCTCAAAAATGAGCCCCAAAAAGGGGACATGGCTTATACTTGAGTCAATGACCACGAGGATCCCAAGACTCAGTGGTGGGATGTCAAAAATTTTACTACCCCACTGTGACATCATCACAGTGTGGGCGGAGCTAACATCATGATGTGGGTGGGGCCAAAGAAAATAATAATAATAAAAATAAAATAAAAATAAGCACACACACACACACACCTCAACCCACCCACCCACCCACAACACAAACTCGTAAATAAATAAATAAATAAATAAAAATTACATTAAAATACACCCACCCACCCAAACACCCACCCATCCCAAACACAAATCAATCCACCCACCCCAAACACAAACCAGTTACCTGTTAGTATAAGTGCCTGGGCAGCACCATGTTGCAAGATGGATATGGTCATTGTACCAGTTCTCTAGGATAATATGCCTTAATGTAAATGTAAAACAGCTGTACCTCCTTAAGGGTTCTCCAATTGGAACAGCAATTGGAACAGCATAGGTGTAGCTTATTGATGAGGTAACTCCAAGACTTTGCTTAAAAACCCCAAGCCAGGCCGGGAGGCGTGGCGGCTGCCAGGCCTGCCAGTCACCAGGGCTTTTTAGGAACTCTGGTAGTACGTCAATATAGGTAAAGGTATTAAATATACATTAAAATACACAAAGACATACCACATCCAAAGGTGGGTCACTTACCCTGGAGAGTAGGCTATAGGGAGCTTCAGGGTAGCAGCTTCTCTTCCTCCTCCCTGCTTGGGAAGACAGCAAGGAGCCCATGCATAAGTGTCAAGCACTGTAGGCGTGCATGCACACCAAGTGCTTGGCACGCATGCGCAGTGGGGGAACCAGTGAAAAGATAAGCCCCGAGGGTCGTTCCCCCCAAAAGCTGCTACTGGTTCTCCGGGACACTGGGAAAAGTTACTACCAGTTCTGACGAACTGGTGTGAACCTCTTACATCCCATCACTGCCAAGACTGTGCCGGATTGAGACGCACCAACAATTTAATTAATTTTATCATATTTTCATGTATTGTGATTATTGAAATCACTAGCACCTGGTGCATTTCCCACCCTCGGCTTATACTCGGGTCAATCTGTTTTCCTGGGTTTTCACGTCAAGATTAGGTAACTCATCTTATATTTGAATCAGTTTATACTCAAGTATATATGGGTAGTTGAGATCCTAACACACAGCTACACCAAAGGTCTAACTTTTAGAGATGAGTTACCTCAAATTAAGATGTCTCTGTGGACATTATTTGCTGCATGCCAAATCATGACTCGGTGTGTAACAGATGATGTCTTAACCTGTAAAAGTTATGGCACTTGTGCGATTGCTCAAAAGGATTTTGACCACTCAGTTCAAAGATGCTTATTCTCAGATAGCTGAGTGTAGGATTTCAGTCTTAGTCAACCAGAGAAATGCAAAATCTGCTTCCTAATGAAGTAAGAACAACTAGTCAGTGAAGTGTTTAACTAATACAAAATTCTCATTGCTTTCCTAACTGTATCTGTAGTATAGAATCAAAATTGTCCTTCTGCCTCTGAGAGTTCTCAGTTTGACAAGCATACCCAGTTGTTTTCTCACCACTTCGTTCTGCTCCTAAGGTCTTCACCTCTTCTCTGCCCCTCTTGTCACTGGACATATTTCATCATGTTTACAGCTCTATGTGAGTTTTTTTTCCAAAGGTAAACATAGCACTCTGCTACTTATCAGTCAGGCTAAGTTTTATACTCTGCCTGCCTCTGCTTTTTGTCTTCATTCTGTAGATGAAAGACTTCTTGACTGGGTTGTTTTATAAATTATTCCCACTGTATTTAGTTGTTAGGGATTTCTTGATTATAAGGCAGAGAAAGAGAGATCATGATTTTAATTGATTCAGTATAACCTTTAGTGCTAGTTAATAAATATATATATTTTCAAGTGATACAATGTCACTTTGAACATTATATAGATTTTAAAAGACAGGAATAATAAAAAGGTGGAAAAATAAAATTGTCATAACTAGTATCTACAACTGTATATCAGTGTAATATTTGCATCTATTTATAATCATTTTAAAATTTTATAGAATCATGTTTGAATCTGTACTTAAAGTGCCACAATTGAAACTAGGAATTAAGAAAGAAGATTATACAGACCTAATCATTTATTAGAAAAAAAGGGTTTCTTAACTAAAACATCTTAAATCAAAGCATAAATGAATGAAAAAAATCTGCACATTTGTTGTTATTGTTCAGTTGCACAGTAAAGTCCGACCCTTCGCGACCTCATGGACCACCACACGCAAGGCTATCATCTGCTATTCCCCATAGTCCACCCAGATCTATGTCCACTGCATCAAAGATGCCATCTAGCCATCTCATCCTCTGCTGTCCCCTTCTCCTCTTGCCTTCGCTCTTTCCTAGCATTAGGGCCTTCTCCAATGAGTCCTCTCTTCTCATTTGGTGGCTAAAGTACTTTAGCTACAGATTCAGTATTTGTCCTTCCAAGGAGAAGTCAGGGTTGATTTCCCTTAGGATTGACTGATTTGATCTCAGGGGACTCTCAAGAGTCTCCTCCAGCACCACATTTCAAAGACGTCTATTCTTCTGCTCTCAATCTTCCTTATGGTCCAGCTCTCACAGCCATACATGACTACTGGGAAGACCATTGCTTTAAGTAGCCGGACTTTTGTTGGCAGGGTGTTGTCTCTTCTTTTTACTATGCTGCCTATTTACTTAGATAAAAATCACCTACTATGAAAAATTAGGAATATTCTTTCTTTATTAGATGCAAAGTATGCAAAGTATATTTACATGTTAGTGGGAAATTGACATATTCAGGTAATGAATTCAGTCCCACTTCTTCCTCATCCCGCCCCCCCTCCTGTTTAGCATTTTCCACATTTTTACTCTGTGAGGTACAAACCCTCACTGGTTAATTATGTATATATTTAGCTGCTGCATGTGTTGGACTTATTATTGTCATCTAATTAGATGTAACTCGAACTGCTTGCTTCATGAAAAACCATTAAAAATTCTTTCCTAATGACCTAGAGATGACAAAATGTCTGTAAAGTGTGAAGAAGCAGACAAGCACAGGAACATCGCCTTTAAAGAGTGTTAATCCAGATGCTGCAATCCTCTAATTAAACAATATTTTGCTGTCATTAACATTTTCACCAAGGAATTGTGGTTATAATTTCTTTGTCAGCTGTCGCTGCATCACTTTACCTTCAAAACTAAAGTGCATTATAAAAACATTAAATTGGATGGTTTAATTAAAAAGTTATTTTTAATGAAGAAATATTCTATTTTTTTCTGAGATTTCATTTTCTGTGCTTCACTTTTTATTGTTCAAGTAGATTAGTGTCATAGGCTTGCAATATTTAATATCTGGCCTTTAACATTAATCACTGTAAGCTTAGTTGGAAGAAAATCTGCACCTTCAGTAATGGTAAAACATCTGCCAATAACAGAATATATATATTTCCAGTTCATTATTTAGCTATGAAATAAATATGTGGAAATTCTTAAGTAGAACCAACTATGGACTGTGTGGCCAGAAAGAGAAACAACAGCAACACGCACGCACATGGACACACATTTTCTTTTTAGGTTTTTTGGGACACTGGCTTTTTGAACTTTCTCTCAGGAAATAACAAACTCCTCTTCCACATAATAATAATTTTGTGTCAGAAATTATTCTGGGTTGAAAGGATATTTGCAGAAGAAACTGCACTCAGGGAATGCACAAATGAGGCTCTTTTCTTGTCCCCAAGAACTGGGACAGAGACAGGCGCTCAAACTGTCATGCAGTACCCGTGTCTCGAACTGCTGACTTGCCAACCTTCCAGCTAACAAGGCGAGCTTCTTAACCACTGAGTCACCTCAGCCCCTCTTCCACATAGAAATGAGCACTTATAAACATCCACATGCACACACATACACAGAAAATCAAAGGGACCTATGAAGGAACCAGCGTACCTTACATCACTAGTATGCGAGTTTACAGTTCCTTCTTTAAACCAGGGGCATAAACTATGTAAAGCTGAAACAAACAAGATTATCTAAGTACTGTATGTGAGTACTCCAAAGTGAAGACGAGATCTGATAAGAAAGGACTGAATAATTTGTAATCATGTGGTATCCTGCTGGTTGTACAAACTCTGATTTTGATGCCTGTCAAAAATTGCAAAATGATACAAGTAACTGAAATGAAGTGACCACCCTCAGTTTTGTGTTCTTTACTAGTTTTAAGTCCTGAAACTATTTATTTATTTGCAGTATTATTGCCATCTGTTACAGCTAAACAAATGGGCTAAAACATTTTAAACCTACCAACCTTCTGACTAATAACTGATATTAGTAATGAGTATATGTCTGACACACGGAAATCATTGAATTAGGACTATGACTATGATTCTGTCCACCTATATGTTCACTCTACCTTGTTAGTTTTTACAGATGGAATATAGGCAGTCGACACCCTCCTTCTGCCTACAGTTTTTTATATCACAATTTTGTTTCATCAGCTGAGATTTAAAATACAGTGTCACATTTAATTTTTAATTTCCAATTTGTATAGCCGCCCAACTCAAAATGACTGGGAACTGAAGTGGAGAAAAATGTATTCTTTGATAGGTGTTCTTTATTTGGCCTAAAATTGCCATGTTTAATATCCCTTTTTTTTATTCATCAGGACGTACATATAACGATCTAAATCAATACCCTGTATTTCCCTGGGTTTTAACAAATTATGAATCAGAAGAGTTGGATCTAACATTACCAGGAAACTTCAGAGATCTTTCAAAGGTATGTCTAAACTTCTTGCTTGTTAAGATTATTTTAAAGAAAGGATACTTTGTAAATTGTATCCCCTAAGATTTCTCAGGGGACATATTTGCTATTTGAAGGTGAAATATATTTTTCGGGGTGGAGTAGCGTACAACCTATATAGGGTTTAAAAAAATGGCCCTTGGATCACAATGGATGCCTTTGTCTGATTTGTGGCTATAGTAGAAGCATCACTTAAAGCAACATATTTCCACCACACATTTAGCAGAATTCAAATTGATGCTGTGTTTTAAAATGCTGTAAGTGTTATTTATCAGTGCATCATTTAAGTTCCCTTGGAGAGTCAGTGTCAATTTGTAGATCAAGATTCTTAATAGCATTTAAAAGCTTACTCTTGGGTAATCTTAATAATTTTTATGAAATGGCAAGCAGACTATTGTTGTTTTTTTAAAAAAACCTTTATACAGTTTTATTCCATTTAATAATAATATTAATAATACTTTCTTTTTATTATTATTAATAATAATAGGAATATTTTGGAATAGTTATTTCTACAAAGAAACACTTGCATTTATACATATACATATACAGTACACTGGCACATTGCAATTGTTCATAGCTGTAGTGAAGAATATAGTGGAAATATGTTTAAGGAAGCACAACAATGTTTTGGTTTTTTATGACAGAAGTGTTGGAACTTTTCTAAGCTGAGGTGAAGGATAAAATAGAGATGCTTTTTTAATTCATTACCAGCATGGAAGAGAAGACTTCCTCTAAAATAATTAATATAAAGTTCTAACTGTATTCCTAAATATGGTTTCATAAGTTTTTGTAAGGTAATGAAGCTTGTCTAATGTTAAAATTGGATGGGAAAGGAGATAGGTGTGACAGGAAATAGTTTGGTAATGTGTGAGTTGGCTTTGACTCATCAAAATGACATGTTTGCAGGTGTGCTTTAACATGTACCAAGTTTAGCTCTGGTCCATTGAAAGTCAATTTCCAGGCTCAGAATTTAACCCACTGTAGCTGAATCTGTTGTACACTTCTACACATGTAAAGGTTTCAACCTTTAATCTAAATTTAAAGATTGCCCCCACCCCTACCCCAATCAGGTTCCAAGGATCCTTTTCAAATGGGGGAAATCTTTGTGAGTTTCGGGACATGGGGGTGGGGGTCTTTGATATCTGAAAATTGTCACCACTGCTCCCAGTCCCAGGGATAGGATATGCAACTGTGATTCTTTTAATATTAAAGCCTTCTCCCCTCATCCCAAGACCTCCAAAGGCTTCTAAAGGTTGAAAGGGCTCCCTAGGGAGTCTCAGAATTTGAGGAGGTGGGGTGAGAAAGTTTAAATTAAAGATTAAACTCTGTATTTGATGGCTTCACCAACTTGTGGCACATGGAGTTGTGCAACAGAACTCCAATCAGTAGTTTTAAAGAATTCACACTGTAGTTCCCTGATATGGTAGACAATTTTGGTAGTTATGTCCAGAGTTCCTGCCATGATTTTTTCAGAAGAAACTCCACTCAGGGAACACCCAAATGAGGCTCCTTTCATGTCCCCAAGAGCTGGGGCAGAGACGAGTACTCAATCCATCCTGCCAACTTGCCAGCCTTCCATCTTCTTAACTACTGAGCCACTGCAGCCCCCTTTTTTTCTGACACATGGTTTGAGATCAAATAAATTGTACAAAAAGGCAGGAAGGAGAAACAGTTCTTCACTGAAGTACCTAAGAGTGATTTAGATTAGCTACATCTGAAGTTAAAATAGTCATGATGACATCCAGTCAAGAAGAAGGAGAACAAGAACATTTTGATAAAGCTTACTTCACTGTAGCCGTGCAGCTTTAACCAGCTTTTAGGGTGTATGAAGTGATTCCTACTGTTGCTGATAACTGTCTAAACTGTCACAATTAGACCTGTCACAAGCCTAGCAAGCTGTAACTGGACTAGACTCTATCCCATATCTGTGCAGAGTTGTGTACCTGCTGTTGTTTTGCACTGGCATAGATCAACCATGACAAATAAATGGAGAAATACAAATTCAACAGTGTGATAGATATACATAATTCCCACATGCTACTTGAGTGATAGTCTTTAAAGTGCCTGAAAACATAATCCAGAGCAGACAAACTGCATTTATGCACATTCATTTAAACCAGGAGTTCTCAACCTTTTAAAGCCAGGGGCCGGGTCATGCTCCCTCAGACAGCTTCGGGGGCCAGACAGCCATTTTGCCCTTCCTCCACCACATGGCACTTCCTGGTGTGGTAGAGGTGGTGGTGGGCCACATGAAATGGTGCCACAGGCCGCATCCAGCCCACAGGGCACAGGTTGAGAATCCCTGATTTAAACTGACTTAAGCATGCCTAGCAATTCAATCTTGTGCATGTCTTCTCAGAAGTAAATTCCATTGAATACACTTAATTTATTATTGTATCTTGTCCTCCTCTTATCACTATTATTGCCATCAGTGTTCAATGTTTAATGTACATAAGAATAAACGCATTCCTGAAGGAGATTACAACCTAAAAAATTGATTTACAGTAAACAAATATGGGAGTGAAAAGTTTTGTGTGGTTACAAATTGTTTAGCTTGTTGACTAAGAAGTTGAGTGATAGGACTTGTCTACACAACTGGGCTAGAGTGGGCTAAATAGAGTTACTAGGAGGTCCAGTGTACCATTTGGCTGATTTTTGCATCCAAATGGCATACACGGCTCAAGCAACCCAATTGGTTCACTTTTTAAAAAAATGTGTATTAGGTATGTGCATTGTATTTTACAAGTCATGTGTATTAGGTATGTTTATAATAAGTATCATCTATTTTCATAGGTATACCTCATACACATACCTAACTTATGATTAAGTGTATACCTAATACACTGCTCTTCAAAGGGCTGGCAGAGTTCCTGCCCATAGTCTAATAAACATACCTAATCTTAAGTATACTTCTTTCCCTTGTTTTAAAGATGGTGAATTAAGCTGTGGGGAGTTTCTTGACTGGCCCATTAAGACAAGACAAAGAAAATATTTTTAGATTTAGGCTTTAGGTTTGTTCCCAGTGATCACACATCCTGGGAATGAACCAAAGAGACTGCTCCTAACTGCAGAAAAAAAGAGAAGCCCCTGAAAGAGGACAAGAAGGTTCAAGTAGTATTACTCAGGGGCAGGCTGGTTCACTCTAGCAAAGATGTTGTCTCAATGCTGTCTTCATGAGCAAACCATCCCATCCCTGCATCTCATAAAAGAGTTTTGTCAGGGATTTTTAAAGTTGTAAGAGAGACAATGTCATAAAGGCAGTGGTGAGGATCAGCAGGTTCGCACCAGTTTGCTAGAACCGGTAGCAGAAATTCTGGCTGGGCTCTCCCATCCAAGTTTTGAAATAAAGTACAGTAAAACATCGGATAACGGTAAAACTTGGTTCCAAAAGTCTTGGTGCTATCTGATTTTTAATGTTATCCGATGCATGTTAAAATCCTATGGGATGCATCAGATAACGTTAAAACTCCATAGAGATACATTGTAACCACACGGGCTTTAGCGGGTGTTATCCGATTCATCCCATAGGATCTTAACGTTATTTGATGCAATTCCCCCCCCAGCCCGATTGCTTAACATTATGCGATTTTAGCGTACAAACATTATCCGAGGTATTACTGTAGTCCTAATTTGGGTGCAACACAGAGCTTTCCCCCTGGCTACACCCAGCATATCACGGCCACAGTGTAGTAGTAAAAAAAATTGGATCCACCACTATATAAAGGTGTTCTGGGAGGAAGTCCCACACATGCTAAGAAGCAAGAGATACAGTCAAACCTCATATAACACTAAAACCTGGTTCCACAGTCTTGATGTTATATGATTTTTAGTGTTATCCGATGCATGTTAAAATCCTATGGGAGCCATAGAGATACATTGTAACCACACAGGCTTTAGCGGTTGTTATCTGAAGCATCCCATAGGATCTTAATGTTATCCGATGCAATTCTTCCTCCCAGATTACTTAATGTTATGCGATTTTCGTGTTATTCGATACTAATGTTATATGAGGTATTACTGTATATGGTGGAGTTAGAACCAGGAAATGTTTGAATGCTGAAAGGTTGTAGAGATGAAAGAGTGAAGAACAGGGATGTATTAAGATATAAACAAGTTGCAAAGTGGATCAAGTCACTAAGACACTGACTGGGAGGCAGAAGGTCAGCAGTTTGATTCCCGAGTACTGCAGGACGGAATGAGCTCCCGTCTTTATCCCAGCTCCTGCCAATCTAGCAGTTTGAAAGCAAGAAATTGCAAGCAGATAAATAGGGACCACTTCGGTGGGACGGTAACAGTGTTCTGTGCACTCTGGTGTCTAGTCATGCCTGCCACATGGGCATGGAAACATCTGCAGACGCGACAGTGCTGGCTCTTCGGCTTTGAAACAGAGATGAGCACTGACCCCTAGAGTCAGAGACGACTGGCCTTTACCTTTAAAGAAAGACAAAGCAATAAGGGAATTTGAAGGCAGAAGAAGAAACCTATGCTTTATCTAGGAGCCATCTGCAATCGGGTTTAAAGATGGTTGTCACATGACTAGACCAACAAGAGAAATAAATTATTTTGACAGCAGAACAGCTTAATATAAATGAGGAAACAGAAGACCAAAGAGAACATGAATGTAGTCACACAGGCAGATGATGAAGAAATAGACCATAGTTTTGAGTAAGAAGTAGAACAAGACAGTTTTTGTTTGTAAACCCTTGCATAATTACCATAAAACTCACAAATGTCTTCATAGTCCTGAACAATTTTATTAGTTCTATTTAAAGAAGTAAAGAATTGTTAAAATACTCCAGTTAAATTAAAAATGCAAGAGATAGTCAATATTCTTGGTGGGGGTAGAGTGGGGAATCCCACAGAAAAATCCAATGATCAATATAAAATAGCTGTTTTAAAATTTTAAAACATTTTGTAAAGGAAGCACGCAATTCTGTCTGTACATTTTGCTCCAAAATAAGATTTTCCCCATGCCCTTTATTTTCTAGGAACTGAATATAAAGATACTTTTAAATTAGGTAATTATTTCTATAATTAGTCAGAATAGCCTCAGGAGCAAGTCTGCTTGAAACACTGAACTTAGAAATAAAGATGACAGGGCCTTTCACTGTCACTATGAAACAATTGCCAATTATTGACAGCAATAAGGCTTGGTTTCTACCTTCTGTGCAATATATTCAATTATATACTCAAAAATGCAGTGTTGCTAGTGGACAGTTACTGTCTTCCCATCCCATCCTGTCTCGTCGCCCCCCCCCCCCCCCGCAAGCATTTTTCATATTACCCATCTTAACATTTAATTCTGTGTTTTAATTGGAAGCTCAAAAAGCAAGCCAAATGATCAGTGAAGGTGTTGTTTCTGTAATACATCTCAGGCTTCTCAGTTGTATTCAAGACATACTCAAGGTCAAAGGTTATATTTATTGTTTGACAAGTTAAAAAGCTAGTGAAAGAGATTGTCATAGATATCCAGATTATCTCTGCACTTACAAACTGTCAGGTGATCTGCTTATTTTCACCTTGATTGGTTCTTCCAGTACAAAATATCTCTAAGCATGTTTACAAGGAGCATTTCTGCCACCTTTATTTCATGCTAGATTTCATTTAAGAACACTGCTTTAATGTGGTTTTCCTGTGTAGAATTATGTAATGCTTTTTACCAAGGTGCATAGAGTATATGACTTTGAAGAGCTGTATTGTCCCTGTTCATTAAAGTGTAAATGAGATCCCCCACCCCCACCCTCTTTACTTCCAGGCTTGCACCCTGCTAAATAAAATAGTTCAATCATCAACTGGGAAATCTTACTAATATTGACGTATGTGAAACACATCACACACGCCCATCTGCCGAGGGGAAAAATTATATTTTGTTAATGCACAAGATGTTTGACTGGCAGATGATAATAAGCATTACTACTTTCTTGAATTACTGTGCCACTTAAAAGGAAAGGAAGTGATAATGCCTTGAGGTTTATAAATGTAATAACACAAATGAATGCATAGAAGTGTGAAATTTGCCAGCAAGCATTTCTTCATACAACAAAATATAGTTGAAGCTTTTTCTACTTATTTTAAAAGATGTGTTAAATATTCTATTTATAGAATGCAATGATATTTCTTTCTAAGACCCCCCTCCCATATTCTAGATTCCTTTTTTAGTGAACCATTATTACATTAGACAAAGTGTCAGTGTCAAAGATATGAGCTAGTTGTTGCCACCTGTTCACTTGCTCACAACAGAGAGCAAGCAAAGATGGGGAAAGCACAGCCTAATTGCCCATTTGCACACAGTTTTCTTGTTATCTAGATACCATGGTTAAAGAGTAATCATGAACTGGTAGAATCCAAAACAGCAGTAGATGAGTTGACAAATAAATAGTGGTGCTCTTCTATGGTATATTTATAAGAGAGAAATATAGTTCTATAGGAGTGCAAACTACACAGCTAAGGAAATGGGAATTCACTTACTGTGAAGTCACACTGGGCAATTTGAGTTTCTTCAATTTAAGTGGCCACACAGGGAGACAATAGAAGCTTTGTTATGGCAGCATAATTGCAGTGCTATTGAAGTACCTGTAGGAGGCATACTCCAAAGGAATTGCCTTAACAAGCTTCTCTCCTGTCATTTCCTCCTGCCTTGCTGTCTTTGCAAACTGTTGGTAAGCTGTTAGAAAGAAAGGCTTTACTCATCCTTAGTTGAAAAAAAGGAAAATCTTGCTGAGACCTTTGAGAGGCTTTGCTTCACCCTTGCTGTTAAACAAAAAATAATAATGTTCCTGACTGTGTACCTACCCTCCTCTTTCTGCATCAGTAGAGGCAGTCACGTCTCCGGAATGAATGTGAATTTATTACTTGTTTAAAAAAGTAGAAGCTTGAGTGGTTGAGGGGAAAACTATTGATTTGGGGATGGCTAATTCACATTTCCCTTTGTGTCACGTGATCAACAACTATAATAACAAAACATGAACTATTCAAACCCATTAATTTTCTTTGTGTTTTTCCAAGTGTAACTACATCCTAAGGCAATACATACTCAAATACCAGGCACTGGAAACAAAATGAAGACAAACAGTGCCATTCTTATGAATGCCTAGGAGTATATTGTTCGGTGTCAGAGATTACTCTGGTTTGAAAGGATTTTTGCAGGGACACTCAAATGAGGCTCCTTTCATGTCCCCCATAGTGAAGCTCTCAGGGAATCGACTGATTTCCTATTATTAGTGACAGAATAGCTGAAATCCTATTGAGCTGATACACATATAACTCAAGATTACATAAGCAATAGCTGCTATAACACCAAGACTATTAATAACACTTTTTCACGGGCACATTATTGCAATAGTAACCATGTGATTGATTATGCAATCAACTTGCACAGTTCTTTTCACAGCTGGTAAATTTACACTTGTGTTACTTTACATTCAACCATGACATACAGGATTCTAGCCTATATTGTATTGAATGGATAATACATAGATCCTAGTCTAAACATTTTTTTCAAAACCTGGATTAAATAAATAAAACTCTCTGTGATGTTGTCTATATTTGTAAGGGGTGGGGAGTGGGAAGATTTGTCCAAGTGAAGTATTAGGGAGTAAATACTGTATATACTCAAGTAGAAGTCTAGTTTTTAGCCCCCAAAATGAGGTTCAAAAAGTGGACTCAACTTATACTCAAGTCAACAGCTCAGAGCGTCCCAAAACTGTGGTGGTTCAAATTCAAACATACAGTAAAAAACAACACTATCACTACCATAAAAACTCAAAAACATACCCACACAAATGTGTAGATTAATTAATGTTACCATATTTTCATGTATTTTAATTATTAAAAGTCGCTAGGAGCTGCTGTATTTTCCACCCCCGACTTATATCCGGGTCAATCTGTTTTCTTAGTTTTAGAGGTCCAAATTAGGTACCTCGACGTATTCGGGACGACTTATAGTCGAGTATATACAATAATAGTAATCTTTAGGTCAAATGGAAGTCTCTTCGGAAAAATTGCAATACAGACATACAGATGACTTTGTAACATACAAAACCTTTATGACAGATCTATTAATTTAGCGATAGTATATAATAGAATCTCACTCCTAAAATGAGTAATTTAGTGCTCAGCTGCAAATGTCAACTTTTAACAGTTAAATGTGAAAGGAGCTAATCATAATTGCTAGAATTGCAATGTACCTATTTTATGAAAGAAAGTTGAACCACCAAGTGTAGAATTAATCTTTGAAAAGAGTATGTTGAGCTGTCCTATTTTTTCGATTATGGCAATAAAACAAAATGATATTTTCTGAAATACCATCTAGGCATCAAAAAAGTAGTATCATGAAGCAAACAATAAGTGATTGCTGGTAACAAGTCATGGACAATTCAGAGGTTTCTACAGAAAAGAAAAACCATTAAGTCACCAAAAAGGATGGGCTGTTCTGGTCTTAAAACTAATGATACAAGAACAGGGTCAGAACATTAAATATTGGTTATGTCTCATGTGTATTTTGTTTTAAATTTCTAACCTCAGCCTGTAATTCCTCTGTTGAAACCCAGCTACTGTATATTTGTTCAGTTCCAAAGGTGCTATACTATGTAAGGTATATCTTCTTGGAATTACATATGTATTAATTGGGCTTCAAGAATCTCCAAGGCAACCTTGGAATGTAGATTAAACATTTTTGCAGTTAATAAAAATAACATCATTTTGTTGAATAAAACTCAAGTGACTCAGGAATTGTATAAAACCAGAAAAAGATTAAACTGTAACAGCAGGGTGTAAAGTTAGAACAATTAAAAGACAAAATAAGAAAGCTTTGAGTATTAGCATAAGGACTATAAGACAGGCTTTTCATTGTGGATGTCAAATAATAAACAGGAGTATTCAAAGTAAATTCTGAAACTAACAATCCACTCTATGCCTTCTCATAAATTATTTTCCCCGAATTAAATGTGGTCTGTTTTCAGAAAGGTGTGTAGAGGATTGCGATTTACCACCAAGTAAGTGAATTTCATAGATTTAGGCTACCTCTTCACTCTTTTCTGGCTTGACATAGACCAGAAACATTCCAAATATTTAATGCTATGATTATTTTCTGTGTTTATTCTTCATTTTATTTATCTGAAAATAATTATGTACTGCTTTTCAACCAGTATAGTCCCATGACGTAGACATGAAAGGGATAATCAAATGGAAGAAAAATATCCCAATAAAAGCCAACTATTAAAAGCAGCAACTATTATGTCTATTTTAGAGGTCGTGAAACTAAGAGGGATATATGTTACTCTGTTTCTGTAAGGCTATGTGCCATCAAAGACAAGAGTAAAACTCTGGTTTTATAATTCCAATCCCTGCTGTGATCAGTGAACAACATTCCTTCCCTGTCAAGACTAATCACAAACATATTTAAAACAAAATGTTAGTTTGAGCTTCCAAATCCTATTATTCCAACCTCAATAAACATTTTGGCAAACATAGTAAATGTTGGATCAAGAGTTGTACATGAACAACACAAAATTGTATCACATCAGTTCCTCACTGTACTGCACTTTGACAAATCAATAGGAAGGTTAATAACACAGAAGAAATAATTATTTGGCATTGTTCCTAAAGCTATCAGATGTACTCAAAAATTAAGGGTGACTTTTTGCCATACACAGTGCTGAATGATAAAGAAGATTGAGGAAGCTGAATAGCTTATGAAACGTGAATGAAAGGAAAAATGTAAATATTTATTTTACTGTTGTTTCAGTAGTTGAGAAGATGGCTGGAAACCATTAAGAAATGGGTCATGCTTTCCTTTCAAGAATGTTTTGTGAGGTCTTGCAGTGCAATCTGCATCAGATAAGCTTGATCCCGGGGGATTACTAAAATATTTTACACACATGAGAAAGCTATTAACATAGTCTTGACACAGCAAAGTATTAACAATCAGAAAGTTTAGGAAAATCAAAGTCTTGTTATAACACTAGTTTAAGTTATAATTATCCATAGGTAAAGCCTTTGTAGAATATTAGTTATTTTATGTTTAAATTTTGGAGGATACATTTGAACAGACATTTGTCTTTTAAGAATATGAAACATATTTGGTTTGATCTCTATTGTGAATATATTGTCTGTGTCTATTTTAATAGTATTAATAGCATTCATACAACTTTTTTTTGGTAATCACAAATTAGCTGGCTGGATAGTTCAATAGCTCAGTGAACTGGGTATTTTGTGGCAGAGCCAGAAGTCAGGAGTTCAATTCTCCACTGTGAAAAGAACTAACCTGTGCAGCTATGGATCAGGTGCAGTATCCAAGAGTAACTCCAGAAAGAGGAAACAGTAATTTGAATAGTCTACATCTAGAAAACCTGGGGAGTGTTTCCTTAAGTCAAATTTGACTGGATGGCATGCTGTTATTATTTTAAAAACAAATTACAAAATTAGAGCATATAAAAATAGATAGTTAGTTGCCTTCCAAATCCTAATATTTTGAACTCAATAAACATTTTGACGAACATCATAAATGCTAGATCAAGAGTTGTATGTGAACATCATAAAATTGTATCACATCAATTCATTGCCCTATTTACAAAAAGAAATGTGTTAAGATGTTCTGAACATATAATCATTTTCTGGAAGAAATAAGGGGGGATTAAAAGCGTAAGAAAGGTAAAAGTCTACCTTGCTCGACAGCAAGTCATATCTGACTCTACGGTACAGTGATTTCTATTTACAGCCCATGAGCTAGTGTTTAAAATACAGTACAGTACTTTTGTTTTTATTAATTTTACTGGGAAGCATAGGGAATAATCTATCCCAAGGGTTCCCAACCTAGGGCCTGTGGGCCGCATCCGGCCCATGATGCCATTTCATGTTGCCACCACACCCTTCCAAGGGCATTTGAGAAACAAAATAGCCACCCCTTTGAAGCTATTGGGACAAAATGGCCATCCCTATCGTGCAGGCAGGGCAAAATGGCCATCTAGTCTTTGAAGCTAACTGAGAGAGCATGACCCGACCCATGGCTTGAAAAGGTTGGGAATCCCTGTAAAATACAGAAATGTAACTCTCTTTGGCAGAGGATGGAAGGGATGGAGGAACAAGAGGGAATTCCATGTGAAGCAATGAGAGAGCTAGATTCAGTGTGGATCTTTATTATTACTTGCAGACTTTCCAGTATTGTTTTTAATCAAGATTTTATACAGACTGATAATTCTTTTTTTAATCATTATTCTTTATTCATGTTACTCATTTGTTATCTAAATGATGTTATATAATAATTATGAATTACCCCAGTGTAGATGAGTAACCATAGCAAGAAAAATTATCCAACAATTATGAGAAAAGAATCAAAGTCCTTCTTGTGTTTCTTAAATTTTCGTGAAAGAGGCTAGTCCAGTGACACTCAGAAAACATAAAGGGATAAGGTATCTCTAGGTTGGGGAAAAAAGCAAGTATGTGAGTAGATTTGCCATTATTTTCATAGCAGACTTAGAAACATTTTTCAAGCAAAAGCACAGAAAATAAGAGGGAAATAAGATTTTATCTAATGCAATTCTTTAATTGCTTGCTTTATTTATTTATTTGTTTGTTTATTATTTAGACTTATATCGCCATCCACTCGCCATGGTGACTCAATCACACTACAATCACAGTTGCAACATTATAACTAAAATCAATAAACTTAAACAACTAAAATACACCTTATTAAAAACATCCTTAGACAATTAAACTAAGAACCCCAGATGGTGAGTTATTTAGAGTAGTCATATGAGCCAGCGTGGGGGGGGGGGATGCTCCCATCGCAGCACCCCACATCCCCAGGGCCAGCCAAATCTTCAGGCCTTTCCTGAATGCTAACAATTCTGATAGGATGTGGAGGTCAGTCAGCAGGAGGTCCCAAAGGGCTGGAGCGGCCACCGAAAAAGGCCCTCTGTCTGGTGCAAGAGAGGTATGCCTCTCTAACAGTTGGTACCCTTAGAGAGCCCCTCTGATCTGCTCTAGTAGGATGGGCTAATATCCTTGGGGTGACACCATCTCTTAAGTAACCTGGCCCATTACCATGTAGGGCTTTAAAGGTAATAATCAGCACCTTGAATTGCACCCAGAGGCACACTGGTAGTCAATGCAGCCCCTGCAGCAAGGGTGAGGCATGGTCACAACAACCACACTTCATCACCATGTAGGCCACCACGTTCTGCACCAGCTGCAGCCTCTGAATGGTCATAAAGGCCAGCCTCATGTAGAGCGCATTGCAATAATCTAACCGGGAGATGACCAGTGACCATGAGCAAGGAGTCCCAGTCCAGGAACAAGGATAACTGGCAAATCACTCAAACTTGAGCAAAAGCCCTTCTGGCTACAACTGCCACCTGCTCCTCAGGAGTCGTGAGTCCAGGAGAACTCCTAGATTATGCACCGGGTCTGTCTGGGGCAAAACAAATCCATCCAGTACCAAAGCTGGCAATTCCCTAGATAACACAGGGCCCCTTATCCACAACCACTCAGTCATTCAGTTGCAGCCCATTGTCCCCCATCCAGACCCTCACAGCCTCCAGGCACCTGGATCACCACAGGCTGAAATGTAAAATTGAGTATCATCAGCATACTGATGATACTTCACCCCATAGGAATGGCTTCAAGTAGATGTTGAACAGGAGGGGCGAGAGTACTGGGCCCTGTGGCACCCCACATGTGAGGGACCTCGGGCTGGACCTCTAGCTCTCCAACCACACAGACTGTGTTCAGCCCCTCAGGAAGGAAGAAAACTAGGACCACACCATGCCCTGTATCCCAAACCCTCAGAGCCAATCCAGAAGGATACCGTGATTGGAGGTATTGAATGCCCCTGAGAGGTCAAGAAGAGCAAGGATGGCCGGGTTACCTCCATCCCCTGCCAGAGATCATCCATAAGTGCAACCAATGTAGTCTTGGTACCATATCTGGGCCTGAATCCTGAATGAAAATGGTCCAGATAATCCACTTTATCCAGGACACCCTGGAGTTGCCGCGCCTCTTTGTTCTCCACTACCTTCCCCAAAAAGGGGAGGTTGGATACTGGATGACAGTTAGCTGGTATTGTTGGGTCAAGCAATGGTTTCTTAAGGAGGGGATGCACAAGCATATGTTTCAAAGGTACCAGGAATGCACCCTCTCCAAGAGAGGGATTAATCACTGCTCCGACCCAACTTTCTGTCACCCCCTGGTTGCCTTAACCAACCATTAGGGGCAGGGATCTAACAAACAGGCAGTAGCATAAACAGATCCAAGGATCCTGTCCACTTCCTCAGGGACAACTGGATCAAACCGATCCCAGATAACATGGCTAGACTGTGCTTCTGTTAACCCCCGCATCTTAGTGTTAACTGTGAACAAATCTGAACAATTTTCTCTGTCAGATAATCAGCAAAATCATCAGCACGCTCCTGCCACCCAGACTCTGGTCCCCCTCTACTGAGGAGGGACCCAGTCACTCAGAAAAGGGCTACTGGACGGTTATCTGCAGAGGCAATAAGGGACATATATGGTGTGTCATTGTAGCACACTGTAATAGTTGTAGAAAGCTGTAGCAATAGGAAGAGTTCTAAACCTTATTTCCTTTCCTACTAACAATGGTGAAAATGAGTTTTCCCTTCTTCCCTCAAACCACCTAAGAATGTTTCCTTAAATGAAAATTAGATATATTTGGTAGTAGTTGCTATCTTTTCAAAGTTTGCACATATTTAAGGATTTCTGTGTAAGATCACTGAACATCCAAAGGCCTTCTGTGTAAGATCTTTTAATTATGAAATGTGTATGGCAAAATATTGTTCATCAACAGAATTCACAGTTCATTAGCTATGTCATTATAATGAATGACATGAAGAAAGTTACTTTGGTTTGAAAGCATTTGAAATGTAAGGTAGGGCTATATTTCCAGGAAAATAGCACAGTATTATAACTGGAGGTCTTTCTTTTGTTATAATCGTTTCATGTTGGTCACACAGATCTGCTGTATACTTTTTTGCAGTCTAAAGAGACTACAATATTACAGAATTAACTATCCATACTGAACTGATAAATGTCATATGTCACGAATCCTTGGATCTGTTTACGCTACTGTCTGAAGGGTGTAGTAGACTATAAGTCTGATAATATATATTTTTTAAAAAAATTCCTTTATAGTTTTATAAAGTGACACTTTTTTTCTTTTTACAGCCCATTGGTGCTTTGAACCCAAAGAGAGCGGTCTTTTATGCAGAACGCTATGAAACATGGGAAGATGACCAGACTCCACCTTATCATTATAACACTCATTATTCAACATCTACATGTACATTAACCTGGCTTGTTCGCATTGTAAGTATTTTTGCCTCCTCTCTTGAAAAGTTCAAACTTGATTATCATGGCATTATTTATTATTTAGGTAGTTAAAATGTTTATATCCTGCCTTTCTTTTCAAGAGGACCTAAGGTAGCTTATACTGCTAAAACAATGACTTAAATAAATTAATCAGCAGTTTTATTTTTAGGACATCCCTTGCCTCTCCCTCAGTTACCTGCCTGTTACGGAGAAAAAGATTGAATGGAAAGAAAAGTCTTTGCTTACTTGCAGGAGGACAGAAAAGAGGTGGCCAAACTGGCTTCCTGTGGAAGGGGAAATGTGACCATTGTGTATCCCCAGGACACAGAAACTTGCAAAAATCATCATCAGTGCTATATTCGCTACTACAGCCTTATGGATGAGGTCCCATTGCTTGGGGGTTAATGACTGAAGTGAAATGATAGTGACCCAAGTAGATCATTAATGTGACAAATCCGAAGAATAGTCTGGTGCTCCATGACAGCCATAATTTCCTCGGTATCAATCAATCTTTATTATAGTCCAAGATCAACATAGTGCAGCAAAAAGAGCAAAAGTTAAAATGAGAGTACTGTACTTAAAATATATTTTAAAAAGTAGCATTTCTGCTCAGTGTTAAAGATTAGTAAAATTGGTTTTTAAGATTAATAGTGTTACATCTGTAAAAAGGCTTGCGACAAAAAGACCACACTGTGTAGAGAATGCTGTGCCCTAGTTCCTGAAATGGGGGAATGCTGTGCCCTAGTTCCTGAAATGGGAATACCATGCCGAGACAGTAGGAACTCATACACATGTTTGTTTAGTTTTCCAAATTTTGTCATATTCTAGATTAAATAATTTAATTTAATTTATTACTAAGCCTATGGTGTAGTGCTAGTGGTTTATTTAGCTAGTGGTTTATTTAGCCAGGAGTGTTCTTCTGATCTTACACACCACAGCACAGAACCTAGCAGTATTATGGGTGATGATGAGGCCTTCATCAGATAACAGCCAGTGGGTTTCGTATGCTGTTTGTCTGGCCAGGATACTTGTGGAGCAGTGAAGATATGAACTTGTTCTGGATGTTTCTATAAAAACGGCAGCTGCAGAGAACATGTTCTATGGTTTCGATTTATCCAGTGTCACATTTCCTGAGTATGTATTCAGTGTGAGTAAACAAGGCATAAAAACATTTTTAAAAGAAAAATATTTACTGAAGAAAGAAAATGATGACAGAAGAGTAGAACATTTAAAGGACCACAAGGAAATAATGGCAAGTAACCTGTTGTGTGATGTCACTGGCAATGGTAGATTGGTGATAATTAAAGAGTTCATTTTTCACTTTTGGAATGTGCATGATTCATAGAAAATGATAGCATTGGGTCTCCTGACATTGAAAAAGGAACTGTTTAATTTACAGCAACATGTTGTGAACAATAATGTGACTTCTCTTGCTCCAGTGGAGCCATGCAACAGAATGCTGGCCATCAGATTTTAATAATAGTAGTATCAGAGAGCTGCTCTTTATTATAATTGTAAAGAGCAGCAAAGATGACTAGGCCAAAAAAATCTAATACTCCACCAATGTAAGTGGCTACACAAGCTGGGCTAGGTTTTAAGACGAGAGCAAGCTGAAATATTGAAATGGCTATGAAACTTCAAGTCCAACCAGTGGTGGGATTCAGGAGGTTCACACCAGTTCACAAGAACCGGTAGCAGAAATTCTGGCTGGCTGAAATAAAGTAGTCCTAATTCAGGTGCAACGCAGGGCTTTCCTCCTTGCCATGCCTACCATACCATGCCCAGACAGTAGGAACTCATACACATGTTTGTTTAGTTTTCCAAATTTTGTCATATTCTAGATTAAATAATTTAATCAAAATACATTTTCAAGTGAACTATTTAAATGCAACTCTTTTGTACAACTTTTAAAAACATTTTCAGATTTTAGTATGAATTTACACAGAGACGACACCCGTTATAGAGATTTACGCAGTTAGTGATGAGCTGCTGAGATTAAGACACATTTACCAGAATCAAAGAGAAGTGAAAACAGACATTTAGCCAAACATATGCATTGTTGCGCCAACAGACCCAAAATACCTTTACCTGAATGTTATTTTACAGTATGAACTAACCTTTTTAAAGCTAAAGAATATCAGAGGAAGGCACCCAATGCATCTTTATAAACTTTTAAAAATCATTTTTTCAAAGGGAAAAGGGCTTTTTAGTAATATGGTGAGTCTATATGATAAATGTAGAAAAGCCCAAGCATCGCTATTTAGGATTAAAAATCCAAAAGATAGACACCATTCATTGGTATAATGGGGCACCCTGTAGTGTTCAGCTGTGAAAGGCTTAATCCTTCGTTATGAATCTTCTTGCTTTTTGTGATTGTCTGAGACTCTTAAATAATGTTGTCATGGAATTTAGGATTATGCTTTAACATAATTTACTATAATTACATTTTCATACGGCTTTTTTAATCCTCAGTGGCCTCTGATTTAGAATATCAGCTTTTACCAATAAGCAGCTTCAAAATAGTTTTTGAATAAAAGTAAAGGTGCCTAGGATTTCCTTGTATCTTTTATGCATCATGATTCAAGTTTTCATGTATCATGATACAAGTTTTAGGATTTGTGTTTTACCTAGCAGTGAGATTGTTTAACTCAGATTTGTTGTGTATATCATGATTATAACATAAAGCTTCACTAACACCAATATTTAGTTGATGTCCCTCTGTCTAGTTAACTACAGTTAATGTTCCTCAGTTAATATGTCCCTCTGTCTAATTAACTACATCCATGTTAGACATCAGCAGTCATTCCCCCATTTCAGGAACTAGGGCATAGCATTCTCTACCACAGTGTGGTCTTTTTGTCGCAAGCCTTTTTACAGATGTAAGATTGAGCATCTTGCTATTTCTGTCCATCAGTAGACATTGTATATATTGTTTACTTCATACATTATGAAGAGGAATATAGTTTGAAATATGTATGCATATTTGCTACATATTGTTAATTACATGTACTGATATATCAAATCATCCACTTCAATAGAAAACACAGATGGGTGTATCTACTGCCTTGAAAAGCAGTAAAGGAAATGTTTAAACAAATTAATTAATTACATTGTAAAACTGGGACTAATTAATGCTTCTTCCAAAGTACAAAAAATATCCTAAAAATAAAACTTAATGAGCTACACACAAAACAATGCACAAAAATTTACTAGAAAGAATGCAGTCTTAACCAAGCATGCTCAGTTGGCATAAACCACATACTGAGCATATCAGGACTTTAAAGACTAACTGCTATATTTTTATTGAGCTTTTGTGGATCAAGTCCACATCTTCAGACATAGGAATGAAAATACTGAGCATGTAACAGATGGAATGACCCTAAATTTTAATAATATATTTCAAAATAATGACTAGAATTATATTGGTTAGTTTATTTGTTGTTTAGTCACACAGGCTCCGCTGTCATCTGCCATCCTCCGTAGTCCACCCAGATCTGTGCCCTCTCATCCTCTGCCTCCCCCTTCTCATTTCATCTTCAATCTTTCCTAGCATCAGGGCCTTGTTTAGTGAGTCCTCCTTTCTCATTTGGTGGCTGAGTGTCAGCGTCAGCATTTGTCCTTCCAGGGAGCAGTCAGGGTTGATTTTCTTTAGGATTGACTGATTTGATCCTCCTACAGTCCAGGAGACTGTCAAAAGTCTTCTCCAGCACCACAGTTAAAGACATCTATTCTGTGGTCAGCCTTCCTTATGGTCTAGCTCTCACAGCCATACATTACTAATGGGAAGACCATTGCCTTAACTATGCAGACTTTTGCTGGCAGCTACTTAGGTTTGCCATAGCTTGCCTCCCAATAAGTGTCTTTTTTTTTCATGGCTGAAGTCACTCTCTGCAGTGATCTTAGATCCCAAGAAGGTAAAATCTGTCACTACTTCCAATGCTATTCTTTCTATTTGCTAGTGGGTGATGGAGCCATATGCCATGATCTTGAGGGGTTTTTGATGTTGAGTTTCAAGCCAGCTTTTGCACTCTCCATTAGGTTTTCTTCACTTTCTGCCATTAGGGTAGTGTTATCTCTGTATCTCAGGTTGTTGATATTTCTGCCAGCAATCTTAATTCTGGCTTGTGCTTCATCTAGCTGTATTATCGATTATATACTCTGGATATAAATTAAATAATCAGAGTGGTAATATACAGTCTTGTTATACTCCTTTTCCTATTCTAAACCGATCAGTAGTTCCGTATCCGGTCCTAACTGTTGCTTCTTGACCCACATACAGATTTCTCCAAAGACAGGTGAGGTTGTTTGGTACTCCCATCTCTTTAAGGACTTGTCACAGTTTATTGTGATCCACACAAACAAAGGCTTTAGTGTAAATAAAGCAGTAGATGCTTTTCTGGTACTCCCTTGCTTTCTCCACAATTCAGTGGATGTTGGCAATTTGATTTCTTGCTCCCCTGCATCTTTGAAACCCAGCTTGTACTTCTGGATGTTCTTTATGCATGTACTGCTGAAGTCTAGCTTGTAGTATCTTGAGCATGATCATGCTAACATGTGAGATTAATGCAATTGTATGATAATTTGAACATTCTTTGACATTGATCTTCTTTGTAATTGGAACATAGACTGACCTTTTTCAATCCTTTGGCCACTGCTGTGTTTTCCAAATCTGCTGGCATATTGAGAGCAACACTTTAATTGGATCTTCTTTTAGGGCTGTAAATAGCTCAACTGGAATACCATCATCTCCACTGACTTTGTGTTAGCAATACTTTCTAGGGCCCTCTTGGCTTCATGCTCCAGGATGTCTGGCTTAAGGTCAGCAATCACACCATCATGGTTGTCAGGGTCATTAAGGTTCTTTTTGTAGAGTTCTTCTGTGTATTCTTGCCATCTTTTCCTAATCTCTTCTGCATCTGTTAGGTCCGTACCATTTTTCTCCTTTATCATGGCCATTTTTGCTTGATATATTCCATTAATTTCTCCAATTATCTTGAAAAGATCTCTAGTCCTACTCTTTCTGGTGTTTTTCTTTATTACTTTGCACTGATCATTTAAGAAGGCCTCCTTACTTCTCCTTGCTGTTTTATGGAATTCTGCATTCAGTTGGATGAATCTTTCTCTTTCGTAAACTGCAGCAGCAAATCACTAATACTTAATGAGTTGTTGGTTGTATCCCTTGTTAAGCATCAGCTTATGCAACTGATGCATGACAAGTAATACAAGTGACAACCTACTAACTAGCAGCAATTTGAAGCAGCATTCTGCAGCATTAGACTTACATCAGCCTAACTTGCTAATAGGATTCTGGTCAGGGTTTTTAGTAATTTCTTATCAATGATTTAGCCTTTTTGTATCAGGAAACAAAACCAATGAATCCCACTAGACAGGTTACTCAACTGATCTTGGTGAAGATTTACCTTTACTGAAGATCTGGAGTTCTTTAACTTGGAAAATTCATATGCAGTAACAGTCCTGTTAAAAAGGCAATAGAGACAATAAATTGATTTGTTTCTGCTAGCTCAGGAGACAATTAGCAAAATTTGTTGTTTGCACTATCAGCCTCTTGAATCACCTGTTCTCTTAAAGCATGAGTGCCCAACGTAGGCCCGTAGGCTGGGTCCGGCCCACAGTGCCATTTCATGTGCCCCCCACCCCTCTAAGGGCTTTTGAGAAACAAAATGGCCACCCCTTTAAGCTGTTGGGACAAAATGGCAAAAAAAACATTGTGCAAGCAATGCAAAATGGCCATCCGGCCCTTGAAGCTGACTGAGAGAGCATGACCCGGACCTCGGCTTCAAAACGTTGGGAACCCCTGTCTTGAAGAGTCAAGAAGGATACAGTAGTTGAATGTTTCAATTTTGTTTGGTAAAGCATACTTTTTGGAGCAGATAAAAGAAGAGTTCTCTTTACAATGAGCTGAACCCATACTAGAATTGATCATATTATATAAAGTAGATTAGCTTACTCTTTATTTTATATAAAGTAGCTTTACTACTGCCAAAATCAAGCTCAAGCATTTCCAAATCCTATTCAGTGGAAGAGTTATGTACATTCTCAAATGTGTCTTGTTGAAACCATGTGTGTGTGCACACGTGCGTGTGTGTGTGTGTGTGTGTTTTAGGGCAGGGGAAATCTTCAAAGACACTGTGGAGCCCTTACTTCACAGTGTGTAGGATTTTTACTCACTAAAACCACCTCCCATTACACCCCACCTCTCTGCAAAACCGCCGTCAGGCATTACTTTGCGGAGGGCAGACTGTCTGTTAAAACCCCTCCTCCAATTTGGTTACTTGCCCTCCTCCTCTATGCCTCTGGCTGCCCTCTCTGCAGTCTCTCCACATGTCTAAGTTCCAAGATGACCCCGGGTGCATAATTGGACATCGCGACCCAGGTAGTCTCCCTGCTCAACATCTCACCAATGATGTCTTCCAGAGACTGTAATCGAAACTGCCTCTGCAAAATTTCCCGGTGTGTGTGTGTGTGTGTGTGCGCGCGCGCGCACGTGCATGTGTGCATGCGTGCATGCATGCACATACTTGCTTTATTATTATTTTATTTTAAATTTTGCTGGTACATCTCTTTTTATAAGGCCTGAGAGATAGCTGGGCATATGTAATTCTCTCTCTGCTGTTTCTGCAATGTACTTTATAATAAATGGAAAGTTATCCAGTCCCACCAACAATTACAATGCAGCTACACCAATAAAATAAAGTACAGTACAGTATCACCAGACTCTTTCGAAAGCTTACATGTGTAAAATAGATTGTCCTGCACCAATCTCTGGGAGAGAATAGTCTAAAAGTACAGCTGGCACCTCATTTCATTGTAATCCTTCTATTCTAGGATTCAGATTCTTTTGGTCTATAATGTAGCTCATTAGTAGTGATAGTTATAGCTAGAGATTAGGAGTATGCAATGCATTATAATAATATACTGGTTAATTCTTCATTAATGTTCTCCTTAATTAATTTTAAATAGTAATCCTAGAAGGCATTTGAATTAGGAAATTTGTATAATCTCATTGCTCGTTATTAGACACACATCTATATACACATATGTATATTTTGGTGGTAGGAACCCTTTACTACATTCTTCCTCAATGCAAATGATGGAAAATTTGATCATCCAGATCGAACCTTCTCTTCAGTGGCAAGATCTTGGAGAAATAGCCAAAGAGATACTTCAGATGTGAAGGTAAGAACAATGTTTTCCACACATGCATGTAAAATAGTTGAGTAAGTACTAATAGTGTTATGTATCATAATAAATCTTTGTCTTTTTTTATTCTGATGTTTTGTTTCATATAAAAGCAAAAAGGGGAAATGCCGTTGGGTGTCACTGTTTTAAAAAGTACCATTTTACATACTGTTGAAAACAAAGAGTATTCTAGAAAAAATATTTCCTGAGGTGAAAACAAAAAGAAAAAGTACTCTAATTTAGAGCAAATAATTGAAACATACAGAAAACCTCAATAAATTGTTATTTCATACTATTCGCTCTATATTTAGCCTATTCCACAAACACAGCTAGATTGGGTTTGACCTTAAAGTGTCATATTGTTATAGCTTCCTGAGCTCTGGCTTTGCATTGCCTGGGGCAATTAATAAAGCATTAATGACAAGACACATCAAAATGTATGCTTTTCCATAAGCCTTAGCTTTTACTTCATTCTGCCTGGGGATATTATTCAACAGAACACATTAGATTAAACTAATATCTACACAATACATAGCAACAGCAGGAGAGCAGGGTAATTTTACAATTGTTACTGTGCACTCATTGTTGCATATAAAGGGTTTTCCTTGTGTACATGGAGAACCAAAATGAACCCTGTGCTCTTTATTTAAAGAAAAAGGATCCTCTCCTGGTTGTGAGTTAGCACAGTATTTCCAAACTCCCTGAAAAATCCTGGTAGTACAACATTGCATTACATTGTAGTTTGAATTTAAATCTGATTATATTATGTTACACAAGGTAAATTATTATGAGACCTCTATGCATATTTCAGATGAGAGAAGATATCTTAAGCCTGTATTTATCCCAGGCTTTGGCTTAGCTTTTTAAAGTACACATTGTCAGAATCTTTTTATAGACACTTGTGGTCTCAAAATCCATTTATACTAATGCTACTAGGAGTTATATTATTTATGTGTTGAATTTCTGCTCTGACTTAGGAGAGAAATAATTGGTTGAAGAAAAAAATGAATGCATAAACTATTATCAGGTCTTTGTATGATTTGGATTTCACTGGAAATCAGTGTCATTTGATACCCAATCAGCATTACAAAGAAAACAGTATTTTGGTGTCTTGAAGAACCACTGTTCATCTTAAGCATTAAATAATTATCTTACATTCCCCTCCCCCCCAAAGATAAAAAACTGACACCTCTGACAATTGTGTCTTTTCTTTTAAAGCAGAATTATATACCAAAATTCAGTATAGGTGAATTCATACATCTTTCTTGAAGCTGAAAGTCCTATTTCACATGTGTGTAGAAACAAGTCTACTTCTGTTTCATTGACTACACTAAGGCCTTTGATTGTGTGAACCACAACAAAATATGGCAAGTAATTAAAGAGATGGGAATACCAGAACACCTTATATGCCTCATGAGAAACCTGTACATGAATCAAGAAGCAACAGTTAGGACAGAATACAGAATGACAGAGTGGTTTGGAATAGGAAAAGGAGTAAGACAAGGCTGCATTTTGTCACCCTGCTTATTCAACTTATACACAGAGCACATAATGTGCAATGCAGGGATGGAGGAATCACAATTTGGGATCAAAATTGCTGGGAGAAACATCAACAACTTGAGATATGCAGATAATACCACCCTAATGGCAGAAAGTGAAGAGGACTTAAAAAAGCTCCTGATGAGGTTGAAAGAAGAAAGTGCAAAAGCTGGCTTGAGACTCAATATAAATAAAACCAAGATAATGGCAACAGGCCCTATCAGTCCCTGGAAAATAGATGGGGAAGAAGTAGAAGCAGTGACAGATTTTACTTTCTTAGGATCAAAGCTCACTGCAGATGGTGATTGCAGCCATGAAATAAATAGGCGACTGATTCTTGGAAGGCAAGCGATGAGAAACCTGGGGAACATAGTGAAAAGTAGAGACATCACATTGCAAACAAAAATTTGCATAGTCAAAGCAATGGTATTCCCGGTGGCAATGTATGGTTGTGAGAGCTGGACCATTAGGAAAGCTGAGCGCAGAAGAATAGATGCCTTTGAAATGTGGTGCTGGAGGAGAGTTTTTAGAGTCCCCTGGACAGCGAGGAGAACAAATAAGTCAATCTTAGAAGAAATTAACCCTGACTGCTTCTTAGAAGGTCAAATAGTAAAGATGAAGCTAAAGTATTTTAGACATCAAATGAGAAGAGAGGATTCGCTTGAGAAAGCCTTGATGCTGGGGTGGAGGGCAAAAGAAGAAGGGGGCGGCCAAAAATGAGATGGCTAGATGGTATTTTAGACACAATGGGCACAGAGCTGAGCGAGTTGAGGCGGATGGTGGAGGACAGAAGTGCCTGGCGGACGGTGGTCCATGGGGT
The DNA here is from genome assembly GCA_030440675.1 of Furcifer pardalis. Lineage (NCBI taxonomy): Eukaryota > Metazoa > Chordata > Lepidosauria > Squamata > Chamaeleonidae > Furcifer > Furcifer pardalis. The sequence continues at coordinate 91,449,411 of CP126895.1, read as the reverse complement.
CGCAAAGGGTCGGAATCGACTATGCGACTGAACAACAAAAAATGTGCAAAAGTGAAGTTCAACCAAGAGGTCATAATTATACATCAGTATTGGTTAAGATACTGAACTTGATGACTGGAAGGTTGGCAGATCAACAGCTCGAGACCCAAGTGCTACACAACAGAGTGTTCTCCCATTGTCTGTCCCAGTTTCTGCCAACCTAGCAGTTTAAAAGCAAGAAATTGCAAGTAGGTCAATAGGTACCACTTTGGGGGCGAAGGTAACAGTATTCAGTGCATTTTGCCATGGAAACGTCTGCAGATGCAGACAACACTGGCTTTTTGGCTGTAAACGAAGATGAGCACTGACCCCCAGAGTCAGACATGACTTGCTTTCAAGCAAGGGAGACCTTGTACTTGACCCCTTCAGAAAAAAACAAAATACAGTACAGTACAACCTTTTTTCATCAGGATTATTTTCCATGCTCATCTATTCCATTGATTTAAATGACTATGGATAAATGAAACATGTGTAAGCTAAGCTATTCAGCTAGAATCATGAAGCTCTGCTCTGCCTGTGGGTGTTTGTTGATTTCTTAGTAATAATAGTTTGGTAGAAATACTACAAGTCCAGTTCTGTGCTCCAGATCATAGATCTCAAGGAAAGTTACAGATGTAGCCTAGAGCAAGATCACATCTTCTCAGGGCTTTGAAGTATTTTTTTTTAGACTACAGTTCCCAGAATCCTACAGCCAACATGGGATTCTATAAATTGTCATCCAAAATGAATCACTTTTTTTGCTCACTTTATTTGTAGAACTAACTTTTAAGGCCATGAAGTAGATTCTGTGTTAAATCAAATGTGATGTTTTCCTTTTCCCTGCTGTGTGGGTAAACAAAATTTTCAGATTTCAGAGAACCTTGTCTCTCTTAATGATGGGATTTACTATAGCAAAATGACATATTAGACAGAAACACAATTGTGACCTACATGGCTTCTTAGCAGAAGCTTCACAACAGTGCACCTTTTCAAATACTTTTTCAAAAATAGGCCTGCTCCTTAACATGCATAAAATGAATTAAAGATATGTCCTGATTGTTACATTCTACAATATATTTCTATTTAAAATATCTTGAAACTGGTTCATATAACAGAATATAACTGACATTAATCTATCTCAGAAAAACAGGTTCTTCTCCATCTCCTCACTATATATTTTCTTTCATTTTCCAGTTATCAGATTGTTTCACATTGAGATAATGAAAACAAAGCTTCAGTAGCTTCAGTAGAAACAATCAGCTGTTTGCCTCTAATAATATCCAATATTCCAATAATGGAATAAATAGCAGCACCCTTTAAGCTTATACAAATGATATTTGTCAGGTTCGCCTGATTGGGGCGGGATAATAAATCTAAATAAATAAAAATTAAAAAAAATATTATTAAACATTATTTTATAGCTAAAACAATAGCCCATTTGAGATCAAATGGCAGACGGGCTTTTGTTGCTACAAGCAGAAGCTATCAAAAAGGGGAGGGGAGTACAATTGTAGCCTCAAGGTTACAGGATCTGCCCTCTTCCTTCTACTGGACCCATGGACACACCTTATTGCTGTGATGGTGAACCTTGGCACTCCAGCTGTTTTTGAACTTCAATTACCAAAAGCCCTGATCAGCAGGAATGCTGACCTGGGTTTCTGGTAATTGAAGTCCAAGAGCACCTGGAGTGCCAAGGTTTGCCATCACAGCATTAAGGTGTGCATCCAAGAAGAGAAAACCAAGAAGAGAAATGAGAGAAATAAAGACAATAACCTGAATGTAGCTTTTCAACAACTGTCATAGAGAGACAAAGAGGACTATTATAATAAGCAGTGCAAAGAAATAGAGGAGAACACAAAAGAAGAAAACTAAGAGATATAAATTTAAATATAAATTTATATTTAAACTATAAATATAAATTTGAAATAATAATAATAATAATAATAATAATAATAATAATAATAATAATAATAATAATAATAATAATAATAATAATAATAATAATAATAATAATAATAATAATAATAATAATAATAATAATAATAATAATAGATCTTTTCCCGAAGATCCAAGAAATTAAAGGGCAATTTATCCATAGATTAGGAATCCTGAATGACTAACAGGGAAGCACACTATCTGACCAGGAGAAATTAAAGAGAAGGTGGAAATGTTAGTACTGTATACTGAAGACTTGAGATAAAAGGATGACAAACTTGCTAGAAGAGGAATCCTAGGGCAAATAATGTACAGTTCTAGAAAGTGGATTGAAAGCTACTAGGAAGAATTAAATCACCAGAAATAAATGTGATACTGATGGAACTATTTCAAGTCACAGAGGCTGAGTCTGTCAAAATCCCAACAAGAATAAACTAAGGAATATTAAAAAAACAAAACACAGACTGGAAATGGACAATAAATATTCCAATCCCCAAGAAAGGTGATGGTCTAACCATTACTGTAACTTCCCGTTCAAGCAAAGTGATGCTCAAGACATTCCAGCAAAGGCTTTTCTTTACATGCAGAGAGAAATGCATGATGTTCAAGCTGCATTCAAAAAAAGGAAGAGGCACTCAAGATCATATTGCAAATTGAGACACAGAGCAGAAATGAAAAGAAATAAGACAGAATTTATAGTAGCAACATTTGAGACTAGTTTTATCACTAGAAGCTGGATTGGAGAGCATTTTAAACTATAGCATTCATATCTAAATTTACATCTATTCCTGTATATACAGAGAGAGAGTACAAAAGAGAGCAGCATATGGGATTTTATACAAATCACATTTTGTTCTCTTTGTATAGCAGTGTATTCTAAAATCTGGCAACACATTGGTGACCATGTTGTTTGTAATGAACCATCATTTTCCTTCCCCATCCCCTTCAACCATAATCCTCAGAACGGAATGGTTTGATACATTGGCTTGAAAATGAACTATGATTTGCACAAATTACATTTTCATCCAGAACCCTGTCAATTGCAAGCAGGGGATAGTTTCCCAAATGCAAATCTCCTCCCCCCCACCCCCAATCTCTAGCATGCTGTAATGAACAAGAAAATAACATAAATCCTTACACAAACTCAGAGAAAGACCCACCCCTTGTGCAGCAGTTTTGTGAGATTGGGATGGGTAAATAGGATTCTGGCCTTCTTCTGTTTGACAAAACCTTTTATTGTAATTTGTAGCAAACTGCCAACAGAATCTTCTCATCCCGTGCAGAATCTTATGTGGAAGAGAAGGTGATGTATCCAAGACTGAGAGTCCATCTTGCTCCTTCCCTTCACAGCAAGCCATAGCATTTGAAAGGGCTGCTGAATTCTCAAATGTAGAATTTATCTCATATGAACAAAAGATGCTCAAAAAAGAGCATTTCATCCCCCCCTCGTTTTGAAAGAATCCAAGCAACATTTTCCTGTTGTAATCAGGAAAAAATTAATATTAGTAGAATAAGCACACCATGACTTGAGAATACTTGTAATGTAGCATCTGAATATTCAATTTTTCCTAGAATTTGCTATTTTTCTTTGCCTTTCCATTTGTGTTACTTTACCATACAAAGGGTACAGAGTTTAAGACTCTAATCTTCCTGAGTGCTGCTTGAACATGTTATATTGCTCTTGGACAAATGTGTCTGGAAAGGTAGCCATGACAAAATGTCATTAAGGTGACAAACTGTAAATTAATACAGATAATGGAGTTTCTTATAACTGAATGACACCTCTCTCCCATAAGGTGAGTGCTAAGTTGATGGATACCAAGGGTTTGTCCTTTTGAAAAAAAGAAATAAATAGGCAGGAGGGGAAATGGAAGCTTTAAAATCTTGCTTTGAATTAAACTGGAAACGTCTGTAGTGGATTGGATTTCAGAGGTAGGCCATAAAACAGTGTGCTTCTGGCAAAACATATTAAACTGAAATGTCAGACTTGAGGCTTACATTAGACAATTATGATTGTGTTAATAGTGATTCTCTGTAGCACCAGGACATACTTTTAACATTTAATTTTTCAACAGCTTGAACTCAGCCCAAGATTGTTAATTAGCAAATGTATTTTGGCAATTATTTCTTCTCCTACAAAGACATAATATATGTAATACTATTAACAAAACTGTTGGGTTTTAGCATTACAATAAACTAAAAATCACTTTTAAAAATGTGAAATGTCTGTAAGGATATTCATTTTTGTCATTTTAAAACTCCTGCTAATTTTATTAAATTGTTACTGTAAATAAACAAACCAATAAACAGACAAACAAATAAACAGCCAAATCCATAGTTAAGCTGATGGTAGGGAAGTGGTGTAATTCACAGCAGCAGATCACAAATAATTAATGAATCTCCATTTAGATACCTCAGTGGGTGTCTGAAAGTGGCTTGGTGTGAAACCAAGAATCCAAGCAAGGACATGTAATTAGTGGTGTTTTGCCAATTTACCACTACACAACAGGATTTGTTGCCAGCATAACTACACAACAGGTTTTGGCCATTAAATAAAGTAAGTTAAGGCTGCAGTCTTGGATACATTCCAGTACTCTCACTAAATTCAGTGGATTTACTTTTGAGTAGCTTTATAAGAAGAACTGGCGTCTGCAAATATTACCTTTGGTCTGTAACTCCCCAATTCTGGAGCCATCATGGACAAAGAGAATTTTAGTCCAAAATATTGCTCAGCTAATAAATCTACATCTGTAAATTTATTGTTGGGCATAAAAGAGATATCTCATTCATACAGAGATAAAGGATGCTTCAAATGTTCCTAGATATAAATAGATCCAAGGAGAAAAGGCTGAAATAAGTCACAACTAGAAAGGCCAATTGAATCGGTGCACCTTACAAAGGCCTGCTCTAGTTGCAACTTCCTACTAGATTTCAACAAAGGTAACACATTTCTAGATAATTACAGTGCAGAAGAATATAAAATAAAATAGTGTTTCAGTTATACCAATTATTTATGTTAATGAAGAATGTCCAAGCAATAGAGAGGAAGCAGACAGAAGTATTTATTATGCTTTGGCTTTTTGAAGTATTTCAATGTTTGTTTTGTTTTGCTTTTGAAATACAGTAAAACCCCTAATTACGAAAAAAGTCCGTTCTGTAGGCTTTTGTTTAAATCGATTTTTATGTAACTTGAAGCAAACCCACAGGGAAATTTTTTTATGTAACTTGAAGCAAACCCATAGGAAAAATGAAAATTTTATGTAAATTGAAGCAAACCCATAGAGAAATGAATTTTTACATAACTCAAAGCAAACCCATAGGAAATTGAATCTTTATGTAACTTGAAGCAAACCCATAGGAAATCGTGTAAATTGGGACATGGTTTTAGCACAAAATCATTATGTAAGTCGAATTTTATGTAACTCGAGGCCTATGTAAGTCAGGGTTTTACTGTACACAGTACAGTATATTCATGCTAACAGACCATATTCATCATGCCACTTTTAACCTGCAAGAAATATAATGTCGGGGGGGGGGGGGTTTGGTTTCCTACTGAACAATGTTCCATGTGCTCCTAGTTAGTATTACCATCTCTTTTAGAGAGTATACCCTCTTATTTATTTTGTATAATTTATAAATATTTTTAAAAATAAAGTGCTCTTCATACTTGGATTTTTTGGCATAATAGCCGTGTTAGTCTGTGGTTCAGGCATATCAGAAAACAAAACAAAATAAACAAAATAAAATAAAATAATAAAAAACACTGTAGCACTTTAAAGACTAACTGCTATATTTTTATTGTTAGCTTTCGTGGACTTGATCCATGAAAGCGAACAATAAAAATATAGCAGTTAGTCTTTAAAGTGCTACAGTATTTTATTATTTTATTTTTATTTTGTTTTGTTTATTTTATTTTGTTTTCTGTTATATTTAAAAATAAAAGCAACTTTAAAAAACCAAGATCAGTATCCAGGGACTAGTTATTAAAAGTCTACCTGGAGAGGAGGGTCTTCAACTGTTGACAGAAGGTTAAAAAGGAGCAAGCTTAGCTAAACTCCCCACAGAAAATAGTCCATAACCTGGGAGCAGCCACAAAATTTTTTGATCTTGTGCTCAGATCAAATGTGCCTATGATGGAAATAGGACCAAGAGAAGGGCCTCCTCTGTAAATCTTAAGAAATGGAATGGCTTATATAGGGAGGTATGATCCTTCATCTAGCTTGGGTCCTTGTCATATGGAGCTTTATAAGTAATAAATGGCACTTTGAATTGGGCCCAGAAATGGAGCAGCAGGCAGTACAGTTGTTTCAACATGGACCCTATAACTGGCCATAGTCAGTACCTGGCAGAAGCATTTTTAACCAGCTGAAGTTTGTGAATTGTCTTCAAAGCCAGCCTCACATGGAGTGTGTTACAGTAATTCAAACAGAATGTAACTAAGGTATGTCTCACTGTAGCTAAATCAGACATCGGCTAGAGAGGTGCATCTCTCAAGCTCTAGAAGGAAGGCCTTCTCTGTGTCCACTCCGACCCTATGGAACCTCCTGCCAATTGAGTTGTGTCTCCGGACAGAGCTGCTGCCCTTCAGAAATTTATTTATTTATTTATTTATTTACCGTATATGCTGGTGTATAAGATGTAAAAAGTCATCTTATACCCCAGCATATACGGTATATCAGCCACTAGTTTAGAACTGAGACAACTTCCTTGGACTTAAATGAAAAGGAGAGAAAGAGATGGGTGTCACGAGCATACGGGTGACACCAAAGCCCCAAACTCCCCTCACAATGGTTTCACATATACAGTCAAACCTCGCATAAAGAGCATTTTGCTTAAAGAGTAACTCGCTTAAAGAGCAGAAATTTCTCTGAATGTTCGCTTCGCTTAACAAATAAAACCAATCAAAAACTTGCTTAACAAATAAATCGGGGTTTGCAATCCCCCCCACAATTGGTCACTTTCAATGGTGTTTCGCTTAAAGAGCAAACTCGCTTAAAGAGCAATCCTGTGGAACGCATTATGCTCTTTAAGCGAGGTACAACTGTATGTTGAATAGCATGGGGGACAAAAGAGAACTCTGAGGGATGTCAAAGACTAATGGACAGGATGTCAAATACAGTAATACCCCGGATAACGATTGCACCGGATAACGCTAAAACCGCATAATGACGAAAAATTTGGGGGGAAGATTTGCACCGGAGAACGTTCTTTTTAGCGTTATCCGATACAGTTGTTCTTAGCAGCAGGGTGGCTGGAAAGCTGAACGGGGTTCTCCGTTCAGCTTCCCAGCCACCCTGCAGCTATGGAGGCAAGGGCGGGTGGCTAGGGAAGCCAACAGGGAGTCCCCGTCAGCTTCCCTAGTCACCCTGCAGCTGTAGATCGGGTCCTCTGATCTCTCTGGAGCAGGCAGGGGACCCGATCTACAGCTGTTACTGGGCTTCCCCGATGTCCCCAGCCACTGGAGCAAGCCACAACGTCAGAGTTCGAACCCTGACGTTTTGGCTTGCTGCACTTGCTGAGGACATCGGGGAAGCCCAGAAACAGCTTGGATCGAAAAAAATGGACTTTTTTTTACCAATTTTGGGGTCCCTGACCCCCCTGCCGGGTCCAGGGAGGTAGGAATACTCGACCCAAGCTGTTTCCAAAGTTCCCCCACCCTCCTGGAGGCTGTAACAAGCCAAAATGTCAGGATTTGAATCCTGATGTTTTGGTTTGTTGCAGCCTCAAGGAAGGTGGGGCAACTTCAAAATTAGCACGCGTCGGGTCTCTCAACCTCCCTAGAGCCGATGTGCACTATTTTTGAAGTTCCCCCACCCTCCTTGAGGCTGCAACAAACCAAAAAGTCAGGATTCGAATCCTGACATTTTGGCTTGTTACAGCCTCCAGGAGGGTGGGGGAACTTTGGAAACAGCTTGGGTCGAGTCTTCCTACCTCCCTGGACCGTTTTTTTTAAACCAATTTTGGGGTCCCTGACACACACACCTGCCGGGTCCAGGGAGGTGGGAAGACCCGATCCAAGCTGTTTCTGGGCTTCCCCGGCGTCCCCAGACAGTGGAGCAAGCCAAAACGTCAGGGTTCAAATCCCGACGTTCTGGCTTGCTGCAGCCTTCAGGGAAACAGGGCTTTTTTTAACGTTGTATGATCAATGCATCGCACAACGTTAAAAACCGGATAACGACGAGACTTGTGGAACCAAGTCTCATTGTTATCCAGGGTACTAGTGTACAGGACTACCTTCTGATTCCTTCCAGGAAGGACCATAGCCACTGTTAAACAATGCCTCCAAGAAAAGGCAGCAAAGAAGTATACCATAGTCAGTGGTATCAAACTGGGAGGACTAGCAAAACCAACAAGGATAAACTCTTCTTGTCCAATTCCTAACATATGTCATCCACCAAGGTGACTAAAGTTGTTTCTATCCCTTAGTAGGCCTGAACACAGATTGAAATGGTTCTAGTTTTCATACATACTTCTAGGCTGCCTGGCTATGTTCCTCACTCTTCTATTTCATGCTAATTTTGAGAACATTTCTAGTACAAGTATTCTCTTATTCTCTCTCCTGTCATTGACTGAGTGTGCCATCATGACAACATGATGTGAAACCCACACTGTGCACACCGTTCAAGACCCTGATGCCAGTTTCTTGTCTCATACGTTTGAAATGTTTCCCATATTGTATGCCTTCCCTAGCATGTTATGTTTTGTTTGTGGACAACACAGTTGGAAATGAAGCATGGTATTATCATGAATGATCATTAATTCTGTTATACAACCCCAGCTAGCACTGGCATAAAGGAAGAAAGTGTGTCACATGAAACCTACACACACATCGCCCCCTCTTCTGGGCCCACAACAGCGGCCTGAGGGGAGTTAGTCTGTGTTCTGGTTTGGTTGTATTTTGTGAGGTTATATTTTATAATTTTTATTGTACTGTTGCTGTTTTGACTGTAAGCCGCCCTGAGTCGCCTCGGTGAGTGGGCGGCAATATAAATCTGAATGAATGAATAAATAAAATAAATAAATAAATAAATAAGATCTGGCAGCCACAGGCATAGCTTTGTTTCCTTAACATGGCCACATGGGAGTGGCAGACATTGCATCAACATGAATTAAATCATAAAACCAAAAAGGGTGAGCAGAGAAAAATAAGATAATATGGACAGAGTATACATTAATTTGGGAAATAAATTAGCATATGGTAAGAAGCAATGTGATAATGACCAGTGCCTGTTTTTCCTTTCTGTGGACCACACTACCAGCGACTCAACACCAATTGTCAGGTGGCAGTTTACTAACCTGACAACTCTGAAGACTAATGGCCTTGCATGGCAAAGTCCACAGGGAAGGATGATGGTCCCCAAATGGATTAAATCTGACTTGAATCCATCTTGATGGAGAGCAGCATCTCCATCAATGGCCTGGGGCCAATAAGGACTTTGTGTATCAAGAGGGCTCAGGACCAGAAAGTGACTCACAGAACTGGATCAGTGGTACAGGTGTCATACTGCGTAGTGGAAGGCAAGCAGAAGGCCATTGCATTATATTGTTCTCAGGACAATCTTTATAGCTGATCACCATGATGATAGCCAACATTCAGAATCAGATACAGCACTTGAAGTAGAGTAGAACTAAGGATTGTTTGCTATATTTATAACATGAATGATTTGGATTAAAATGTTCCATGAACAAATTCAAGCATATAATGGCACCAAAATGATTAGATTGAAAAAAGAACAGTTTCTGTCTACACAAATAATATGGAGCTATGTTTAGCATAGAAGACAATTAGGGAATTATCTAATAATTATTTTTCTTACAACAGGAGTTAATTCCAGAATTTTACTACCTACCAGAAATGTTTGTCAACAGTAATGGATATAACCTTGGAGTCCGTGAAGATGAAATTGTTGTGAATGAGGTTGAGCTTCCCCCTTGGGCAAAGAAACCTGAAGACTTTGTGCGCATCAATAGAATGGTAAGATAGATTTTAGTTAAGCTTGCTAACAAGTCAGTCATTTAACAAATGAACCTGCTAAGAGGAAAAAGCAGATGGAGAGGTAGCTAATCACACCCACGACAGTGATCTGATATATATTATGGATTTTGATGGCTTTTCCTTCCACATTGATTCATACTACTGATATCATTGTTTTCATATACCTGTACGTACTTGTATGCAATTATTTCTAGTGACTTTTTTGTTTATAAGCCACTTGGTGGCGATATATATTTGAAACGTGGAATTTAAATGTACAGTACTGTATCAAGAAAATAAATTATGAAATAGTGGCCTGGATGGGATAGTTGGGTGTGTTATGTATGAGGTTGTGAAATTCAGAAAAATAAACAGGATATTAGTATTGATTATAAGGTGAATTAGAGTTCGTGAGCATTGGTATTTAAGAAGAATATTTAGAAGTGCTCATTAATGTTTCAACTACTCAGAACTGCTTTCTGTCTTTCTGTCTATTTATTTATTTTGTTACATTTTTATACCGTCCAAATATCAAATAACATGACAAAACACATATAGATCAAAAACAGACCAACCAACAAATGCATCTCAGAATGAAATGAAATGAAATAACTGCTTAATATATATACATTCTGGCTGAAATCCCTTTGCTTAGTTTAGTAAATTGAAGTAGTGGAACTTACAGAGGAGTTGACCTATCAAATCTCTGTTGATTTATTGGGCCTATTCTAGTTGTGACTTAGTCCACTAAGAAACAAGATTTTAGCCTCTATTCCAGGGATTCTCAACCTGCTGCCCATGGGCCTAATGTGGCCCATGGTACCATTTCATGTGGCCCACCTCCACCACACCAGGAAGTGCCATGTGGTGAACGAAGGGCAAAATGGCCATCCAGCCCCCAAAGCTGTCTGAGGGAGCATGACCCAGCCCCCAGTTTAAAAAGGTTGAGAACTTTTGCTCTATTTTATAAAGGAAAGATCTTTCTTCATGTCCATAGTTGATTTTAATATAAATATTGCATGTAGTAGTAGCGATATTCTTATTGTAAGCTTATCACCAAGCAATGGCTTAGGCTTTTTGAGAGATTCTTGTAACACATGTGAGATTGACATAATAGCTGTCATGGCATCCAACTGAAACTGCCCAAAATATCAATTGCAAAGTAGGAAGTGTTTCATACTATATACAGAGGAGTGACACAGATTAGTAGCAGAATGTATGATTTGTTTGTAGGAAGTGCCAGGTTTAATTCTTGGTATCTCCACCTTTTAAAAGCAAGGTAAGATAATATGTGGAGTGAAATACCTTTCTATACTTGAGGCCCTAGAGAACTGTTGCCAATCAGAGTAAACAGCCCTTGGTCAGATGGTTATTTGGCCTGATCTGTTTGTTTTTTATCTACACTACAGACTAAGGTTTTTCCTGTTATCAGTACATTTCCTTAAATATGAGATTAATAAGACTCACCAGAAAGGTAGTTATGACCACCATTACACCATCAACATCCTCTCCACTGCCCTATTAAACTGCACCCACTACCAGGATCATATCCCATACATAGACCGCAAAGGTAAAGGTTGCTCTTTCCCGAAAGCCAATCGTAGCCAACTCTAGGATGCAGTGCTCCATCTCTGTTTACAGCCAAAGAGCCAGTGCTGTCTGTGTCTGCAGACATGTCTACAGTCATGTGGTAGGCATGACTAGACACTGGAGTGCACAGAACGCCATTGCCTTCCTGTCAAAGTGGTACCTATGTATCTACTTTCAATTCCTTGCTTTCGAACTGCTAGGAGACATAGACTGTAGCAATGCCCTATTATTGAAAGTGAGAGGAATGGGAGAGGAGGCCAGCTCAGGGAAATGGACAAAGAGGAGGTGGTAGTGGTGTGTGCCTGCATTTAAACCCAATTCTCAGCATGCTGCTATAAAACACACACACACACACCATCATCCTGCTGCTCATTGAGACCCCAGCTCATCTTGGCGAAAGCCTCAGCTGGTATATCAACACAAGTTTCCTGGCACGGCCTGGTACCTCCCCCAGCAACCATGAGGAGCTGCAATGCCTCGGTGAGGGGGCTGATCGGATCACTACTGTCAGAGCAGTTGCCACTGTACCACCACTACCACCACTAACAGGAATCTCAATAAGTCCAAGACCCATTTTATTAATTACAGTACATCATCATGTTGTAACTTCACCATACCAGTGTAATATCTCATTGCACTAAAACAAGAACAATCTTATCCTCATCTACCACATTACATGGCATATAGAAGGTGCAATATATTTGTAAATGTCACAGTTCAGTTTACATTTTTTCTTCCCATTTTTCGAAAATTGATTACATTCTGTGGGAACAATGGTTTGATTTCTTATTCTTTTGTTAGGCAAATGTTGTGATGTAATAGAAATCATTTAGCTTTCCATCTGAACTAAATTACTCCTAAAAGGAAAAAAGCATTCATATTTAGCCATTTTTAAAATTGTTACAAAGAACAATAGATAATATTGTTATATGCTCTTTATGCGAAGTATTACTGTAGTTTATAATCCCTCAAATAGGTCTGAATGCTTTCCATAAAAATAATGCCATAAGACCTTTTCAACTGATGTCTTTATCAAGAACTGAAATGTTTGTTACAGGAAAAAAATGTATTTCCAAATACAGAACACTTTAAATAAGTATACTGTGTACTTAATGCAAATTCTAGCTGTTTGGAATGTTCATTTAGATACTTTGCAGCCAGTCTCATATGAGAAATAGAATATGTTGATTACTGCCTGGCTACCTCTAATCAAATTTATCTACCCTATATTTATATCCATATCTTATAAATGTTTCTATAGACAGACTGTCAAATAAATGATATAAAGCAGATCTTTATTTCCAGTCTGTTCATACACAAAATAGAAACACTTTAGTACTGCATGATAAATGACTCCCATATAATTTAGGATTTAAAATGTTTGTGACACATTGCTGCCAAGTAAAATGGAGGATGTTTTAAGCATATATATATATATATGCTTTGAGAGAGAAATAGCTTCTTATTGAATGAAAATCCTGAGAAAATTGGTCTTATTAGAAAGGCTGCAGAAGTGATTAAGTCAGGTAACTTTTAGAAGATGTTTTAGTAGATTTTAAGAGAATTCAATTTATACATCAAGGGTTGTTGGCCCAGTTTAATCTATCCATAGCAAGCTACACTGATTACTACTGACATACCCATGAAACATTAATAAAGCATTGTGTTCAATGCTAACATGATTATGGTCTGACCTCAGTGATATCACAGAGGACAGAAGCAGTAAGTGTCCCTACTAGCATTACCCTAATGCTGGGCTCATCAATCATAATCTACTAGTTTACCAAAGAGAAAGAGAGAGAAACCCTTTCCGCAGATGTGACTTTGTATGTCTTCCTGAATTTTTTGGTCCCAGGAGATCTGTGGTAGCCCTGAGAACCAGAAATAGAGCACAGTCAGCTAGCAAGTCAAGCATGTTAAATCAATGCAAAGGCTGTGATGTGAAAAAAACACATCAGAGTCTGTATAATAAATATTCTCTAATTTAAAGGTGTGATCTGCTGTAATCCAAAATTAACTATGTTAATATTTTGATTATTATATTGTAGTACATTACTGATTATACCAATGAGTGTAAAGTATAGCAAAAATAATCATTTCAGATTCAGAAATAGTCTTTTGGTAGCTAATATACTTGCTCTTTGTGATTGAAAATACACAGACAGACAGACAGACAACTAGCACAAAAATTGGTGTCTGCCTTCAATCCTTAGGCCAGCATGCATGTTCCTTCCCACAACAGAACACCTTATGGATAGAGTCACACCCCACATGAAAGATCAAGTTCATAATTTGGTAGTGCTCCAGCATCTGCCTTGCATCTTGATGGTCAAATGACTACTGTAGCCAGCAATCTCTTAGTCTGACTGTGTTCCAATGCACTTTCCAAGATATGTGTCCATAATGATGCATGTCAAGATCACTTCCAGAATGAATTATTCTAGCATGCTGTGCATGCAGCTTTCCTCTAAGAATTTTCTGAAACTACAGCTTGTGCAAAAAGCAACTGCTAATAAGGCTTTTGCTATGAACTTTTCTTGTTATACCTTTCCCCCATAAATTGTACTGGTTTTCAATCCATTTCCAAACATAGTTCTCAATGTTTACTCTTTCTTACAAGCCTTAAATAGTTTGACACCTGGATGTTCAAAAGAGCATTTTGCCCTTGTGAACATGCCCATAGATTACTGTCTGCTTTTGAGATCCTGCTCCATAACCTAACTGTCAAGAAGTCCAGTTTTTAGAAGATGGAATAGGACCTGTTTTATGGCAATACCACAGATATGAAACACCAACATAGGAGAAGATGCAGCCTCAACCTGTATTTTGATTGAATATTTATTTGTAAGAATGTTTCAAGACCACCTTTCAGCTCAAAGGACCTCCAAGGCAGTCTGTAATAATATTAAACCCAGTAAAACAACTGAATTAAAAACTAAATGGTTATGGGGTAAGGAAAAATCTTTAATCCCAGTGGTGTGCTGGCCCACAGGGATATAGGGACTCATCCTGGTATGCCCCAGCAACTGGCGCCCCAAGAGACAGGCAGAACTATGTCACCAGTTAACATAATTCACCAGGGCATGAAATTTCCGCCATAGCCCACCCCAAGGCAGAACCTTCCAGGTGGCAGGACACTGTTTCCATGGGACGGGTATCGCCATGCACCAACCAGCCCCGCTTCCTGCCATGGCTGATGGTACAACCAGCCCCACCCCAGGCTATGGCCTTGGTGGATGGGAAAGACCCACTGGGCTTCTTTGAAGTGGCAGCGACAGCAGGAGGAATGCTGGGTCAGATTCCGAGGGCGAAAGCAGGAGGCAGTAGTCCCAGAGGCTTCATCCCAGCAGCCATGGAAGGGGTTCCCCGAGGAGAAGGTTTTGCCTTTCCATCATCCCAGGGACACCTGATCTATTTCTGCTTGTTTGATGTGGATCTGTGGATCTTAACTTGAAAAAGTTACAACCACCTCTTTTCTTCCTGGGCAATGAGAGTTTTTGTTTAATTAAGGAAGAATTGTTCCTAATTAAATGTGAGATATAATTCTTGCCTATTGCCCCTATTTGGTGAGTCCCTGCGTCATTCTAGGAGGATTTGGGGGGCCACTGGAGGTAATGGGAATGTATGGGATTTCTCACCCCCACCCCCAATCAGTGCCCCCATCACTTCCTGTCCACCGCTCTCCCAAGGTGCCCAGCACACCCCTGTTTAACTCCCCCCCCCCAGAAGAATCTGTATAAGCAGAACTGTGGAGTTAAAACGTGCACTATTAAAAGGTCAGGTGTAATTAATACAACCAATTTAAGCACAACAATGAATTAGTAAATTAGCTAATTAGCTTACCCAAAATCAAATATTTAAAAGATTGGATTGCAACAGTGGCTGCAGATCATACCATCATGCTATTGTTTTTATCTGTTGTCATTTTGGCAGTTTCACGTCTGGCCTAGACACGGAAGAAGAAGAAGACTATACAGTTTTCTTATTGTGCCTTACCAGTTTCTGTCTTGAAATACTCACAGAAAAGCAGGATATCAGTACACAGATGCATAATATAAAAGAAACATGTTATCTGTTCATTTATTTATTTCTAATAATTATACTCTGTCTTGTCACTAAGGTAGACTACAAAAGCAGTACAGTAATCCCAAATGCCATCCCTAAATCCCTAACCGTAGGTATATGAATAACTAAGTACTGTACAACTATGGAAAGAATCAAATTGCTGTTAGAAAGTGGTAAAAGATATAGCCATTGATGTTTGCTGATCAAAGAACACAAACCTGCCCATTCCAAGTGCATATACTGCCTTCACCTTCTCTTCCCAATTCTTGGCATTGAGAATACAAAATAGGCAAAAGAGAACACAAAATAGGCAGGTTTAGCATAGTTATTGGATACTCAGACCTAGGCATTCCTCCTCTTTATATTCCATTCTATCTCCATATATGCCAATCTCACATGGCCCAAATTTAATTAATAAGGCCCTGAAGACCCAGGTGCCAGAATTGCACATTACGGCTCTGGGAGCAAGCTTCATAGCGTTGGCACTACCATCCTAGGAAGGTTCTTGTATTAGGCCATGTGACTGTAAAAAGACTATGACAACTGAGAAACATATTTTCTTTCATCCTCTCAATTTCATTCCAGGCTTTGGAGAGTGAATTTGTATCCTGCCAGCTTCACCAATGGATTGATCTTATCTTTGGATACAAGCAACGAGGACCAGAAGCAGTGCGGGCACTTAATGTTTTCCACTATCTGACATATGAAGGCTCTGTTAACCTTGATAGCATCACTGATCCTGTGCTCAGGGAGGTATGTGATTTTGGCTCTTCTTTTCCCCAGTGTTACTAAATGTAATGACAACAGTCCTTTGCTTCCTGAATCTTTCATTCAGAAAAATGAAATCTTTTATCATTATTTCTTTTTTTAAAAAATCAACATTATATAAAAACACAAGAAAAATCAGAACTCACTTATTTTACTGTACAATCTCTGGCCAATAGCAAACGGCTCCACTCCAAAGAACTAGTGAAAATTTTATAATAGTGAGTTTGATGTAGGCTGACTCCACAAGTAAGTTTGTTGTTCTTGTTCAGTCGCACAGTTGATTCCGACCCTTTGCAACCCTATGGACCACTGTCCATAAGTTCGTACAGGTTTGTAAACTAAACTAAGGAGCAGCTGCTTAGTGATTAAACACTGAACTGGAGACTGGAAGATTGGGTTTCGATACCCAAGAGCTGCACTTCGGGATATGAAAGGAGTCTCATTCAGGCGTCCCCTAAAAATCCTTCAACTCAGAGTAATTTCTGACATGAAATTATTATTATTATAGGAGCAAGGATTTTAACATATATATTTCCTGACCTACCATATTTGTTTTACCACTAAAGAGTTAGGCCAGAATCTATTTCATCCACTCTTGTATACAATTGTTTTTGTTTTGTTTTTTGAAAAGCAATTGAGCTTTTATTACCAATGTGCAAGGAAATACCCAGCAATTTCCTTATTCAGGTGTAACCACATCTTTGTGTAGTGGCAAGCTACAGATCACACAGTGCTACATAAGCAGGACACTACAGTCTATAATTGACTTTTTTCCAACCCATAATGAAGTGTATGAGTTGCATTTACATGGTTGACAATATGACATTTGAGATTATCTGTTAATTGAATAAATGGTTTCTAGCAAGAATGTTACTCAGGACAGTTTAGAATATTTGTAAAGAAAAATGAATATACATATACCCCTTCATCAACATAACTAGAATAAAATCCAATAAATGATGAAATAATAAATAACATCAAGACTCGATGATAGTGAGAAGAAGATAAATAATAGTCAGTGGAAGTAAAAATTACTGAAAGGGCAAGATGTTCCCAAATGCTTCCTTAGCCAATTTGTAAGCTGGAGGTAGGGGGCCTGGTGAACCTAAGGTGGAAGGATGTTCCAAAGCAATAGAGCAACCACTGAGAAGGCCTGATTCCTATTTTAGACCTTCTGGGTTCCTTTGGGAAAGACACCTGCAGTCCCCAGGCCTGAGAGGATCAAGTTGTTTGAGCCCAAATCAGAGAGATGCTCCATCAGGTACTAAAGTCCTAAAACTGTTTAGGGCTTTATATGTTAATTTTGACACCTTGAATCAAGCAGGGAAGCCTACAGGTAACAAATGCAGACAGGCCAGGTTCAAGGAAATGCAGTTAAACTTCCATACCTCTGACACCAGTCTTTAAAGGCAACCCATTTCTAGAGTGCATTGCAGTAATTAGTTCTTGAGATTACCAATGCATGAACCTGTAAGAGACTTCCCATCCACGGAAAGAGCAAAGCTCGGCTATCTGCCTCAGTTGGAAAAAGGATAACATGGCTGTGG
This sequence comes from Furcifer pardalis, assembly GCA_030440675.1. Taxonomy (NCBI): domain Eukaryota; kingdom Metazoa; phylum Chordata; class Lepidosauria; order Squamata; family Chamaeleonidae; genus Furcifer; species Furcifer pardalis. Next base: position 91,431,513 of record CP126895.1, on the reverse strand, counting down.
TAGATATTCGTTTTTTCCATGGAGAAAGCCAGGTCCAGGATCATGGCCAGATCCCAAAATTTAATCCTTCAGGGAAGAGACACTCTCAGTAACCTCTACCTGTCAGCCCTCATCCAGTACATTATCGTGGCCAGGGAAAGTTCCAGGACCTGAACATCCTCCATTGCCAAGAATGTATTGTGCCATCTGCTAGAGATGCAAGCCAAAAAGAGGGCCTTCTCTATGTCTGCTCTGGCCCTATGGAACCTCCTGCCAATTGAGCTACGACTCCAGATGGAGTTGCTGCCCTTCAGGAAAGAAATAAAAATCTGGCTGGCAAAGCAGGTGCGGGGCACTGGAGATGCAGAGACCCCCACCTGCTGGCTGATATAGTTATATCGCTCCCTCGCTCTTTTTAGCTGTCAATGTAATTTCTTATTTTATTTTTAATTGGGGTTTTTACCAGTTTTAAGTTTTTAGATTGTAGTACTGATTTTAATGTTGTAAGCCGCCCAGAGTCATTCCGAGTTGGGCAGCTATACAAATTGGATATTAATTAAAGTTAAAATACAGTTGTGTATCGTTAGCATTTTGATGATAACATGCTCAAAATCTCTGAATGATCTTACCCAGCAGCTTCATGTAGATGTTGAACAGAATTGGAGAGATGATCAACCCACTGGTACCCCATAAAATTGCACCTAGGGGGTCAAAATAGCCTCCCTAAGCTGAATTCTCTGAACACAGTTGTTGAGGAAGGACCAGAGCCAGCCAAGTGCTGAACCCCCAGTTCAGAACTTCCTGCACCACTAGGCTTTCTAGGAGAATACTATGTGTAGATGATATCAGAAGCTGCTGAGATATCCAGGAGGACTCACAGAGATGCACTCCAATGGTCTGCCTCCCTTAACCGGTCATTTTGCAAGGTGAGCAATACTATCTCAGACCCATGCTGAGTCTGATTGAAATGGATCAAGACTATTAGTATTCTCCATGGTCACCTACAGTTGGTCCACCACCACTCTTTTCACCAGTTTGCCCATAAAAGGAATATTGACAATTTGCCTAACGTTGGTCACCATATTAGCTTTTTAAGGATACAGTAGACTATAATCTCCTTCAAGCAGCTCAGCGTATGGCATTCCTGTAGGAACACATTGATAACCTGTGTGCCCTATTCAATAGTCACCTTCTTGGTAGCTTTCAGTAACCTAGAATTAATCTGCTAAATTGTTCAAATGACTGTGCTCATTGCTCTGCTCCAACACCTATTTGTGAGTTCTGAAATACATGACGCTTCATGAAATAGGGCTATTTCCTGACAAAATGCTTTGGTCATTCGTATCAAGGGAGGAAATTGGCCTTCCTCTCCAGTGTTCTGTTCCATAGATTGAATTTGATGTGCTTCCCTTTACAAGCATGAGATCTATATGCATATCTGACCCACATAGAGTTTCCTGATAGGTGAAATTAATGTTTCTTCTCATTAGAAAAGCATCAAGTTGAAAATGTAGCACACAATGAAACAGAGTCACTGTTTAATCAAATGACATTTAATTTAATTTAATTTAATTTTTAGACTTTTATGCCGCACCCTCTCACAACAGCGACTCTGGGCGGTTTACAGGGATACAAGATACAGTTACAAGTTACACATGATCAAATAACATCGTACTACGGATTAAAAATCATCACAATTTAGATAAACCCAGAGCAATAAATACACAATTAATTAAAAGATTTGGCTATAATTAGCAAAATACTAAAAAACAGATTTAAAAGTTCAAGTTAAAAGTTTAAAACAGCGAGAAGGGTGGCTGTCCTATCAGATCAGCCACCCAACATGGGACCCCACATTCCTGGGGCCCCACACCTGCCCTGCCAGCCAGGGTTTTAGGCTTTAATTATTTCATATATGTCAGAGCTTTATAGTGTAATGTGATTTTGCATAGGAAAAAACCCTACTATTGTTTTAAGATGTGGAAATGTTTTAAATTGTGATTTCAGCACACAGTTAAAAGCATACTGGGTATCTTTTTCCACCAGAAAACAAGACATTTAGTAAACTGAAAACTAAAATTTAATGAACAGCTCAAGGATATTGATTCATTCTTCCTTGACAGGTAAAATCATGGTTGCAGCACTAACCAAAGCAATTATTGCATTAAAATGTCAAGAAATTAGAGGTCAGAAAAAGAGATAATTTTCTTCCTTGTGTCAGATTAGAAATTGACATTCTTTGACAGCACAGGATCTCTAGCTGAGAAAATTATGACAGCTTAACTCATCTTGCTCTTGTAAAGCAGTAATTGATAATGAACTTTACCATGACAGGCTTCTCCTGTGAAGAAACATGACAGAACATCCGCAGTACAAAGCCTGTATCTCTTTTTAATATGTAAACAGTAGTTATATTGGACACTAGATGTTGTTTGGAATTGTCTTTACTGTTGGTGTACATCATAATCCAAACCAATTCTTCTAGACTACTTCATCTGTCTTGAAAGGGCTTGTGTTAAGAATATTAATTTGTACTTGAACAAAGGTACATTGAAGCTTTGTACACCCCAAATAATTTCTACATGTATTTTATATTGTTTTATATTATTATAAGTGTCTTATAATTGGTATCAATCAACCAACCACTTTATTACAGTCAATGACCCGCACAGTAAAATGAATGGAATTTTAAAAAAAATTCAAGTGCTTAAAATGTGGTAAATAATAAATTTCATGTCAGAAATTACTCTGGGTTGAAAGGATTTTTGCTGGACAAAATCAGCTTAGGGGATGCCCAAATAAGATTTTTTTCATGTCCCCAAGATCTGTTATGCAGCACTCGGATATTGAAACCTGACCTTCTAGTCTCCAAGCTCAGCATCTTAACCACTAGCCCATATTACCCACAAACACATATAACTGGTATTCTTTATAGAAATCATTTTGTAATGTTCTTTTTCTTATGTATAAGCTTTGTAGAGTACCATGTACAGAAATTATTTTTGGCTAGAATTTTCTATATTGTCTGGAGGGAATTTAGCAGCTTCAGTATAAATTTTTAGGGCCATTCACATTATTTCAAATATTATATAGAGGCCAAAATCCTGTTGCAGAGTTCTGCAAAGATGTGGCAAATTGCTGGTTGTATAGGCATTATCCATCACATGAAGCAGCATACAAAACTAATGCCTGCAGAGATTTCTTACCTTAGAGTACAATTTGCCTTGAAAGATATGCCTTTTGCAGAAATGCGCTACAGGATTACAACCAGTGTCAAAGATAAATCGGAGGGGGCTTTAGATTTGATGCTATACTTAGTATTTAATCTATAAAACTAAAGTTTATGTTCTATCCAAATTATACAATTTCTCCTTTTTCATTAACCCCTCCCCCAGAAAAGATACTTATTTACACAAAGTAGATCTAACCCAGTGATGTTAATGTATAATATATTATTACTCCAGCACAAATTAAGTTTGTTAGATGCATCATAGAAAACAGACTTTTTGTATATGTTTACAAGATGTTAGTGTTTTGCCAAATCTTCATCCACACTGGTTAAATGCAGCCTGTTTTGTCCTTTAGATTCTGTAAATAATGGTTCTTCAGGGTTTTGGAGCTAAAGAAATACACTTAACACGAATAAAGAACTAGGACATTTACAACTCAAACACTAGAAGAATGTAGTGCAGACACATACACACCCAAAAAGAAAAATTACTAAATGAACAACATTTGAGAGTTTCTTTTTTTGACCATCTCCTGAACCTTAAAAGTCAGCTTTTCTGACAACTAGCAAAAGTAGCAGTATTTGTTTATTTTCAAAGTGGTTGATATCCAATATATGTAAATAACTTTAAGTAGCATCATAATGTTTTGGCCTTCATTTTTTTTTACAGTTGCCCTCGTTTCAGGATTTTTGTTTTCATCTTTTATTTTCTTCCGTTATCTCTTTCTTTGATCTGACAGGAACAACAAATCATCCCTCAGGATCTTCAATAGTGAAATATGCCCACAGGAAGCATAGTTTTTACTTTTTCTTCCTTTTGCTGAAAAACTCTGAGGGTTGACATGATAGGGCTGTCAAGACCCAGCAAGACAGATATATCTAACAAAATAGGTGGAATATTAGCCTTTCATAGTGGGTTGCAGTGCCTAGAAAATATATATTAAAAGGAATAAAATCTTCTCCTAAAAATAGTATTTTTAAAAGATTGCCATTTCTTTTATTACCTGTTGAAAATGCTATGCACGTGTGTGCTGATTAAATAGTCTTCTTTATCTTTTATCATACCATTCATCTGACAGGAATATAAAAATTCATCTCTCCAGATTTCTTTCTCCCCCCCCCCCCTTTTAAATCTGGGGTATTATAAATATTGTGCTCATTTGGAAGTAGAAGACAACAGCTAGAGTATGGGCCTCTCATCCAGAGTAATGAGATAGTGTCCCAGTTTCATTTATGGAAGAGGCAACAGTTCGTCTTCAGTCCCTGGATGATTTCCTTCTTTCTTCCTTAGCAGGTAGATTATAGCAGGACTCGTATGATCACACAGAAAAGTAACTGGGGCGTGTGTGTTAAACTGAAATACCACTGCAGTCATTAGAGTTAATTCTCCCAGCAGAGGAGAAGAGCAGAGAGAGGCTTTATTCTGGTCATCTCTTGCTACACATCCCTAGCTTTACTCTTTTAGTTTCTAATCCAGGAGTTCTCAACAACTTCCGGGGGGGGGGACATTTTGCCCTTCCTCCGCCACATGGCACTTTCTGGAGTAGTGGAGGTAGTGGAAGGCCACATGAAATGGCACCATGGGCCACATCTGGCCCATGGGCTGCAGGTTGAGAATCCCTGTTCTAATCTGACCCCACACTTTCATAAGCATCCTAATATCCTTGGTGGCCTTCTTCAAAATGAACAAGTTGAATTTTACTCATACCTTTTCAGTCTGTTCCTCCTGTCATTCATGTCACTCTTGATTTTATTATCGTCTCTGCCCCATCTGGTAAAGGTAAAGGTCTCCCTTGCTTGAAAGCAGGTCATTTCTGATTCTAAGGAGCGTTCTGCTGTCACTGTGTTCTCAGACCTCCCTAAATTCCTAGCAGAATGAGTAATGTCAAAATCCAGAGGGTTTTTTTTACATGCTGTCTTCATATTGTTAGCAATAATGCTGTTCGGTGTGAATTCCATTCCTTGAGCAAGACTTCATTACAGAAATTATTAAAAATAACAAATCACAACTTCTATGTGGAGATCTTAGCCTAAATCCAATTGGTAGTTCCATCTAAGAGAGACTCGGAAATCATTGGTATTTATGTATCCTTTTAAAGCAGTGGATCTAATCTAGTTGAGATTAGCAGTTGCATTTAGGCCCTTGATCCCATTCAAAGAATGTTGTTTATTTAGACAGTGAACTTAATTGACTGGGCTGAGAAAAGGGATTCCCATTGAGGAATTTCAAAAAATAATGTATCCCTCCCTCTGGGCACGTGTCCCTGCCTCCTCCGCCTCCTAGGAGGGGTGGTGGAGGGTGTCTGGTCGCCTCACCTTGCCCCCTCCCCTTTAGCCTCCTGGGCAGGATGTCAGTCTCCCTATTGGCAGAGAGAGGGGGGAAGCAGTATTGCCATTGGCACCGACTAGGCAGGGCAGGGTGGGGCTTCCTCACGATGATATGCATGCCCAGAAAAACCCCTCTATGTGCTATCTCTGGCACATGTGCCATAGGTTCACCACCACTGCTCTAGTCCACAACTTCTGAAAGTCCAAGTTTGGTAGCTACTTTTTAGATTGCACTTGGATGAAGTACCCAAGTTTCACAGAATGGAAGTACAGGGACTATTTTAATAACCCATAGTAGCAACAAAGCCTTTTATATATACGGGATATTGGTTAACAACAAATTATTATTTTATAAATCATTCAGAGACCAAAGACCAAATTATACTTCCAGTTACCATTACTCATGTACAGTACAGTGCAATGCAATCCTACACAATTACAATAAAATAGGGGTTTGATATTTATTTCTGTAACAAAAACAGTCTTAATAGTTCACAGCAAATACAGTAGAACCCCGTATAGTGATTTTAATCCGTTCCACGGAGCTGATCGCTATGCGGTTTTCATTGTTGTACGATCTTCCCTTTGGGAAAATCCGTACAACGTTTTTCCTTATGGGAAAAACAGTACAACGAGTTGTACAAGTTGTTTTTCCCATTGGGAAATCATTGTACGGATTTTCCCATAGGAATGATTGCTATGCGGAACAGCTTTCTCCCCTCCAAGCCTCATGGCTATGCGATTTCATGGATGTATGGGGCGATTGCTCTAAAGAGTTCTACTGTATATTGAATCTAATATTCTGTTTCGAAGAGAAACTGCCTCCATGGTTCTAGAATTCATTGCTATGCTAGCTTTGTACAGAAACAATCGATTTAGTTATATCATTTAAATAGCTGGGAGATATATACTGCATGAATGTGCCTTCAGCCAACTTTAAAAATCATCTTAAATTACTGGCCATCATAATCTTGTTTTGTGATGATTATGTTTATGTTTATGTTTATTCGATTTGTATACAGCCCTACTCTGTAAAAACTGACTCAGGGCGGTTCACAGAGCCATAGATATAACACAATCAAAAGTAATATAACATAACGGAAAATAATACAATATACTACAATAAATAAATAATTGGGAGTAAGAGGAATTACTTTCTTCTGTGTGCCCTAATCTCCTTTCAACTCACTTTCTTTGGTGACTCTGTTGTAGCATTTTATAAGTATCTGTTATGTCTAAATTTAAGATTATACCCATATTGCACAGATACTGTATATCCATTCAAAAAAAGTTTCAAAATTTAATTTCTTAAATGTTCATGGGGAAGTACAAAAGAATATTGTTCAAAATTATTTTGTAGTCATTTAGAGCTGCAGATATTCCTAGCAGGTATTGCCTCTTCTCCATCTGCTACCTGAGAAAAGAAAGAGTATTTGCCTTGTTTATGGAAAGTGCATCTATATTTTATTTGTTATTACATTCTGTTTACAGGTAGTAATTTTTGATTTTCAGAAATTAGCACCGAATGTTTACCATGCATTTTAAAATAATATTTTGCTCTAGGGAAGAAGGATGAAAATTACTTGACGGCTGTTTATATCAGAAATTGCTGGAAGCCTTTTTTTACTCTATTAGCACAGATTTCACTTATATTACAGCCATCATCCCAGAATAAATTACCTATTATCCTACATTGTTTTGCATTCATCAGCTTCTTGCTGTGAAGATTGCAGATATTTTTCTTTGAAAATAACAAAAACAAATGTTGATACTAAGCCTCTCTAATGGCATTTTAAAGACAGTGTATACAATATGTTCAGGATTTCATTTTGTCGCAATAGACAATAATTGTTTTGGTATCTAAATTACCAGAATAATTTTGGATTTGTTTTTCAACTACCAAATATCTGCATGTAGAAGTTTTGATTAACTCTTTATCTTCAAGAATTTAAACCAAGGGTTTGCAACCTATGGCCCATGGGCTGGCCCTGGCCCCCGATGCCATTCCATCCAGCCCACAGTTACGACCCTGGAAGTGGAAATTCTGGCAAGGGAAAACCACATGTCCAGCCTGCTCAGCTATCTGAGGGGGAGTTGTCCAGCCTGTGGCGGGAAAACCTTGAGAACTCCTGATTTAAGCAATGGCCTGAAAATGTTTATATAGAGTTAGTGCAGATGTCACAATACTAGCTACTGTTTGCAAACTGAGAACCAGCTTCATGCAAGAAAATGCCTGCTTTATTCTCCAAGTCAAATTTAAAGGTTCTTAAACATTGAACATTGCTTGAGCATTGCTAGAGCTAAGAAGAAATTAAAGTTATAATTTCAATCACAACCTGATTTAAGGGAAATCCTTCTTATCTGCAACTGTTGTGAATTAATTGTAATACCAACTACAGTACTTCATTACATTTATGTAGCTGGTTTCCAATGTGTATAGCACAGTTAGCAAAGAGTAAACATCTGTATGGAATCAGCAGTCCACCATAATTTGAAAAGAGTAACATCTAGGGTATTTGTAGGTGGCAATAGAAGCCACGATTTAGGAGGTTTGTTGGTGAAAGAATAAGCTAAAATAAAAAAAGGCAATGTATCAGAGTTTGTGGGGTGGGCAGCTGATAAGTAACACGAGCCCCAGGACTCACAGCAACCAGGCAACAGGCCAAACAGTAATTGTATCACAGTCCAAGTCCAAAGTCACACAGAAGGTAAACAGGAATACAGGATTGGTCTGGACAATAGGACATAGAATAAGCAAGGCAGAAGTCAGGTGACCAAGAGAACAGGTGAGGCAGAGTACCTTCAGGGCTGGAGCAGGGCAAAGACAGGGTTCAATGAGCAAGGATCCAGGCAAGGTATGACAAAAGTCCACAGGAACTGGGAACAGGACAAGAAATCTTCAGGAGCAGGAACCAAATGCAAAGCAAGAGATCTTCATAGGCAGGAACCAGGTGCGAGGCAAGAGATTTTGGGGGGAAAGAACCAGCAATAATTCAAAACCCACAAATCCAACAACCTTCATTACTAAAGCACTTTCAAGGAGAAAGAGCTGGTTCTTATATAGCTCAGCCTTGCAGGGACTGTCTTTAAAGGGACTGCAGTGGCTTAGTGGTAAAGACGCTGAACTTGGTGACTGGTTGGCAGGTCAGCAGTTCGAGACCCGAGTGCTACACGATGGAGTGAGCTCCCATCTCTGTCCAGCTCCTGCCAAACTAGCAGTTTGAAAGCAAGAAATTGCAAGGAGGTACAGTCAAACCTTGCATAAAGAGCGCCTCGCTTAAAGAGTAACTTGCTTAAAGAGCAGAATTTTCTCTGAATGGTCACTTCGCTTAACAACTAAAACCAACCAAAAACTCGCTTAACTCACTAAATTGGGGTTCATAATCCCCCCACCAGAAGTCACAGTTGGTCACTTACAATGGTATTTTGCTTAAAGAACAAACTCACTTAAAGAGCAATCCTGTGGAACGCATTATGCTCTTTAAGCGAGGTACAGCTGTAGTTATGTACCACTTTGGTGGGAAGGTAAACAGTGTTCCGTGCACTACGGTGTTAGTCATGCCTGCTACATGTTTATGCAAACATCTGCAGACACAGACAGTGCTGGGTCTTTGACTATAGACGAAGTTGAGCACTGAACCCTAGAGTTGGATACAACTGGCTCTCAGGTGGGGCATAGCAGCTGCAGACGGATGATGACCTAATTCTGTAAATACTAAAGTTGCTTTCTAGGATTGGGGTCTAATTCTTGTGAGGATTATTCTGTTTCTATAATTACCTTCTGCTCCATCCCACATTCACGATTCTAGCAATCTTGCCAAAATCTGATTGCAAAAATACACACATAGTTTCCATGTTTTGCCAATTGTTGGACATAATCCCAGTTTCACAGTTGCTGGCACAACCAAGGAGAATGATCCATGTGACAGACATTCGGCAATTAAATCTTTCATCATTGTCGGCTGCAACTCGTATCCGAGAATGCATTTTTTTCCTGAAGCAGGAAAAATGCCATTGGTGTGAATTTGTTTAAGGTGGATTCCCAACTTGCCATGAAGTGACCCACATATTATGATCACGGAGCCATCTCCTGTGGCACATATGAAATGAGTCATGCTAGATTTAACACCTGGACTGCCGTAGCTTTGAGGATATTATCAACAGGATACGTACATACAGGTGTTTTTACTTGGGGGGGGGGGGAATTGCATAGAGTATTTGCATACAGAATCAGCGCTGGCAGTTGTTTTATGCCAGTTCAAATGCAAAATATAAAATGAGCTGCAAGAGTGCAACTGGAACTTCTAATACTGCACCAACAGTGGCTAGTTCAGTACAGTACATAATAAATGAGAACATGGTCATTTATTTTTCTCTTTTGCCATACATATTTACAGCATGCTTAGGTAGGAGATGAAATGTTTCTGTTTCTTTCAGGGCAAAAAGGTAAATTAGAAGCAGAATTCTATTATTGTTCTTGTTTTTCCCATCACGTTATATCCAAGTTATGGTGACCCTGTAAATGAGAGAGCTCCAAAATATTTTTGTAACTTTATGACGTATATTGGGGTTTTATCTTACTGTACTGTATTTTATGATATTCTATTTTTTGAATTATTGATGTATGATATTTCATTGTGTTGTGACATTTTATTGTTTTATTGAATTGTAGCATTGTATTTGATTGTGTTGTGCGCCGCCCTGAGTCGGTTTTCGCTGAGTAGGGCGGCATATAAGTTTAATAATAATAATAATAATAATAATAATAATAATAATAATAATAATAATAATAATAATAATAATAATAATAATAATAATAATAATAATAATAATAATAATAATAATAAACAGCTGTGCTCTGCTTCTGTAAGATATAGCCTGAGACGCCTTTTAGGGAATCAATCCATCTTACATTTGGTTTACTTGTTTTTCTGCTGCCTTCACCTTTCCCACATTACTTTCTTTTCCAGAGAGTCCTGCCTTCTAATGATGTGACCAAAGTAGGACTGTCTTAGCTTCATCATTTTTGCCTCCTGAGATAGTTCAGGCTTGATTTGCTCTAGGACCCATTTGTTTGTCTTTCTGGCAATCCAGATATCCACAAAGTTCTCCTCTAGCACCTTTCTTCCTTCCTTCCCTTTTGATTGCTATTCTTCTGATGATGCAAGCTCTGAAAATTACCACAAAATCCGCAATAAAAAATGGGGCATGTTTTTTAATAGTCTGGACCAATCCCAGTCCATTAGGCTGTATACATGTCTGTATAATCAAAATGGAGAAGATTGTTTAGAAAGTGAGAATGTGCAATTGATTTTGTAGAAAACTCCCCATATAAGTCGATGGTACAGTACATATAGTATTTATAATTTGATTTACTAATGTTTATCCTCAAAGAAAGTATTTTTTTCTATATGACCAAATGTTTTTTTCCAGCATATGCTATGAATTGACTGAATATAAAATAACTTTAAATTTTTAATGTAGTTTTTTGTATATAAAGTAAGAAAAATAAGGCTATTATATACTTGATTTACTGAGTGTGTCTGTCCCTGTATTCCAGACATTAAAAGTAATGTTTTACGTGATCATGTTTTATTTCTATAATAAGCCAGAACAATAACAAAAAAGCCAGTGGTAAAATACATTCTTTCATGATTAAGTCTCTCTCCAGGGTTTGTCGAGTTATTTATTCCTCCCCCACTGTCCAAGTTTCTGTTTGTCCTGATCCACAGGTGTTGTAAATATTTTTGTCCAGATCAACAGCTACCAAATTTTATCTGCTGTGTGGCAGTTTCTAAATAGGTAGATTAAGATTTAAATTATAGAGGAAGAGAAAATCAAACACATTTATTTCCACTGTGTGATAAATTTTCTTTACAAGTAGCAAATGACAGTTTAGCTCCTATTTAGTGTTATCCACCCAAAAGACTGTGGTGGCTTAGTGGTTAAGTTGCAGAACTTGATGACTAGAAGGTTGGCTGGTCAACAGTTCGAGACCCAAGAGCTGCACGATGGAGTCAGCTCCTTTCTCTATCCCAGTTCCTGCCAACTTAACAGTTCAAAAGCAAGAAATTGCAAGTATGGTATATAAATAGGTACCACTTTAGTGGGAAGGTAAGCGGTGTTCCATGCATTCCGGTGCCTAGTCATGATTGCCACATGTCCACAAAAATGTCTGCAGACGCAGACAGCTGTGGCTCTTTGGCTATAAACAGAGATGAGCACCAAACCCTAGAGTTAGATATGACTGGCTTTTGAGCAAGGGCAACCTTTACCCTTAGCCAAAAGAAGTTGGCCCTATTTTATTACTCATCCTGATGAGGGCAGGGTTATTAGATGGTAGATTGTTTATCTCATGGTAAATATTTTATGAAAATCTCCCTATGTAGATCACTATAGGACTAATTGTTATGGTTAGAGGATCCATTCTATAGCTACTCAAGCACAATATCTTTCTTTTCTTGGGCTGGGTGAACCCAAGAGAGGGTCAGTTGTGCTTATGACTATTAATCCTTGATTGGTACCTTATTCTCCCAACACTCCAGTCCTTCTTAGGCTTGGCATTGTTCCAGGGAGTTCAGAATTAAGAAAAACCTGAAAGTTTACACTCTTAAGAAGTAAAACATCTACCTTGCAAGTGCATCACTGCTACCACAAACTCTGAAAGAATACCAGAATTTCCAGTAGGTTGTTAACAGAAGACCTGGATTTAAGTTTCACAACCCTCTGAGCTAGGGATGCAGATAATTCATTGAAAGGAGTTTTGAAAGAAGGGAGAAGAAAAGATAAATTAAGTATGCAAATAGGAAAAAAATTCCATGGTTACAGTTCCCCCCAAAAAAATTATGGAGCAAAGTACAGAGGCATAATTATGAAGAATCAAGGAGAACACATGGAAAACAACAAAATTAGCTAGCCTATTTACTCACACCTTGGCAGAGGAATAGCTTAATTCAGGGACATGCACAGAATATGTTTCTTCCTGGCATAGCATCAAAGAATGGTGATATGAACAAGAGGTTCAACTAGTATTCCTCGCAAGAAGTAAACTTGGCTCGTGGACAATGTCCTCACTCCTGAGTGAGCCAAAGCCAACTCACTTATATACCGTAATGGCCCACTCAGTTTTAACATCTTGAATATACATGAGCTGAATATTCAGAAAAATATCTGACTGGTTTCTTCTTTTCACAGAATAGTAATCTATTTCCCTATTTGCATAGTCTTTGAACTCACAGATTAAACGTGAGGTAGTAGCCTAGTCTTATACCTTTCCTCCAGTCATCAATTGAATTACAGTATGTCAATCTAAAGCAGGGTTGCCCAAACTTTTCAGGCCACAGGCCGGTCACATAGTTCAGGGAGCTGGTCACTATGGCCCAGGGGCTGGACGCAGCCCCCGATGCCAATTCATCCGGCCCACAAAGCCCTGGTTGCTCCTGGAAGCGGAAGTAAAATGCGCCCGTACAGGCATGTTTTACTTCCACTTGCAGGATCAACCAGGGCTTTGCGGGCCGGGTGAATTGGCCTCGGGGGCCACGTCCAGCCCCTGCGCCATAGTTTGGGTACCCATGACCTAAAGGCATTAATTGTTCAATTTGTTCCTGGCACACTCTGGCTTTTGATGGACACTTGGGCAATCAAACTGTTTCCAGTTATGTACTGCCTTCAGAGCTTCTACTGGAAGATTTTCATGGGTGGTTGTCCCCCCCACCCTGCCCAGTTTTCTCATTTCCATCAGAGTCATACACATGAAGGAAAGAATAATTTTATTTATTTTAATAAGAAAAGCTACTTAAGTTAACTAAACTGCTAATAACTGTAGTTTTTTTCACTTCTCCAAAATTGCTTTGGGAAGTTTATTAAAATTGAAAGGCAGATGTTGAATGTTTCAATAAATAAATAAATAAATAATTTATGAAATTGTCATATTAAATAAACAGGAGGAAAATGGTAGTATTAATTTGGTGTTTACAGTTATTAAAATATTGTGTTTGTTAATATGTGTACAGTAATACCCCGGATAATGTTATGACTTGGTTCCACAAGTCATGACGTTATCCGATTTTTAGCGTTGTCCGATGCATGCATCGAACAACGCTAAAAAAAAGCCCTGACTTCAGGGACAAACCGCTTTAAAGGCAGGCAGGGCAAGAAAGAGGCCCGATCGGGTCTCTCTTTTCCTCCCTGCCTTTAAAGCCACCCCCCACCCGCAGCGGTCTCTGCGACTGCAGTAGGGTCGGGGGAAAGCACGTGCCTTTCTTCCGACCCTACTGCAGTCGCAGAGACTGCTTGTGTCTCTTTCCCTCCCTGTATTTAAACTACAGGGAGGGGGAAAGAGAGAGATGTGATTGGGTCTCTAGTTTAAATACAGAGAGGGAAAGAGACACAAGCAGTCTCTGCGACTGCAGTACGGTCGGGGGAAAGGCGCGTGCTTTTCCCCGACCCTACTGCAGTCGCAGAGACCGCTGCGGGTGGGGGTCGATTGGGTAGTTCTACCCAAACCACCCCACACCCGCAGACCATTGCCTCGGATAACACTAAGAATCATTATCCAGAATCATTATCGGATGCAAGTTTATTCCAAAAAACTTGCATCGTTATCTGATTCTAGTGTTATCCGATGCAATCGTTATCCGGGGTATTACTGTAGTTTTATTTTACTCTCAGCATCAAACAATTCAAAATAATTTCTATACAGGAAAATTGTATTCAGCATTATATCTAATATAATACATTTACACTAAAAATTTAAAGATGGTGCCAGATTTGTAATATTGGTAGTTTGTGGGGTATTTGCTCCTGACACATTTGTTTGTAGAATCAGCAGCTTCCAGAAGGCTTTGCATTATCCATGGAGCAGAACCACTGAAATAAGTGCCATTTCAAATACAACTAACTTAATTTCAGTTTATTTATTCTACATACGACTGCAGTTAGATCCAATCCTGTGAGTTGATTGCTTTGACTATATAAACATGATATTGTAATACAGTATTTTGCTGATATTATATACTGCATACTTACAATTAGCATCTCTTTTTAAAAAAAACTGAAGGAAGCCTTGCAGCCGTTTGGCATATTCCAAAACTGCCCAGTATTTGACAAGGTGCTTACAGAAGCAGCATTGAATATAAGAGGTGTCAGAATTTACCTAGCATAAATAAAACCAAAATAAACAAAAATGCCACCAAAATGAAGGGAAATCATCATAAATATCCATGGCATGCAATCAGTGTGTTTTATTATAACAGTTTTCAAAACTCTCACTCTACGTCTTTAATACAAACTTATCTATGTAGCTGAAAGTAATTCCTATCAAATTTCATGAGTACCAAAAAGCATTTTTACCAGGAAAGAGAGTAATTTCAAAATTATTTTAAACCCAACTGTTTTCAAGTTATTCAAAATTGCCTTTAACAATGTTTGCATTTAATATTAAATAGAATACGGTCCCTTTCAGTTAAGAACGTCTATGTTTCTTAAAAATATAATTAAAGCCAATGCTGCTTTTAAAATAAAAAGTTGGGTTTGATGAGCACTTGGTGGGTGGGCAGAAAGAAATATATGAGTCCCATTTGGGAAAAATAGTTCTCTTGATAAGTCCTGAAATGCACAGATGGCAAAATGTGTGACTCACCTTAAAGCAGAACATCTATTCAGTATATTTTATTTTGTGTTTCCTGGAATTCCTGAAGACAAATGAAATGAAGGAAAAAGAAACAACCTTTCTATCTCAGTTATTCTCAGTGGTTTTAGCAACTGTAATCAACAGTCACACTCCCTTTAAATGAACTTTTTATTAGTATCCCTGCCATGGCACAAATTGCAGGCTCACTAAATACTCAGATTTTCCTTGCTGTTTCTATGTCTGCATCCTGCTTTTTTTTTTTTTTTTTTTGATACCCTGAGACTATTAGTACTGTCTTTCTTCAAAAATGGAGTTTGCTACCTTTTAATCTGTTATTCCATCATTCTTGCT
Source organism: Furcifer pardalis (assembly GCA_030440675.1). Taxonomy (NCBI): domain Eukaryota; kingdom Metazoa; phylum Chordata; class Lepidosauria; order Squamata; family Chamaeleonidae; genus Furcifer; species Furcifer pardalis. Next base: position 91,415,995 of record CP126895.1, on the reverse strand, counting down.
CTCATTTTCACTTGGGGAGAGTGAGAAGAATAAAGAAGAATGACATAATAAAGTGAGAGGGGTGGAGGGGGAAAACTCAAAAAGGTGGAAAGAGGAGAAAGAGTTAGCCTCTGCCACTCTGGCCTATTTCACCGCTGGAATGCTAGATTTAACATATATTCTCTAAGGGATTGTAACCCCCATGCAAAAAAAAAAGACTCAGTCCTCAGTAGGAAGAGAAGGATGCTAGGAAATCTATCATGAGCTCAGTCAACAGTACTTTGTTGGTTAAACCACTGGGGCCAGTACACATAATTTCGTACACAGTACATTACTTGCACTTGGTATCATCAGATGCTTGGGAAGTTACATCATTTTAGTTAAAACAAATAAACAGGAAATAAGCATAGGAATTGGGCTTCTTCTTCTTCTTCTTTGCTTACTCTTTTACCTCATCAAGTATCGTGGGAGATGAATTTGGACTGAATTTGATCATGCCAACAACCTGACAAAATGAGGGATAAATGATAATGTTGTTGACCTCTTAGACTACAGTTGAGTTCTTCCTTAGAGCCCTTTAACTAACAGTAAATAAGCTGGTGGCACTTAAATGTTGCAGCTGTGAACAACTGCTAATATACTGTCCAGGAATACCCTCTGTTTGTGCATAGCTATACAGTCCAATGGGATGGTCTGAGTTTCCTCCGGTTGGGTTATATCTAGTGTGGCAGATGAGGTTCCAGTCGTCAAGTTCAGCATCTTAACCACTACGTCACCACAGTCCCACAGTTCACAGCCATAGCTGGAAAGAAATGCCTCTTCAGTGTGCACTGAGGAGGACCTTATGTTGGCAAGAGGAAATGGTGTTGATGTGGCCCAATATTGGGTGGATGTCATCTAATTCCTGTTTGTTTTAGATACATTAATTTTAGCTTTGTATGTTATTATATACTTGTGGTGCATCTGACACAAATAAATAAATAAATAAATAATGTCAGAGATCAAAAAATCTGTTCAGGCATTACCTATTTGTATATACTCACCCTGCTGAGAGCAATTAAATGAAGTGACAAGAATTTTCCTATATTCTCTACTATAACACAAGTGAGAATGTTAGCAATGTGTTAGGTATTGGCAGCAGAATTAACTGTGTTTCTTGATAGGGTAGCTATAGCAGTAACAATCTGCTATTTGATCCAAGGTACTAACAGAACAAAATTCCTTATAAAAAGTAGCATTTCAATTCTGGCAGAGCTAACCTTACTAATAAACTATAAATCAGTGGATTTACATTGAAATCTTTCTTTGAAGTTCATTTGTTCCAGAATGGTCAGTTTGAGTTCAGCTATAGACTGGTGGGGGGTGTTGATATATTTCCTGCTATTTGCTGGATTTTGCTGCAATAGACTAACATTCTCCTCTTCTGTGAATTATTCTCCCCCACATTGTTTCATGACCCAGATTTGGCATGAAGGGGTGAATATTGTGCACAGATTTAAAAATATTGTAAACTAATATGTTACTGATTTGTGTATAAGGTAATTCCTTTCCTCAATATCATTTATTTTTTGTTCCGTTGGTTACAACACTTATACAGTAAAAACCCCGACTTACAAATGCCCCGAGTTACATAAAATGCGACTTACATAATGATTTTGTGCTAAAACCATGTCCCGATTTACACAAATATCTCAATTTACATAAATGTACATAACACAAATTCCTATGGGTTTGCTTCGAGTTAGATAAAAAAATTCATTTTTCCTATGGATTTCCTTCGAGTTATGTTAAAATAAATTTTCCTATGGGTTTGCTTCGAGTTACATAAAAACCTGATTTAAGCAAAAGCCTACGGAACAGACTTTTTATGTAAGTAGGGGTTTTACTGTATACCCTAAAGATACCATGAAATATTTAACTGTTAGATACATCTTTGGTAAACACTGACAACCTCATGTGAATTTGCAAGCTTGCATGAATAAGTGATGATTGAGTATGAATCGCTGGCATATATCTATGCCAAGTTTCAGGTCTGTGTCAAAATATTAGCATTCCTCTGCAAATGTTCACGTCTGTGAAATTTTCAAATTCATTGTAATAATACCTGCCCTGTGTACGTGCACATACAAAATTGTTTCTTTGCATGACTGTCAGCAATCTAATCAGATGCATCATACCCAAGATTCCTGTTATAGAAGCTGATGAATCAAGCCAGATGGCTTTAGGGGTTGGACCTAGGGAGCAGACCTGATATTCCCAGCTGCTCATAATTTTGTTTAAAAATGCAAGAAATACCAGGGGCCATCCTAAGATTTTGGCACTGCCATGTTGCAATATGAACATTGCTTTCATGAAAAGTCCATATTGAGAGAAGAGATGGTTACAAACAGTCAGAGTAATCCATTGGCTTTCCAGTTTCATGGGGTACAATGCTTATAAGTTCATTTCCATGTTACTGGTGTTGTTGTTTTTTTAAAAAAAGGCTACATAAGTGCTGTGCTCATTTCATAAATATTCTGGTCAAAATAAGCCATCAAATAACATATGTAGAAAAATGAAAAACAGGATGATGGCAGGGGAAACAGCAGGAAACTCAGTCAAAGAGTTCAGAAAGGGAGAACTGACAAATCCCGAAAATAAGAGAGATAGATGATGCTTCTTTTCCCTTGAGGTAAAGCAGATTATTCACTAAAGTACATGAAGTGCAGATGTTTTGGGTGTGGTTTATCTGCAAAGCATCTGGAGTTTTCTTTTCCAAATAGAAATCCTCATATTTCTGATGAAGGAAGAGCAAGGAATCATTTTTTCAGTGTGAAGTTCTGAAATATTCTCATAGCTAGATGGGACTCTGAAAAAGCTTGCAAATGTTCACAGCTTATGGTGAAGGTAGATTCCCCCAGAATTCACAAATGGTTTTTTACTCCTACTATCCACTAAGTGTGACAGTTCGGGGGGGGGGGGGGATGGTGTACAAGTTTTCTCAGCACCAGTACAGATCCAAATAATGTCATGTGCAAGACCAAGACCTCTTTTATATGTTCATTTTTAATGTGATACATATTGTCCTCCCCCTCCAGCATTGTGTACTGCAGAGAGTGCAATCTCTGTAGAAGAACCACAAATCTGACATCAGAAACAGCAACACACAGAAGCCACTTCACCCTCCCAGGAGGCTCTGTTAGTAATCTCAGGGTGGCCATCGTAGAAAAAAAATGATATTTTTTGAGGGGAAAACAGATGAAGTGGGTTAAAGCTATACATTTCAGTATGCACCTAGAACAGCAGTGGGTGATCACAGCAGGGCAGGGAGCTATTTCTCATGTCAGCCTACAGCCTGAGAGCTGCTATCTCGGAGGAATAGGGCTAAATGTGAAAAGATGTAGCAAAAACAAAAGTTAGTTTGTTTATTTTGTGTTTTTTATTTTAAAAATAATGTCATGTTCACTAAAAGTTGCTACACTGGGTCTTTGTTAATTGAAAATTGGTTTAACTAAATAAATTGATCTTCATAGTGATAAACCTCCCTTGTGCCTCATGGAACCATCAAAGCAAAACACTTGAAAGTTTATCCCCATGCATTAATGTTCATTTCTATTTCAGTTAATCCTATTACACTTGGTCCCACTCCTATTGCTACAATATCCACACTGGTCTTCCAATTGAAGAAGTAGATTATATCCTTAAAGGTTCACACTGAAATACATTTGTTTGCCCTAAAGGTGCTATAACAATCTTCTTTTTATCTCTGTTATTGCAGAAGGGAGCCATAATTAAAGGAAACTTTACGGGTTACTTTTACAAGTAGAGCTTTTAGATTTATATCTAAAGACATGGTTTATATTCATACTTTGGACCAAATTAGGCAAGATGCTGGTTACATGTGTAGAAGCCATGCCCCCTCAAGTGGAACAAGAAGAGTGATTGTGAAATCATGTTCAAAATGGTGGATAAGCAATCCTTGGAAAGTAAAAAATGCTAGATACCTTTGCAGGTTGGATTGCTGAACTCACATAGCAAAGGAAGGTGCATTGTAAGAGAAAATGATGTGACAGCAAGAAATAGGCAATTTCCTTAACACTTTTAAAATCCTAAATTAACTAAACTTTATCTCCAGGTCTGTGGAGCAAGTGCTGTTGAGCCCCTGTCAAGAGGTTCAGTTTTTTTCAGTACAGTCCCAAATATATTGTTCCTAGCACCTGTGGACACTATGAACAGCATATACGGGAAGCTTATCAAAGGCTGCTTCTGGTGTAGACATCCAACATGCTGAAGCAGCGAACAAGCCCCTTCAGCATATAAAAATTGAAAAGTCCCCCCGATTGTCTGTGAACAGTATAAATAACAGTTTCTTAAGAGTTGTTTTAAAAATATAGTTAGACAGTATTTTCTGCATCTGTACTGAGTAAATGAAATACAGTTGTCATTTCTAACAATATTTTAAAGCAGCGGTTCCCAACCTGCGGCCCAAGGGCTGGACCTGGCCCATAGCACCATTTCACATGGACTTCACTGCTGCCATCACCACACCAGAAGTGGATGCATTTACGGCAGCTGTAAATGTGCCCACAACTGTCATAAACACATGTATGATAACTGCAAATGCGTTTTACAGAAGCCTTTATGCTGGGGGAACCACCAGTCCGGCCCGCTCAGCTGTCCAGGGGTCGTGGTGTGGCCAACGGCATAAAAAGGTTGGGAACCCGTTTTAAAGTATATTGAGCAAACAATTTTGATGAATGCACTTTTTAAAGAGAGTATCAAGATATAGGAATACAGTAACACCTCGGATAACGCTAAGACTTGGTTCCACAAGTCTTGGTGTTACCCAATTTTTAGTGTTATCCAATGCATGTTAAAATCCTATGGGATGGATCGGATAACGTTAAAGCTCCATAGAGATACATTGTAACTGCACAGGCTTTAGCGGTTGTTATTGATCCATCCCATAGGACCTTAACGTTATTCGATCCAATTCTCCTCCCCAGATTACTTAACGTTATGCGATTTTAGCATTATCCGAGGTAAACTTTATCCAAGGTATTACTGTACATAGAATGTGACTATTCTTTTAAAATTTTAATTAAAATTTTGTTTTATAAGAATACAAAGCAAACAGTAAGTCATACAACTCTTATCTATAGCAGTTCATCATATCCATAATCATGACCCATTAAAAGTAAATCTTTTCAAAAGTCAATTATGTACTTTAAAAGCAAGCTTTTTTCCTGAATTGTAGACATTTTTAAAAGATTGCCTTTCGTGTGTATTTTGAGATGCAAAAAAAATGGAGGTACCCTACCTCTATGTATGTGATCTACCTCCCATATGAATTGGAAGAACAATCATATTTATCTGATTTCATAAATATTCTTAGATTTGTGGTCATTGCTCTTTGACATTTTTTTTGTTACTTTTAGTTCAAAAGTATTCTGAGATTGCTCAATAGTTAATAAAAGTTGGAAAAGCAGAAATATTGTTTTTGTGGTAACTGTAGATACATTAAAGGCTTCATATATTATTTTATGGAGGGACTGTGGTTGCTCAAGTGGTTAGGATGCTGAACTTGACTACTGGAAGATCAGCAAGTCAACAGTTTGAGACCCAAGTACTGCACGTCAGAATGAGCTCCCATCTCTGTCCCCAGCTCCTGCCAACCTAGCCATTCAAAAGCAAGAAATTGCAAGTAGATAAATAGGTACCACTTTGAGGGAAGGTAAACAGCGTTCCATGTCAAGGCACGCCTGCCACATATCCACAGAAACATCTGAAGGCGCAAACAGTACTGGCTCTTTGGCTATAAACAGAGATGAGCACTGAACCCTAGAGTCAGATATGACTGGCTTTCAAGTAAGGGCGACCTTTACCCAGGGGTTGGCAACTATGGGCCAGGGCTGGCCCACAGTGCCAAATAATCTGGCCTGCCACCCTCACCCCACTGCCACTGCCACCAGAAGTAGCAGAAATAGCTGTAAACACGTCCACAGCTGTCGTATTAAGTTTACGACAGCCACAGATGCATTTTACAGCAGCATTTACACCAGGGGGATCACCAGTCCTGTCCCCTCAACTGTCTGAGGGAGCATGACCGGGCTCCTGACTTAGAAAGGTTGCTGACCCCTGCCGTTACCTATATTATACAGTATGTGGAACGTTTTTGCTCTATTATTTAATTTACTCTTAGATTCACTAATAATATTTATGGAGATTTGGCAAGAAATAATATCTTAATGTCTCTAGGGTTGAGGGTTGGTTGTATTTTATTGGTTTTGTTAAGGAAAACCCAATAGCTGTGAACAAGCCAATTTGCTTCCTGTGAAGATATGGAATATTCAGAGGCTTACCAGTGACTTCTACATGTGAAAGATCAGATGGTATTATGGCCACTTAGTATATACTAAATAAGATGTACTTAGCCATAAAAATAATAGTTTCCTTTGACAGAAGAAATTTAACTGTCCATTCCTTATCTTCTATGTAGCTCATCTTTTTTAGACATTACTATTGTTTCCAGCTTCCTTCTTTGTTAACATAAATCCATTTGAAGTGGGAGGTAAAATCAACAGCACTGGTATAAACTGAATTTGTAGCTATATAATCAACATTTGCCAGGCTGGTCAAATCTGAAAGCAAACGTGTAAATTAAGGTCCTGCAGCACTATACAAGATTTAATTCACTTCCCTGCCTCCTCTGCAAAGAAAAGAAACATCACTTCAGCCATTGCTATAAAATGTGGCAGATGAATGTCCATGATTAATATAGAGACTAAATATAACATTTTAATTTGAAAATAATGCCTTAAAAGCACAAGAAAATTGCCTTAATGTCAGAAATACTGAAAAATAGGGGTTATTTACTTGAATTGTTTATCAAAAGAGCTTTTTCTGGAAGCCTCTATATCCTCAGCAGACATTGTCTGGCATTAAACATTTGTACTATTTTTTCACACACTCTTATGATTAAATATTTATCATGGAGGAGGGAGGGGAAGCTAGCTGGTTATACAGAAATCAGCATGATGAGATCTTGTCTTCAGAAGATTTTTAAAAAATATGTTTCTGAAACTGTCTTTTATATTTCCTGATTTGTCTGTTATTTAAATTCTGGAGATGATAACATTGTGCATAACAGTATTAGGTTCTCTTCATCGGAAGCCATTCTTCATAGTTCCTTCACCCGACACCATGGGGGTAAATGTTTACTCCCGGTGTAGAGTTTGCATAGCAATTTATTCAACAATATCTAACCCAGCTCTTTTTAGGATCACCAACATTACCAGATTTCTTCCACTATTAGCCTTGTTTTTCTCAGGAAAAAATCCATGAAACAAAATTAAAATCCCCATCCAAACAAAACCCTTTGTTTCATGGGCAGTGTAGTGTGCTGACATTTTAAAAATGCAACAAAAACTGATCCAGGGAAGTATTTTTAAGCGACCATTGAGCAGAAATTACAGCATTTTGCTTTTAACTCACTATTTAATCTAGTGGGACAACTAAAATCAGCCTTTGGGTTGGAAAATAAAAGTTCCAAAGAAAATATCTGTTGCCATTGGGTTCTCCTTCCCACAAGTGGAAGCCAGCATGGCTAATGGTCTGAAATGATTGGAGTTGTAATACAGGTTCACATCTGTGAGGACCTACACTCCATAGGCTCACCCATCTCTTCCATACATTGACCAACATTCTCTTTCTTCGATACCCAGGTAAATACAAATTATGTAACTTTAGGAGGCAAATTGTCTTACGTTAAGAAATACCATAGCATACAGTTTCATATTAAGTTATTTGATTAAGTGTGCAACTGATAATGTTTGATGTGATTCCTTAACTTTTTAATTTGCAATTGAAAAATAAGGGGATTTACAGCTAATCTGAATAACAACCAAAGATCATCTGCCATTACCAATTGTATGAAGCCACATTGATTTGTATGCTTATCTGTTATGCCAACCAATCACTCTGTACAGAGTAACCTGATGTGTATAAATTGATGCCATGAAGCCTCCCTCCCGTGTCTAATAAAGTGGACTTGATCCACAAAAGCACACATTGAAATACAGTGTAACCTTGAGTTACGAACAGTTTGAGTTATGAAATTTCTGAGTTGCAAATGAAAATCCATAGAAAATAATCATCCGAGTTACACATTTTTGGACCATATTAATTGGTTTTCAATGCATTCCTATAGGAAATTGCATTTCAAGTTACGATTTTTGGTTTTCAATGCATTCCTTTCCTATGGGAAATGCAAATTACAAATTTTTCATAACACGAAATGTCCCAGGGAATGGATTAAATTCATAACTCGAGGTTCCACTGTATAAGTTAAGTCTTTAAAGTATTACAGCGGTTTGGTTTGGTTTGGTTTGGTTTGGTTTGGTTTGGTTTGGTTTATTCTGATATGCCTGAAATGCAGACTAACATGGCTACTATTCCAAAAAATTCTTAACTTTGGTGAATTTGCTTCCAAAAGTTACAACATTTGCATACTAAGACAAGAGGATTCTGTCCAATATTTTCCCCATGATACCCAAAATTGCTTGGGCAGCTTCCCCAAGCACTTCTTATATAACTGTGCTTATGATTTTAATACATCTAAATATGGCTAAGATGCCCTGTGTAGCAGACTGTTACAATGTCTTTGCCTTTACACACAGGGCAGAAGGACTGAATGCACACCAAAAAAATGGGGGAGGGGGGACATGCAGTGAAAAGTACACTGTATATGAAGCCTATCACTAGATGCCATTAATATGGAGAAAACTTAACCAAGACCTCTCATGGAAGGCATATCCCATAATGTTGTTTGGGATGATTTTGTCATTAGATGAAGAATGCATACTTTCTCAAGATAGGACTTTGTCAGCTGTAGCATAAAACTATGGAATTCCTAGAAAAGTCTATCTTAATTCTCTCCTGCTAATGTTTTGGTAATTTACAAATAACAGACGTTATTGCTGAAATTGCTGTTTCTGTATATTTTAGAAGCTGTGGACCTCTTCTTTAAACATTCATATCATCATGGCCATTAGTAAATTTTCTAAGTAAGAAAAGCTTGCATTTACTGAAAAAAGTGTATTGAGGCAAATCATTGTTTTTATTGAGAGTGTTCTCTGCAATCTGGTCAGGTTGTTTCATCATCAAAATTTATCTACTAATTATGTGTCTTGATACTGATGTATCGATCATTTGTAATATTCAGTGTCACAGGAAAAATGTTTAGATCTGATTCTCTGTGCATTTGATTTCTCATTTATTTTTTTCCACTCAAGATCCCAGAAGCTTATTTTATTAGAGATCCTCATACTTTCCTCCTTAAAAAGGATTTTATTAAGGTATACGTGCTACTTGTATTTAATACTGCAAGATTGTAGCTGCATGTCCTCACAGGTTAACATTTTCACATGCGTTTTCAGCTATTTGAAAGAGGAATGGTTAGTTGGTTAACTGAAGCATGTTTGAAAGGAGAAGCAAAGCTTGTCTACAAAATACTAACACTTGGATGAGTCTGGGAGAAGAGCACTCGGTGAATTTTCTGGACTTTTTTTCATGGCTGACTTGGGATGTGCTTGCATTGTCAAGGAGTGTGTTGACCTATCTCCTTGATGCATATTGATTGTGACAATCACTCTCTTTTCCCTGCAGGCCATGGAGGCACAGATACAGAACTTTGGACAGACGCCATCTCAGTTGCTTATTGAGCCACATCCGCCTCGGAGCTCTGCCATGCACCTGGTGAGATATAACTGCTTGCTGGGAATTTATTTCCTCTGAATCTGAGGATCCTTTCATAGGTCATAAAATAGCAATCTAAACAACACTTTCTCTTCATATACCCTGAGTTCCTCACAAACATAGTATATTTCCTCTGTGCAGAAAAAATAATCTCAGGCTGCAGTCTGTAGACAAATATGTGCTTTTTAAACAGTCCACGGTTTTCTTTTGCATTTGTTACTTGACTTCTTAAATGAGCTTCTGTCATCATACCATGTATTCCATGGATGTCATCATGTTAAATGAAGAGCCTTGCACATTTTCTTATAGTGAAGATCATATTGCAAGAGAAGAAGGAAGCATTAGGAAATGATTTATGTGATTTATGAACATTTGACTCTTTGTCAGGAGTGAGGAATTGTAGCTGAAATGGGGGGGGGGACCTCCTGCCCACTCTCCAGAGAGAACACAATGTGCACTTTAACTTTAGTTTGAACTCCAAAATCATTCTTTATTCAGTGTATTAATTCCAGTGGTTCTTTTTGTTTTGTTTTGTGTCCCCCAACACCACCGGGGGAGAGATTATTCAGCTGAACTAAAAACTATGGGATCTATTTCCATTTTTGCACTTGGCTTGAAACATTTAACTGTGGGGAACTGTCTATAAATTCCATACAATACTGTTTGGATGTTTTCATTTCATCACCCGCTCAATATAGAACAGTTTATTTAGCATTGAGGTTTCCTCCCAACCCTTGCCTTTTTGATGAACATAAGGGACAAAGGAAGCCACCTCACACAGAGTTAGGCCAGCAGTGTAGACTGTTGACCTTGACTGATCATGGCTCCCCAGGGCTTCAGCCAACAGTTTGTTCTCCCTAGCTTGGAAATGTAGGGAATTGAACTTTGGAACTTCCTGTATGCAGAGCACATGCTGTGCTCTTGAGCTATAGCCCACTCCCTAACATTGACAGTCAAACCTGTATGAAATTTTCATGATATGATAAAGTTATTTAAAAAACACAAAGTCCATGTGGTTGTAGATGGAGGAATGTTGATGAATGTAGATGTTGATGAGAAGGAATTTGCCTGACATTTACCAATGTGAAGCATTGTGGTTCAGCTGAGGGCAGAAAACACACCTTAAGACATGTAAGATTGTAGGGAGGTTTATCACATACAGCCTGAAGCATATACTATTATTTACTGCATGTCCTGTTGCTATTGGGCTGTGTGTTTTCCCTCTTGACTGCTGCTAGGTCAGGTATATTCCCTACATCATGACATTTAGAAGGTTGTGCGACCTTTTATGGAGGGGAGGGGTTTTCACAAGAATGCCATTTTCAGCAGCAGCCCCTGTGTTTCTTATATATTTGCTGTTTTTCTCCTGTCACTAATTGTATGTTCAGTTTTGCCATTCTCTCGTGTTGAAATGTAGTTAAGTCCATCCAAGTTACATTATTCAGCAATTGTTTTATATTTAATATAAAGCCTAGGGGTGGCTTAAGTGATGCTTCTGTTTGACTGACATCTTTATTGTACAAAATATTATAATGCTGAATCCATTTTTCCGCACCCTTTAATGATAACACAATGGACCTTAACCATACCCTTTTTTCTATTTATCCTTGTGTAATGCTCCGGTAATAGCTTTTTCTAATTTTGCTGTCCCATCTTTGTAGTATTAGATGTAGAGATAGCACTGTTTTCCCTGTATGTGTAAATGCTTCCTGACTCTCTTAACCTTCTTTTCCCCTCAGACCTCCTCACTAATTGTGTTATCCCTTCTGTTTTCTTCTGCTCTCTTCTCCTTTCTACTCAACAGTGTTTCCTTCCACAGAGTCCACTTATGTTTAAAGATCAGATGCAGCAAGATGTTATCATGGTTCTCAAATTTCCATCAAATTCTCCTGTCACACATGTGGCAGCCAACACACTCCCTCATCTGACCATCCCTGCTGTGGTCACTGTGACTTGCAGCCGGCTTTTTGCAGTGAATAGATGGCATAATACAGTTGGTATGTATTCTTATAGACAGATTGCTATGTTTTTAAGGGTTTTTAAATTGTTTTATATTCGGTTTAACTTGTTTACACCGCCCAGAGTCCATTGGATAGGGTGGTATATAAATCTATTAAATTAAATTAATTTTAGAAAATTTGCATTCAACTTTTCACAAAGAGTTTTGCAGGGTGGTGGTATTTTGGATTTTTTATTTCAAATATGTTTGGTACAGTGGAATCTCTTATAACGAAAATAATTGGTTCCACAAAGCACTTTGTTACACGATTTTATGCATGCATCGTACAACGAAAATCCCTATGAGAAAAATCATAGAATGAAAATATGGGGAAAATTGTACAACAAAAATCTCTGGAGAAAATTGTACAAAGAAGAATATTTGTTGTACAATTTTTCCCATAGAGATTTCTGTTGTACGATGCAACTTTTTTTCAAATTCTCTTCATTGTACGATTTTTTTCATTGTATGATGTGTTCAATATACAGGTTCCACTGTATATTTATTTACACAAAATATTTTATGCATTATGTACTAATACAAAGAAGATTTTTCAAAATCTGCAATGTCTCGAGAGGCATTACAAATACATTGAGCTGCCATCTTAGCCTATTTCATTTTATTCTACAGCCTTATAGCATCAGTAATTGGTATTAGAATACATACCATCATTCTGCAGGCTTCCGTATGAAACAAGTATATGTTCCTAGTTCCCACTTGGTTTCAACAAAGTCCAATACCATTTGTTTGTTTATGTGTCTGCCATTTAAAAGGCAAGAATAGGATAGAAGGCTGGGAGCCTCAAGAAAAAAACACATGAATAATAGGAGCTGAATCCTCCTATTTTATTCTCCTGTCTTCTGACACATACAAATGTAAGTAGAATTACCCAATTCTGCTTCTAGCAGACACAATTTTTCCACATTGGCTTCACTTCCAGTGTAGCCTCTGACCATTGTTTCCAAAGAAATAAATATTTTGTCGAGGTGAAAATATGATACAAAATATGAGGAATATAATCATCCCATCCCAGATCCAATTCAGTGAGATAAGTGATATCTGTAGTGGCCTCAGCATAGGCTTAGTAATAGCTGTAACACTATTGATTTATGTACTAATTTTACTACTCCTTAACTCTGAGCAGAAATGCTCCTTTTTAAGCACTTTTGTCTCTTGATATATTTTAAGTGCCCTCCTTTTAACTTCTGTTCCTTTTGTTGTTCTATGCTGATCTTGGACCATAATAAAGATTTGATTTGATTTCTATAGCGGTGTTTTAGTGCTCGTTGTTATAAGTAGTAGTTAGTAGTAGTATCATAACTGTTACTGTGATTCTTATCATTTAGGCCTCAGAGGAGCACCAGGATATTCTTTGGATCAAGCCCATCATCTTCCAATTGAAATGGATCCATTGATTGGTATGTCAAGGATTAAAATAGCTATTCTTAGAAATGTATGTGTTCAACTGTTTTTGAATATGATACATTTTAGTGATGTACTTATCTTATGAAAATATTAATCAGTTAACTACAGTTAGAATCTTTGCCCCTCTGTGTCATCAAAAACAGTAGATAATTTTTAAAGCCAATGACAGCATTGCTAACAAAACTGTATATTTTATTTTGTGGCAAAAAAAATGGCAACAGTTTTTCCCTATAAAATACAAGAAGTTGGTGTTTTTGTTTTTGTTTTGCCTCTGCTTCTTTTTCATCCAATATTTACAGGTTTTGCACAAAAATCACTTCTGGGAGTTTTCTTACAAGGCCTTCAAATTTTTAAAATGCACAGAAGGTCATGTAATCTAGTATGGTGGAAAAGAAACACTTGACATTTTCTTCAAGAACAAAACAAGCAAAAATTTATATCCTAAGCACATCTCTGGTTTTATGGAACAAAGTACAGTGGTACCTCACTTAAAGAGCATAATGCGTTCCATGTGATTGCTCTTTAAGCGAGTTTGCCCTTTAAGTAAAACACCATTGTAAGTGACCAATTGTGACTTCTGGCCGGGGGGGGGGGGATTGCGACCCCCAATTTAGTTGTTAAGCAAGTTTTTGGTAGGTTTTAGTGGTTAAGCGAGGCAACCATTCAGAGGAAATTCTGCTCTTTAAACGAGTTAGTCTCTAAGAGAGGCAGTCTTTTTGCAAGGTTTTACTCTATTGCGATTATTATTTTTTTAAAAAAATCAAAACATAAAAGGTAACGGTACCTCTGTTGAGGGAGAGCAAGGGATCCATATGGTCAATTATTCTGCACAATGGTATAAGTTTATCTGCATAATTTTTCCTGGCAAAATGGCAGAAATTTAAAAATCACTGCAAATATTTAATATTATGTGCCAAGTCATGTAACTGATTTGTGACAGCAAATCACTGTGCCAGTTTCATAACTAGCAGCAATTCATTGCTGATGGCCTTATGCTGGCAGGTGCAAGTAATAGGATTGAAGACATAACATTTTTACATTAGCGTGGTATCCTGTTTTAGTGCTATAAGGTAAATAGGAGTCATTCCATGTATAAGTGGAGCGATCATGCTGCCTTGAACTGAAACTAAAGAATATTGAAACGATGTGGTCTGAGAATGAGACTGTGAAAGCATGTGAAAGTGATTAACTGAGGTCTTCACAACAGAATTCCATGATGTCTCTTCAAACCATTCTTTTCAGAACTTCATTTCCATGAAATGCCTCTATTAGTTATAGCCAAAATTATTCCTCTTTCTGTTGTAGCTACATGTATTCTTAAGGGTAGGATGCCAGAAAAAGTTTATTTTAAAAACAACTATACAGTATTTACCAAGGCATGGGGAGATAACAGACAGTATGGATTTCCAAGAGTACAGATAGGTATCAATATCAAAATAAGGTAGACCCAATGGAAAGTATTCCAGTCAGTAACGTACAAGGTAAGACAGTTCAGCGATCATTAAACTTTCTCAGTCAACATCTACTCTTGCTTTGTGCAGTCAGCCTATTAACTTAGCTATGTCAATGTGACCCATCAAGGAAGATGTATTGCCTTAATGCAATCTCCTTTTCTTTAGGAGACACAAAACAGGGTGGAGGATGGGGCAGAGAGGCACCATGTGTGATTAAAGAAGATTCTTAAGTAAACTGGGTTATTTAAATATGGAGAGCACATTGCAGAATGTGATAAAATAAAAGAATATTTTCATTCTATAAAAATCCACTTTGATATTTCCATTGGATAAATCAGGGATTCTCAACTTGTGGCCCATGAGCCAGATGCGGCCCACGACCCCATTCCATGTGGGTCCTCACCGCCTCCACTACACCAGGAAGTGCCATGTGGTGGAGGAAGGGCAAAATGGCCATCCAGGCCCCAAAGTTGTCTGAAGGAGCGTGACCCAGCCCCCGGCTTAAAAAAGTTGAGAACTCCTGGGATAAATGAAGAGTTAGTCCCTAACTACACAGTGGCTCCATCAACCATGTCTTGATCTCCAAGTTATTATAGTTGCTAGCTGAAGAGCTTTAATCAGCTGTTATAACAGTGTCATAAGATTCCATCCCTGGAAGCAATCATAGAGGGGAAATTTCCAGGAGGTAATTTAGCAGGTAAGCTTTGAAATAAGGAAGCAATTTTCTCTGGGACAGATTCCTCAGCATTCCTCATAAGTAACTTTGCCCTCCTTTGAGTCTGTAGCTTGATTGTATGTTAATTGTTTCTGATCTGTGAATGTCAGCTTGGAGATGTAACTTATTGATTCAACAAGGAGTCTAACAATGTACAGCGGTTCTGTATTTTGGAAAGCTAGCTAATCATGTTAGATAGAGAGCATATTAACTGCTCACAGTTCAGTGCTAAGATTTATTTTTTCCATATACCATTTGTCAAAAAGTTGTTAAAACAACTAGCTTATAATTTTCTCCATTTTCTGTAGCCAATAACTCTGGTGTGAATAAACGGCAGATCACGGACCTTGTGGATCAAAGCATTCAGATCAATGCTCATTGTTTTGTGGTCACAGCAGATAATCGCTACATTCTTATCTGTGGCTTCTGGGACAAAAGCTTTCGAGTTTATTCTACAGAAACAGGTAACATTGCACATATTATGCTAATGTATATTTTCCTATGCCAGTGATGGCCAAACCTGTCACTTCAGATGTTCTTGGACTTCAACTCCCAGAAGCCCTGATCAGCAAGAGTGCTGACTTGGACTTCTGGTAATTGAAGTCCAAGAACACCTGGAGTGCCAAGGTTAGCCATTACTGTCCTATGCCTTGGAAATAATATCAGGACATACAATCTGTTTGCTCATTGGTCATGTTCGAGAGAAGTATTAAAAGGTTGCTCTACATAAAGAATGTATCAGTAACTAGCTAATAAAGAACAGAATAAAAACCACACAAATACAAAACTAATTTAAATTCTTGTGATGCCACTGGATTATTTTGCTGGCTGCTCTGAACTTCAAATTATGTTTTAAATATTCTTCATATTCATAGTAGCATGGGTGTCTGGTGTGAGAACTATTGAAAGGAAATGTCTGTATATTCTGTAGTCTCTGCTTCAGTAGCTGTTATTCTAAAATATTGATGTACAGCTTAAAGTTTTAATGCTATTGGAAAAACCTGTTGAGAAGAGATCGCTCAGAAAAGCTAACAAGTATATAAATGATGTTCATTGTTCAAGTCTTTTGAGAAGGAATGTGTCAGAAGCCAGAAGCAAATAAGTGGAGCTACCAGGCTCTCTTCAAAGTGAATGAACTCCACATACTTAGGGCTCAGTTGGGGTGGAAGGAGTAAGGTACCAGACGATGAAGAAAATATCTACATGAGACTCAAGAAAAGTCAATGCCAATCTAACAGAGGTCATTGCTAGACAATGAACAAATACTACAGTCTACGTATGGAAGCAGGCTCTTTTCCTATGACAAAAACTAGTGGCAATGTTATTCTAGCACTGGTACCTAACAAAAGTGGAATCAATTCAAAGAAGGCTATGGGAACAGATCTAAAGAAACAGGAAAAGTGTTGATGTAATTGGTCAGCAGAGTGGTGCAGGGGCCAGCAAGAGGTTTGCACCTGGGCAAGTGGTATCTTGTGAGAAAAAGCAGGCAGACCAGAGTTTGGTGCAGAAGAAAACTCAAAGCAGGTTTACTCAGAAAGTAGAAGGGTGCAAGTATGTACAGTGCAACAACTTAAACACAAAACAGATATCTTCTCTTGGGCTGTTCAGTTGACCTCACTGAGACAGTACAGTTGTGTTATATATAAGTCAATACAGTTCAGTTCGGCAGGATAAAGGCAAGCTGTAGTTACAAACAAAGCCAAAGAGTTCTACAGCTTCTGTCCTCCTGTGTAGGCTTGCCCCCCGTTAGTTCTCCTTTGTCCAGTAAGCACAGATGGCATATCAAGCAAAAGCCATCAGCAGGAACAGTAGCAAAAGTTCAGTCCTCATAGCAGGTTCCGGAAGATACAGGAATCTTCATGCAGACTGTCCGCAGGGGAAGGTGAGCATTATAGCTCAGACAAGTTGAGCATTGTAGCTGAAGGTCTGCAATCCTACCCTGTCCTAAATACACTGGCCCTTGGAGCACATCAGGGAAAACTCCCAGTACCTGTGTGCCCCAGCAGTAAAGTCTTAAAGGCATCACAGACACAATATGCCTTACAACCAGTTAGGGAGAGCAGCGAAAACTTACGTTCCCTAACAAAGAGAGCACCAATAAAGAAATAGCTTATTGTTTATATTCACACACTGTAAATAAGAAGATCCTTTAGCAAAGAATACACAGAATCTATTATCTAGAATGCTCTTTTAAATGCCATTTGTTGGCTGCAACTCGTATCTGAGAATGCATTTTTTCCTGAAGCAGGAAAAATGCCATTGGCATGAATTTGTTTAAGGTGGATCCCAGCTTGCCATGAAGTGACACATACACTATGATCACGGAGCCATCTCCTGTGTCACATATGAAATGAGACATGCAGGATTTAACACCGGGACTGCAATAGACTACCACAGCCTTGAGGATATTGGCAAAGTGTCCCTTCACAGCCAGTCCATCTGGCATGGCCTCTTCCACCTCCATGACCATTGGGAATCAGAAAGTGATTCCTCCTGCACTCATTTCTCCATTGAGCCCAATATGATGGTTTCCAGTGGCATTTCCTCCACTGAGGGGGACCATCATCCCACCTAAAGGGGATCATCTGCCTGTAGCTGTTGGCCTCTTTAGGGAGTCAGGTTATTTACTGCCACCCAACACTCAGCTTTATATGTGAAATAAATGAACTTGCAGATCTTAGTGGATCTGCGGTATCCAGATCCAGTAACTGAAAAAATGTGGGTTATTTCAGGATCACCTTTTTCTTTTCTAATCTTTGGCACAGGATGCACACAAAGCTGCCCTGCTAAAAGTGAGTTAGTGGAGTTGTATGCCTGAATCGTTATATGCTGTTTGCATAGGCATATGATCCAACCTTGAAAAGAAGTGTGTATGTGGAGAGAGAGAGAGAGAGAGAGTTACATCTTCAAATCTGCTATCTTCCACTTGTACTGATAAAACATAAAACTCAGGAATACAATGTCTCTTCGTTGCAGGCAAACTGACTCAGATCGTCTTTGGACACTGGGATGTAGTCACTTGCCTTGCAAGATCAGAGTCTTATATTGGTGGGGATTGCTACATTGTCTCTGGCTCTCGCGATGCTACGTTACTGCTGTGGTATTGGAGTGGCAGGCATCACATTATTGGTGACAATCCAAATAGCAGTAAGTTCATAAACTTCTTCGTTTTGAGTCTTCATTTAGTTTTTATATTGTTTTTATATTTTAATATTAACATTTTGGATTTCAGAAAATGTTGTTTTCGCTCTATAAGTGTAATTTTATTCTAATCACTAACTATTGTAGGATGCAGGTATTATTTAAAATAAAACTATCAGGAAGTTTGATATAAAGCCATCAGGAGGCGAAATAAGTTAAAAACAGTTTGTTTTGAAATAATATGTACAATAATAGGTAGCTTTCCACTTCAGGAAGGGCAAAGCAAGCTAATATATTGCTCAAAGGAAGTTTAGGTCACTTTCCAAAACTGTGCTCTGTAAAGCTACAGTCTTCACGTAACTGGCTTAAAGCTGCTTCTTGTTATTTTGCCGTATCCAGTTCCAAATATTGGCGATCATCATGGCAATCAGCCATGAAGACTGTCCTGCAGATATAATGCTGTGGCTTTTCATCAGCCTTCTGCATTGCTGTGTGACCCCCGTTCCCCTCTTTTTTTGTCACACATACTGTATTTCCACACAGGTAAAGCAACAAAGGGACTGCAGTGGCTTAGCGGTTAAGACACTGAACTTCATGACTAGAAAGTCAGCAGATCAGCTGTTCGAGACCCAAGTGCTGCACAACAGAGCGAGCTACTGTCTCTGTCCCTTGCTTCTGCCATCCTAGCAGATTGAAAGCAAGACATTACTAGTAGATATATAGGTATCACTTGAGTGGGACGGTAACAGCATTCTATGCACTCCAGCATCTAGTCATGCCTGCCACATTATCACAGAAATGTCTACAGGTGGAGGCAGTGCTGGCTCTTTGACTGTAAATGGAGATGAGCACTGAATCCTATAATTGGATAAGACTGGCTTTTGAGCAGGGGCAACTTTTACCTAAAACAACAAGGTCAGGGTCAGGCTTAGCATTGTCTTCTTTGAATGTTTGTGTATTCATTGAGTGTACACATTTGTTTTGCTGCTAGAAGCAAAATCTTTCTCTGCACCACCTGTGGGCATTGATGTGTGGTGGCTGCATAATGATTAGCCCGCCAATTTTTATTTGAAATGGGCAGCACAGTGTTAGTAAAAATGATGTCGGGAAATATTTCTTTGTATCATCCACTGTTCCAAATATTCACTGCCCGAAGATTACGGCTTATCTTGTTGGAGAAATGAAAGTTAGATGTACAATGTTGGTTAAATCCAATTAGTTAACATCTTTAAAATGAAAATCTAGGAAGATGTATATGATATTTTCAGAAAAGGATTATTTTTTCGAACGCTGTCATCTGGAGACACAGATAAGATATTTTATATCACAGAGCATAAGGAAATAGAGAATTCAAAAGAAAATTACATTATAGTAATTATGTGGGCTAGGTGTTTGACTTTCTAATGATCCTTTAAGCTGAAAGACAGTTAATTATCAATTTCAGCTTCAGTGCGTCCAATTATCAAAAGGAACTTCAGTTGTTTCAGAAAAATAGTAGGAAGGATCTCTCTTTTCTTATTTTCTTAATTAACACGTGTTAATCATGTTGTTAAAATGCATTCATGTGCATATATAAGTGGGATCACACCTTCTTAATTTTTTATACTTACTAAAAAAAACTAAAAGAATGACTAAATTGTTGACATTGTTGAAGTTCACCTTTGCTAGTTCTGAGACTGAGGCAGATCATCTTGTATGCTGCTGTGTCCACACATAAATAAACTAATTTGTCAAAAAATTCTTATCAAACTTTGTTATACTTATGTGTAAAAAATGGAGAGCAAATATTTGTTGACTTTTCCAATCATTATGCAAAGTGGCACAGTGGTTAAACTGCAGCCAAAACATTACGAATTCAATCCTAATGGGAATCAAGGTTGACTCAGCCTTCCATCCTTCCAAGGTCGGTAAAATGTATACTCACCATGTTGAGGGCAAAATGCCCAAAGTGTGCGCTAGACACTATGGGGTGGTATATAAGTGTAATTGCTATTGCCAAATATGCCATACAGTCTGACTGTGACTGTCTAACACGGCACCTGCAGGAAAGGGCAAACCAAAGCCCTGGGGTTAG
Source organism: Furcifer pardalis (assembly GCA_030440675.1). NCBI lineage: Eukaryota > Metazoa > Chordata > Lepidosauria > Squamata > Chamaeleonidae > Furcifer > Furcifer pardalis. Next base: position 91,395,473 of record CP126895.1, on the reverse strand, counting down.
CCAGAAATCTATACTGTATTAGCTACTGCACAATAGGACTCACAAATCTGTTCCAGTTTTGATATATCCCTGGATGGGTTATCTTCAGGTCCAGATCTTTCACTTTTCCCCCAGTCCACCGACAGCAATTTGGAGGTTCTAAGGCTTTTGGAAGTTGTTGTACATGAGGTCCTGGTATCTTTAATCCCTGTGCCAGAACTAGATACTGTTATAGATCAGACTGTAATCATTTGTAGTTTGAGAAAACTGATGTCTAATGCCTTTATTCTCTTTCTCGCTTGGAGAATTCTGTTATGCTAAGCATGAATTTCTATAGCCTCTTCCTTATATAGACCTTTAAAATCCTTAATATGTATTTCTCCATTTATGTATTTGGAATATGGTTTAATTCAGTGATGGTGAACCTTGCCACTCCAGCTGTTTTTGAACTTCAATTCCCAGAAGGCCTGATCAGCAGGAGTGCTGACTTGGGCTTCTGGTAATTTAAGTCCAAGAACACCTGGAGTGCCAAGGTTCACCATCACGGGTTTAATTCCTCTGCCAAACAACAGGTATATAAAAAAAGTATGTCTCTTTAAAAAATAGCTGACCAGCTAAATGGGAGGGGTGGTGCATGCAGAGGCTTTTCTTTGGAACATACAAATTCAAGAAACTAATTTGAAGTGATAAAAAATAATTTGCACACTTTAATTGGAACCATCTCCCTGCATGGTAAGAAAGAGAATAGAGCCAACAGCTTGTGCTAAGAATTGATTGAATTTTTTGTCATGTAGGTATGCTGGACTTGGCTGCTTATCCTCTTGAGCCTATCTGTGCAATATATTGTGCTCAGCCTTTGACTGGTTTCTTTAAAAGGATCAATGCTATTCCTGTTGTGTCCCCAGAGTCTGAAATTTCATTGATCTTGGGACTTGACATTTCTCATTACATACCAGATAGTCACCAGAGGTGTGAGTTAACTTTGCTTTTTCCCAGCTGTTTTTGCATTGAGCACCATGAGCATATTGTGTTGCCTAGCCAAAGGCACAGTCTGTGAACCAATTACAACAAATATCCCTTAAAAGCACAAAAGTGTATTTTGTCTCAGTTGACACATTTTACATACACTTAAAGGGAATGTTCAGTATTTCCGCAAATGCCCATGGTATACTGCCCTGTGCATTGAAAATACTAGATGCATCTGTAAAAAACATCCCAGGGAGAAAGTTACATTAATTTTAATTATACTTTTGAAGGCATTTCTAGTCACGTTTGAGGATCTATTTCCGATCTGAAAGAATCTAAATTAATTGGAAGGCATCATAGTATTTGAAACATCCTCTGCATTTGTACATTAACCATTAAAACCTCAAATTGTTTGGGTATCTGGAAAATTAGGTCCTTTTTAAATTGTATCCTGCCTTTCCCCCAAAAAATGGAACTCAAGGAGGCTTACAGTGAAATTAAAATACACATACCGTTAAAATTAACGTATTATATGATATAATTAAATTATATATAATTATTCAATTGTATCATTTTTCTTTTAAAAACAGAATGGAATTTAAAACTATTTAAGACATCTCTGTGTTGTTGTTGTTGTTTTTAAATAAACCTTATAGTTAACAATTCCTCGATTCCTTGATTGACCAGACTATCAAGGGATGAATTGTTTCTGATCGCAACTTTCTTTCTACTCCATTTGTTGCTGCACTCTTCTTTTCCAGGTTCAACCAAAACTTTTCATGATTGGGTCTTCCCAACTTTTGTGGGTCTTTCCACAGGGTCTTTTTACTCCTCTGGGATACCATACAGTGACTGCTGCTGTCATTCGAGAAACATGTCCAGCATAGTGCAATTTCCATTTATGATATTCAATAATAGCTTCGTTGATTACGCTTTGCCACCCAATTCCCCCAAGGAGCAGACAGGCCACCCTTTCTTTGGTGAAAACATGGGCAACTTTATCGGAACATAACAGATTAAAATACAATATTAACACGACCCACAATGGGCCATCATAGTGGGTGAACATTCAGTTATTTATGGGTATGCCTAGCCATGTTGTCATAACTGCTTATTGCAATGTAGGGAGGGGTAACCACTCCCTACAATCCTTATTACATCATTACTTAATAGGCTCACCAGCCTTGTATCCCAATTTGTCATTGAGGTCTTCTTCGCCAGCCAGTAGACACCTCCAGCGCCTATGCCTTTCTGGCTGACGAACAAACTGTTACAAAATAAGCCCCATTTTAAACGGTGCTTTTTTCGTTATCTTTTTACCCACCTAAATGTGTTTTAGTACTTTCAAAATGGTGATTCCAGATATGTGGGAGGAAGAAGAATGTAAACAATATGTGCCTCATGGAATTGAAGAAATGAAACTGATTATGTGATTGACATGCCTTGCTGTAAGATCGTTGGCTGGAATCTCTTAGGGGAGGGCCAGAGGTGTAACCCAGAGACGCAGACACACACACAGGCATTCACTGGAATGCTGTGCCTTCATTCTGCAAAATGTGAGCCTTAAGGAAGGATGGAAGCCATGGGCTTTCCCTAGAACCTTTAGCTTGCTTATTTCTGCTTTGAAATGCTTGCTGATCTTTTGATGGATTGTATCCTGTATTTTACAATGCTTTCAATATATTTCTTGAAGAAACTTGGAGTGGTTATTTGGCCTATTGCTACCTTTTCTACACATATCTGAGGCCTAGGTTGTCCAGCCAGGGAGCTGCAACTCAGAAGAACAATGGGGCCTACTCGAGAGGAAGGCTCCTGTTGTTACACGAACCCCCATTACCCATCATCAATTAAGCATACTTTTGATCACCATTTACCACACTACTGCCACTACTGCCACACTGGTGGTTTACAATCGTTACCTCGGTCTCCCCCTCATAAGTATGGAGAGGGCAAAAAATATCAACATGCTGGCCAATTAGTGATGTTGAAAAAGTTCCCTCTCGGCCCCGAAGCGACCATTAATAAACCATGCTTAGGAAAAGGGAGGGAGGGCTGAACGTTTTTCAACAGTGCTTGTGTAGAAGAGAGAGGACAAGGCAAGAAGGAGCCACACTTTTATAGTGCACCTGGCTCCTCTCCATAACACCAGTGACCTCTGGGACTGCCTTGGGCAGATGAATGGCAAATCGCATGCACATTGTTATTGTATGTGCAGCAGCCATTGTTTTCTTTTCTGGGTGTTGGGGATGTGGTCACAAAAGGATATATTTAGCATTGATCTTTCCATGGTTCTTATGGCTCTTGACAGTTCTTCTTCCTCAGCCTTCATTAATGGCCATGTTCCACTCCCATAGGAACCACAAGTAGTATTGTCGAATTAAAAAGGTTGGTGCGTTGTTTCTTGCCAAGTTTCTCATTTAGCAAGATTTCATTGATGGGCTGGAATTCAACCCATCCTACTTTCTTTCTTCCAGCTAGTTAACAATACAAAAAATTTAAACATCATTTTAAAAACCCAATTTTAGTGGTCAGTCAGTTACTGAACGCTTTATGAGAGTCGAAGCTGGTTTTGTGCTGGCAGAGGGACATTAGGAAGGTGGCCAATTTAGCATCCCTCAGCAAGGATTTCCTTAGTTTGGGAATAACCTTTGATGTGGGAAAATCCTCCCTCACATCAGCAATGTGGCACCACTGAGAGTGGCTTGTTCTGTGTATCTCAAAGCCAGAGCAGACCTGTATTATATATTTCTTGAAGAAACTTGGAGTGGTTATTTGTGCCTAATGCTATCTTTTCTACACACATCCAAGGCCTGGGTTGTCCAGCCAGAGAAGTGCAATCCAGAACAACATAGGGGCCTACCCGAGAGGCAGGTCCCTTATGTTATAGGAGATTATAGTATTTCAGTAAAATTTCAAGTAGAATCATTGTGCTGGACATTGTGCTGGCACATGTAGTAGCAATGTAAATAATACTTGCTGAATTTTTAATTCTCATCTAATTAGGCTTTCTCCTCTTCAGGAAACAAATCAGTGAGGAATGTTCAAGCCATGCAAGATTCCCCATCTCTATGCAAAAGTGAGATAAGGCATGCTATTTTTTTTCCAGCAAGGGCTCCATAATTTGTGAAAACCATCCCTGTACAAAATTAGCTTTCTGTTTTACAAGCAAAACGTAGAACAGTGGGTGGGTTGGGGGCAGTCTTTCCTGAGCTTGTGTGTGTGTGTTGCTTGTAAAACAGAAAGGATGCTAATTTTGCACAGGGATCATTTTCACAAATGATGCTTTACACCAATGATGGCAAACCTTTTAGAGACCGAGTTCCCAAACAGAGGGGCGGGGTGAACTCTGTGCTGCGGGGGAGGGAGGAAGTGCTCCCATTGGGCTATTGAGCAGAGGGGTGGGGCAAACTCTGTGCTGGGGGAGGGAGGAAGAGCTCCTTTTCAGCAGCTAGGCAGAGGGGTGGGGCAAGCTCTGTGCTGGGGTGATGGTGTGCATGCCCACAGAGAGGGCTGTGAGTACCCCCTCTGGCACATGTGCCATAGGTTCACAACCACTGCCTTAGACTTTATTCCAGTGGAAGAGAAGAGAACTTCCAAATTGCTGTGAGTGGACTGGGGGGAAAGTGAAAGATCTGGACCTGAAGATAGAGTGCTGACTCCATGAGTTTGGCAATTATTTCTCCATTGCCTTGAGTAAGAGTTTGAGTCTTAAGACCCACTGCCAGGGCACCATTTAGATCCTCCTCTTCGTCTAAGTCACTTACCCATAGATAGAGTGTTGTCTAGAAAACAGTGAGGAATTGCATTTCCACTGAATTTCTTCTGGGACTGGATTCTCAGAGTCTTTTATTGATTACACATGAATGCTCACTTCCTAGTATTTCTGATTCTTTTACGATAAAAAAGCAATTGTACCAAGGCTGAGATGCTCTGATGTGTGGTTCTTTTTAAAATGGCTATCTCCAGTGCCATCTAAAATTGGAAAAAAGATGTTTCCATTTTAGATTAAATATATGTTCTGAGAGAAAGCCGGGGCCCATCAGAATAAACAATAAGATTATTAATATTTCTGCTTTGTTTAAAATCAGCAGGGATGCTGCTTTCCACAGCAATTCACCACACATTATGTGTGCTGTGGGAAACAAAAGCTAGCTTCTTATTTTGAGCTACACATAGGGAACAGAGTTGGTAGTTCAATCCTGTGTATTTTATCTCTTGCCCTGAAGCGATTCTACTGCAGATATCGAGGTGCCACATTGGGGAAATTACTGTGAGTTCAAAGTGATGGTGATTCAATTCACGGTGGTCAAGTTTCACCTGCACCTCCTTGGGTCTCTCAGCCTTTAACCTCTTGCTGCATCTATCAATCAATGATGGTGTGATGGTGACAGAATATTTTGCTAGATTTTGTTTAAAATATTCTATCTTTTGCACTGAAATGTAATGTGACGTGGTATTCTTGTTCTGTGCAGAGTTTCACCATAATGATGTATAACTGATTAAAGCTGTATTTTCTTTCATTTGTCCCTAAAGGCCAAAATGGTACTCATTTCTCTTGCAAAGCTATAATTGATTCTAAAGGCTCCAGAACAGGGGTGGCCAATCTATGGCCTTTGGGCTGGCCCCAGCCGCGGCACCATTTCATGCTGCCTACCCTCACCACTAGCAGAAGCAGACGCATTTACGACAGCCGTAAAATGCGCCCGTGCATGTGTAAATGCTGCCATAAATGCATTTATGAAGCCACAGACACATTTTATGGCAGTGTTTACGGAGGAAGGAACCACATGACCAGCCTGCATAGCAGTCTGGGGGGCATGGTGCAAAAAGGTTGGGAACCCCTGCTCTAGAAGTATAGATTAGCTAGGATTTCTTTAAAAGTCTGGTTTTAAGGACAGCACTGGTCCTCAAAGACATTTGCCTTGGCAAACAAAGTCAAGCAGAGTACAGATTCAATTCAATATAGATAACCTGCAGCTTCAGTGAATAGTGTGTGTGTTTGGTAATCCACAGTCATGAGTATGAGAGATAATACAGTAGGCTGCTTTGCTTTGTTTTCTTTTCAACTGTCAAGAAAAGTGCTCAAGGTTCGGCAAAGGCTAGCGCAGGTAATTCACTTTTGAGGAAGACAGTTTCAAACTAAGGATACAGTAATACCTCAGATAACGTTTGCATCAGATAACGCTAAAACCGCATAACATTTAAGCAATCTGGAAAAAAATTGCATCGCATAACATTAAATCCTATGGGATGCATCGGATAACATTCGCTAAAGCTTATGCCGGTTACAATGTATCTCTATGGAGTTTTAACATTATCTGATACATCCCATAGGATTTTAACGTTATCCGATGCATGCATTGGATAACATTAAAAATTGGATAACACTAAGACTTGTGGAACCAAGTTGTAGCGTTATCTGATGTTTTTACTGTATTGTAGAATAGGTTCAAGCCCTTTGCCAGCTACAGTTTAGTATCTTCCAAAAATACACAGTTTATGTGAACCCTTCATCTCCATGTGCATTTCCAATACAGTAATACCCCGTATAACGCGAGTATCATATAGCGTTAAAACCGCATAACGTTACAAGATTTTCAGAAAAATCTTGTATCGAATAACGTGATTTTAACGTTATCCGATACAGTCGTTCTTAGCAGCAGGGTGGCTGGAAAGCTGAACGGGTTTCTCCGTTCAGCTTCCCAGCCACCCTGCAGCTACGGAGGCAGGGGTGGGGAGGCTGGAAAGCTGACGGGGGGCTCCCCCATCGGCTTACCCAGCCACCCCACAGCTGCGGAGGCATGGGCGGGTGGCTAGGGAAGCCGACAGGGAGTCCCCGTCAGCTTCCCCAGCCACCCTGCAGCTGTAGATCGGGTCCTCTGATCTCTCTGGAGGTGTTTCTGGGCTTCCCCGACGTCTTGAGCCAGTGCAGCAAGCCAGAATGTCAGAGTTCGAATCCCGACATTCTGGCTTGCTGCACTGGCTCAGGACGTCGGGGAAGCCCAGAAACACCTTGGATCGGGTCCCCACACCTCCCTGGACCCAGCGGGGGGGGGGGGTCAGAGACCCCGAAATTGGTAAAAAAAACGTCCGTTTTTTTTACCAATTTTGGGGTTTCTGACCCCCCCCCCGCCGGGTCCAGGGAGGTGGGCAGACACGATCCAAGCTTTTTCTGAGCTTCCCCGACGTCCTGAGCCAGTGTAGCAAGCCAGAATGTCAGAGTTCGAATCCCGACATGCTGGCTTGCTGCACTGGCTCAGGACGTTGGGGAAGCCCAGAAACACCTTGGATCGGGTCCCCACACCTCCCTGGACCCAGCGGGGGGGGGTCAGAAACCCCAAAATTGGTTAAAAAAAACAGACTTTTTTTTACCAATTTTGGGGGCTCTGACCCCCCCGCCGGGTCCCGGGAGGTGGGGAAACCCGCTCCAAGCTGTTTCCAAAGTTCTCCCACCTCCCTGGAGGCTGCAGCAAGGCAAAATGTCAGGATTCGAATCCCGACATTCTGGCTTGCTGCAGCATAAAAGACAGTGGGGGAAAGTTCAAAATTAGCGCGCATCGGGTCTCCCGACCTCCCTAGAGCTGATGCGCGCTAATTTTGAACTTCCCCCACCCTCTTTTAGGCTGCAGGAAGCGAGAACGTCGGGATTCGAATCCTGACATTTTGCCTTGCTGCAGCCTCCAGGGAGGTGGGAGAACTTTGGAAACAGCTTGGAGCGGGTCCCCACACCTCCCTGGACCCGGCGGGGGGGTCAGAGCCCCCAAAATTGGTAAAAAAAAGTCCATTTTTTTTTACCAATTTTGGGGTGTCTGACCCCCCCCCCGCTGGGTCCAGGGAGGTGTGGGGACCCGATCCAAGGTGTTTCTGGGCTTCCCCGACGTCCTGAGCCAGTGCAGCAAGCCAGAATGTCGGGATTCGAACTCTGACATTCTGGCTTGCTGCACTGGCTCAGGACGTCGGGGAAGCCTAGAAACACCTTGGATCAGGTCTGCCCACCTCCCTGGACCCGGCGGGGGGGTCAGAAACCCCAAAATTGGTAAAAAAAACGGATGTTTTTTTTTTTTTTACCAATTTTGGGGTCTCTGACCCCCCCCCCCCGCCGGGTCCAGGGAGGTGGGGAAACCCGCTCCAACCTATTTCCAAAGTTCCCCCACCTCCCTGGAGGCAGCAGTAAGCCAAAATGTCAGGATTCAAATCCCGACGTTCTCGCTTCCTGCAGCCTCCAGGGAAACAGGGCTTTTTTAAACATTGTGTGTTCAATGTATCGTACAACGTTAAAAACCGGATAACGACGGGACTTGTGGAACCAAGTCATAACGTTATTCGGGGTACTAGTGTACATCTTTTTCTGCTTAAAAAAAGTTGCCCATCCTTAATCTAAATCTTCACATACTAACCTCTTTTTAAGACTGCAGCTATTCATTGCTTTGCTGCGGCAGGCCACTGTGTTAAGAACAAGGAAAGGATGTAAAGGTTCTCCAGAGGGTTGCATCATCTCTCCAGATAATTTTTATTTTACTTACTTCCCCTACATTTTTACAATGATATAAAAAACAATAACAATATTGCTTTGGAGAAAATAGAAAATGTTACTGTCTGTTGTTGTTGTAAAAACCTGTTTCAGCAGCACTTGTTGACATTTTTGAGAGATGGGCTTGAGAATAAGATTTAGAAACACCTCCAAAATTGTAAATCCAAGCCAGCCTGGGTCTAATTCAGGGGATCCAGATCCGGCCCATGGCACCTAATAACGCAGCCCACACTGCCCTCACTGCTCCCTGAAGCAGAAGTAAAATATGCCCATGCATACACAAAACACTGCCGTAAAGCACTTGCAGCTGTCATAAATGCGTTCACGACAGCCACAGGTGCATTTACAGCAGTATTTTGTGCATGTATAGGTGTGTTTTACTCCCACTTCCAGTGGGAGGAACCACATGACCGGCCCACTCAACCATGTGACTGACCTGCCGCCCGAAAAGTTTAGGCACCCCTGGTCTAATTTATTGTCACCAGACTATATGCTTTTGGGGATACTATTTTGCTTTTGCTTTACTTTTGCCCCTTTCCTTTCTTTTAGGTGATTATCCTGCTCCCAGAGCTGTTCTTACTGGTCATGATCATGAAGTTGTCTGTGTATCAGTATGTGCTGAGCTGGGACTGGTCATAAGTGGTGCTAAAGGTCAGTTGTCCTTTTAGTCATGAGCTCCAATTCATGCACACCAATGTTTATTTGGGAGGATGGAAACATGAAAATGCTTATTTTCATTAAGGTAGTTTAGATTTGCATTGTTACTTTTTATTGAACTCAGCAGCACCTGAATTGTTATTAACCTGTCCCATACATTTTGGCAGGACCTAATGTTGAATTAGCATAGTATTAATTCAGCACATTCTGCATCATTGACCTAAATTATGTGCATGTCTATAACATACTCTATTATCTTTCATTTTACAGAAGGGCCTTGTCTGGTGCACACAATTACTGGAGATCTGCTGCGAGCACTTGAAGGAACAGAGAACTGTCTGTACCCTCGCCTAATTTCAGTATCTAGTGAAGGTCATTGTATCATCTACTATGAACGAGGCAGGTTCAGTAATTTCAGCATCAATGGCAAACTTTTGGCTCAGATGGAAATCAGCGACTCAACCAGGGTAAATCTTTCTCTTGACAAAATATATTAGTAACGTTGTTTGTGGAAGTTTTCCATGAATTTTAGTGCCACCTGGAAAAGTTACATTCATAGGAACTGGGCTCTTAATCTGATTAACCAGTGGTGATTTCCAGATATTTGATTTACACATGAGGATTTCTTGAAGAATGTTAAAACTTAAAACCCTAATAAAAACCTTCTTTAACTAGGAACTAGGTCATGGATATAGCGCCTTGAGGAGTCAATTGCATCTAGAAGCACTTCCAAAAGGGTAAAGTGATGCCATTGATGCTATTGTTATAGGGCAAAGACAGAAATTAAACTACAGACTTCAAGTTACATCCTGTTTACCCCTGCATATCATTGTATTATTCAACATGTAGGAGCTTTTAGTTGGGCTTTATTACTTTAAAATCTGATAAGTAAGGAATGACTTCAGTTGCTACAGTTGTCTCACTCAGCATAGTTATGTCTCCATATTTACTGTTGTTTCTGGTTTTGTTCCCCTGTAGGCTATCCTCTTAAGCAGCGATGGGCAGAACCTGGTCACAGGTGGAGATAATGGCATAGTTGAAGTATGGCAGGCTTGTGACTTCAAGCAGCTCTACATTTACCCTGGTTGTGATGCTGGCATAAGAGCAATGGACCTGTCTCATGATCAGAGGTAATTCTCAATGTAGGAAGTAATACACCTGCTTCCCCACCCCCTCAGTTAGTTCCCTAACAGGGTGGACAAAGAAATTATCCAGGTTACATTTGAATATGTGCTTCAATCCACTGTAGCCAGCTTAACTAATGGTGAGGGATGCTGAGAACCTCAGTCCAATAACATCTCGACTAATTTTACTGGATCATTTTGGATTCATCTCTATGCTGCTACATTTTTAAATTGGTCTCTACCCCTCTATCTGAAAGGGAGAACTAAACTGGTACATTTATATTTGAGTATATCTCAAATACTCCTGTGAGAAACTCTTATCGATTTCATGGAACCTTGTAAAATTATTTAAGTGGTGATAAGCCATGACCTCACATTCCCCTTGGGAAAGGTAAGAGCCACTTAGAACATTTTCTGAGAGGTGTCTCCATGGTCCTAGTGAAAAGGTCTCACAGGCTGAGTCTGGGTCACATAACCAAGATTTCACCATCGATGCCTTAAAACTTTGTTGGGAAGACAAGATGCAGCAGAAATCATTTTTGTAGTTGGTTAGGCTTAGTATTTAAGCTACTGAGCTTGATGAGCAGAAGGTCAGCAGTTTGAGATCTGAGTGCTGCATGACAGAGTGAACTCCCGTCATCTGTCCAGCTCCTGCCAACCTAGCAGTTCGAAAGCAAGAAATTGCAAGTAGATAAATAGGTAGCACTTTGGTGGGAAAGGTAACAGAGTTCTGCATGCTCCAGTGTCTAGACATGCCTGCCACATGACCACAGAAATGTCTGCGGACAGCGCTGGCTCTTTGGCTGAAAACAGAGATGAGTACGCCCGCCCCTAAAGTCAGACACAACTGGATTTCTAGCAAAGAAGACCTTTACCTTTACCTATACTAGCCTTCAGCAGGTGTGATTACAGTTGTGATTTCAACTTGCCCCACCCAAGGAAAGATTTGTTGTCCTTCAACCACTGCCCAGTAAGAATCTTTAGTTTCAGTTATTATTGTCTGCTAGCGAGTTCATCTGTGGTGTTATTGGCCTCTTGGTACTTTTCTTCTTGCAAGGAGCTTGTCTTCCACACAGACAGGGGCCAGATGCACCCAAAGGGAAGGGCCACTATTACGTCTGTTTCCAAATCTCTGTAAGCCGGATCCTTTTGTAGGGAAATCACTCACATAGACCTGGCCATTTCAGCCTTTGTCTATGAAAGGTGTATTCGTTACTTGGCTTCTATGTCTGCTGACTTTGGAATTAGCATAATTTTAATTAGAAAGCCTGAAAAGATATGAACATTTTTAAAATGTGTGTTTCATTCTGAACAATCTCTGTCTCTTTTCTAGGACTTTAATTACTGGCATGGCTTCTGGCAGCATTGTAGCTTTTAATATAGATTTTAATCGGTGGCATTATGAGCATCAGAATAGATATTGAACCAGAGTAAAGAACTGAAAGCCAAGGTGAAGCTGAGAGCACAAGTGCTGTTGAAAAGCGTCATCTCTGGTGGGGAAAAGAAAAATCTACATTGACCTCCGTTGTACATTCCATTACACCCAGCAATAGCTGTACATTGTAGTCAGCAACCATTTTACTTTGTGTGGTTTTTTCACAACCAAACACCAGCTGCTGCAGAAGCAAGCTTGTATCATGTAAATTATAATGACTTAGAGATGTTTTGGTAATTATTTCATATACCTTTGTTTACTGAGAAAAGGCAGTAGAATACATTGCAAGAGACTTTTGAATATTCTGAAGAACCTTGTGTCTGGCTGTTACAATGTTTAGGCCATGAACCCAGCATACATTTTCCATTTCCAGCCTCTTTTCAAGCTGACAATAATTAAAATGAGAAAAAAAAGAACCTATGTTTGATACTTTGTACATCAGATGCACATCTTAACTTTAAAGGGATACTTTTGTAAAAGTAAAACCTTGTATAAAGAACAAAAAAATATTTCTTAATTTTGCTGTGGAGTTAGAACTTGCATGTACTTTAAACCTGGTGTCTTGATGAAATAGCCACAATCACAGGTTGAATTGAACAGCTGTATAAGGGTCCAGCTTGCATTCAAGGGTTGAAATGGGATGTGAACCATGATTACATCATTGCCACTAAACACGGTTTGCACTTTTCAATCCGAAGCCACCCTTTCTGAATGGAGTTTCACTCATGACATGAAGCATTTGGATATGAAGCCATGATTTGCCATATTTATGCATTATAAAAACAAAAGAAAATTCTTCCCTCCATAATTTAGTAATGTGGTAGATAGAAACACAGAAGAGATGTCATGCTACAGTGCTTAATGACTCCCACCAAAGCAAGAATGCTAGACTTCTACATTCATCACATTTGGCATACTGTACATTGCAGAAAGAGAGAGAGCAATTACAATTTTCTCTTCATTTCCTTGAAAATAAAGCTTGGTTAAAGGTAACTGTAGCTTCAATGGGGTAGTTCTTTTACATTCTTCTGAAAGTCACATGTTAATCGACATTCTCCATTGAAGGCAATCCATGTTTGACAATACTGTAACAATGACTATCAGAATAATTTGCCACACATTCTGTGGATCAAGTATCATACCCAGGGGTATATACACTTTAATTCATGTTTCTTCTTTGTATATTTGGTGACTGTATTGTCATAGATGTACATATTGTGTCAGTAGGGCTATGAGGCATGTAACAGGAATGTAATTTTCTCAGACTTTACACTCACCTGCAGTCATTTATTTAAAAAACATAAAACAAGGTAATGGATTCTTTGTACTGGCACTTTGCACCAGGAACATATCATTATTTATTGATGTGATTCTTATTTGTTATCCACCTTGTATTAGTAAGTTTTAGCACTAAATACCTTCTTCATTGTTGTTTGTATTTATAAGATTCTGAAATCATGGGCCATCAATGTAATGATTAAGTTATTCATCATCAGTCTGTAAGCAATATCTTGAGTTTGTAGCTTAGAATTGGGAGAATATTGAACATCTGGAAGATAAGTTCATTTCATCTCAAGATCATGGTGAAATATTTTGGATATATAAATTCCTTAAGCTATTGTAACCATGTTTTATTGCAAAGATGTAAAATATGCCAGATGTGTGTGAGTTGGAAATCAAAATGAAAAATAAAATATGCAAAGAATTCATGGCTTGTTTCTCATTCTAATAGGGGAGATAGATTTCTTCAAACTCACTCTCTTCAAGGAATGAATGATACAAGAGGACTTTTCATTTGATGGAAAAGAGACCCTGTCACAGGGCAGACAGGTAAAAGGGATAGAAAAGGGCTATCATTCCTGTCCCCACTCAAACTTTTCAGGTTGTATCTTCTATCCAACACATGTTTCACATTACTCCATCATAGAATGTGATCTTTGGGGTGTACCCCAAGCACTGAAATGGGTTGACTCATGGAATTGGGTAGCTACATTACATGTAGGGATTACAAGCCAGGGCCATTTCTACAAATCTTCATTTATACAGCTGATAGAAAGCCAACAACTATGGTCTGTTCACACAGTAAATTGCCCTTGCTCTTTATAGGTTGACAACAGGGGACTCAGCAGCTCCACTGTTGTCTGAAATGTTGTAGAGGGACTCAGACTATGGTACTCACTTTTTCGTTTGGTGATGATAATTAAGTTGTGCCGATTTAATTCATTTATTTTCCTGTGTCATATTTTCATTCCTGGTGGGTGGCCAAATAACCTAATTGCTGATCGAAAGGGAAATGCTAATTTTCAATCAAAATACGCTTAGAGTAAAGTAGTTTTGCATACAGAAGGAACAGATTTAAGTTTTCCTGCCATCTCCTGTTGGAAGAGTCAGGAAACTATTAAGAGGTCCCTCAGCAAAATCAAATTAGAAAAAACTGGGTTGAATGAAAATAATAATCTGATAGTTTTTTCTTTCCTTTATTTACAGTCCAGAAGCTATGCACCGATTTGGGAATTACATCATGAGGAGAACATAATTCTGGAACAATTAAGATTTCCGGGGGGGGAGGAATGAAACCACATGCACTATACAGAGGCATGTCTTATTTTCCACCGAGTACAAGCAAAGAGTTCTTCAGCTTGTCTTTTGTTATCTTTGTGTCTCTGTGTAGTGGATGTGTTCTTCCATGAATCTAAATGTACCGATAGGAGATCAGGCCTTACCAATACATTTTGCCTTATAGCTTAAGGGTCTGAAAGAGTAAAGGTGTCAAATCCCATGGGGAAAAGGATGGTGGATCCTCATTGTTGTCATAACATTAGGAGAAACTGAACTCACTATTCAGCTTAATTTTTTCCAAACTAAAGATTTTTTTCCTTCCTCTTTTTTTAAGACAACTTTCAAATTTTGAACTGAAGGTAATTTACTTCCCCCTCAAAACAAAAATATGCTCCTGTTCGCCCACACTTGTCTTCCCCCAAGAAATGCCCACAGGAGAAAGGAGTTTTTAGAGAGAAAAACAAGACTCAGACTGTAGGGCAGAAAGTCTAATTAGGCTCAATGGAGTAGAACAGCTCTTGCAGAAGCAGCATCATAATCCTGGCAAAGAATCTTGCGGGCTGCACATGTTAAAGTTATAAATGCCTGTGAACACTTGTTATGAAGGATGCTTGTTATAATACACTGTCTCAGCCCTGCTGACAGGAAAGGAGAATGTTTGAAGCAAGCCCTTATGCTGCAGGGATAACAGCATCTGTAACAGACTCACAGAGATAAGGTTTTTTAAGATATATATATCTTCAAGAGACATTCTCTCACAATGAAACTGATGCATAAAAATAAATGCAAGTCTTCCATTATGTGTATGTGTGGCTGGTAAGCAGCAAATGCCTACATTTTTTCATACACTTTGTTATAAAGCAGAAATTGATGCTCTGGAAATTAGTTTATGCTGTTACTAGCTCTACATTATGATCTAGCTAGGCATTTTACACTTAATTGGTATCAGTCAGATAAGTCAGCATATGTGGTTAATTTCTACTTTAATTAAATTAGACTTATTAAAATGGTTTGATTTCAGATAGGTTGTCAAACCCACCATATTGGCTTAAAATGTGATGCTTAGATTCATTAAAAATGAAGTGTAAGATCCATGGGATACGTGCAAGAATGGGATGGAAATAGTTTATGCATGAGGTTTTGCTGCCTCCTGCCCCCACATCTTTAAATAAAAACATATTTTGTTCTTAGATCTGTCTGAATGTGTCTGTCTGTATGTGCACTCACACATATTTCAAATACAAATCTGGAAACTCCTTCTGGGAATATTAGGGTTTTATCAAAAGGACAGACTCAACACCAAAGCCCACCCCTATCTTTAAGGAAAACATATATCCCCACTGCTTTCAGGAATATCAGCCTGTTTCACAGGGATGTAAAGAAAATGAATCTTCAGAGTATTTTCCATCCACACTGACCAATCTAGCTGGCCTACAAAAGGCTATGCTCTGAGACATGTAAAAATTCCTCTTCTACTTCTATTGGATGAGCTGTTCTATGTCCAGCCTGCATCTGTGTACCCTACAAGTTTGGGTTTCTGCTGGCTGGCCATCTTGGGTTAAAATAAAATAAAAATTCATTCAAGTATTTTACCTACCTTGTTTACAGCTGTCCAGTCACTCTGCGTTGCTGAACCTTTCTGCTCGGTATTCCTACAGCAGTAATTATATCTGATCTAAGCACAAGTGCTTTCCTATAAATGTTCTGTACTTGCTATTATTTGAAAGAGGTTCGGTTTCATCTTCACCTTTCAGAAAGTCTGTTTGCATTGGGGGGGGGGGTTGCAACACTGTGGGCATCTTGGAGGTCTAGTGTGTCCACAAGCTCTATTTTCTTTTGTTTCTGGTTCAGCAAATATGAGCCAACAACCTCCTTTTCTATTTGAATGTTTGGATAGTATGTCACATCTCCTAGCTCTCTGATTTTTAATTCTTTGTTAGGGTGGCATAGAATCTCTTTTACTCCCATTCTCTATGAGTAACTTTAATTAGGTCATTCATACAGCCAAGAATAAAGGTTAAATGTCCATTTCTTTTGTTGCTCTACAAGCACTGGGCTGCATCACCTTACCTAAACCTGCTGTAGAGGTTGCAAACACCTACCATTTGCTAGGCAATTCTGCATCTGCAAGCGTGTATGTTGTTATTTCCAAAAGAGATCTCAGTTTTCTTTAAATTCCATTCTGCTCATGGGTATGTGCAGCGCTCTTCCTCTGCAACATGCCACCTTCTTCCAGGACAGCTTGTGTGTTGCGTGAGATACTCAGCACCATTGCCTGTCTACAGAACCTTGGGTATTCTTTCAAACTTATGGCTGACCATAGCCATGTACGTCTTAAGCATCCGTTGTGTCCTAGTGATAGCATATTTGGTGTCCCACACAGGTCAGTATATATTGTATCCAGCATCTTGGTGCTCCTTTTCTAAGTCCTTAATTGGAATGAATTTCTATGACACAATAAATGCACCTGGTTGTGTTGTTTACACCCAATAGGTTTAATCTGATGACCGTAGCAAGTCTGTGGTTCTGCAGCTGGAGGATTGCCTTTGAATCACTGTGTGCAAAGCGGTGGTGCCACAGCCCTAGATTGATGGCATCCTCTTTTTGGAGTTGCCCTGTGTTAGCCTTATGGGCTTAAAGAATCAGTTTGTAGACAAAGCTTGAAAATATACCTCTTCTTTCTTTCTTCCTTCCTTCCTTCCTTCCTTCCTTCCTTCCTTATTTACGTGTCCTTCACTTTCAATATGTATGGAAAACCCTTTGTCATTGAAGGCTGATGCACTCAACATTTTGCACTGCATACAGAAAATTACTTAGGGGATTCTGACTAATTTCATTAGATAGTTCACCCTCTAAGATCTCAATGTCTTTTCCTACTATGCATATAGAGTTATCATTAGCCACCTGAATATTTCCACCAGCACTCCCATCTAGGGTAATAAAAAATTCTCTTTCATGTGTGCAGCGACTGGTACATGCTGTATCTATGATCCTGTCAGCTGATTTCTGTTCAGAATTATAAGCCAGGCAAACTCTCTGTTTAAAATTCTTACTTGATTTTTCTTTCCTCTCTCTGCTAGTGTCAGCCCTTAGATGCTTCCTTTGTTCTTTTGAATCCAAACTGGTAGGGCTAGTATTGGTCAAAGGGGCTCTGGGGATAGGTATTCTTTGTCTTTCCTACCGCAGTTCCAGAAACTGTGTGACTGGCTGTGGGGTGTGGTTTTTCTATTGTCTTTCTTATTCACGGTGTAATTTGAGCCATTTTGACCTGAGTCTGTCCCTGGAGATCTCCTCTAATCTATGCATGCTTCTCTCAAAAAACTGAGTGTCTCTTCAAAACTTAATTCCTTGCTATTCATAACAGATACAAAACATAAAATATTTCACTAAGTGGAAATCTGGTCTTTGTTTATAATTGAATTTAAATCTAGACATGCTGAAGTTAGTAAATGTAGTTTAACAAAGTAGCTGTATGGTTTTCACTTTCTTCTTCTGAATCTAGCCTCAGCATGACCATTTTATCCATCTGGTCTGTGTTTTAAAGCTAGTCAAACCATAAGATCTTTACAGAGCATTCAGCATCTGTTTTGCTGCCTTGCTCATATCTATATAAACCAGGGGTGTTCAAACTATGGCTTGTGGGCCAGATCAAGCCCCCAACACCAATTCATCCAGGCTTTGTCGCACCCAGAAGTGGAAGTAAAATGCAGGTGGGCATGTTTTACTTCCACTTCCAGGAACAATGAGAGTGGCGTAGGCCAGATGAATTGGCGTCAGGCCTGGATCTGGTCCACAGGCCATAGTTTGGGCACCTCTGGTTTAAGCAGAGAAAATGGCAGCCTAAAATCTATCTCATTCTTTTTTTAATTATTTTTTTTATTTATAAATGACAAAAGACACAAAATAAACGACATTCACATTCTAGATCAAAACAAACAAACATCTACACCTGTGCTGTACAATGGAATTTATAATTATAACTGTTTTCCTCCTATTTCTTCAATTTCCCCAAAATTTCCTAGTTTCAGGGTCCGGTTTTATATCTTGCCCATTTGTCAAAGCATAATCAATGAAGGTACAGTACTCCATATTTCCCAAAAACTTCTTTTGCATGTATATCCTTTTTCTATATTCAATTCCATAGTTAATTTCTCGTTTAATGCCAATTGCCATACTGCATTGTACCAACTAGTTTTATTAATCATCATTTCATCCTTCCAATGTTTTGCTATCAGCTGTCTTACTACAGTCAACAATGTTAACAATCTCATCCTGTTGTAAAACATATCTGTTGCAAAACAGATGGCAAGGCATGTTTTACTTCCACTTCTGGTGGGAGGAACCATGTGACCGGCCCACTGAACCACATGATCAGCCTGCTGCACAAAAAGTTTGGGCACCCCTAGTATAAAGCATTTGTTGGTCTGAGGAGCTCTCAAAAATCATTCCTCTGGCTCCAGAACCTATGTTTTGCCAAGCAATTCTGGGTTTTGTATTTGTTTGTGGTGGCTCTTCAATCTCTAAACATTTGTGTAAGCATAAGTCTCTTAAATTAGCTTTTTTTAGTTTTTAGTTTTTTCCCATTGGGAGAAATTGGTAGAAGTCATTTGGAAGTTTTCCAGAGAAACCTTTAGTATGATCAAAATTCAACTGTCTGATCTCAGAAATAGTACTGTATAAAAATGAGCAAAAATAGCAGCTATTTAGTGATTTAGTTGGAGTAGAACGGGGAAAATCACAATATTTTAACACAACACACACACACATCTTAAAAGATCTTGTTAGCTATCTCTCTGTCTGCCTAGACTACTCACTTGGCTAAACTGGGCTACAATCTACTGGGAACGAAATATATATAAAAGAAGGTTGGCCAATTCATTTCTTAATTAGCAGAATTAAGTAAAGAAAAAACCCTGTAAAAAAGTGGAGGAAACATAAAAAAGACCCCTTACTATCTAGCACTTAAAATAGAAAAGAAAAATCTTTAAAAGCATCTTAAATAGGGGGGAAAATCTTTATTTACATTTCTTTTTTAAAATTAATTTTTATTAAACTTTAAAATAAGAAAACACAATCAAAAGGTTACAAAAAAATACAACATAATTGTCCGCATTGAAGAAAATCAACAAAAAAAGAACATTCAATATCACAAAACAGAACAACACCAGAAACAAATAAAAACAGAAATAAAAAGGACATACAATAAATAAATATATTCACCCACACCCGACCCGTCACCTCCCATAGTCCCATAATAACATAACATAAATCCCTATCGCTCACCCTAAAACCTTTCACCATTCTGTCGTCTTCTCTCCCCTATCCTTCCGTTGAAGGACCGCCTCTGAGTGTTGAAGAGGGGGAGGGAGACCGGGACTAGAGCGGGCTCATACCGATGTTTGAAAGTATCAAATAAGTCCAATTACTCAAAACTATACAGTTATTCCTCATTCTTCTTTCCTCCTACTGATGGGTATCTTACCCCTATTCTTTTTATTACTTTTCCTTGTAAGTTATTTCTATTCAAAATTTTCAACCCTTATCCACCTTTAACCTTATATCCATCTTACATTTCTGATAAACAATTACAAAGATCCAACCTGGTCAGGAACTAACAAAGAACAATGGAAACAAAAGCAGACAGAAGAAGGAGGGGCAAAAGTTTGGAACCTGCCTCAAATGTCAGATGTGGGGGAAAGAACTCTTGTTAATTGGTTAATGGCACTAGACAGACAGCTTTGTTTGTGAAAGTTCTTCTTCCTCTCATATCCTTTGTTAGGAAGCATGTGAGATTGTTCAACTCCTTACATTAGTCTCCTAGCACAATACAAAGGTAAAGGTAGGTAAGGGTTGCCCTTACTCGAAAGCCAGTCATATCCGACTCTAGGGTATGTTGTTCATCTCTGTTTACAGCCAAAGAGCCTGTGCCTGCAAAAATTTCCATGGTCATGTGGCTGGCACCAAAGCACACTGAATGCTGTTACCTTCCCACTGAAGTGGTACCTATTTTGTTGTTGTTCAGTTGCACAGTTGATTCCGACCCTTTGTGATCCCATGGACCATTGCACACCAGGCACCCCTATCCTCCACCATCATTCTCAACCAGCACAACTCTGTGCCCATTATATCAACAATACCATCTAACCATCTCATTTTCTGCTGCCCCCTTCTTCTTTTGCCCTCAACCTTCCCCAGCATCAAGGCCTTCTCAAATGAATCCTCTTTGATGCCCAAAGTACTTTAGCTTCAGCTTCACTATTTGACCTTCCAAGGAGCAGTCAGTAATTATTTGTCTACTTGCAATTACTTGCTTTTGAACTGCTAGGTTGGCAGGAGCTGTGGTAAATACAATTTCAGTATATGACATCTTTGTAGCACATGGTCAAGAAGCAAGGACAATGGCATCTTCATTTGTGGTTGGTTCAGAACATAGTCACATCAAACTAACACCCCTTATCCACATAATTTCTTTTCTAAACACAGTACTGTACTGCAAAATGAAGCTGGAGCAATGATACTAATCTTGTCATTGGAATGACAAAATATAAAAACAGACTTTTATTTGACCAAATATTAATTAGGTAAAGGTTGCCCTTGCTTGAAAGCCAGTCATATCTGACTCTAGGGTTTAGTGCTCATCTCTGTTTATAGCCAAAGAACCAGTGCTGTCTGTGCCTGCAGATGTTTCCGTGGACATGTGGCAGGCATGCGTCAACATCAGTGTGCATGGATCGTTGTTTACCTTCCCACCAAAGTGGTCCCTATTTATCTACTTGCAATTTTTTCCTTTCAAACTGCTAGGATGGCAGGAGCTGGGATAGAGTCGGGAGCTCACTCTGTCATGCAGTACCCAGGAATCAAACTCAGATCTTCCAGTCAGCGAGTTCAGCATCTTAACCACTTGAGCCACCACAGTCCACTTTTAGAATCTCAACAAAACCTGGAAGACTAGGCAGTTCTTTGCTGATGCTTTAAAACAGGGATGCCAGTAAGAATGTATATTCATATATTCTCAAACCCCCAAGAGTGATAAAGTAAAATGTGATTTAAGCTCTTTCTTTTGCTAGTATACACTAATTCAGTGTGATAGCAGATTAGTCTGCTGGAATACCATGTGAATAAAACATGGATTTTGTGCAATATAAATAAATAAATAAATAGGAATGCTCACTGATGCAGCAGCGCTAATTAGCGCTTGGAGCAATGAACCAAGTACACATATATTCTAATCAACTCTCATCACAGTCTCTAAAGTAGCTGTTGTTTTCTCTAAGAGCATGTGTGTGATTTATGAAGTGATCTGGCCATTAATCCTTAACAATGGACTCATAGAATCCCTTTTTCCATGGAAACATATATACTACAAAATGTAAAATACAGGCTACACACTATTTATTATGTGCAAGCACAAGAAGAGTGCTTTTGTGTATCAGCTATAATGACAATACACTACTTGTGGCTAATAAATACAATCCTAGGCAACTGCAGATCACATAGCTCGTCTTCTACTCAATTGAATAAAAAAATATTTTAAATGCAATGCTCTTATACATGTTATATAGTCCTTCCTTGCACCACAAACTATTGCTTGACAAATTCCAAACATTGCAGCCATTTATGGTCTGAGAGACACTGCATTGAGCAGGGCATTTAAGGCTATGGGATCCAGAGGGAGTGCAATGTTCCTGCTTCAATATGAGTCACTATATTTTTGTATTTATCCACTAGGCATGTGTGGAAAAAATACTCACAAAATCTCTTATTCTCCACAATTTCCCAAGTATTCTTAGAACCATATTTAGGTTGTGTAGGTATCAATCTGCCAAGTGGAATTCCCAGAGTGGAAAATTATGGAATTTAGTGTCCCAAAAATCCCATACAAATTGTGATATTTCCAGGCTTGCCATGAAAACAAGACCCTGTTCTCTCCCCCCACCCTGCTTTTTTGCCAGTTCAATGTCCTTGCATAAGAAAGATGTCATCATATGTAAAAACAAGAGACATTTTAATATAGTATCTTCTTCCTACAGCTTTGCTGCCATTAGCTGCTATTTTGTGTCACAGTTAGGGACCAAACTGTAAAAGATTCATAAAAGAGCATGACAATTTAATTTTTGGAATAGTTAAGCCAAGTAAAAATTCACCCAAAAGTGTCACAAATTAGTGGGACTGTGGTACGATCTTTGTCCATTTCTGCTTCCTGTGCATTTCTGCTTACTCAGATATCAATTCCCTACACATATTTACTGAAAATAATGGAGGCCATTGTGTACTATTTTTCACTTTCATGGTGCACAGCATTAATGGGTCTTAGGGCAATTTTCTACTTTTTAAAGACATTCTCCAAATTATGGGTGGGCAGAAAAACCTAATTAAAAATATGTTGTTAGTGATGCATCTTGTTAGATCACTAGAGCTCAACCAACCACTTCTTGCTTTTCCTGGATCTAGGCTCTATCTGACAATGACCTTCATTGTTTAGGGATGTGAAAAATACTTACTAGATTTAGCTTCTCTCAACCCAACAAGGTATTTTATCATTGATTTCTGGCCTCCATAAATTTTTTCCATCAGGTCTGTACAAATCACAGAAACCTTGTCTCCACAAAACTACTTCTATTTCCCTTTGAGAAGTAAAACTATTATAGATACATACTCTTACATACAAAGTCCAGACATAACTTTTTGAACTGACTATTCATGATGTATACAATGTAAAAGACATATTTTAATCTGACATAATATAGCTATGCTAAAAGTCAAGGCTGCAATCGTTTAATGACTTACTTTAAAAGTCCACTAAACTCTGCAGAATTGTGCTACAAAATGAAACTTGCAGACAGAAGATCTGCTAATTCTGTTAATATAACATAATAATAGCTGCCAATATTTATTTCTGTTATTCCACTTTGTAAAAATGCTGCTTCCCCCCCTAGCAAATCAGAGCAGAAATACATACCCACAGTATTACAAGGATCACCACAGAAAATAATAAAACCTGAAAGGTTAACTACAGAGAGATGAAAAAGTGGTTTAAAATGAAAGAATATGCCTAAACGTGCAAAGAAAATCAACAAAATATTTGAGAGATTCCTTGGCTGTTATATTAATTGATGTAGAAGCAAAAATAGGTAAGAAAATTGGCTATGTTAAGATTCATTTGCTCCTTGTCTTCTGTTGCATTCCAGTAACATAAACAAATTTAAGAGAGAGACAAAGCTTTTTACCTCAAAACAAGCAATACCACGAACAGTCAGAATGGTATCTGTATCATAAAGGTAATATTGGCTATCATATACTTGGACTTCACAGTTTATAATTTCATGGAAATATTACAGCAGCAATGCTCTCATCAATCTCACACACTTATGTTACACTCTTGAGGCCATTCACAAAATCTAATCCACCACAGAACTGTGGTTTTGATGTGTCATCAACAAAGGATAATTCATCAACATTACTGAATGTAGTGAGATTTGCACAACTTGCATTTGATTCATGAAACTCAGCTGATAAACACTTGGTATTGAATAGGCCAAAATAAGGTCTTTTTATTAGTTATTTCTCAGGGAGAAATAATTGGCTTTGCTCAAGTGGCTAAGACATTGCCTGGAAGGTGGCAGGTCAGCAGTTCAACACCCAAACACTGCAGGATGGAATGAGCTCCCATCTTTGTCCCAGCTCCTGCCAACCTAGCAGTTCGAAAGTAAGAAATTGCAAGTAGATAAATAGGGACCACTTCGAAGGGAAGGTAAACAGCATTCCGTGCACACCAGTGTCTAGTCATGCCTGCCACATGACCACGGAAACGTCTGCAGAAGCAGACAGCACTGACTCTTCGGCTAAGAAACAGATATAAGCACTGAACCCTAGAGTCAGATATGACTGACTTTCAGGCAAGGGTGACCTTTACCTTTACCTACCTAAGAATTACCTCAGGCATCGACTAAAGGAAATGCTTCACAGCAAAGCCACAGTCTACCTTTAACTCCAAATTTATATGAGCACTGGTCATAACACAAGCCACAAAGCTTCTTTCCTAGCACAACAAACCATCAATAATAGTCCAGTTATGAGTGTTTCTGTTGAGGCTGCTCAGCTTTGCCATTCCACCTGACTTCAGAACAATCACACTAGCCTTGCAAGATTTTGCTACAGGGGAAATGGCAATAGATGCTGAGCTTGGGGAGATTTCATAGGCCATTTTATTCTGATGATATATAATGTAATAAGGACTTTCATCCAGGAACTTGACTCAAACGTAAATCTCTCCTTAGCTTTTCCCACTCACCTGCCCCCTCTCCCTATGTGAAGAACAGACATGAGAAAGAATAGGCTGTCAATGGATTTTTTAAAAATTAAAAGTAAAAAATGTGTGTGGTAGAATAATGTTTAAAAACTAAATCTGGCCTGTTTTTTTAACTTTACAGGTGAAATCATTGTTTTAAAGTCGTTTTTATTTCAACATCCTTAAACTAAAAACTCCACAACAAGGACACTAACAGGACTAACATCAAATCAAATCAAGCAATAAAACCACAAAAGGTATTACAAACAAATTAGCAAATAAAATTATTAAAATTAGTAAACGAGCATCACTTGAGTTATAATGCTCTTTGGGCAAGTTATATAAATAAAAGGGAATATAATTTTTTTAAAAACAGCAGGGAGAATGTGTCTGTTTCTGTAGGTGGTATAACATGGCATAACTGACCATGATATATTGACTCAGTGAGAATGAATAACATGGTTAAGTTTGCCAATCCATCTTTTTAGAAAGTGTATTCACTCTGGAGGGGAATTCAGGCATTCAAAATGGGCACTTAATAGGTTTTATGAGAACGGCCAGAATAAGGGAAATATTACTTTTGGGGGGCAACAATTTGACAGAATATCCCTTCAAACATAGCCATCTGCTATGCTAGATATTTTATTCTGATAGCTGTCATCTAAATAGTTACTTTCCTATATCTGAACCTTCCTTACTTAATTTCTTCCCATTCTTTCACTTGTAATATTTAATTAAAAACACAACATGTGTTGTGACATCAAGCTAGATCCCAAAAGCAATTTAACTTCTTAAGTAAGTCAACTGCTTGCTGAACAGATGGACTTTCAGTTTGATCTAATTACTAGGGATAGGGTAAATTTCAATCTATTTTACTTAGTACAAAAGTATAATTCTAGCCTTAGAACAATATAGCCATAAATGACCTTTCTTGGTTCTTGTTCTTTAAAAATTGATTCTAGAAAGGTGTTCCCAGATTAGGCTTTTATATGAAATCATCTTGCTTCCACCACAAGATTTTATGGAGAGTCCAAAGAACATCATCTTCTACTTATAGCCAGTGGTGGGATGTCAAAAAATTTACACCCACATCATGATGTCATGATGTGGGTGGGGCCAAAGAAAAATTTAAAAATAATAAAATAAAATAAAAATAAGCACACACACACACACACACACACACACACACACACACACACACACACCTCAACCCAACCACCCAACCACCCACAACACAAACCTGTAAATAAATTAAATAAATAAATAAATAAAACAAAAATTACATTAAAATACACCCACCCACCCCAAACACAAACCCGTCACTTACTTGTTAGTATAAGTGCCTGGTCAGCACCATGTTGCAAGATGGATATGGCCATCGTACCGGTTCTCTAGGATAATATGCCTTAATTTAAATGTAAAACAGCTGTACCTCCTTAAGGGTTCTCCAACTGGAACAGCAATTGGAACAGCACAGGTGTAGCTTATTGATGAGGTAACTCCAAGACTTTGCTTTAAAACCCCAAGCCAGGCCGCTAGGCTTGCAGGCTGCCAGGAACTGTGGTAGTATTTCAATATAGGTAAAGGTATTAAATACACGTTAAAATACACACAGACACACCACATCCAAAGGTGAGTCACTTACCCTGGGGAGCAGGCTATAGGGAGCTTCAGGCTAGCAGCTTCTCTTCCTCCTCCCCACTTGGGAGGACAGCAAGGAGGCTGTGCATACGCACCAAGCACTGTAGGCGTGCATGCACACCAAGTGCTTGGCACACATGTGCAGTGGGAGAACCAGTGAAAAAGTAAGCCTCGAAGGTGGTTCCCCCCCCCCCAAAAAAAAAAAAGCTGCTACCGGTTCTCCGGGACACTGGGGAAAGTTGCTACCAGTTCGGGTGAACTGGTGAGAACCTGTTACATCCCATCACTGCTTATAGCCCTTCCATGTCCCCCTTCCACCCTTTTAATTGTTTTTTCACAACAAATATGTTAGAGAGGAAAATACAAAACTGTCATATTATGTCCTTTGATACTTAATGCCTGGAGCCAGTTGTCTAGAAGAATCCCAAATTAAGAAAACTGGATTCAGGAATTAAAGTTTCTTAACACCAAAGATCCAGCAATCCAATAGATGAGCATGGATAAATAAAGATCGCCCTTGCTCGAAAGCCAGTCGTGTCCGACTTTAGCCAAAGAGCCAGTGCTGTCTGCATCTGCCAATGTTTCCATGGTCATGTGGCAGGCATGACTAGACACCGGAGTTTACAGAATGTTTTATCCTTCCCACCAAAGTGGTCCCTATTTATCTACTTGCAATTTCTTTCTTTCAAACTGCTAGGTTGGCAGGAGCTAGGACAGAGACGGGAGCTTACTCTGTTGCACTGCACTTGGGTCTCAAACTGCTGACCCACTGACCTTCCAGTCATCAAGGTCAGCTTCTTAACCACTAAGCCACCACAGTCCCCCATGGGACTGGGAAGAAAACATAGAAGAGGCAGAAGAAACAAGCTTCTCTGGCTTTAGTTGGTGATGGGATTTATTCAGACATCAGAATGAACTTAGATTATTTAGTCACATAGAGTCAAGTTCAAAGTACAGTACTTGCTTTAGCAAAAGGGTAGGGATGTCCTTTCTAAAAGCCCCATTAGTCATCAGCTTTATTCACCAGGCTTCCAGGATCACATGAGTACAAAGGCCACTGCCAACTTTAGAGAACAGAGAATTGATTTAACAATAGAAAAACCTTAAGAGAAGACAGATAATACTAGAGATGCCACTGAATGGTAAGCTGATTTAGAAAACATGTATAGTTACTCTTTTCTATAAGCCAGTTCCAGTTCATTGTTGCCCTTTCAGTCCCTTGAAAGGAGATGTCAATGTGTGTTCCACTTACAAAGGTGAGCAGTACATGGTAAGCAATCCAGACCCCCTCCCTCTTTCTCTAGGAGTTATCTGAAAAAGGCACGTTTGCCATTTTAAAAAGAACTGCATTTGTCAGTCTACCGCCCATTCCTCAATTTCAACAGTTTTCTAAAAATTCTTTTCTTTTAACCACCCTAAAACATTTAGTAACATTTGCAAATATGACCACAGTGACCACTGCTAAACCCAGACTAGCTCCCCTTCAAAATGTCACCAGATGTTTTCTATGGCACCATAGATCAAAAATATACAAATACTCAACTGTACCAAGATTGTCAAACTTTGATGGTTAAGGAGAAACAGGCCTGGATGAGAGGTTACCAAAGAATTACAGGGATCTGTCAGTAGGGCTAAGAAAGAACTCTTCCTGAATCCTTTCAGTGCCTTGGCTAACTGTCAGAACTGTACAGGGCGAACAAATAGTCTGATTCAACTCAAGCTTCCTATACAACTAAATCCCACCAGTCATTACTACTATAGTCCATAGTGAAGGATCACAGAAATTGAAATCCAAAACAACTGGAACGCACAAGGCTGGAAACAGTGCTCTAGATCTCTTACAAACAAATTTTAAAAACAGAACTCTCAAGATGTCTTCTTGGTTATTACTGCTGCTTACACCCTCCATTCTGACTTGATTCATTTGTCTCTATACTTTGGTTTCTCTTATTTGACCTTAAGACAAGTGTTATGAACTCGTTACTAATGAGTAGAACTTTAGTCTACATGTAGGTGGGATCACATGTGAATTGACACACTCCCCCCAGCTAAGAAATCCAGGATTAGCTTGCCTTTGCACATGCCTTGATCTAAGTCCCAGCTGTAAGTAAGGTAGTGCATAGGAAATTAAACCTCTTATCTTAAAAGCCCTACATATTTGCTAAGTTCACAGCACACCCCAGAAAACTTACAACACCATGGAGCACTGGACCAAGATAAAGTCCTGTCCTCACCTTCTGGTTTTTATCTCCTTCAACATGTTCCACCCTCTGGCTCTTCCCCTAAAGGATTTCAGCCAGTATTACATGTCTATCAATTCTAAGTTTCATTTCTTCCAGACAACGAGGCTAGCATGTTTTGACTATCAATCAGTGATGGGATGTAACAGGTTCTCACCAGTTCTCCAGAACCGGTAGTAACTTTTCCCAGCATCCCGGAGAACCGGTTGTGTCTTTTGGGGGGAACCACCTTCGGGGCTTACCTTTTCACTGGTTCCCCCACTGCACATGTGCACCAAGCACTTGGTGTGCATGCAAGCCTACAGTTCTTGGTGCGTATGCATGGCCTCCTTGCTGTCCTCCCAAGCGGGGAGGAGGAAGTGAATCTGGTAGCCTGAAGCTCCCTATAGCCTGCTCCCCTAGATATCCTAGAGAACTTGTTAGGCAAAGACTTAGTACCTAACTTCTTTAACTGTTGAAAAGTGCCAAAATGAAGCCATCTTGTGGTGAGTTCATTCTGTAGTTCCTTCCATCTGACCTAGTGTGAGAAAGATTAGCCAGAATAAGCTTTAAGCTCTGGTTTAAAAGCTCTGGTTGATTTGTGTTGTGGGTGGGTGGGTGTTTGGGTGTATTTTAATGTATTTTTATTTATTTATTTATTTATTTATTTTACAGGTTTGTGTTGTGGGTGGGTGGGTGGGTTGAGGCGGCGTATGTGCACGCGCATGCTTATTTATTTTATTTTATTTTTCTTTGGCCCCACCCACAATGTCATGTTAGCATGATGTTGGCTCCGCCCATGATGTCATGATGTTATCTCCACCCACACTGTGATGATGTCATGGTGGGGTAGTAAAATTTTTGACATCCCACCACTGCTATCAATCCTTCTCTGGAATGCGCCATAACTGCCACACACACTTGGACATCTCCAGTACAGATTCAAAGAACGCACAGGCCCATTTCCATCAGTGATGGGATGACAAAAATTCTACTACCACGCCATGACGTCACGGACGTCATGGGCGTGGCCAATGGCATGACGTCATGACGTCACGGCTGACGTCATGACATCATGACGTTGTGGGCGGGGCCAAAATAAAAATAAATAAAAAATAAAAATAAACATACACACACACCCCTCCCTCTCAGCCCACCCACCCAGACACAAATAAATAAATAAAATAAAAACAACCACCCACCCAAAACACAAATAAATTACCCACCCACCCCAAATAAAAACCCCTCGCTTACCTTTCTTGGGACCCGGCACCCCGATTGCTGTCCACAGCCGCCGCCGCCGCCGGAGCTGCCTGCACCCCTGTGGCGTCCTCCTTGGGCCGGTACCTTTTTAGCCCGGCTCCGGCCATGGCGAGGGGCGACGGGCAGCCGCGGCTGCCGCGCCTCCCTGGGCCGTCCCCATGCCGCACCACCGCCGCCGCCTACAGCTTCCTCCTCCGCAGCGCGCGGCAGCCGAGCTCAAAAGGGACCGACCCAAGAAGGAGTCCACAGGGATTCAGGCAGCGGCAGCTCCGGCGGCGGCGGGCGGCGGCTGTGGACGGCGGGTGCAGGCACCCGGCCCACAGGCGCCCGGCGGAGGCGGCGGCAGCGGTGTACCCCGCCGGGCGTCCCCAGGGCATGGGGCTTGTCAGCAGCGGACGGCCGAGGCAGCCCTCAACGTGCCGCGGGGAGGCGCCCCCCTCAGAGGGCTCCTGCCGCCGCCGCTGCCCTGAAAGTTCTAAATGTTTTGAAAATCGGAGCAAAATGGCTCCAATTGACTGCGCATGCGCAGAAACTCAATCTGACGCATGTGCAATGCGTCAGATTGAGTTTCTGCGCATGCGCAGTCAATTAGAGCCATTTTCGCTCCGATTTTAATTTTTTTTTTCTTTCGGTCAGGCGTCCGGAACCGGACGCCCCAAAAGTGGACTTCCCCTCACGGAGAACCCTCCGGGATTGGTCTTACCGGTTCCAGAGATCCGTCTGGAACCGGTGACATCCCATCACTGATTTCCATGACATACAAGTTCTTTTATTATCCTCATGTCACTCATGTCCTATTCTGAAGGATTTCAAACATTAGAAGAAGAGGACTTACAAGAGTCACCATGTACTAGAGGCAAGGGGCAAATGTATGATTCAGCACAGGCCTAGTTGTCACTGAGAGCAGGGATTTTGGCTTTCAGATTTGTCTTTTTTAGTCCTGTCCATTAGAGTGAATATATTATCCATAGTCACTCATAACTTCTATTTTATTATTTCTTCACCTTTTATCCTATTAGTTTGTAGAAACAAACCAAAGTTTCTGAAAATATTGTTGTATGGTTTAGAGTAAGACTTTTGGATTAACCTGAAATTTAATACTGGGCATGTTTAGCCTTGAGAAAAGAAGACTAGGGGAGATACAATAGCATTCTCCAGGTACTTGAAAGGTTGTCATACAGCAGAGGGAAGAGGAGGTTTTGTTGTCAATCATCCCAGATGGGCAGACACTTAATAATGGGTTCAAGTTACAGGAAGCCAGATTTCAACTGAATATCAGGAAAAGCTTCCTAATTGTTAGAATATTATTACAATGGGACCAATTACCTCAGGAGGTGGTGAGTACTCCAACAGTGGAGGCATTAAAGAGAAAGTTAAACAACCATTTGTTGGGTATACAGTACAGTAATACTCTGGATAATGCTAAAACTTGGTTCCACAACTCTTAGCATTATCCGATTTTAAATGTTATGTGATACATGTATCACATAATGTTAAAATCCTATGGGATGAATCGCATAATGTTAAACTCCATAGAGATACAGACTTCAGCGAACGTTATGTGATACATCCCATAGGATTGTAACATTGTGTGATGCAATTCCCCCCCCCCCCCCAGATTCCTTAACATTATCCATTTTTAGTGTTATGTGGTACAAACGTTATCTGAGGTATTACTGTACTTTTATTTGGATTCATGCACTGAGCAGAAGGTTAAACATTTTGGTCTTATAAGTAAAGGTAAATGTCGCCCTTTCTCAAAAGCCAATCGAATCTGACTCTAGGGTTCAGTGCTCATCTCTGTTTATAGCCAAAAATGCCAGCACTGTCTGCATCTGCAGACATTTCCATGGACATGTGGCAGGCATGCCTCAACACTGGAGTGCATGGAACGCTGTTTACCTTCCCACCAAAGTGGTCCCTATTTATCTAGTTTCAGTTTCTTGCTTTCAAACTACTAGGTTGGCAGGAGCTGGGACAGAGACGGGAGCACACTCCATCGTGCAGTAGTCGGGACTTGAACTGCTGACCTGCCAACCTTCCAGACATCAAGTTCAGCGTCTTAACCACTAAGCCACCACAGTCCCCCATGGATAAATACTTGATACTAAAAGGGACAGGGAAGAAAAATATAAGAGGCAGAAGAAACAAGCTTCTCTGGTTTTAAGTGGTGATGGGATTTATTCAGACATCATAATGAACTTTGATTATTTAGTCACATAGAGTCAAATTCAAAATACAGTGGACCCCCGCATAATGGATGCTCCATTTAACAAAAAAATTGTACAATGAAGCTTTTGTTATGCAAAGGCGATATCCCACATAATGAAAAAAATATTCATTATACGGGGTTTCCGGTAAGCGGGGTATACCCTGGTTAATGGAAACCCTGTATAACGAACTTTTTTCCCCATTATGCAGGGGATCTCCCATTGGATCTGCATAGCGGAAAAAACTGCATAGCAAAAAATTCCGTGGAACAGAGCTTTTTCTCTATGCGAGGTTCTACTGTACTTGCTTTAGCAAAATCATAGACACTGGATATTATTATGCTCTGTATCTAAGCTAATGCCATGACTTTCAATGCATCACTATTTCCAGTTGAAATCAAAAAAATTTGCATTTTTATTATTTTAGTTAAATTCACACAGAGATTGAAGATATGTTCATCATATATCGAAGCTAAACATCAGAAAACTGGTCTACTAAACAGCTTCTGAATTTTGTTTGGGGTGCTGTGGGGTTGCTCTGAAATGTTCTGGAAGCAATTTCTGCTGCCTTTGATCTACAGCAGCTGTTTGAGACAGCTGCCATCACTTATCATTGCCATTCTCACCTGCAAAGTGGCCCTTCCTTCCAGGTTCTTAGTGATATTTAAATCAAACATGGAAGAAACATGCCAGTCCTCCACTGGAAACTACAATGAAAGCAATTACAGAGATCAGCTCTAGAGAATTCTTGGCTTAATGCAAAGAACTAGAACCATATTATGAAAATACAGAGCAACTTAATTACATTTCCAATGCATCCACTTGACCAGATACAACGATATCACCTCTTGATGCTCAGACCACTTAGAATTCCACACAGATACTCTCAAATTCTGTTCTGTTTCAACACAGAGGAATTTCTAACAACCTCCACACCATACTGTCAATTCAAGAAAAATATGCATTGATGCCAATGTCTTCTCCACTTCTTTACCTCTTCTCTTTCCAAGAGAGTGGAAGAGATTCGAAGAGATTCAAAAGAGTGGAAAGAGAAGACGAACCTGGAAGTGGGTGGCACCAGTCAAAGAGCTAAAGGAATTGCCCCCCCCCCCGGGGCTGATTTGACTCCAAAGCAGAAATTGTGGGCACATGCAGCACTGGTCAAATCAGTGGGGAGGGGGGATTCCTTTAGCTCTTTGACTGGTGCCATCCACTTCCAGGTTTGTCTTCTCTTTCCACTCTTTTGAATCTCTTCAAATCTCTTCAACTCTTTTGGAAACAGAAGAGGTAAAGAAGTGGAGAAGACAAACCTGGAAGTGGGTGGCTCGGTCAAATTGCTAAATTGCAAATCCCCCCCCCCCCAACTGATTTTCCCTCATTGCTTTTCTCCAGCCCAGCCATTGCAAAGCAAACGAAGGGCTCTGTCTAACTACCCTCACACCACCTTCGCTAGAAGCAGGGCAATAGATAAAGGATTTCTCTTCAGGTGCTTCTGTCAGTGCTGGATGCAGTTGGCAGAAGAGCTCTCTTCCCTGGAAGACTTGGTTTGTGTGTGAGGGAGCTTGGGCTGTGCCTTTCACAGTCAGCTTTGTGCAGCATGGAGAGGTCTCTCTCTCCCTCTTTCATGTTCACCACCTCCTTGTCACTTTTCCCCAACGCAGCCATTGCAAAGCAAATGAAGGGCTTTGTCTAGCCACCCTCACACTACCTTCGCTAGAAGCAGGGCAATGGATAAAGGATTTCTCTTCCCCGTGAACTGGGACAGAAAGACCTGCACAGCAGGGGTGCCCAACCTAAGGTCCATGGGCTGGGCCTGGCCTGTGATGCCATTCCATCTGTCCAGTCACCACCTCTGCTGCACCCAGAAGTGGAAGCGGGTGCATTTACGTCAGCCATATAATGTGTCCGCGCATGCGCAAACACGTCCATGGCTGTCATAAACATAGACGTGGGTGCATTTACCACTTCCACTTCTGGGGTGTGTGGTCTGGCCTACTCAGCTGTCCAGGGGCGTGGTCGGGCCCACGACATGAAAATGGTTGGCTACCCCTTGTTTACAGGGAAAGGTTCAAAGATAAAAGAAGAATTCATGTAATCAGTTAATCAGGATTCTAACATTCAAATGTCTTGTCTGACTTCTTCACAAACTGGCATTGTACTGAATGATAGGATTAATATCACTTGACAGTTTGCCAGAAGAAATTAATTTAAACTCTGTTTTATTTCAGGTCTTATTAATTTTGTTCTGCCCTTCGAAAGGAGGGGAAGTTTCCAAGTTAAGGACAACTGTAAACCAAATTGCATGTTTTCTCTTGCTCTCCTTATGAGAAAAAGGCCATTTGTAACTTTCTTCCTATTCCATTCCTATTTCTTCCTATTCCATGGAATAGGAAGAAAGTTACAAATGACCTTTTTCTCATAAGGAGAGCAAGAGAAAACATGCAATTTGGTTTACAGTTGTCCTTAACTTGGAAACTTTCCCTCCTTTCGAAGGGCAGAACAAAATTAATAAGACCTGAAATAAAACAGAGTTTAAATACTTTAATACTTAAGAAATGAAATAGGATTTGTTTTTATACAATTGTTTTCAGTGGTCCATGGTTTATTTTTGAAAGTTGGTAAACAATCCTCCCAATTTAAATTGAATAAGTAGGTATAAGCTGAATAAATGCATTGGGATGGGATGGACTCACGTGTCTTCACTTTTAAATTGCTTGAAGGAGGACAGGGAGGAAAGCAAAAGCCAAGAGAGGCACAGAGGAAAAGATACCGTTTAAAAATGCACAAAACCGCCCTCTGTTCAAAGGTTAACAGCCTTTACTATGCATCTTTGCTATGCATTTGAATGGGACATTTAAATGGTCAGTGGGGGATGGTCCCTTAAAGACTTCAGACTGTGAACTTGAGGCCCCAATTAAACAGGTTACACACTATAGTAGCAGTTTAATGCAGTTTATGGCTTTGCAAAAGGCAACTGGCCATTAGGAAAAAGAGCTGCCCCAGAAAATGAGTACTGCGCAGAGCTACTATGTATTATACATATTTGTTAAGTGAAGGACTCCAATAGCAATTTAATTTCAATTGCATCTTTTGTGCTATTAGCATACAGCACCTGCAGATTCTCAAGCACTGCAATTCGATTTAAATCTGATGGACTGTAATAATATAATAACAATCTTAGAACTGCAGTGGTGGAAGGAACTCTGTGTAGATCATTGACTCCAACCCCTGTCAAGGAGGCACAGTGGGGAAATGAACACCCTAAGCCAGTGATGGCGAACCTTGGCACTCCAGCTGTTCTTGAACTTTAGTTCCCAGTGCACACAGTAAACACATTCATGTGAATTCACAGAGACTTGGATTTCTGGGAACTGAAGTTCAAGAACAGCTGGAGTGCCAAGGTTTGCCATCACTGCCCTAAACAATACAGCAGTTCCCAGATTGCTAGTACAACTATATACATGACAAACCACAGTCTTTTTAAAAATCCCTCTGTAGTATAAAATTGCTCAACAAAATAAAATCACACATCCAATGTTATACAAAACAACATCCTAGGATTTTAAAATGCTCATGTATCAGAAGAAAATAAAAGCATGCATATCACTTACTGCTATTGGAATCCATATTCTGTCTTGCTGGAGAGTGAATAGCCACTACTAACTACTGTATGGCCAGATAATTGTCTTATCTTAGATGATAATCATCTTAGAATTGCAGAGCTAGAAGGGACCTTACACATCATCAAGTCCAACCCAATGAGGCTCAGTGGGAACCTGAACTCCCAAACTTTGGGCTGTACAGTCAGAGACCTAAACCACTGAGCAGAAGAGTAGCGTGCCTTGGCAGGGCCCCGTATAAAAATTTGTTTGGGGGGCCCTAGGAAGGGTAAAGATTTGTTTTGCTTACGCACGTTGGGGGCCCCCGTGGCCCGGGGGCCCCGTATAATTGATACGGCAGATACGGCGGTAGCTACGCCTCTGCCACTGAGGTATCTAACAATCACAAACAATAGAGGTGTCTACATGCAGAAGGATGGAGCTGGACCAAAATATTTTCCCTCCTGAAATAGTTTTCCTTCTCCCCATAATCAGGTCTACAGTTGCAAGATTTTTTGTGTACTGTTTTTGAAGTATTTCTGAAGTGTTTTTATGATGTCTTGATGTTTTGTAATTTGTAATTGTGATTGGAGATTTCTTGAAATGTTTTTGATATGCTTTTGTTATGTGATATTTTGCTATGTGATATTTGTAATTGTTTCTTTGTGAGCCGCCCAGTTGAACAATACAATACAATACAATACAATACAATACAATACAATACAATACAATACAATACAATACAATACAATACAATACAATACGACTACTAATGTTATTCTAGGACCTAAGACAGAAAATTCAACAAGCACTGCTCCTTTAAAGGAAAATACAGAACTGTTTGTTCTTTCATTACATACACTGCCTTGAGGCTACTATCCCACTACCTAATGCTGGATTTTCAGCCAGGAGTAAGACTATTTCTGACTTTTCCTCAGGAGAATTCTCCCAGTTCAAACGCATTCAGAAGCCACAAAGTGGTGCTTGGAAGCTGTCTTTGATAATATGAAAACTGCCTGGTGTGATTTGGTCAACATTTATCCCCAGAGACAAAAAGTCTCATTCCAGTCAAAGGTTATATTTAGCAAAACTGTAACCAGAAGAATATGATGTCATATCTGTCCTCCTTCAGGAAACAGTTCCATGAGGACAGTGCTGCTGCAAAAGAGGCCCTATCCTGTAGCCCTAAGGTTGCCATAATTCTCTCTCACAAAACTGGGACAGCCATGTGATATCATTGCATTCTTCAAACTGTGCATTCACACACCCCAATTTACACCACCACTATCCAGATAATTCCCTGCCAAGATGCTAGGCTCCAGATAAGCCACCCCCCTGCCACTACCACCACGGAGAAGCCCACCAGGGAGAAACCCGGGTGTCGCTGGTGTCCTGGGATTTGAACTTTGGGGTGGGGTGGGACTCTACTTCATTCTGTCAGGGAAACTCAGGGGGCCATAGTCCCAATAAAATGTCATTCAAAGCTATAAATGGCCACCATTTAACATTTGTTCTTCATAGAAAAATCCTGCACCTCCATTTACTGGTAAACTCTATATCCAAAAGAACCCACCACCAAGTACTCCAATCTTAGTATTCTCAGACTTGGACTAGCTAAGAGCCCATGGCAGCTGCAATTAATCCACTTGGCGGCAGGAGGGGCCATGCTACCCTCGCACCTCAGCCGCCGCCACTGCCCACCTCTCCCTGGAGCTTTTGGTGCGTCACAGGGCACCCAGGAGCAAGCGAGTGAGAGCTCAAGACAGGGAGGGACTAAGAGGGAGGCACTTACCACCCTCTCTCTCTCCATGTGTGTTGTGCATTGCAGTGTGCCCGTGGCTGTCATAAATGTGCATGCGGCTGTCAGAAATGTGGAAGTGTGTGCATTTATGACAGCTGTAAATGTGTCCACTTCCAGGGGTATGGTCCAGCCTGTTCAGCTGTTCCAGGAGCATGGTCAGACCCATGGCACTAAAAGGTTGGCCACCCCTGGTGTAGCATTTCCAAAACCACAGATAGCCTATTAAAAGTGATAGGTCCTGGATGCCACAATCTGGTAACATTGTTTACCTTCCAAATATTCCAAAAAGATCCTCAACTCCCAACAAAAAGGCATCTACCAGTTCTTTTGTGTCACTGAGGAGCAATTTGCTTTACAAGGGTTATGGCAGGAACAGCTGGCCAGAATTTATAACGCAAAGATATGATATTGCTGCAAAGTAGAAGATAAAAATTTGATGATAATCTCAGCCCCCCTGCTTCCTGAAGGTGAAAGGGATGGAATTGCTTTGATATCAACTGTATAGTTAGCCTCAGGCTGGAAATGTTATTTTTTCTCTCTCATACAATGGCAGGAGGTATGTCTATTCGCAATGGTCAGGAAAGTGTATGTAGTTAACATGTGACTACCCGAAAAATTAGCAGGAAGGTTGAAAGGTTCAAAGATCCTGGGATAGTAGCAATAACATGGTGTTAACAAGAATGCTGCAAACCAAACCAGCATGCTGGCACAAGACATAGAAGTGGACTTAAAATTTAGACAATAATTCCAGTCTTTCCCAAACAATATTTTCTCTATCTCACATAGCTCCTTCAGTCTCCAATGGCATCTAAGCAGGTCTTTAGCTTTTATCCAGAGAACATAAAGCCTTTTAAGAAAGTCCATCCATCTCTTATTTCCCGTGACACCAGCACATTAGGTCTGCCTGTGTCCAAGAGAACTATATTAAAATGGTTGTCTTCCTGAATTTCTCACTGCCGTTCCCTGCAGAATTGTCACTTGAGGGTCAAATTGGAACTCATTCAACCAGAGCTGCAATAGTGACAGCATCGAGCCTCAGGTCAGCTCTTACTCCAGAGGTTTACAATGCAGTCATTTAGAGTTCACAGTGGCATCTTACCAATTTGCATCTCCGAGACCTAAATTATTGAGGAATACTTAATTTAGTTTTACTTTATGTAACTTTAGACCTTGTATTTTACTTTCACTGCAAAAACAGCCATCTTTTGGAGAACTGCCATGTTCACTATTCTTATTCATCCCTACTGAGACGTAAGGGGTCGTTCAAATACCACGTGACCAATTTAGGGGGGGGAGGTCGACCAAAAGTCACAGAAAGTCATGGAGGGAGGGGGTTCAGCATGAAGTCACATGACTCCAATATTATCATTTGCTTTTCGCATCCAGCTGGCCATAGATCTATCTTCAAGCCACATGATGGGGGGAGGGGGTGTCAGTCAAAGGTCACAGAAAGTCACAGAGGGGGGAGGGTCAAAAAGTGGCTTATTTTAGGTCATGTGGTATTTGAAATTGCCCTAAGTCCTATTAAGTTTGGTAGGCTGTCCCCAGCTAAGTGGATACAGTATATGATTGTAGTCCTCCTGTGTGTATTGCTGTTGGCTACAGTAACAAAGATTCATTTGTGATTTAACCAAGCAGTTTGAAATTTTCACAGATTTATTAATTGCATAATACATACATAAAACATACTGTTTCTTTCTGACATATCAGAGAGTAAACAAAACAAAAAAAGACAAAAAAAATCATGTATCTATTAACCATTTACAGCTCAACAGAACCAAACTTCACCACAGTAAATCTGAACCCCAATCAGGGATCTTGGGTTGTAAGTACAGTAATACCTTGGATAACGTTTACCCCGGATAATGCTAAAATCGCATAACGTTAAGTAATCTGGGGAGGAGAATTGGATCGAATAATGTTAAGGTCCTATGGGATGGATCGGATAACAACCGCTAAAGCCTGTGCGGTTACAATGTATCTCTATGGAGCTTTAACGTTATCCGATCCATCCCATAGGATTTTAACATGGATCGGATAACACTAAAAATCGGATAACACCAAGACTTGTGGAACCAAGTCTTAGCATTATCTGAGGTATTACTGTAGTCACACTGATTTGCAAATCTATCTCTTATGCCAGCCAATCATTGTATAACTCTGTGCTTGATATGTATAAAAAAAAACCTCATGAAATCTCACTCTTATGGCTGGCTGACAAAGTGGACTCAATCCATAAAAGTTAACATTGAAATACAACAGAATAAACATTTATTTATTTATTTATTGGATTTCTATACTGCCCATCTGAGTGTTATCCCACTCTGGGCAGTGAACAACAGAAAATGAATAACAACAATACCCACAACAAATCAAAACCCACCACTAACAAATACATCATAGACTAAACTAAAATGAAATGAAAATAATTGGCATCAGAGGACATCGGGACTAAACCTAACTGGCTAATTTATCGATAAGGGAACAATGCCCTGAAAGGCCTTCTTGAAGAAGAGTGTTTTTAATTATTTTTAAAAGGTAGCCAATGATGGGGCCTGGTGCAGCTCCACCAGTAGTGTATTCTAGCATTAGTAAAGGTAAAGATTGCTCTTGCTCAAAAGCCAGTTGTATCCGACTGGTGGGTTCATTTCTCATTTCTGTTTGTAGCCAAAGAGCCAGCACTGTCTGCATCTGCATACATTTCCATGAACATGTGGCAGGCATTATTAGACAGCAGAGTGCACCGGAGTGCATAGAACACTATTACATTCCTGCCAAAGCAGTGCCTATTTATCTACTTGCAATTTCTTGCTTTCGAACTGCCAGGTTGGCAACACCTGAGACAGAGACGGGAGCTCACTTTCTCATGCAGCACTTGGGTCTCAAACTGCTCACCTTCCAGTTCTCAAGTTGAGTGTCTTAACCACTTGAGCCACCACAGTCCCTATTCTGGCATTACACATCTGCTAATGTTGGAGGAGAGTTCTGAGAGTCCCCTGGACAGCGAAGAGAACAAATAAGTCAATCTTAGAATAAATCAACCCTGACTGCTCCTGAGAAGGTCAAATAGTAAAGATGAAGCTAAAGTACTTTGGACATCAAATGAGAAGAGAAGATTCACTTGAGAAAGTCTTGGGAAAGGTGGAGGGCAAAAGAAGAAGGGGGTGCCAAAGATGAGATGGCTAGATGGTATTGTAGACACAGTGGGCACAGTGCTGGGCGGGTTGAGGAAGATGGTGGAGGACAGAGGTGCCTGGAGGACAATGGTCCATAGGGTCACAAAGGGTCAGAATTGACTGTGCGACTTAACAATAAAAATGAGTTAATTGAGGATGGTGTGAGTGACCTAACTAGAGGTCACTCTAGCTTGATCCATGAAAGCTAACATTAAAATATAGCAATCTTTAAGGCAATGTTTTAAAGGAACATTTCCCTCACTGTAAAACATAGAAGAAAGAAATTGTTCTTGACCCCATCAAAGGGATATAGCTCAGATGGAGAACAGCGGCGGGTCGGGCGGTGAGGAAGAGCGTGCCACCGACCTGAGCCCCCTCGGCCATTTCTCCTGTGTCCGGAGGGAAGGCGACCCGCACCTCACCACCGCAACAGGAGAACCTCGGCGGCCATCGGACAGCTAGCAGGGTGAGGAGACCAAACGCCAGAGGAATTCCAACCAACGCCACAGGCGCTGGCAATGAAAGACCACTGGGCAGCTGAAACTGACTGCATGAATATGATAAGTAATTCTCTAATGTAGCTGACTTTAGATCCTTCAATAGAGACTTATAGTGAACTTACAGTAGAGACTTGATATATTGGACTTCATTACAAGGATACTTAGAAACTCTTGACTTAT
This sequence comes from Furcifer pardalis, assembly GCA_030440675.1. Classification (NCBI taxonomy): domain Eukaryota; kingdom Metazoa; phylum Chordata; class Lepidosauria; order Squamata; family Chamaeleonidae; genus Furcifer; species Furcifer pardalis. The sequence continues at coordinate 91,354,345 of CP126895.1, read as the reverse complement.
AACTACATATAACCAACACTAATTACTGATCACTACTAATTACTACTGATTTATAACTTTATATAATCAATGCTAATTAGCGATTTTTAGACTGCTAGTGTTTAAACTGTGATAATATGCATGAAAATACTTTGTTTTAAACTGTGATAATATGTATGATGAGAGGATACTGACGTAGAAACCGGCAAACCAACGTCAGAAATTTTGCCAAGAGAACCCTATGGACCAAAACAAAAGGCAAAGCAAATGGGGCAATTTAGATGAAACAGGATGCTTAGCACAGCAGATCAAAAGAAGGGGAGGGACAGGAAAGGGGGAGGAGAAATACAGTGTTGCAAGGAACAATACTGTATAGGGACATGGAATGTGAGGTCTATGAACCAGGGAAAACTGGAAGTGGTAAAAAAGGAAATGGAAAGAATAAACATTGACATCTTAGGAATCAGCGAGCTAAAATGGACAGGGATGGGTGAATTCAACTCTGGAAACCATCATATCTACTACTGTGGACAAGAAAACCTCAGAAAAAATGGAGTAGCCATAACTGTCAATAAAAAGGTGAAAAAAGCAGCAATGGGATATATCAGAGATTCCCCTAGCGATATGTGTGGCTCGATAGCAGAGTAGCACTTCTAAGCTCTTACGCAGCGAAAGCCTTAGTGCAATAACACACACACATATGCCTTCAGTGGAAAGGTGAGCTTTACTAACAGTGAGGGGAAGACAGACATACACAGGACTATATACAACAGTCTCTCACTCTCTCCAAGCCCCACAGTAGGTAGACAGCTTGGAGTCCTCTGTTGGCTCCAACTCCAGGAGCACTCAAAAGTCCTGGTGATCCTTTAACAGTTCCTTCTTCTCAGTTGAAGAAAAACTCTGAACACCATCACCTCCTTCAGTGTCTCAGTCCTTCTCAGTATATAGACTCCTTCAGAATAGCAACCTCCTCACAGATAATCTCCTCCAGAATGTTAGCCTCCTCCAAATGGTAACCTCCTCCATAGACCCTTCCCAGAGGGCCACAGTTATACCCTAGTGTTGCTGGGCAGATTCTCTAATCAGCCACAGCTGGGCTGTTACATGAGCACGTAGACCAGGCATGCACAGCCTGGCAATCAGTTTGAGGCTCTATTATGAACACCTGTGTTCAGAACACATGGAGGGCCTTAAAGTTGTACTATTCCACTGGGCAGCAATCTTTGTACAATACCCCCAAATGAAAAATGTCCTAACATGCTCCTCCTATTGTACAAGATGGATGCCACAATATACAGGTCAGAACACATAAGCAATATATACAGAGACACAGTTACAGTACAGCATTCTTTACAGTACAATCAGTTTCAGTATTTACAACATCAGCTTACACTCTTCACATGCCTATTGGCACCAGGAGGAAACAGTTTATTACTTTTTCTTGCACCTTTGAAATACCTTGGTCTCCTAGACCCATGCACCCTATGCCTTTCAGATTCTGGCATATACACAGACAGATCTCGAGGTGGGGATACCTCCCTGTCTAATTCTGCCTGCCGTGCACACGACTTTGCACCTGGCAGTGCAGCTGCCTCCTCAGGGGTTTCTGGCTTTGCTTTATCCATTAACACCACGGTGGCCTGATATCTATCAGGTGGCCTTCTAGTCCGACTGGACCTACGAGGCAGAGCTCTATCAGTGGTATCTCCCCCAGACTCCCCAGAAATGTCAGACTCCTCTGACTCATCCCTTATCTCATCTTCTACCCCAGCTTCCCCATCAGTTGGACTTTTGCTAACATGCTCGCTACTGCTGGGTTGCTCTGCCTCCTCCTCCTCAAACAGGAGTCCAGGAATGTGGACACTTTCCACGTGTTCCCACCTGGAGTGCTCCAGGAACTTGGCACTCTTACTTTTTGTAACTTGCTTGGATCCTGGCATCCAAAACCTATACTCCCTATGGTTCGCCTCATACCCTATGAAGATCAGTTTGCGAGGGCGAGGCTGCCCCGGGATGCGTACCAAGGCAGGAGAGCCAAAGACTCGAAGATAGCCCAAGTTTGGCTTCCTTCCATGCCACCTGCTAGCAGGGATGTCCCCAATTCCAGAGTGATAAACATTATTCAGCAGATGGTTCGCACACTTCATAGCTTCTGCCCAGAGTGTGCAAGGGAGACCTGCATCACTTAACATAGCCCTTGTCGTGGCCTGGAGAGTTTGACCCCTCCTCTCTACAGTTGAGCTATGCTGAGGTCTGTGGTGGACAATCCCATGTCCAGCCAGGAAATCAGTACTGGCTTTATTTGAGAACACTGTTCCATCAGTAATTAGGGTCTTTACCTGTGTGTTTGCCTTGTTCTGGGTGAACCTTACCCATCTGGTTAAAGTTGAGCAGATCTCACCCTTGGACCTTAGCAAATACACAAACCCATACCTTGTGTGGTGATCAACAATGCACAGGGCATACCTTGAGCCACCAGGGCTTGGGCTCATAGGACCTATTAATTCAGCAGACACCACCTCTAAGGGCTGGGTAGTGCTAAAACCACCTACTCTACTTGCAGGAGTGACCATAGACATCTCCTCGTTACAAGGTTTACAGCTCAGAAATCTGCTGCATGGTTTCACTGCTATGCCCTCAGTCAGATCAATGGTCCTTCTCAAGTCTCTGAAATTTACATGTCCCAACCGTCTGTGCATTAAGTGTATGCATTTGTCATGGGGGAGCTTGTTGCTAAAACCTTTATCAGCCAGATTCGCACTCAGTGCATGGGAGCCTAACACAAATAGATTATTGTGTATCGGGACAGTTAGCTCCTTATCTCGTCCCTTAATGACACATTCCTTCCCCTGGAATGTCACTGAGTAACCCTTTTTCAGTAGGGTCCTTACAGACAGCAAATTATACTTCATCTCAGGGATATAAAGCATTTCTAGCTCTTCACCCAGAGCTTCACATCTGACCTGGCCTTTACCCAGTGCATGGACCCGTGACCCATTAGCTAGCGTGACAGTCTGGTTTGTTTTGGACATTTCAGTAAACATTTTCCTATTTTTACAAATGGAAAAAGATGCACCAGAATCAATTAACCAGGTGCCAGGTTCAACATCAGTAAAAGCAGCAACAGAGAGATTAGCTTTTCTACATGTCTTGTCCTTATCTGGGCTCGACCTTGCCTTACAGAACTTGGCAATATGCCCAGACTTCTGACATCTAAAACATCTCTTTGCTACACACACAGTGGGAGGAGGGAGTGATTTGCTTCTACCACTTCCAGTATGAGGTTCTGGTTTTCTGAACTCTTTCAGAGAACCCCTTAATCTGTCTTGTTCCAGTAAGCGACCTTGAACCCCCTGGAAATTTAACTCACTCCTGGGCAAAATGTCCAAGGACGAAACATAACCATCAAATTCTTCCGACAAAGACGATAGGAGAATATATGCCTTTTGTTCTTCAGTAAAGAACAAGTTTGTTTCAGCAAGACGCTGGAGCAAATCACTAACTGAATGGAGGTGCTGAGCCATATCTCCAGCAGGCTGGAGGCGTAACCTAAACAAACGTCTGGTGAGAGATATTTGGGAACCGACTGAGTCCCTTACATATAATTGCTTAAACCTCTGCCAACATGCGGCAGCTGAATTCTCCCCTCTCAGATATGTTAACTGACTCTCTGCTACAGTTAACCCAATAATTGCCAAAGCCCTTTGATTATCATACTCAAGTCTGTCCCTTTTGTCAGTGTCCTCTTCATCCAAGGCTTCTAGCTTCTGGGGATTCTCAACAATGTCCCAAAGCCCTTCCTTGCACAGAAGCAGACTGCACTTGGTTGACCACGTCTGGTAGTTGGTGCCATCAAGCAGGGGCACCAGTGAGAGAGTGGAAACAGCCATTCTTCCCTCACTTGCAGACTCACGAAACATGCAGCTGGCAGGAACTCTCGAAGCAAAGTGGACGTCTTCTGGACCTCTGTTGGGGCGTCTGGTTGCGTTGGGGCGCTGTCCTGCAGGCGATGAGTCCTCCAGGGAACATGGCTCCTCCGAACGCTGAGCAGGGCTCCACAACTCCAGTCCAGGCACACAGCACTTCCGGGCTTGACAGGCGAAGACTCACGGGCGCAATTAGGGCGTAGGGCGTAGCTGTTAGGCGCACCCTGGGCCCATAACGGGTTATCAGGGATTCCCTTAGCTATATGTGTGGCTCGATAGCAGAGTAGCACTTTTAAGCTCTTACGCAGCGAAAGCCTTAGTGCAATAACACACACACATATGCCTTCAGTGGAAAGGTGAGCTTTACTAACAGTGAGGGGAAGACAGACATACACAGGACTATATACAACAGTCTCTCACTCTCTCCAAGCCCCACAGTAGGTAGACAGCTTGGAGTCCTCTGTTGGCTCCAACTCCAGGAGCACTCAAAAGTCCTGGTGATCCTTTAGCAGTTCCTTCTTCTCAGTTGAAGAAAAACTCTGAACACCATCACCTCCTTCAGTGTCTCAGTCCTTCTCAGTATATAGACTCCTTCAGAATAGCAACCTCCTCACAGATAATCTCCTCCAGAATGTTAGCCTCCTCCAAATGGTAACCTCCTCCATAGACCCTTCCCAGAGGGCCACAGTTATACCCTAGTGTTGCTGGGCAGATTCTCTAATCAGCCACAGCTGGGCTGTTACATGAGCACGTAGACCAGGCATGCACAGCCTGGCAATCAGTTTGAGGCTCTATTATGAACACCTGTGTTCAGAACACATGGAGGGCCTTAAAGTTGTACTATTCCACTGGGCAGCAATCTTTGTACAATACCCCCTGGAAAATAGATGGGGAAGTAGTAGAGGCAGTTACAGACTTTACTTTCCTAGGATCAAAGCTCACTGCAGATGGTGACTGCAGCCATGAAATAAAAAGGCGACTGATTCTCGGGAGGCAAGCGATGAGAAACCTGGGGAGCATAGTGAAAAGTAGAGACATTAAATTGCAAACAAAGATTCACATAGTCAGGGCAATGGTATTCCCTGTGGCAATGTATGGTTGTGAGAGCTGGACCATTAGGAAAGCGGAACGCAGAAAAATAGACGCCTTTGAGATGTGATGTTGGAGGAGAGTTTTGAGAATACCCTGGACAGCGAGGAGAACAAATAGATCAATCTTAGAAGAAATCAAACCTGACTACTCCTTAGAAGGTCAAATAGTAAAGATGAAGCTAAGGTACTTTGGACATCAAATGAGAAGAGAGGACTCACTTGAGAAAGCCTTGATGCTGGGAAGGGTCGAGGGCAAAAGAAGAAGGGGACAGCCCAAGATGGATGGTATTGTGGAGATAATGGGCATGGAGCTGAGCGAGTTGAGGGGGATGGTGGAGAACAGGAGTGCCTGGAGGACAGTGGTCCATGGAGTCGCAGAGGGTCGGAGTCGACTGTGCGACTGAACAACAAAAAAAGGGCAATGTTGGCGAACCTGTGGCACACGTGCCAAAGGTGTCACACAGAACCCTTTCTGCCAGCATGTGTGCTGTCACGGCCAAGCCCCACACCACCCTGCCTCACATCACACTTCAGGCACCAATGGCAGCAATGGTTCCCAACCCACCCATTTCCCTCCGCCAATGGGGAGGCGAGGGGAGATGAAATCCTGCCCAGGAGGTGGGGGGCAGAGAAGATGGTGGCAGCGTACCGCAATGGTGCACACACTCATGTGACATCGTCGGAAATGTGCTGGTGACATCACATGGGTGTGTGGTATGTAGAGTGTCTGCCCACCCACCCACTGCCACCTTCTCCTTGGTCACTTGGTGTCTAAAAGGTTCACTAGCACTGCTTTATGGTAACACAATGTTTTTTTCCTTTTTGTTTCATTTACTCTCTAATATGCTTGCACAGACTACCATGGCTACCACTTCAAAAAAATTCGTTTCCAACAGTTTTCACTTTTTGTACTCCTCAAAAGAAACATAAAGCAATCTCTATTGTAATGTATTAGCTAGGCACTTTTCGAAACTAGTATAAAACCAGGATAAAATCATGGTTTTTAATCTTATGCCACTTATTTTCTCAATTTAAAACCAGAAGTTCATTGCATCTGTCATAAATAACAACACTCAAGAACAAGACTAGGTTCTTACATCTTTAAGAGTGAAAAGAGTGAGATTTACCCATACCTAGAAGAAAATGCTCAATGTGTTTTTGTGTAGGTTGATCTGATTGGAAGGAGACATGCTTGAAACAGGGATTCCTTCAAGATATCGTGGCTAGAATACGACTAGTGTTCAAAGAGGAATTGTATAACTTATCATGGCTAACTGTGATGAACTGATAAGATAACAGATCTTTTTTCAATTGCATGGCCAGCACATGACCAGAGTATATAGCTCACGAGTTGAGTTTGCTCAATGTTACGGCATTCACACATTTTGGATGATACCAGCTGTCCCTTTTTTGAATCTACTATTGTGGTCCACTCACTTTTAGCCCAATAAATGAACTTCATTAAGTATTTAGATTAGAAAGAACAAAAGTATTGTTTATCAAAAGTTAGGTCAAAAATATACATGCGCTATGGATTCTTGATAAGAATAGTTTCAGAAAGAAATAAAGTTAAAGGTAGACTCTTTAAGTTCTTTTAAGCCTGCAATGTGGCCTTCAAATGGTAAGCTCAAATATACATGTTTCCTCTTCAAAGGCAAAGAAAGCAAGAGAGAGAGAGACCGAAACAACATAGCCAGAATACATGCAAAAATAGGTCAGATGATTCCTAGAGGAGGGGAAGACAGACACTTTCCTATTGGTTAGTTAGGGACAAAACAGTATTAACTTCCTTTAGTTTAATCTAATATTTTTGTCTTTATGAGCATTCTACTAACACTCACTGTATGCTGGGGTTACACTAAAATATTCAACAAAAGTGAGCCCTTCAACTCTTTAATTTAAGCAGAGTTGCATCACCTCAACTCTGTCAACAGCCAACTTACTCCAGTTAGTCTGTTGAATTTTCCATCCATTTAATGTGGAATTTGTGGCACCTGTTTCTTAAGCAGGCTTCTAATTGCAAACCTACCACTTGGATTCTCCCAGATTCTGGAAAGAAATGAAGCAGAGGTCTGGAGCAGAGCTTGGAAAAGTTATTTTTATAAGGCACATCATTCTAGACCAGGGAGTCCAAACTTTTCAGGCCTCAGGCTATTCACGTGGTTCCTCCCACCTGAAGCAGAAGTAAAACGTGCCTTGCAATCAGTTTTGCAAAAGGAAGAAATAGATTTTAAGCTGCCATTTTCTCTGCTTAAACCAGGGGTGCCCGAACTATGGCCAATGGGCTGGATCTGGCCCTCGATGCCAATTCATCTGGCCCACACCCTAACCCTAACCCTAACCCTAACCCTAACCCTAACCCTAACCCTAACCCTAACCCTAACCCTAACCCTAGCACAAGATGCAAATCAAATCCTAACCCTAACCCTAACCCTAACCCTAACCCTAACCCTAACCCTAACCCTAACCCTAACCCTAACTACAACACTAGCATAAGAGGCAAAGTAAACCCTAACCCTAACCCTAACCCTAACCCTAACCCTAACCCTAACCCTAACCCTAACCCTAACCCTAACCCTAACCCTAACCCTAACCCTAAATGCAAACCAAACCCTAAACCCAGTGGTGGGATGTCAAAAAATTTACTACCCCACCGTGACATCATCACAGTGTGAGCAGAGCTGATGTCATGATGTCATGATGTCATGGGCGGAGCCAACATCATGACATCATGATGTTGTGGGTGGGCCGAAAGAATGAAAAATAAAAAATAAAATAAGCACACAGACACACCGCAACCCCCCCCCCACACGCCAAACACAAATTTGTCACTTACCTGTTTGTATAAGTGCCTGGGCAGCACCATGTTGCAAGATCGATATGGTCATTGTACCAGTTCTCTTGGGTAATATGCCTTAATGTAAATGTAAAACAGATGTACCTCCTTAAGGGTTTTTCATTTGGAACAGCAATTGGAACAGCACAGGTGTAGCTTATTGATGAATTAACTCAAAGACTTTGCTTAAAAATCCCATGCCATGCCGCCAGACCTGTTGGCTGCCAGGCCTTCTTAGGAACTGTGGTAGTACGTCAATATAGGTAAAGGTATTAAATACACATTAAACTACACACAGACACACCACATCCAAAGGTGAGTCACTTACCGTGGGAAGCAGGCTGTAGGGAACATCAAGCTAGCAGCTTATCTTCCTCCTCCCCTCTTGGGATGACAAAAAGGAGGCCGTGCATACGCACCAAGCACTGTAGGCATGCATGCACACAAAGTGCTTGGGGAACATGCATAGTGGGGGAACCAGTGAAAATGTGAGCCCCGAAAGTGGTTCCTCCCAAAAGCTGCTGCCGGTTCTCCAGTACACTGGAAAAAGTTACTACCAGTTCAGGAGAACTAGTGAGAACCACTTATATCCCATTACTGCTAAACCTGACCCTAACCCTAACCCTAACCCTAGCCCGAACCCGAACCCGAACCCTACCCTAACCCTTAGCCACATTCCTGCTTTGACAGGGGTTCTGTTTCTGCGAAAAAAGGCAGTACAGTTGTACCTCACTTAAAGAGCATAATGTGTTCCACAGCATTGCTCTTTAAGCAAGTTTGCTCTTTAAGCAAAACACCATTGTAAGTGACCAGTTGTGACTTCTGATGGGGGGGGGGGGATTGAGAACCCCAGTTTATTTGTTAAGCGAGTTTTTGATTGGTTTTATTTGTTAAGCAAAGCGAACATTCAGAGAAAATTCTGTTCTTTAAGCGAGTTACTCTTTAAGAGAGGCACTCTTTATGCGAGGTTTTAGTATAGTGGGGTTTCCACTTGTTCATAAGCAAAGAAGATAATGGAAGAGAAGACAGGTTTCCATCACATATGAATATATCAGTGAAGATGTATAGGCTGAAATTTAGACATAATTAAAGGTAAAGGTTGCCCTTGCTCGAAAGCCAGTCATATCCGACTGTAGGGTATGGTGCTCATTTCCGTTAACAACCAAAGAGCCAGCACTATCTGCATCTGCAGACGTTTCTGTGGTCATGTGGCAGGCGTGACTAGATGCATATGAAACACTATTACCTTTCCCACCAAAGCAGTACCTATTTCTTTGGCGACATTGGCTGCTATTCATGTCTGAGTATACATTTTTACGGAAAACATGAAAAATGCCATTGGCATGAATTTGTTTAAGGTGGATCCCAGTTTGCTATGAAGTGACCCACACACTATGGTCACGGAGCCATCTCCTGCGACACGTATAAAATGAGACCTATTTATCTATTTGCAATTTCTTGCTTTCAAGCTGGCAGGTTGTCAGGACCCTGAGTGGATGACAGGAGCAAACTCCATTGTGCAATACTCAGATCTCGAACTGCTGACCTGTTGACCTTCCATTCATCAAGCTCAGTGTCTTAACCACTAAAGCCACCGGAGCCGCTTAGACAGAATTACAATCATTAAAAAAGGGAATATAGTGGAGATGACTGGAATACTGTTTTACTACTTCAGAGCTCAACTGACTGCCCAGGCATGCATTTCTGATGAGCAACTTAAAGGCCCTTGATGTCTCGTTCTTCTTAAGGCTCCTTATCTTGTAAATGAATGTGAACCAGACTGCCCATTAAATACATGATATGGCCACATCAGCCTACAAGAGGTCTCTACCTGTTTGTTTATAAGCTCTACAAATGGGGGACTGTGGTGGCTCAGTGGTTAAGAAGCTTGCCTTGTTAGCTGGAAGGCCAGCAAGTAAGCAGTTCAAGACCCGACTATTGCATGATGGAATGAGCACCTGTCTCTGTCCCAGCTCCTGCCAACATAGTAGATCGAAAGCAAGAAATTGCAAGTAGATAAATAGGTACCACTTTGGTGGGAAAGTGTTCTGTGTTCTGTGCATTCCAGTGTCAAGGCATGCCTGCCATGTGTCTATGGAAATGTCTGCAGATGCACACAGCACTAGCTCTTTGGCTGAAAACAGAGATGAGCACCAAACTTTAGAGTCGGATACGACTGGTTTTTTGTTTTTTTGTTTTAGCAAGAGCGATCTTTACCTTTACCTAAACAAGCTCTCTGTTCTTCCTGGTTTTCCTTCAATCAGTCAAAGGCAAGGGGTAGAGAATCCTTGGAATTCTCTTTCAGAATTTCAAATTATTCAAAATATCAGGTTACAGCAGAATTGCTCGTTATCTTCTTAGATTCTTGGAAGTCAGACATCACTTTTGTGATGACATATACTGTACAGGCTCATTGGTATTGCAGGCCTCTTTTGCACATTATTTCTTTCAGTACTCAGATGAATACCACATGTTGCTAGTAATTCTCTGCTCTTTACTTTCTCAAATTAATTCCTCCACAGAGAATTTAGAATCTCTCTTTCTCTCTCTTTCTCAAGGCCAAGCACTGAAATCCCACAAGTATTCCCTTGTTACCATGTCTAGGACAAGCTTAAATGCAACAAATGAACTTTACTTCTTTCCTACTGGAGTGTATTCTTCCATTGATTTCTGATCATCTACGGAGCTAGAAGTATACCATCACTTCTCATATTATTTATGGTACATAAAAGTTATTGTATTCTTATTTGATCTTTAAAGCTCTGGGGATTTGTACTCTTCCCTGGTCTCCAAGAATCATATTAATTTTTTATTAACTAAAATTCAATAATAAAAAATAAGCCACTTTAGGTGTACTGAGACTTAATCTCTGATAATTATGCATTTATTATTTTCTCTGAATCATAAAGGATGGGTGAAGTGCCAGATGACTGGGAGATGAATTTTATCCCTAATTTCAAAAAACTCAAAAAGGAGGAACCAGGAATTGCTGGCAACTCACCCTGACATTAACCCTGGGAAAATTCTGGAGCAGATTATAAAGCGGTTACTCTGTAAATTTATTTATTTTTTATTTTTTATTTATTTACTCCAATTTTTATACCGCCCTACTCGGTTGGGCCGACTCAGGGCGGTTCACAAGCACAGAGTAAACAGCAAGTCTATAGACACATCATGTAAATACAAAAAGAGAGAGAGAGAAAAAAAATCAGTATCAACACCATAAACAGCTCAACATCGTTATATCATAAAAAGTTCAGTCAGTATCAATTTCAAACAATAATCAAAAAATTACAAAATTCAACACATTTACACAAAGATTTTAACATTATCAAAAAGTCCAGCCGCTGCTGCGGCTTTTAAACGTAGCCTCCGGGACAGGTGGAGGGAGTCCTGGCTGGGCGCGGCGATAGCCTCTTCCCCCCGGCCGCAGGTGTGTTCCGTGGCGGCGGGGCGAAAATGCTCTGCCGGGGAAGTCCAGCCGCCGCTGCGGCTTTTAAGCAAAAGCCTCTGGGACAGGTGGAGGGAGTCCTGACTGGGCGCAACGATATACCACTGGTCACCTACTCCATGCGCTACGTGCTGCCTTCCGCCGTCATGCTGGGCATGGCCCCGACCTACGTGGTGGCCTGGGCGGCCTGGCGCCTCCTCGCCTGCCTCCTGCCGGCCTCGCCTGCCTCCTGCCGGCCCGCCTCTTGAAAGCAATGCAGTAATAGCTAGAAGCCAATCTTATCTCATTTTTCAATTGGGTAACCTCCTGGTAGATGGTGAGAATGCTATAGATGTAACATATCATAACTTCAGTAAAGCTTTTGACAAAACCCACAATATTCTGATTAGCAAGGTAACTAGGTGTGGGCTAGACAGAATACCTGTTATATGGGTACACAGCTATTTACAGAATCATACTCAGAGAGAGCTTATCAATGGCGCCTTCTCAAACTAAGAGGCGGTTACAAGTGGGATACCACAAGGTTCATTTGTGGACCTGGTGCTCTTCAACATTTTTATTAATGGCATGGATGAGTAGGTATAGGAAATACTTACCAGATTTGCACATGACACAAAAACGAATTAAATAGCTAATAGCTTGGAAGACAGCAAAAAAATTCAAAATGATCTTGAATAATGGGCTGAAAACAACAGAATGCAGTTTAAAAGGGATAACTGCAATGTTCTACACCTAGGGGTGAAACAAATGCACAGTTACAAGATGGGGGATACTTGGCTCAGTAACACAATGAGTGAGAAGGATCTTGGAATTGTTGTAGATTACAAGCTGAATATGAACCAACAGTGCATTGCAGCACCAAACATAATGCAAATACTACTTTAGGCTGCATTAACAAAGGGTAGTCTATCATTATTGTCATGGGATGTAAATGTAACTGCCACGCTGGGATCGGGGACAAATGATGATGATGGGTCTCGGAGTCCCTCAACTGCCAGTCCGACGAGGACGGGACTTCCTGGCTGCCCACCTGCCCCTACCCTCGTTACTCTCTGGTTTGGGCTAAGGTGGCTTTCTGCTCTTAAGGCAGAGAAGTTGGTAGCTTTAATAGGCACAAGGCTGAAGTAACAGTCTGTTTATATTAATGCCACCTTTCCCAAACTAACACAGTCTCACACAGAGAGCAAAACTGCAGAGCCTCCCCTTGGGAAGATGTTTCTGAGCCGACACTTTGCGGTTGCCTTCAAAGAGATGACTCCTTAGGAGATTCGCTTTCCCAGGCCACTGACCAAGTCAGGTGACCCTCTCTTCTCCAGATCTCTGGCTTCACTCTGGCAAACTTATCTGGACTTGAAAAGGAAAGTCCCCTTCTTCCTATGGCTGGACATTAGGAAATTTAAAGTCCTTAGCAAGACCTTTATTTACAGGCCTTCCTGGTCTGCAGAGATTTCTGCTCTTCTAGGCTTAATAGTTCAATAACCAAACCTTGGAGTGTCTTTTTCTATTTATTAAAAAACAATATAAATCCATTTATATGCAGGATACATATTGAAGAAATAAACTAATCTACTCTACACTACATAACAAGCTAACAGAAAGCAAGAGAATAACTTTTCTCACCTAAAAGCATCTTTGTTCATGATGTCCATAAGGCAATGGGCAGCATGCCCCCATGCCTGGCTTACTTCATGGATTCATGCCATGGGTCAAACTGACATGATGTGAGCCTCCTCAAGAGAAGGCTGAAATGGCTCAAAACTGGCCTTTCTTTTATATGATTTTTAGCCCTCTTCTACCTCCCACCTGAATGCTAGATATGTGGTGGTATGTGGTGAGGACCTAACTATTCCTTTTATGTACCACATGCTTTGATGTAGTTTGAACAGGTGTTCTTTTGATGTGCTACATTGTCAGGTGTCTTAGTGATGTCATTTGTTCCTTATCTGTGTGAAAGTAGGTTATCTCCCTCTCTCAGGATTGTTTGGAACTAAGTGATGTAACTTTGGGAAATTCCCTTTGTTATCCGAGTGTGATGTAACTTACAGATGTCTTAGTATCTGACGCTGCCCATCCTTGGTATGTGATGACTTAATGCTTAGTTGGTGTCATGTAATGTCACCAGCACAAGAGTGTCTCCATTTTGAGTCCAGCTATTCTCAAACCTTACAGAGAATATGATCTATAAATCCTAACACTAGAAAATGTGAATATGTAAATATGAATATTAATAAAATAGAAAGAATAAAAACAGCTAGATCATATATTGACCAGTTCTAGCAAAGAAAATTATTGTGGCAAAGCTCGGATCATGACAGTAACAAATGAGAGTTCATTGAGAATTACAAACATTACATTGTATAGGGCACTTTACATCTGAGATAATTAAGATAATTCAGATACAGTGGAACCTCATATAATGATTGCATTATACAACAAATAAATCGTACAACAAATGGAATTTGGGGGGGGGGGGGCAACCATTGCATCGTACAATGATTTTGTTGTTATATGATGTGATGCTTTCCTATGGGATGCATCATACAACGGATATCTCCATGGGAAAAAATCGTACAACGGATTTTTTTTCTTTGTACAATTTTCCCCATAGAGATATTCATTGTACGATGCATCCCATAGAGAAATTGTTAAATGATGCATGCATCATATAATCATAAAATCATACAATGACTAGCCCTGCAGAACAAATTAAATTTGTTAAATGGGCTTTACGGTACCAAAAAATGGAGCAGAACAAAACAAACAAATATCTCACTAGCTCAGTGACTTAGTACCAATGGCATCTTCTGTAAGCAAGAGTTAAAACAGAGATAGAGAATATCCAGCCCTCCAATTGTTCAGCTATGACTGCCATCAGCCCTGTTCAGCAAAAGCCAATGGTATTTGTAGTTTAAGCACATCTGAAAGGTAACACTTTCCACAGCCATTGCTTCAGAACCCCAGAGATTGGCACAATTGCAGTTGTTTTTCACTAGCTCTGTGCCTGCAGTTTAACTCCCATCAGAAATGTTGCTTAGCTGCTACTCCTTTGATGGCAGCACATTTTCTGGTCAGTGGTGTCTTAGTGCATGCAGAAGAGAAGGGGAAGCCTGTTCAAGCCAAGGTACACTGTTGCTTTCAATTAGAGCTTGGAAAAGCTGCAGTGCTTTTCTCCAAACCAGTAACCAATCCAGCATAACTAGTAGTAGAGCCAGTTCCCTGGGAGTCAGAGACCAGGAAACCAACTTTCCCAAGCTTTGTTTTTAACAGATTTCAGATTTTGCAAACACTACCCACGTTATTAATTACTGGACACATTGTACTGGAAAGGCTTCTTACTTGATGACTGGGAAGTCAGGTTCTTCTTGAGACACAGTGGAAATTGCAGAGGAATTATGAAGAGAAGTTGGGGGAAGGAGGTATTGTTTCAACTTGCTCTGTGCAAAGTTTCTTCTCTGGTCCAGTAGTGAGATATTTCCAAACATGGATAGAAGGACACTGATATATAAAGGGGAGCTAGAGACCACATTTCCAACATTTCCTGGAGAAAACAAAGGAATAGCAGAAACAAATGTACTTTTGCAGAGATGGGATATAACAGGTTCTCACCAGTTTGCCAGAACCGTTAGTAACTTTTCCCAGCGTCCCAGAGAACCGGTAGCAGCTTTTGGGGGGGAACCACCTTCAGGGCTTACCTTTTCACTGGTTCCCCCACTGCGCATGCACGCCTACAGTGCTTGGCACGTATGCATGGCCTCGTGCTGTCCTCCCAAGTGGGGAGGAGGAAGAGAAGCTGCTAGCCTGAAGCTCCTTATAGCCTGCTCCCCAGGGTAAGTGACTCACCTTTGGATGTGGTGTGTCTGTGTGTATTTTAATGTGTACTTAATACCTTTACCTATATTGAAATACTACCACAGTTCCTAAAAAGGCCTGGCAGCCTGCAAGCCTAGCGGCCTGGCTTGGGGTTTTAAAGCAAAGTCTTGGAGTTACCTCATCAATAAGCTACACCTGTGCTGTTCCAATTGCTGTTCCAGTTGGAGAACCCTTAAGGAGGTACAGCTGTTTTACATTTAAATTAAGGCATATTATCCTAGAGAACCGGTACGATGACCATATCCACTTTGCAACATGGTGTTGCCCAGGCACTTATACTAACAGGTAAGTGACGGGTTTGTGTTTGGGATGGGTGGGTTGATTTGTGTTTGGGGTGGGTGGGCGGGTGTTTAGGTGGATGGGTGTATTTTAATGACTGCAGTGGCTCAAGTCACTAAGACGCTGACTGGGAGGCGGAAGGTCAGCAGTTCGATTCCCAAGTACTGCAGGATGGAATGAGCTCCCGTCTCTGTCCCAGCTCCTGCCAACCTAGCAGTAAGAAATTGCAAGTAGATAAATAGGGACCACTTTGGTGGGAAGGTAACAGTGTTTCATGTGCTCCAGTGTCTAGTCATGCCTGCCACATGACCACAGAAACGTCTGCAGAAGCAGACTGGGCTGGCTCTTCGGCTTAGAAACAGAGATGAGCACTGTCCCCTAGAGTCGGATACGACTGGCTTTCGAGCAAGGGAAACCTTTACCTTTACCTAATGTATTTATTTATTTAATTTAGTTACGGGTTTGTGTTGTGGGTGGGTGGGTGGGTTGAGGTGTGTGTGTGTGTGTGTGTGCTTATTTTTATTTTTAATTTTTTCTTTGGCTCCGCCCACGACATCATGATGTTAGCTCCGCCCACACTGTGATGACATCACGGTGGGGTAGTAAAATTTTTGACACCCCACCACTGTACTTCTGTTTCATTGACTACACCAAGGCCTTTGTGTGGATCATAACAAACTGTGGCAAATAATTAAAGAGATGGGAATACCAGACAGTGGCGTAGGGCGGGTTTAGGAGCCCAGGGCCCCAGGCCAAACTTGCCACCCCCCTCCCACCTAGGTAGGAAAGTCCTACCTTTGGGGGGGTTGCCGGGATAGGAGGCGGGGTCTAGGTCAGTGTGGTGTGGGCCCAGCAGAGAGCCCACCATCAGGGTCCCAGGTGCGGGGCTGCCCTACCTCTGAGCCCAGCAGCAGCAGCTTGTCCACCTTCGGCAGCAGGGCCACACGGGAAGCAAGGCAGGCGGTCGCTGCAGCCCAGCATGCGTGGCCGGAGGACCTCCCCCCCACAAGGCCTGGCCGGTGCTGCTCTGGCCATGGGCCGCAAAGACCACTGGCCTCGCCCCTCTGGGCCATCCCCCTCACCCCCCTTCGCTATGCTTCTGATAACAGAACACCTTATATTCCTCATGAGAAATCTGTACATAAGTCAAGAAACTACAGTTAGGGCAGAATACAGAATGACAGAGTGGGTTGGAATAGGAAAAGGAGTAAGACAAGGCTGCATTTTGTCACTCTGCTTATTCAAATTAAACACAGAGCACATAATGCACAATGTAGGGTTGGACTAATCACAGGTTGGGATCAAAATTGCTGGGAGAAACATCAACAACTTGAGATATGCAGATGATACCACCCTAATGGCAGAAAGTGAGGAAGACCTAAAGAAGCTGCTGCATAGGTTGAAAGAAGAGAGTGCAAAAGCTGATTGTGGTTCAAAAATACCACAATATTCAAGGAGGCTCCTTCTGTGTACCCGTCTTGGGAGGCTGAGATGTTTACTTGTTGATTTCCAAACCTCACTGCTTCTGATGTTGGATATGGATGCATTTATTCATCTGGGCAGAGATTATATATAGAACGAAGAAAAGATCACATGTCCTCAGTGGGTGAAACATCTCTCTCTCTCTTTTCTCTCTCTCTCACACACAGAGAGAGAATCCAAGAGTGTAAAGGGAGAAGATGCCAGCTTCACCACTAGAATGTGACAAAAACAGTGACTCTTCAAATGACCATTGTTTAGAAAGTTGTTCCTTCTCAGCCCACAAATGAATCCTGTGCTTAAGCATCAGATGACTAAACAGAGGCTCCGGCCTCGAGGAGCAACAGCTGCGGGACCCGGGCGGCGATAAAGACCTCCGCCGCCGCTGCCTTTCGCCGGTCTCCCCCTCGGCCGGCCGGCCTCGAGGTGCAACAGCTGCGGGACCCGCGCGGCGATAAAGACCGCCGCCGCCTTTTGCCGGTCTCCCCCTCGGCCAGCCGGCCTCGAGGAGCAACAGCTGCGGGACCCGTGCGGCGATAAAGACCTCCGCCGCCGCCTTTTGCCGGTCTCCCCCTCGGCCAGCCGGCCTCGAGGAGCAACAGCTGCGGGACCCGGGCAGCGATAAAGACCTCCTCCGCCGCCTTTTGCCGGTCTCCCCCTCCACCGGCCAGCCTCGAGTAGTAACAGCTGCGGGACCCGGGCGGCAGGCAACCATGGCCGTCTCCGCCCTCTCCCGCAGACTCGCAGCATCTGTCCGGAGGATGGGTTTGTAGGGGACCGATGGCAGGAGACTTAGCCAAAAGACGCTACCCGGCTGTGCGGGTGGCCGCCGCACAGTGACATTTACAGCCGAGATAAGTGGCTGCGGTGGCGTTCAGCCTTGGACTCGTTCCACCTGCCCCCAGGATCGCGCCCTGCTGAGGGGCTTTAAGAGACGCTGTATGGTGGATGAAGAGGCTTGTTACCTGTCGTGGTGCTTTGTTCAATTTTGTTTAATTCTGTTTCTTTCTGTAAATTTGAATGAGGTTTATCGAATTTTTTTGTTACTGTTTATTGAATTCTTTGTTACTGTAATAATATCTATGCTTTGGTATTCTGTAATGCTGATATCGACTATTATGATTTATTAATATATTGTCTAGGAACTTGTAACTGTAATTTTACTGTAATTTTATATGTATTGTAAACCGCCCTGAGTTGGCTATGCCAAGTAGGGCGGTATAGAAATTGAAATATAATAATAATAATAATAATAATAACTAATTACTGAATGAAAGCAAGCTTGTGAAGCAGCAGGAATATTGTGGCAATTGTGGCCCGGTAATTGCAACCTTGTGTTGCCGGCTAATCTTTATCACACTAGGCCAGGCGAAAGGAACTGTAGAATGAACTCATCAAAAGGTCCCTTCATTTGGCAGTTTCACTTCTGGCCTTGACACAAAAGAAGAAAACAGTGATAAAACTGGTTGTCAAAAGACGTAGATCCAAACAATGACAGAACAATGTGATATAAGTAGATAACTCTCAGGAGATGCCTAATATTATTGCTCAGGAAGTATTCATTCTTCACCAGAATGCAGACGTAACAAATGACATAGCACTTTTGTCATTGTTTTTCCATGTTGAGAATGCTTTTGACTGGTATTTCATAAAGCAGATGCTCTATAAAAGTGGAGAATTGATTCTCCCATTTACGAACAAGCATGCTTATGTAACACGCAAGGTTTACAGAGCCATAACAGCAAATATTCAGCAAAATTGTTCCACCCGTTGCATAGCAACTTTGAATTGCTTTCCCATCCCAGTTGCCAGAGTCAAATACTGTAGCAGTTTCTGCTGCCATGTGGCTGAAAGGGAAGAGGCTTCTTGGCAGATTCCTCACATAAGATGGAGTAGTCTTTTCTCCAAATGACTGTTTATGCAGCTTTGGAAGACAATGTTATTTTCCCTCCTCAATCTGTGTGGCTAATTGTTATTACAGTAAAACTTCGGATAATGCTAAAACTTGGTTCCACAAGTCTTAGTGTTATCCAATTTTTAATGTTATCTGATGCATGCATCGGATAATGTTAAAATCCTATGGGATGCATCAGATAACATTAAAACTCCATAGAGATACATTGTAACCGGCACAGGCTTTAGCAAACGTTATCCAATACACCCCATAGGATTTTAACTTTATGTGATGCAAACCCCCCCCCCCCGATTGCTTAACGTTATGCGGTTTTAGCGTTATCTGATGCAAATGTCATCCAAGGTATTACTGTATTAGTATTTTTCCTACCAACTGAGTTTGAATCACAGATTAGCCAGTTTTCTTTTAAAATTGAAAAGTTCACCCAAAGCAGATGTATAAAGATCACCAGCTGAAATGTATTGTGTAAAGCAGGGGTTCCCACACTTTTGAAGCCAGGGGCCAGGTCACACTCTCTCAGTCAGCTCCAGGGCTGGACGGCCATTTTGCCATGCCTGCATGATGGGAGTGGCCATTTTGTCCCAATAGCTTAAAAGGCATAGCCATTTTGTTTCTTGAATGCCCTTAGAGTGGTGGAGGCACATGAAGTGGTGTTGTGGGCTGAATCAGGCCCATGGGCCTTAGGTTGGGAACTTCTGGTGTAAAGTTTTTAATTAGAAACAGTCAAAAGAATAATATGTAACACATAGAAGTCGAGCATGATTGTGACTTTTGAAATATCTTGAGTTCCTGCAGTACAGCAGATGAGTCCATGTGGTGCAGCGGTTAAGTCAAAACTCTGCTCACAATCTGAGTTTGAACCCAATTGAGTTAAGGCTGACTCAGCTTTCAGTCCTTCTAAGGTCAATAAAATGAATATTCAGTATGTTGGGGACAAAATATAGTTTGCATAATTACCTTGCAGACCACCCAGAGAGTGCTGTAGCACTTTGGTGCGGTGTATAAGCAACTGCATATACATTTTTGATTGTAAACATATCTGAGGTTTTTTTTTTTTAAATAGAACAAGGTTAATTTTCCTGTCAGGGCCTGTTCTGGTCCCTACATGACAACGCTGACCACTGTTATGCAAAGAGCATAAAAGAGACATAGATATTTTAAAAAACTGCCTGGCAAAATATTCAGAATCTCCCAGTCAGGCTGGTCTGGCTGGCTGGGGGGTTGTGAGAGACATAATTCAAATGAATAACTTTTTGAAGCTTCCGTGTAATCCAAGACTATAAAGTGACCACACATGGGTTACCAAAAAAAAAAAAGAAATACAGTTAAACCTCGCATAAAGAGCACCTTGCTTAAAGAGTAACTTGCTTAAACAGCAGAATTTTCTCTGATTGTTTGCTTCGCTTAACAAATAAAACCAACCAAAAACTTGCTTAACAAATAAATCAGGGTTCGAAATCCCCCCCACCAGAAGTCACAATTGGTCACTTACATTGGTGTTTCGCTTAAAGAGCAAACTCACTTAAAGAGCAATCCTGTGGAACACATTATGCTCTTTAATCGAGGTACAACTGTATACATCAACCAAGAAAAAGATATAAAATGTTCACACATAGATTTAACGTAATTAATGCAGTGTAAATTGAGGGACACCATCTCTTGCCATAGTAGTGAAGACATACCACATTAACATGCCCTACACTACAGTCTTTTATGTGGTTCTGTGTGGACAACAGCCATTTACATTTATGCACTTCTTGTATGTGCACTAAAATCTGTGATTGTAAGCTAGAGATCATTGGACCAATTGTGAAAGATTTCACATAGACTAGCAGTTACACTCTATGATTGCTAACAGGATTTGACCCCGTATCGTGAGACTCCTTCAAACAGGACAAAACTTCAAACAGAAGTTTGCTTAGAGGCTGTAGAAGTTAAATTTTGTACAACCAGATGGTGGGATTCTGGAAGCCACAATCCAAAAAGTAATTTTTCTGAACTATTGTTTAATCTATGACAACTTTTCAAGGAGGGGACTGCCTTCAAGAAAGCTTGCCTATTTTCTATTTTCTACATAAGGATGCATTGCCACAGAGTGCCTTGTTCATATAATGTGGTTGATGGTGAAATCAAGGAGTTTTCATCTCCTCCCTTTCAATATATACAGACTGTTGGTGGCAAAATGTTGCAAAATGATCTGATTAAAATTGTAGGTGACCATAACTCAAGCATGTCTTCTAAATTGTTTTAAGGTAATGATACCTAAGGGCCCTTCCACCATTGCTAAAGGGCATGCTGATTACCTTGTTACATTTAAATCAAGTTTGAGGTCTACATTTGGTACTGATCATTTTCCTGTTTGATCTGATAGCTCTGCAAGAAGACATGATCTGTGCAATACTATTTAATTCTTCTGAATCTATCATTGGTGATTGGTGTATGGACTGTAGTGGCTTAGTGGTTAAAATGCTGAACTTGACAACTGGAAGGTTGGCAGGTCAGCAGTTCAAGAACTGAGTACTGTACTGTGCAATGGAGTGAGCTCCAGTCACCCACCACAGCTCTTGCCAACCTACCAGTTCGAAAGCAAGAAATTGCAAGTTGATAAATAGGTAACAGTGAAAGGTAACAGTGTTCTGTACACTCCAGAGTCTACTCATACATGCTACATGACCACAGAAATGTTTGCAGTCACAGACAGCGCTGGCTCTTTGGCTGTAAATGGAGATGAACACCACACTCTACTGTTGGATACAACTAGTTTTCAAGCAAGGGAGAGCTTTGCCTTTACTTTTACATTTACCTTACCTTAATATATAGCATTGATCTGGACTACTGGGATAAAATTGCATCACCATGCTTTTGAGCCAAAATGCAGTGCAAAGGAACTGTTCTTTTGCCCCTTTGCAGACTATAGTACAGCATTCCGTAGAGTTTGCCTTGCTACTTTATGCTGTTCATTACCTACATGAAGCCTCTGGAAATTTAAGGTGATGTGAGGGAGCTGCTTATTTCTTACTCCAAAAGTAAAAAAGCATTATCAAAAAATAAAAGTGCACATTCTTACACATATGTTTACACAGAGGGGGGGGGGTTGTGTTTGTTGTTGTGGTAAAAAAAAATCTACAGTTCTGATTTCTGATTTGAAACTTAGATTGTTTCTGCCAGCCAGAAATATTTATACTTTATTGATTTATACTTTACACTTTTTTCACTACCACAATAAGCAAGACACACAGAACTTACAGTACTGTTATTTAAATGAGTGCTTCTGACATCCAGTCACACAAAGGTATATTTTATTACTAAAGAAACATCAGTATCTTCTGTGTGCATATGATTAGTATCATGATAGCCAACAATTTCATTGCTGTAAGCCCTTTTAGCTGTATTTTCAACCAGCCTTCAAAATCGTTGCCAGATTTTCAAGGGGGGGGAGGAAGGAAATCTCCTTGGAGGTTATGCATAACACATACTACTTTGAAAGCTCACTCCCATGAAAGGTGATAAAGAACACTTTATGAAGTGCTGCTAAATGTTATGTTACCCAGCAGTCAATATTCATTGCCCTTTTGCTCACGCTTTCCTGATAGCCATTTCTACCCCCCATAATGTCTGTCTAGCCCAACACTTTGGCTGCTTCAAGAATCAAAGGAAGAATGTGGGATCACATTGAGTAAGGAAAATGCACAAGAATACCAGTGCCGTTCAGCAGTGCAACTGGAACTAATAGCTTCCAGGCCAATGTACCCAATCTGAAGAAAGATGTCAGTACAGCATGCTGTGGAATATGGTTTTGTTTAAATTTGCAATATACCATGAAAGGCAGGGCACATGATGGTCGTGAAGGAATCCTCCTGACATTTATTTAACCACTTATTTAGTTATGCCCAAGATGTTTCAGCGTGATGTTAGTCAACTTTATGGAGTGATGTTCATCCAAAATGAAGTCTCCTTTGTAATATTTTGTAAGTTTCTAGAGCAGCTGAAGCAGCAGCAAAAAAAAAAAAACACCCAACAACAAATGAATAAAAACACAAAGCAATGCCCTTTTAGTAGGGATTGGATTGGATTGGATTGGATTGGATTGGATTGGATTGGATTGGATAGATAGATAGATAGATAGATAGATAGATAGATAGATAGATAGATAGATAGATAGATAGATAGATAGATAGATAGATAGATAACCCTTCTGGCCAAAAGGCCCCTAGTGTGGCAAACATAAAAGCACAAAGATAAAATATACAAAAGTAGGATACAAAATTTAAAAAAGGTATATAGATTCCCAACAGGTAAAATAAAAACAACAGGTGAAATGGGCCTTAGTCAGTGATGGGATGTAACAGGTCCACACCAGTTCGCTAGAACCGGCAGTAACTTTCCCCAGTGTCCTAAAGAACCGGTAGCAGCTTTGGGGGGGGGGACACCACCTTTGGGGCTTACCTTTTCACTGGTTCCCCCACTGCGCTTGGGGTTTTTAAGCAAAGTCTTGGAGTTACCTCATCAATAAGCTCCGCCCATGATGTCATGATGTTAGCTCCACCCACACTGTGATGATGTCATGG
The DNA here is from genome assembly GCA_030440675.1 of Furcifer pardalis. Taxonomy (NCBI): domain Eukaryota; kingdom Metazoa; phylum Chordata; class Lepidosauria; order Squamata; family Chamaeleonidae; genus Furcifer; species Furcifer pardalis. The sequence continues at coordinate 91,330,951 of CP126895.1, read as the reverse complement.
TGGGGTAGTAAAAATTTTGACATCCCACCACTGGCCTTAGTTAGGAGAAATGAGAAGGCTGTTCACTAAAACCTACCATATTTTTATGACATATATTTGGCAATACTGATATTAAGGAGCAAATTTCAAATCAATGAGTGCTGTCTGCTAGCCCTCATGACAAACCAGCCAAGCCACTGTATCACCCTGAACATACCGTTCTCATTCAGTTTTGAAAGCCAGCTAGGGCCAGTTCTGAAATGAGAAGCCATCTGGTAATGCCATAGATGTCTAAAAATACTAGGAAAAAAATCTTGCTGGAACTCTGGACAGCTGTTGAGAAGAGTTGTCAAGTAAAACAGCTTCCTATTTCTTAAGATTCCAGGACTAAAGTCTGAAGCTAGGGACAGATCTTTGTCAGATCACAAATGTGGGACAGAGAAAGATTGTTTGGGGAAATTTGTGCTAGCCATACCAGGGACTGTGCAATAAGAAAGCTAATGAGTCATGATGCTTAATTCTAGTTCCTGGTGTGTTCTAAATGGCATAACAAGCTAACCTTGTCCGGGTGTGGGGGCTTGAGCGGTCTAATGGACTTGATTTCTCAGGTCCATTTGCTTGTGTGGAATGTCATCTCAGAGATGTCTACCAATGCACTGACTCCTTGCGGAATAATGACTCCAAGGTATCAACAGCACAACAAGACAAATGCTGGTGTAGCAAAAAGGTAGAAGCAAGTAGAAGAAACTGGAGAGAGAGATGGTGGGTACATGTATATGGGTTCCTTATGGTGTTTGGAGTAACATACTGTACATATAAACACCTGCATGCTGAACCACTGAATAAACACTAGCTGGGAATCAGTGGAAATTGATGCCCAAGTAATTAAATCCTCCTCATTCACAACATTGTGAGTTTTTTCATCTAAGTCCTAAGATGACTTTCAGCTTGTTCTTGAAACATAGCTACTGGTCTGGCCAGTGTGGTATTTTCCTCAGCCAAGTATCTGGTGCCACAGAGATCTTCCACCCTCCTCTGCAGGGAATCTTACAACAGACAACTCAGCATATTTGATGAGATGGAAATAACTGTAAGAGCATCTCTGCTTATATTATTATGCCTATGCTTTGAGACAATTGGGAATGTTTTGGTTAAAATATGTGAGATCACAGGAAAGAACCTTCTCTGCTATGGTAGCACAATTGTGCAACAATCTCACCACTGACTTACAACTGGCATTGTCTTACACTCCTTTTGGTGCAAGGTTACAATTTGCTTGCTAGGTATTTTAAATGGGTTGACACAAGTCATCAGTTTCATGCATTTGTTGCTCTTACCCAATGTATTTTAATTTTGTGTGTTTAACTGACAACATTTCAGTTACTGTAATCTACTTTTTACCATAGACAGAGAATTGGCTTTGGAGGATGCAAATCATAGTTATATCTTTGTTCAACATAATATAGGCTGAGTCTACAAAAACATAGGCATGCCCAGCTCCACTGTAGATTACACTTAAATATGGCACTTAAAAGATCTGCACAGCTAATAACAAGCTTTAGGGTTCATTTTTAGCAAAGAGCAGTTCCTGATGAAAATGTTTCAAGGGATTTCTGATACGGCACTGGGTTCAGTTACAGAAAGTCCGATAGACACATTGCCAATGGCCGTTGCAAAATAATTGGCTAGTGTCAAAAATAGATCTTTCGTTTACACCACTTTCAAATGTAATGTTCCCTGGACAGAAGTGGAGGAGGAGGCAGTTCAGACTCACAGAAATAATGTGAATCAGGTGTGTTCCTATAACTTAAAAAAATCACATAACCCTTTGTTTTAATCATATACCGTGAGGGAGTTTGACTTTTCTTTGTATATTCTAATTATCTGCAACCCTTTCTTTGATGAAAGAAAACAAACTAAATTTAAACGCGCAGGTAAAAAATGACAACTATATAATGGTGTGCACAGCATTATGTTAGCAACTTTGATTGCTAGGAAATGCCGTATCTGATGCTAACTAAAATAACTGTGTGAGAGTCTGCGTCAATCAGGGTAGAACCCACATTGCCACAAATGCCAAAACCACAAAACCTCATAAACTGTATGACAAGTTTGGAATTCCATCTTCCAACTGCAGTTTTCATTCCTCTCTTTTTTCCTTTTGTCTTCCCAGTTTGTCAGGAACAGACACGTTCCTTTATCTTTTTCTCTAGTTTATTTTTATATGAAGAGAAAAACAAAAAATACTTGGCAATCAGAAGGGAACAGAAATCACTCAAGCCCAAAGATCATATTAATTACATGAGAGCACTGGTAGTAACTACAAAGCACCTTTATATTTGAACAATAAAAAATCTCTATTCTATTTGTGAACTACTTGTGGAAAGATATTTGTTTTACATAGTTGTTTGTGCCTTGATCCCTTTTCATGTAAGTGGCCAGATTTAATTATTCCAGGGGTGCCCAAACTTTTTGGGCCATGGGCCGGTCAGTGGTTCAGGGGACTGGTCACTATGGCCCAGGGGCCAGATCCAGCCTCCGATGCCAATTCATCTGGCCTGTGAAGCTCTCATCGCTCCCAGAAGTGGAAGTAAAATGTGCCCATATACGGGTGCATTTTACTTCTGTTTCTGGGAGCAACGAGGGCTTCACTGGCTACATGAATTGGCATGGGAACTGCATCCGGCCCCTGGCCGTACTTTGGGCACCCCTGATTTATTCTGTATCTATAACAGAGCTTTGAAAATTTACTAAAACTTCCAGAATACACTTGGAGCTAGCAGTCCAAATTTCCAGTTCTATCACATCTTTCCATGAATCATATGACATATGCACTTTTCTATCCACTTCAGATTATTTTCACAGTAACCACTTGTTAGGTTCAACTGAGTAACATGCAGAGTCATCCAGGAAACTTCATGACTTCAAATCCAGATCTCCTCAACTGATTTGTCCAACCAACTAAGGAGAATAAAAATTTGAACTGGCTTTTATACAAACCAAGAACATGCACTATTTTGTGCACATGTGTCAAAACTGGACTGAATCAGAAGTACTGGATCAACCACAGGGTGGAACAAAGATCATAAAGGCAGTCATGAAGTGGTGTGGCACCTCCATAGATCTTCCATGTTGAAGAAGACATTTGTTGGGTAAAATTCTTCCTTTCCTCCCTTCCCAATGGTTGTTCTAGGAAGCTGCTCCACCCACTGGCAAAATTGAGTCTTTCTCCTGATGGCTAGAACTTTGGGCAGAGCCAAAGTTAAAAAAATGAACTTTACTACAAATTTATTTATTTATTTATATCTCACCCATCTAGGATATTCCGAGTCTGGGTGGTGTACAGCATTAAAAAATCTTTACAATTAAAAAAAATAAGCAAATTTAATAAATTATAAATATCAGAAAGAAAGAAAATAATACCCACACATTTTTTTAAAATGCCAGCAACAAAAACACCTATTGGGAACAGAAAAGTTAAAAATGCTCTTAAAAAAACAGAATAGTAGCAGAAACACAGGCCAAAACTGAATGCTATCAATTGTAAATCCCTGAGTACAGTTCAACAACACTGTGTCAGAGGAGTAGCTTGTAAAATAATAGTAATGAAGTATGCAAATGTCCCTTTGAAGCAAAAGGAGTCAGTTAACCTTGCTGCTAACATTATACTGTACAGTACCTTAAAATCCAATGGGATCAAAGAAGACCCCATAATTCAGTGCAAATTTTAAAAAAATACTGATAACATCAGGATTTTGTGTACTCTTCTTTCCCTTCTCTTCATTTGCCACACCTCTACAAAATTGCTCCATGTAGCAATTAATCTTAGAACAAAGTATCAAATGTGTTCATACATGCATAATGTATGCATGAAGATCTCTTTGGTGTGAAGGAACTCTCTCTATGTGCATTTCTGCAGGTCTGTGCCTCCTCCAATACTCATGGAATACTGTTGGTGGAAGTTGTGGGAATTGCACACATGAATTCTGAAGCTGTGCTGATATACATGGCCCCACTCCTCTTTTCAATATTTATTTACTGTGGCTCAAGTCGCTAAGACGCTGACTGGGAGGCGGAAAGTCAGCAGTTCGATTCCCAAGTACTGCAGGATGTCTTTGTCCCAGCTCCTGCCAACCTAGCAGTTCAAAGGCAAGAAATTGCAAGTAGATAAATAGGGACCACTTTGGTGGGAAGGTAACAGTGTTCCATGCGCTCTGATGTCTAGTCATGCCTGCCATATGACCATGGAAATGTCTGCAGAAGCAGACAGCGTTGGCTCTTCGGCTTTGAAACAGAGATGAGCACTGACCTATGAGTGGTTTTCGAGCAAGGGAAACCTTTACCTTATATGATTAACATTGCAACTTTCTTTCAGAATTGGGACTTGGGAGTCAACTGAATACATGATGTAGACATGGTTAATAATTAATGAATTTTGTTAATCATTATTAATAACAATGCCCCACTTCAAATATCTGACTCTGTGTTTAGCCAGAATCCTGTTGAGGTTGTGGGAAAGACAGCACAACTTGCTGTAGCTAATTGTGGCTAATGGAAGAGGTGTCTGAGCCTGTACCTCAGTTGCACAATGAGACACATGACCAGGCACCCAACCAAGAAACACACTGACACCTTATCCATTAGCTGCAATTGGCTGCTGCAAAGTATGCAATTTTATTCAAACACTTATATACTGTTTAGCCTGACTTTCTCTCCTCTCATCAGCTTTCCAAGTTCTCAAACAAAGGTCTAGTTATGCCAGGTATTAAATAAAACATGCATTCTATCAAGGTTCTATCACCTCTCTTGCCCAAATATTTTAAAATTTAGTCAATGTTCCCTGCATACTTCTTCTAATTAGGATAAAATCTTCTTACCTTGTACAGTATGTGTATGAGTTCTATGCATTTCTCCCTCTCTCTAGTATTCTAAGCATTTGGTCATAGGTAAGAGTTGTAGAGATCTAACTTTTCTTGCAACAATTTAGAATATTATCTTAATTATTGCACATCAGTGTATTACCACATATGAATAATGAACATGTATTTAATATTCTTCGCAAAGAACTGAGACAAGAAAATGCTCTACTTAATCAGGAGAATTTCATATATTAATAGGCAATTTATGGAAAATAACATGACCTCTCAGGTGGCACATTAATTATGGACTTACATTTCACTGAGCAAGAATAATTGGATTATGAATTTGGCCAGGAGTAAGAGATCTCTTTTCTGGGTCAATGGATTTATCTTTCCATAAATGAGAATTATGGCTTTGAGTTTGCAAATCTAAGGCCTTAGCATTAGAATTTGGTTCTCTGTTTTTACAGAATTTTCAAGAGTTCCTTTTTTAACATTCATGTTTTCTTGTGACAAGAAATGTACAAGGGCAAATCATATTACTCTACTCTAGTGATGGGCAGCCAAATTTTTTACTACCACACTGTGGGTGGAACCAATGTTGTGGGCGGAGCAAATGTAATTACCTCATAATGTCATGGGCGGAGCCAACATTATGACATCATGGGCAGAGCCATTGTCATGGGCAGAGCCACAGTTAAAAAAAACATAGAAACACATAAAAATATAAATTAAATACACATAAAAACACATAAAAATACACATTAAATATACAATTAAATACACATAAAATGCATAAAAATACACAAAAATACACATTAAAACACAAAAATACACAAAAATACACATAAAAATGCACATTAGGTGGCAGGGCGTTTTTTCCTCCTCCTCCTCCTAGCTTGTCAGCGTGAGGTGTGGTGTGGTGCAGCAGTGTGGCATAGCCTGGCGTGGCAGTGTGACTGCCCAGCCCAGTGGTGCAGTGGTGCAGTGTGGCCTGGCCTGGTAGCACTGGCCAGCACGGCGGCCTGGCCCAGTGGTGTGGCCTGGCCTTGCAGTGCAGTGGCATGGTGGTGAGGTGTGCCTGGCCTGGTTGCACGGCCTGGCCCGATCTGGCCCACTGGCACAGCATGGTGGCACAGCCTGGCTTGGCAGTTGTGGGGCGATGCAGTCCGTTGGTGCGGTGGCAGCGCGGTGCAGCCTGGCATGGCAGCACGACCTGGCCTGGCCTGGCCTGGCCTGGCGGTGTGGCCTGGTGCAACGGTGGTGCACGGCAGCAGCGTGCGGCGACTAGAACAAGGACCGCAGCCTCAGCTGCCACTGCCACTGCTGCTGCCACTGCTGCTGCCACTGCACCTCTGAGGAGGCCGTTGAGTGCCTCTCCAGCTGCCCAACACTGCAGTCTAAAATGGCTGCTGGTGAGTGTGCATGTATTAAAATATCAATTGACACATGTGTGCTGAGTACTGGAGGTGCACATGCATCAATTGGTATTTTAACACATGCGCACTCACCAGCAGCCATTTTGGGCTGCAGTGTCAGGCAGCCAGAGAGGTGACCAAACGTATCACCTTAAAAAAAAAAGTAAACACCCCAGGTGGTCTCCCGGGAAGGTTGCTACCCCACCCGGGAGACCACCCTGGCTTGTTACTACTGGTTCTACCAAACTGGGGCAAACCGGCCCATGCCCAGCACTGCTATACTCTAAAATTGTTAGAAAAGACTAGACTTTTTTTAAAAAAAGTAATGCTTTCTTGGAGTAATTCAACATAAAGAAGATATTTATGTCTTTAAATTCTACATTTTCATAAAATTGCTTTTTCCAGGTCATTGTATTAATGAAGACATTTATTTATTTATTTATTTATTTATTTATTTCTCACACTTGCTAACCCGCCCCAATCGGGCAAGCCCGACTCTGGGCGGCTTACAGCACAGAATAAAACACATCAATATAAAAATATAAAATTCATAAACTAAAAACAGCATCTGGGGGTGTCGTCAAGGGTAGTATCCCTAGACTAACCACCCCACATGGGGGTGGTATGGGATCTAAAGACATTCTAAGTAGCTTTTCATATGACACTCGGCATTGAGTCACAGGCTGTACGATCTACTCCATTACCATAATGGGATGTTGGGCCAGACAACAGACAACCATCCACAGGCATACTGCCTTTACATGTCCAACAGCAGCAGAGCTCAGGAGCGAGTCTCCCCTCCACATGCAGTGCTGGTCTATCTTGCACACAGCATGGCAACTAGGAGCCTGGTACTGTACTATGATTCTGTCCACTCTATGATTTACATGGATATATAATTAACAGCTGTGCCTGTGTATAGCTTTGAAGACCTGTACAGTGTTTATGCATGGGTGGAGTACTGTTGTGGATTGGCGATTGAATTATTTAGTGCTGACCGGTGGATGTGACTGCAATGTAATGGGAAAGAATTTATTCTAAGTTCCAATCAAGAGGAGAGCCTGGGTTTAGAAGTAATAAGAGGTTGCAAAATATTTTTTAGAAGCTCATAATTTAATCTAATTTCCTTTAATTAGACCTGTAGATGTAGAATGTTCACTGACTAACTTTTAAAATTTCAATTATTTTTGTTTTTAGAAAAGAGAATTAAACTTTGAATGTTCAGCAGTTCCCCCGCCCAAAGAATTAGGTATAATGGAAAGCAATTAAATGAAATAAAATTAAAGTGTTCTTATTTTATATACTGGCCTTATCACTGTATTTTCTTCATTATAGTCCAGCAATCGAGTAATTTTCAATGGATCTTCTAAAGCAGGGATTGTCAACCTGCGGCCCGTGGGCCAGATGTGGACCATGGCACCATTTCATGTGGCCCCCCACTGCCTCCACCACACCAGGAAGTGCCATGTGGTGGAGGAAGGACAACATGGCTGTCCAGCCCCTGAAGCTGTCTGAGGGAGCATGACCCGGCCTCCAGCTTAAACAGGTTGAGAACTCCGGTTCTATAGACTCATGGTCTTTTAAGATGGCTTGTGAATTTAAAGACCGTCAAATATCATAGGTTTATTCAATCTTCACATGCTTGTTTGACCTGATTTCTGGTGCTGAAAACGAATACATAAAGTGAGTCTTTTATAGACTGTATTTCTGATCGGGTTAAAGATTCCCATTCTCTCTTTTTTAAGGCTTCAGATTTTAAGCCACATTGGCAATGCAAGATTTGAAGCAGGAGGTTCCTTCCTTTCTCTACTCTTTGTGTGTGTGTTCTTGTATCAACGTGGTTTAATTTCACACTCAGCTAATCCTTTAATTATTTGCTTTCACACAGAATCAAAAAGTCTATTGGTTCCATAATAAAATAAAAAATAAGTTAGAGACTGTTGGCTTGAACCTTGGTCTATCTCCATTTTTTAAAACAATCTAATCCTGAGAATATAACCAGATATATTAGCATTGATGGTTAGTGATAAATTACTTGGGGTAATAATATTCCCACTTCTGTATCATATTGCAGCGGAAATGAATCATCTGTACTTTATAAGATCATTCACTCAGTCAACAGATTCTGCCTTCCAGACACTGAAGCCAAAACAATTCTAACACAGTCTTGCTTTAATCAAGAACTATAACAAATAAATGATGTTTATCTAGCACTAGACTGGAGGGAATAAAGCCCCTCCATCAGTATTGCCAACTGTTTATCTCCAAGAGGTGGCTGTGTTTTCTTCTGCTTCGATATGAATATCAATCCACAGTAATTAATCATGCAGTTCTGAAAGGCCAGGGGATTGAAACATAACTCTTATGACCCAAATCCTGTTCTGTAGCTCCACCTGTGCAACTGGATTGATGTCATAGTCAGTGGCAGATTGCCACTGATTAACTATTTCCCTTTTCAATGTTTTCGTGGCCAGCACATGAGAAGAATAGCATGCACCCTGACATTTTAAAAGAAAGCATTTTATTAGTGGCAATCTGTCACTGACTATGATATCATTCCAGTTGTACAACTGGAGCTGTGCAGCAGAGTATGGGATCTAAGGTTGCATCTGCCACTGATGGTGATGTCACACCCATTGTGCAGTCTGAGCCTACCCAAAAGGGTTTTCACCTATGCTTCTTACGTTGTATTTATTTAATAAAAGGCAATATTGTTAACATCCTCCTGAATGGATTAGAAATATGTCGCTGCAAGATAAAGGTAGGAATCTAGCTCCACCAAACGTTATCAGATTATAACTCATATCAATCTCATCCAGAAATTGGAAGTAAATATAGTAGATAACATCATGATTCCAATGGAAAGAAGATTTTACTCTTTTTACATGGATACAACTAGTTATTTTTGAGGTTTGGCTAGATCAGGGGTGCCCACACCTTTTGGGCTGTGGCCAATCATGTGGTTCAGGGAGCTGGTCACTAAGACCCAGGTGCGGCCCCCGATGCCAATTCATCCGGCCCACGAAGCCCTTGTAGCTCCTGGAAGCAGAAGTAAAATGCGCCGGTACGGGTGCGTTTTACTTCTGCTTCCAGGAGCGGCGAGGGCTTCATGGGCCGGATGAATTGGCGTCGGGGGCCACACCGAGCCCCCGGGCCTTAGTTTGGGCACCACTGGGCTAGATTCATTAGATACTGTATAATGAAGTGACACAAAGTTTTAATTTACACCACATATCAGTGGTTTCAGAATTTAAATGTTTTAAAATGTGTTTATTATTTTATTTCTTCCTTTTATTTATAATCTATCATTTCCCCAATACAAAGACAAAAAGCAACTTACAAAATGGTTTAAGAGGGTGATAAAACTGAATTAAATGTATCATATTGAAACAATCACTGAATTACAACACATTGAAAATATATCATAAAAAAGTAAAATGTAATAGATTTGTGTTACCATGAGAAATGGAAATTCTTTCCGTCTTTCCAGGGCATGGATACAGATGCTGAGCAGACATTAGGATAGATAAGGCTAAGCCCTATTCCTAGCTAAATAAACGTTTGACATAAAAGGCACATGAGAGAAGAGTAAGTAAATGCTCTCCGTGTCTGCTCCGCCCCATGGAACCTCCTGCCAAGTGATTTGCGCCTCCAGACGGAGCTGCTTCCCTTTAGGAAGGGAGTTAAGATCTGGCTGGCAGGGCAAGTATGGGGTATGGGCCAGACGGCTGCCCGTTTGTTGGCTCATCTGACCCCTCCCTCTCTGTGTGTGTCTTGTTTTAGTCTCTTTTTAAACTCTTTAATATTTTAATCCTGTTTTTATATTGTGTGTATTTATAGAAAGTTTTGTTAGCCACCCTGGCCTCTGCGGCCATCTGGACTAGTGAGTAAGAAGCAATAAGAAAAAAAATAGAAAACTGCTACATACTAGGTCATACTGTCTGACTTTCTACTCCACTTTTGGTTATTTAGATCATTAGACAGGTGAATGTGCAAGAATACTTTTACCATGTTAGAAGTATTGTAAACTCTGATTTTAAACTGTGGCTAGTATCTTTTTTACCTAAATATGAGCAGAAAGGATCTATTCTTACGCTGTTTGTGAGATTGGTTGTGCAATAGGAATTGCATGTGTGGAATGTCATTGCGGAGATGTCTACCAATGCACGGACTCCTTGATGAATATAGACTCCAAGGTATCCCCATTTCAACAATAGGGTACTAACCTATGTTTTCATCAGCTTGTTGTTATGTATTTATGATTGTTTTCATTTGACAAAACAGATTCTCATCAATAGAGACTGGGACTGGGAGGATGAGACATTTTGCTTGGAAACATTTGAACTCTTGTTAAGTCTTTATTTATTTATTTATTTATTTATTTACTCATATTTACTATCCCGCCCCAATCGGGTAGACCCGACTCTGGGCGGCTTACATCATAAATTAAAATCACAGGTTAAAACCTTAAAAATTCATAAGAAAAATTACAACAACGCAACAGATAAAAACAAGGGCAGAAAGGGGTGGCTGTCCCTTTGATTTAAAATTCCTACAGATATTTGCTAAACACTATTTTGCACAGGTTGTACACAACCTGTGGCCCTTAATCACTCCCTGGGGTGTGCTTTCACTTTTCTTTGCATCTCAATGGGCTATGCAGGAGAAAAATGATTCCTTGCTTCTAAAACTGTCTGAGCATTTGTGGGTTTGTGTGTGTATCTGTACATCTGTATGTGTGCATGACAGAGAGAGAGATGGAAGTTTCTACTTCCATCAGCTTAGATCAGCGGTAGGCTACCTACGCTTCATCGGCCGGATCTGGTCCATGGTGCCAAATAATCCAGACCCTACCCTTGCTCCAGCTGCTGATGGAAATCGGCCACGGATTCATTTATGGCTGTCATATACATATTTATGGCATCTGTGATGGAGGGACCACCAGTCCAACTCCCTCAACTGTCTGAGGGAACATGACCCAGCACCTGACTTAAATATATGATTCAGGCATCTGCAGTAAAGTACAACAAAATTGTGCATTATGTTGAGGGAAATGGGCTTGCAAGAACACTTGACATAACAGTCGGAGTCTTGTTGAAGCTTTTTTTAAACATCCACAGAAGTGAAAACACAAAGGTCATAGCAGTTAATTGTAGGCAATTAACAGTGTGACAATTGTGTTCCTGGTCTTGTGACCAAGACCAGATGATTATGATGAAATGGGTGACTGGCATCCCATTAACCAACATCTGTGAATAAACACACATTAAAGAAAACAAGATTATACCCAACATTTACCAGTACAAAAAGTATATACACTGAAGTTTCACATTATCTTCTGTGCAATGCAAGGCCTGAGTACACATGTCTGCGGCACCCCCATGGAATTTACACTGTTGCCCAACCTCACTACACAAGCGGGTCCTTTCAGAAAGCCGGTGACACTGCTGCACAGGTAGAGTAGTCCTTGTGTGCGTTTCATACACTGACTATGAGTAAAATATGAGTCACAACCCCAAGTAATGTATTGTTGTTGATACAAGACCATGTGCTGCAAGCTTTGTGCATGTTTCAGTGATATAGTGTATAGCATAAAGAGAACTTCACCATTTCCCATTGTCAGATTTACAGATAATATCTTAATTATTTATAAATGTAACCAAGCCCCCTTTTTCTTCTCTTCTCCCTCTTTTTACATTAGCTTCACAATGTTATCTCATCCCTACACGATCTATGGTACTTTTGTGCAGCCCAAATTTCAAAAAAAAAAAAAAAAAGTCAGCTGGCCTTGAATCCCATGAAAAGAAACACATTGAACTGAAAAATGGCATGGCAGAGATTTGCCTCTGGCACATTTTTATGCTGTTTTAAACAAGAACAACCTCTGAGAATGGGAGTTTATAATGAAAATACCAATAGGACTTTTGCAACAGCAGATGCAGTAAATATGATGGAAAGTCCCAGGAGGCTCTCTAAAGAAAATACAAGAGGAAAACATACTATAGGCCAGCAAAAACAGCACTGCTTTAATGTACTTGACCTGTGGTCATGTGGTAGTAGTACTGTACTGTAACCCTCCTGAGCCAATTTTTCTTGTAACCAGAGAAATGCCTTGCTTTCCTTTCAATGGATTTCTATCCCAACTTTTATTTCTCAGAATGCAACCTTCCTAGCAAGAGTCTTTGTGCTATACCCCAGGCATGGCCAAACTACGGCCTGTGGGCTGGATAAGACCCCGAAGCCATTCCATCAGACCCACAACACCCTTGCCAAACCGAGAAGTGAATACAGATGCTTCTGTGCATGTGCGGACGGCCCATATTCACTTCCTGGTTTGGCACAGACGTGTTCAAGCATGTGCAGAAGCATCCGTGCTGAACCAGGAAGTGAATATGCACACATATGCAAACATGCCCTGTTCTGGGGGGCGTAGTCTGGTCCACTCAGCTGTTCTGGGGGTGTGGTCAGGCTCCTGGGCCAAAACGTTTGGGCACCCCTGTTATACCCAATGCTTCACTGAATACAGAAGCACCATCTTTTTCCAGTAGTTTTATTGACATATTCAGTTCTGCACGTTGCATTTTGCACAATTGAAATTAAATGAGGGCTACTTGCAGAGTAGTACCATCATCAAAGACTGAAGTCTTCAATTCCCCTCTAACAGTCTGAAGCAAATCTATGTATGTTACAATGTCAAGGAAAGTTGGGGGAGTCTATTAAATATGAAATTTGATCAATTTTCTTCTACAAGGATGATTTATAGTTATACAATACATGTAATGATATAGTTTTTCTCTACCTAGTAGCTATAATCAATCCCTGCCGCACCCTCCAAAAAAATCCCTCCCAAGATTCTCTGGAAAGTACAATATGGTGCTGTTTATCAATAGGAAAAGGCAAAAGCTGTCTTTCAAACCAATGAATATTTACTTGTCATAAAGGTTTAAACATGCATAAGGTCCAGCCATGAGCAACCAGTGCCACCACTATAGTCAACTTGTTGTTTAAGAATTTTTTAAAAATGGAATTGTCTGTATTGATATCCACATTTAGAATGACAGACCTATTCTACATTAATGCTGTATGTTTCTGTGAAAAAGAGAAACTCAAATAAGATCGTTCTAGTGATAGAAAGCCTTAGACTCCAATATTAACTTTTTTTAATTTGAAAGTATGCAAAATTGTTTTGAAGGGGGGGGGAAGAGAGAAAGGAGAGACTAAAAGAAGCACATACTGGCTAAAATAGCAAAAGCAGTTTATACCAATGTACTTAGCATGCCTTGTGCTTTTGTGTTAACCCTCTGAGTACAAGTAATCAAAACCAGTTGTTTTTTTTTTCCAGATAAGTGTTCACAAATTCATGTTCTGTAAATGGATTTGCCAATTTATACCAGTAACATTACATCTTATTCATCTACTATTCAGAATAAATCAATGTAGGAGGCATACATTGCATTCAACATACAAGGCCTTTCCTACAGTATCATTGATTTACTTTAATAACAATAATGATCGTGTGCCGTCAAGTCAATTCTGACTTATGGCAACACTTTCCAGGGTTTTCAAGGTTGAGAATACAGAGGAATAGTTTACAGTTCCTTTTTCTTGGGAAGATACAGTTTACCCCTGACTACACCAGCTGACTCTCCTCACAAGAGACATAGTGAAGAATGGAAACCTGAACCTCTACTCCACAGTCAGGCTGGTACCTAAATCATGGTGTTATCCTACCATCTGATATACCATGAAGTCCAGCAATTGGTCCAAAAAGTGACACACATTCATTTCAGACATGTTTTATTTTATTTAGCACCAGTATGACCTGCTACTAAGTGCTGCTTCAGACATGCATACACATCACTTAATCACTCAACACTCAAACAATAGTTTATGTAAATGTTTCAGTTGAAATGTATTGGGTTGACTCAATCAGTTTCGGTCCCAGGGATTTCAGTGGGTCTACTCCAAGTAAGATTATGTCTGCATTCAATTCATTGACTGCATTTAGATGCCACTATAAATTTAAAAAAGAATTCTGGTTTACTGAGATATTCAAAGCTTAAATAGCTGCAGGCCATGGCTTGTTTATGGGGATGCATTAATCAAGCAATCTCTCTTGTTGTTCCCACAACAGGCTAGGATCAAATGCCAAAACAAATCATGGTTTGAGACTCTAGTTTGTTAGAAGAGAGATAAACAATTGTGCCACTTTTGGGCATAACAATAAACAAACTCGAACACTTCTTTGGTTTGTTGCATGTTGCAATATTCCCTAGAAGCCAGAATTTGAAGGGTGGGGGGAAGAGAGAGAGAACATTTCATTCATACTTATTTATCATTATTGAAATTTCAAATATTACAGCGTGGAAAACAAGTAGTTAAAATTTCTATCAATTATAATGACAAATCAAAACCAGTAGTAAAGCAAACCTTTCATAGTGCAGAAAATCAACTTCATTCACTAATAGGTTTTTATGATAAATGTTGCAATTAGCTAGAAAATGTTTGAGACTATTCTAAAGAATTCTGACCTATTGTTATGTTTGAATATCTTTAATGGTACGTAAATTTTTTATCTCTGAAATGTGGTGTACGATGATTGTTCCAACCAGGCAAGCAATCACTTGACATTTCTGTCATGAAATAGCAAACATGTACATAAGAACAGAACTATGTAAAATAAATATTTCAATAAATTTTGGGGTGAAATGCTGCAGAAATACTAATAAAAACTGTAAATTTCACTCTATTCCTAGTCAATAAAATAAAGAGTTTCTATTTATGATAAGTAACAGGAGCCTGGCTACTGTCTATAACTCTGGCCAACTGGTCAGTGTTGAGTTTTGTCATATTTTATATAAATAAATTTTAAAAATAAAATTGCTCATACTATAGCAAAACTCAACCACTAGTCAAGCACATTTTTGATAGATTTCCAACATGAATTTCATAGTGCAGGCAATCGCTTTCAGTTACATCAGTTTCTGGTAATGAACATTACATTAGTTTGCTTTGAGAACATTAGAATCACACAATTTAAGGATTTGAAAATTGAAAGCATATCTCATCTCATCCCAGGAGTAACTTCTAAAAGATTTTATAGAATTAGTGCCAATAGAATGGAAATTAATGAGAAAATATTTATTGTTAGCAGGTGGGATATTTTCTTTGTAACTGGTATAATGTGGTACAAGGATGAAAGTGATGCAGATACTGTACTGTACTTGAAAAAGTGCTATTCCTAATGGAATTATTTTGCATGGATTTCACACAATCAGCACAACCAAAATATTAAGTATTTTAGAGCTAGTTTCTTCCAGATAACTTCCTCTAATCAAGACAAATGAAGCTCTTTTCTTTAAAGGTGCCATTTTTTTCCAAGAAAGTCAAGGAAGACATGCTATTAATGGGCACTTTATGTCACAGGACTGTATTTAGTACGGCAGAAGAATTTTACATGACTAGTCATAACAACACTTACACTGTTCTGTGGGCTTTGGCCATAAATCAATGTTTTAGTGCGTAAAAAGTCTAATTTGTTGCAGGGGCAGACATACAAATTATAAATTATTATTGATATGGTAAATTAACTAACTTTACAAAATCTAGTCGATTATTTTTCCAACATATAAATAACTTTAGATTTCGAAATAAGTTGAAAGAAGTGCAAATACGTTTACAATTTAACTAAGTCTCCCATAATTAGAAGAGTAAGGCATTTCTAATACTTTATGCTTCTCTTTCCTGTTATAATGATACACAGAAGTCAACATATTTCCAAAGTTAAATAAATCTACATATAATTTGCTATCCCACTAATAAAATTTTATCTTCCCTAGTTAAAATGTCCTCACTCATAAACCTAATAACCATAGTTGACTGCATTAATAACTAAAACTCGTCCCTAAAGAACATGTTCTAAATACATTATTTTATGTAAGGCTGGAATCCTATTAGTGTTGCCATTAAAGTTTTAGTAACACACTGTAGCTAATTGAAGCTAAGTCCTAGGGTGCTGCAGTGCATTTCTCTTGAACAATTTAGATCAGTGGTGGTGAACCTACGGCATGCTTGCCAGACAAGGCACTCCCAGGCTTTTCTGTTGGCATGCAGAATTCGCCCACCCTTCTGCCCAGCAGCCCAATGGGAGCGCTTCTTCCCTCCCCCAAGCACAGAGTTTGCTCTGCCCAGCAGCCCAATGGGAATGCTCCCCGTCCGAAGCACAGAGTTTGCCTGTCCCTCTGCCCACCAGCCCAATTCAAGTGCTTCTTCCTTCTCCCAGCACAAGAGTTCACCCCACCCCTCTATCCAGCAGCCCAATGGGAGCACTCACTCCCTCCTCCAGCAAAAAGTTCATCCCACCCCTCTCTTTGGGCACTCAGTCTTTAAAAGCTTCACCATCACTGATTTAGTTCCAAGACACATCATGGTACCCAGCATTAATGTAGTTTGTTCAAATTACTACAATTAGTTGCAGTAATTTTAACAAACTACCTGTACATGAATGCCTGCAGGATTCTAGACATTATATGTGTGCCATTATATTCTTTAAAAAAAAAAAACCCTCTACAAATATTTTTTTTTAAAAAAATGCAATGGTATTGTTCTGTGGCTTAGATAACATCCTGCAGTTAATTGTCGCTGATAATGGGGCTGGGGTGTGTCTCAATGATGTTCCTAATCACCTGGCTGATTGTGTAACCAGCATGGTTCACCACCTCAACAAGTAGTCACAATTAGCAGCAGCAAGGTGAACTAAATTTATGTGAACACCAATAGGATTCTGGCCTTCAAATGGTAAAGATTTTCATAGCTCCTCAGGTTATTTTGTGTTTGCACTATCAGTTAGGGTTTTTGAGCTGCCTGCATTTAATTCCAGACACCCTAACACAGAACATAGACATAAAAATAATTTAATGGCTCTCAGCTGGATACACATCTGAAGCAAACTAGTCACAACAGTAGAATCAATGTGTGATTCAACAACAAAGTTCCAATGCCTTAAGGAGTTAGGATGCTCACACCATTATATTTAAGGATGAAATGGATCAGTACCAATAACACTGCAATCTAAGAAAGATTTTCCTTCTCTTTCATTCCCACCAGTCTAAATTAAAATATTTTTACTTGGTTGGATAAAAATGTATGTTAATATTTCAGTGCAAAACACCTACAAAAAGAATAGAATCAAAAAAATGGTCCTTCTTCTCTGAAGGGCGATTACACTTGAAAACTGACTCCTTTTAGCAGGGAGAGATTAGAAATAGCCAAATAAAATTGACAAAAATGCTAATTGTTCTAGAATTACAAATTATTTTAGAGAACAAATTGTGTGTCAGCACATATGAAAAAAGTTTCATTCTTTTTAGAGTCTTCATGTTTCAAATGTTCTCCTATAAATATCCTATTGCATCCTATATTCAAGCACTTGTGTATTTCTAAAACCCCAGTATTATAGGGAAAGGTTTCAAATATTGATTGGAGAAATCAACAACTTTCACTCTTCACTGATGCCAAATGCCTTCTATGAGTGCATTTGTATATTTCTATATCTGAGGTTTTTGGGTGGGTGTATGAAGTCCATAGAAATTTTTTTAAAAAATCCTTATCAATTGATGCAGCAATCAGTTTGTAAACTGCTACAGTTCCTTCTACACAAATGTTAGCCCTGCTGTAATCTAACAGGTTGTTACAGCCAGGTTGTACTATCCCTTGTTGCAAACTAGGATCTGATTAAACAGATCACAGGAACTGCTGGGTCTGTATTAAGACCTGCTATATTGTTTGATCCAGAACTACTTTGTTCAAAAGGAATGACAGACCCTTGCAGATAGCAGAATTCTCTCTGGACATTGAAAGTACTCATAAGATTTGTGGAGGCTAACACAAAGCTGTACTACTAATTTTGTTTAGCCAACCTCAGAATTTAAAAAAAGGAAGTATTGCAAAAGTTTATACATTCTCTTGCTCTGCTATAACCGAAGATGGAAAATTGGGTCAGGAAGTCCACTTGTCAGAAGTTCTATGAAAAGTCCTACTTAGAGAAATATAATGAAGTGAACTGAAAATGACATGGCGAATACAGTGGTCAGAGAAGGTTCAATATAGTTTCTTTTAGCTGACACTTGTCCAAATGTGTAATCAAATCCTATCATGGCTCTGTAAATTGTTCATATTTTTGATCATGTGAAACAATATGGTCATCAAATCATATAAACAATAAATCATGGGGAAAAGAGTGATATTTTACTGATATTGTTAAAGCGAACAACATAATAAACCATTAGACTGGAGCTTGGAAAATTTACTTTTTCGGATATACTACTCCAAGAATCCACCAATCTGTATAGGCAATTTAGAGAATCATATTTTAAAATTTGATTCTGGAAGTCACTGACTAAAAATGTAACATTTCAAAGCTTTATTAAGGCCTGATTCATATATATCTCAGATGCATAGGTTACCAATACAGTGAAAACCTCAGGCTCATGTAAATAAGCATATGAATGGGCCCACTTTTCAAATATCTTTTCTTTGCACTGACTTGAATAATACTGATTCTTATTTAAAGTCATGTGTTGCAGGAGTGTACACAAACTGCCCTAAGGTTCAGTCTCATAACCAACCACATATGGATAGCTAGATGCTTAGGCCTGATATAATTCCCCTTCAGAATGAATGTCTATGATGTGACAAAGAATTTGGCCAAACCAAAATAGTTTAAGTGCCAACAGGATTGCAACATTTATGATTACCCTCACTTACTTTGTTTCTCAAATCTCAGAACAAAATACAGTATCTAAAAATTCTATGTGACATTTAATTTCACCATCCCATATATTGGGGATACCTACAAGCTGTATCCCTCCAAGGATCATTGCCTTGCCTTGTTGAGGGGGCTTGCGTGGTTCGATGAGGTTATGGTATTTTGTCATGTAGGACCACCCAAGATGGACAGGTCATAGCAGAGAACTCAAGACTAACCATGATCCACTTGGTAACAAAACTGGCAACCCACTTCAGTATCCTTGCCAAGAAAACCCCATGAAGAGTATCAAATGCTAAATTATATGAAGCCAGAAGATGAGCCCCTCAGATAAAAAGGTGTTCAATATGCTACTGTGGATGGTGTGCTGTGGTCCATGGGGTCATGAAAGGTCAGACTCAACTGTGCAACTGAATAACAGCAACAGCAGCATTCTGTATCTCTTGGTATCTTAAAGTATGGATATGTTTTCTTCTAGATGTTGTTAAACTGCAATTCCCATCACTTCTTACTGTTGGATAGGGCTTAGGGGAGTTGCATTTCAACAATGTTTGTCTTACAACCTTTTCAACCATATCTGGCCTCAACATTTATCACATGAATATACTTGAGAATTATGCTTTTAGAAGAAGGCTAAAAAGAGAGAGAGAGAGTTAATGTGTGAATGCACATGTCTCTTTTATAAGCATTATTACATTTCAGAACCAAAACTATATAAAAAGTTAATTGATGTAATTTAACTGTATTTTTGAAAGACTGATAGAACATTTACTTCTGATATTTTTGTTCTTTATCTGCATATTTTCACACTGAAATCTTGCAAATACTTTTTGTGCATATGCTAGATCAGCGTTTCTCAACCTGCTGCCCACCAGATACATTGTACTACAATACCCACTATCCCCAGCCAGCAGAAGAATGCAAAATGTTGTAGTCCAACATTTTAAGGCCACCAGATTGGGGAAAGCGACATCCAGTTTTAATCCTATTTAGAGTAGACCCAATGGTCAAAATCCTCTTGGCAAACACAGAACACAACAGCAATAAAATAGAACATTTTATGCAATCCCCAGCTTGCAGTTATGAAATCAAAGATCTTGGACAGCAATGGGGCTTCTGTGTGTGCAAGATAATAGTGACTATTCCCTTGACAAACACTCTTAAATAAAAAACCCAACCACAGGCAGAATAGCCCATTTCATACACAATAAAATAAAACAGGATTTTAGCCATTGAAATTCATGGAGTTTGATAGCTATAAATAATAAAAAAGTTCCACTGATGTCAACAGTTCTGTTCCAGGTGGGACTAACATTGGATTTCACTCCTGATTTTTAAAACAAAGGTTATATTAAGATATTGTATTTTAAGCACCTTGCTTAATGTACAATTTCTGTAGAATAACGACTACTTCTTTACAGTATCCCCCTCCCCATTTTAATGGAGAAAAAATCTCTCACCACAGGAATAACATGAAAATAAATTAGTAAGAATACATTGTATATAATAATGGAGAAAGAATCCATGGTATATAAAAACTGATTGTGTTTATTGCTACCTCCCACATGCGGCCTCTGCATATACTCTCTGTGCATATGAATGGACAGAATATGCAGAAAGTAGAATTCTACATCTTTTCAATATTTGGGACATATTTTCAAATAGATTCCCAAAAGAAACAGCTTTGTAACCAGCAGGCAGGGAACTGTAGATATCAATTATCAGATGACCTATTAGCCATTTTTACTGCAATAGAGGGTGGGGAGGGGAGGGGAATCAAGTACAGTGATGTAATCACAGTAGAATATAGCACAGGAATGGTTAGATTTTCCAGACACAGTCACACAAAAGCAGGGAGGGGGCGGGAAATTCAGAAACACTTAGCAGTGAAATTTTCTAGGATCTCAACCTACATAAAAAAATTCAGGTCCTTGTTTCAATGCCAAGTTGTCCTTGATGGGATTTTTTTTAGTGCCAGTGACTATTGAGTAACTTCTATATGGTAAAAGAGACTCTTATGTATAAAAGAGATCTTTATGCATAAAAAGAAACTCTACATAAATCATACTCCATCTACCGTAATTATGCAGTATTTTGGAAAGACAACTGAGTAAAGACTTATAGGGCAATAAGTGTTGAGAATAAAACCCTGATTTGGACAGTCAGTAAAATTTAAGATTATGCACTCAGAGGGTTAACATATGCTTAAGCCACATACAGTAGCTCCTAGCTCAACTGATGAAAACATTCATTGCTTCTATCCCTTTTGAAAATCATATATATATATATTTATATATATATTTCTAAAAAAAGCAAAATAGTCTTAACCCTTTGAGGATCATATTAGCAGCAAGTCACAATAAAGACAGAAAACAAAAGATAATTTCAGTCATTTAGCAAATTATTATTACAAAGATACTATAAACACCCCTTTTCTGTTTTCTTATCAAGCAACTGATAAGAGAACAAAATGAAATGAAACAATTACACACAGATTGGAAGGATTTTTGTTTGTATGCATGTTTGTTTGTTTTTAGAATCTCAAAGGGTTAAGCCAAGACCTTCAGCAGAAGTGGTTTATTAAAAGGGTGAATTAGGTGAGCGAACAGTCTCAGATGAACTTGGTGAATAGTCTTCTGATTCAGAATTGAGTTCTGGAGGTGCTTGCTGTGTCTTGTAAGATCCCTTCACATCCGGGTTGCGTCTTCGTCGGAAAACCTGCCTCTCCTTATCAAGAGCGGTGGTCTGACAGGGGCATAAAATGAGAATAAATGAAATTAGGCCATGTATGAAGTGGAAAACTTGGCTCTCATATTTTCCCCATTCCTCCCTCTTCCCAGAATACTGAGGTGAAAAATTGTTCTCTTGACTACTTTCCACAAAAGAACTGAAATGACTAAAGAGGCAGCATAACATCATCAAGCATATACAGTAATGTATGTAACAACTTCTGTGCACTTCGGTATCTGGGCATGCTTGCCATATATCCATGGAAACATCTGCAAACGCAGACAGTGCTGGCTCTTCGGCTATAAACAGAGATGAGCACTGAACCCTAGAGTCGGATACAACTGGCTTTCAAGCAAGGATGACCTTTACTATGTAATGAGTGTGCAAATTTCTGATTTTGGAGTACAGATCCAGAATTCTCCAGGTAGCATTGCCAGTGTGTGTGTATGTATAAGCACATATGCACACACAAACACATATATGGATGTCATCTGTTAAACTTCTGAATGCTTTCAATTTCTTAAGAGTAATGAGTTCAGTTTTCAGGCTTTCTTTCTTCTTTCTTCGTGTCAGACACACCACCAGAATATACTGTAATAATATACAAAGCTAAAATCAACACATCTAAAACAAAACAAAATTAAAAGGACTTGATGACATCCACCCAATATTGGAATTATCCAGGCAAAATTCCATCAGAACTTGCCATTCCCTCCCCAAAGCAGGCCTCCATTTTGCCAGGAATACTAGTGATTTTGCATAATTAGACTGAACGAGGATGATATTTTCTAGGATTCAGAACATTGAAGATGCCAAAAATCATCTAACCACTATCATAATATTGGATCATAAGTGTTCCTCATACTGCACATTCATGATCGTCAGCAAGACAGAAGTTCCTAGAAAGCTGGTGTAACCTATGTCTATAGTGATCTATATTCCCAGAAATGTCAATTCATTTGACACACTAGAAAAGACAGATACTTCAGTACTCTACTCCATGTCTGAATTTTGAATAGCTAAAATGCAAAAGGGCAGCAATAGGCTTCTGTCTATAGAAGTGCTACATAAATGTTTGAAAGACCAAACACAGGGAAACCTATCTTAAAAGGAAATCCCTTGCCAAAGAGACAAACAATATTCAAGTCAAGAAGTCACTCAGATCTATTCAGCAGTTGAATACCAGTTGCAATGAACATAGAAAACCAAGCCCCAACTATTTAAATTTCCTACCCCCTCCCAGCAAACATATGTTAATTCTTTAACTGCAACCACTAAATTTCAAAATCAGTATTGTCTTATTAAACACAGAGATTAAGCCTGTGCTTAATTTTCAGAATATGCCTGAAGGGTTTTTTTTGGGTGACACTGGAATCTAATGTGACTTCACAGACTGTAAAAAAGATTCAGCCTCTAAATTTACAAGGCATGCTTGGAAGTAAAGGCAACTAAAACATAATGCACTGTTTGAAAATCAAATGAATCTAAGTGTTAGATTGGAAATGTTAGTAAAAGTTCCCTTTATCAACATGGTCCTTTTTTAAAAAATGCAATCAAGTTGTTATTGTACTTCAAAGGATGTATCATTTTCTCTTGAGACCAGCACAACTGTTTTTCTTCTAGAAAATTTACTAGTAATGCTGTAATCCTGGTTACAAGGAATGGAGATATACTTATAGACCAGACATTTTTGAGAACTAAATGGAAACCAAATCCATCAGATTAGGGTAGAATAGTATTATCGTGATCCATGCTCTATAATAATGCAATCAATGCTCAAAATGATGTAATAAAGTTGTAAGATGGACAGAGCTTCTACAGCAAATGGATTCAGTTAGGCTCAACTGTTCCACTAATAGCTAGAATCATTAAAGTGTTTTACCACTTTGCGTTACAAGGATGAAACACAAAGTTCATCCTTGGGTTTTAAACATCATAATAAAAATAATAATATAAAATAAAGATGCTAAAATCTAATTGCTATGGTTTGCCAAAGGTTCTTTTGTGTATTGTTGATCCTTGGGAAAGACCAAAAGGCTTTAAAATCCTTGTACAGTACATTGCTTAGGTATAAATTCAACTTTAAAGTTATATTTTAATATGAAACAGAAGATATTTGGGATCAAATTATGTTACGAATACAGCATTTACAGTACAGTATATAATTCTCTGTAACAAAAGGAGTGAATGGTAACCATTACTATCATATGATATACAGATTTATATGATTTATATTTTAAAATATTTTTATGCTTGAAAATAATATATGGAAAGGTTTGGTTCACATCCCATCTTTTTTTGAATTAACCCCAGAAATTTATTTTCTCAGTATTAAAGTCTAGTTTAAAATAGAAATTTTTCCCTCCATTTTGCTAGTCTTATTAAAATTGACTGCTCTGACTGAATCTAAATTTAGTAATATAGTAATACCTTGGATAACATTTACCTCGGATAACACTAAAATCGCATAACGTTAAGTAATCTGGGGAGGAGAATTGGATCGAATAACGTTAAGGTCCTATGGGATGCATCGGATAACAACCGCTAAAGCCTGTATGGTTACAATGTATCTCTATGGAGCTTTAACGTTATCCGATCCATCCCATAGGATTTTAACATGCATCGGATAACACTAAAAATCGGATAACACCAAGACTTGTGGAACCAAGTCTTAGCGTTATCCGAGGTATTACTGTATGTGATCATTTTTGACAATGCAGAGTCTAACCATAGAACTAAATAAACAAGTGTCACTTACTCATGGGTTAATAATATTCTTTATCCTAATAGTGGAATTATATGGAAATGAGAGGGCATACTAACACATGAGTGTGTTCATTTGTAAACAGGTCACTCACTTAAGGACACATTTTATAAAACAATGAGAGAAATAAGCATCTCCCATATTCCCATAGGGCGCAAGTATAGAAATTAAGTTAGTAGAATTATAATTCCACTTCTGTTGTTCAACCAAGATGAACAGTAGTGTTTGAACTGATTCATTATGGTTCTTCAGAGCTACTTTAAGTTGTTCTTGCAATGTTCCTGAGGATATGAATGCTTCATGATCCAAGGAGCATTCGTTCTCTATTTCACAGGGGAACAAATACTTTTTGAAAACAAGAGGGCAAATTTCAGTACATCACTAGCTTTACTTTTTCCACACAGCTGGATACAATGCTGTCTTCCATCATACCCATTACAGGGCTTAAGCAGAAAGAGCTGTGTTATAAGCACCTGAATTACAGACACATCTACAGTAGCCCCTCAAAAATGTACAATATGGAAGACTTAGGAAAGATGCTGAACTCCAAAAAATTATAATTAGTTTTGCACTAAAATTTCTCTTCCCAAAATCATCTTGACATTTTCTGTTTCTTTGTCCCTCATAAATGCTTCTTAGCAGGATTTCTACTTCCCAAACTTTTTTTTTTACTTTTTTGGGGAGATGGCTGCCTCTTTTTCATTGCTACTGCAAGGCCTACAAATTTTAACAACCGGTCATCAGCTATTACCAGTTGTAAAAAGGCATATTGATTGGTATACTCCTCTGTTATGCTAACCAACCACCCTGTACCTGATGTGTATAAATTGATGCAATGAATTCTCACTCCTTTGTCTAATAAAATGGACTTGATCCATGAAACCTAACATTAAGTAACAGCAGTTAGTCTTTAAAGTGCTACAATGTTTTTGTTTTTGTTTCATTTTGTTTACTCTCTGATACATTTTTCCTTGATACTTTTGAACTGGACTACTAAAGTACAGTACTTACAGAAAGAGACATGATGAATATATTTTTTCTTTATTGATACTTTTGCATATTTCTGTGGCATTAAAAATTGTGGATCAAACATTATTCTTTCTCTCACTGCTCAAACATTCCATTAGGGTTATTGAGACAGTTCCGTAAAGCCACATGGAAGGTTGTGAGACTGCTATCCATTATTAGACATATTTTTAAAAAAGCATAATCATAAATTTTTCAACAGTATGAAGAATGAAGAAGCAGGATAGTGTTTTGCTATTTATTTTTAAAAACAACAGATGTCTTCATGTCATGGAAGGACATAAAAACAAGCTTTTATTAAAAAAAAGAAACTTAGCATTAAGTCCATCATCCTCATCCATACACTGGAAACTTCAAAGATCACAAATTAAGATGGCCAGCTGAACTTTCTTTCTTAGGTCTCATAGACCCAAGCCAAAAACACTATCAGTTAATGCAGGTAAAGGTCACCCTTGCTCGAAAGCCATTCGTATCCAACTCTAGGGTTCAGTGCTCATCTATGTTTATAGCCAAAGAGCCAGTGCTATCTGCCTCTGCAGACATTTCCATGGACATGTGGCAGGCGTGCCTCAACACCGGAGGTCATGGAATGCTGTTTACCTTCCCACTTAAGTAGTACCTATTCAGTGGTGGGATGCAACAGGTTCGCACCAGTTGGCCAGAACTGGTAGTAACTTTTCCCAGTGTCTCAGAGAACCAGTAGCAGCTTTTGGGCAGAACCACCTTCAGGGCTTACCTTTTCACTGAAGGTGAAATATGTTAAGAAAGGTGTTCATGTATAGCTAAATGTTAAAATGTACTTGCTCAGTGAGGTATAGGAAATATGATGAAAACATGAAGAGTTACAAAAACCTTGTCAGTTATATTTTTGAGAGGATACTTTCCTCTTCACTGTCTCTCTTATTTTTCTTATTTTCCACTTTTCTTACTGTTACTTCTTTGCCTTCTTAAAAGTGCAATGGGATCTACCCACATAAATTTGTCCCTACATCTGTTAAAACTATTTTAAAATGACATGTTCAGCAGTCCAGGATCTCAAATGCCATGGCCCTCCCAGGGCTGTAAGGCAAGCCATACCATTTGTCATAAATTTAGGCCACAGATTAAATAACATGTTTACAAATCTCCCTGCAATGGAAAAAACAAAAACAATTATGTGTCCCCTCTTAACACAGAGGTCAATGGCATTGGGAAGTAGGGATGCTTTGTCAGTATCATCCCATTCCTTAAGATTTCAGGGCCTAAACTTGACATCATACAGTCCTTGTGACATCACGCTCTGAGACTGTGAGTTTCTATCCATGTCTGAGACTACTGATTTTGAGGTATGTGGATTAAGAAAGCTCATGAGCTGTGATACTATATTCCAGGGGTACCCAACTATGGCCCATTGGCTGGATATGGCCCTCAACGCCAATTCATCTGGCCCATGATGCCTTTGCTGATACTGGAAGTGGATGGAGACATGCACACCAATGCACATACACGGCCAAAACCACTCGCAGGAGTGGCACAGATGCATTTGCGCATGCACAGGGATGTCCAGAGCCACTTCTAGGACATCCGCAATCACTTCAGGGGGTGGTGCGGATGAATTTGCGCATGTGCAAACGCACCCACACCACTCCCGGAAGTGGTTCTGGACACACATGCGCAAACATTCCTGCTTCCAGGGGCATGGTCAGGCCCACACAGCTGTTCTGGGGACATGGTCAGGCCCCTGGCGCAAAAAGTTCTGGAAACCCTGCTGTATTCCCTGCCTTGTTCCAAGAGGAAGCAGTACTAATGCGCCATTAAAAAAGAAACAAGGGGGGTGTTAATTGGGAGTTCTTGAAGGACTTGCAGATTGGGCCAATTATGCCATTTAAAGCACACAGGAATATATAGCCACTGAGCCCTCAGGCCAGCTGCAAATGAATAGAACTGAAGGCACCAAGTGGGGGAGATTCTGAATGGCTTTTTGCTGAGACACTGCTGCCAGTCAGTATCTAGTATAAAGCACTGGATAAGATCAAAGGTCTGAGACAATGTGATGGACCTACATTATCTTTACAGCACAGTATATGAAAAGAAAAGGCTAACTTAAAATACAAAAGGCACTTGCTTTGGTGAGCGCCCCCCCCCCCCCATCACTGCTTATGACAAGGCATGTGTACTGTGTAATCTAGGGCTGAGACAAAATACTTTATAAAGCCTGTAGTTTAGCTTAATTGAAGGCTCTATGTTTAAGGCAGGGATTCTCAACCTGTGGCCCATGGGCCGGATATGGCCTGCAGCACCATTTCATGTGGTCCCCACTGCCTCCAGAGACATAAAATGAATATATGCCTGAAATTACGGACTACTTTTTCACTCTTTTACATATATTAGTACCTTAAATTCATGACTGATTTTACCAAATCCCACGGGAGATAAATAATGCTGTATGAAAATTAATATATATCCATAAAACAGTGGCATCCACATTTTAATTAGTTCTGTGTGCCTCTACTACAGAACCACCAATAATTATCATTTGCTTCTGCAAAAGATGATCACATACTACTTTTTGTTGTTTTCCTGTTTTGTTTCATGTACACACAATGTGCATTATATAGGAAGTGATTAATCATGGATTCCTAAGAGAATATACCTAGTGTACACACTGTGTGAAAAGCCAATGAGGTCAGTATGCTACATCTACGTTGGAGAATAATTCCTTTCCCTGTAGTTCTGCAATGCTTTTGAGCCAGATATATTGCTCAGTCTTGTTGTCACCAAGCGATTAAGAAGCAGAGTGATATTTGGAACATCTGAGGCTTTGGGATTAGGGTCTTGTAAACTCCTATGTCCTTCAAAGTCCACTGCATCAGGCACCAAGAGCTTAAGATGATGTGACTGACAGGAAAGGCAACCCAATGATGACCTCTAACATCTTCACTGTTTATTTTATTCCATTTTAAATATATGGGGAATAAATGTTATTTCACTTACATAAATCCCATTGATTCACTGATTCTACTGTAAATGCAACCAACAAATGGATTTAAACTACAAGAAACGTCTATGTGAGATCAGTGGGAAGGATCCAATGAATAAGCAAAGATATTTTTACCAAATTAACCAGGAAATAGTGCTTAATTTACCTGCAAATTCACACACTGGTAATTTTCACAGTCTCAGGGATAACATTTTACATTCACTTGAAATATATTAAGTACCTCTAGGTGTAAATGAACGTCTATTGACATCTTGTGAACTCTTCATTTATATTTTTGTTTCACACAAAAATGCAACTGTGTTATGCTTAATAGTGTATATGAGGTGATAAAAGGGTTTGTTAACTGCAATGGCATAATAAGTAGCATTGGTAACTGCCATTGCTAGTGCATGGTTAAAATGTTCTGTCATTACATTTATAAACTTTTTCCAGTCTTGAGTTTACCACAGAAATTTGCATCATCCATCACATGTAATCAGAAAAATATTGATTAAAGACTTAAAGTGGAATGACCTTTATCAAAGCAGGAAAAGTGAATCTGCCTCCTACTTCAAAGCAGAGTATATACCATTATTATTTTAAAGAAATATTGGGAGAAAATTTATTTCTTCCAGCCTAGTCTACTGTCATTTGATTCACACAATTAAGTTACATTATATGAAGAATGATATCTAATTTACTGTAAATGCTTGTGATAACTGCTGCCACCCTTGTGCTTCTAACATTTATGAGACTTCCCCCCTTTGAACAGCACTGAAGACCCATCCTTTCAGCAAAATGCAGTTGACATTCCTCAGTGAAAACCCATTTTATCTTTAATACAATATACATGTATTCATAACTAGACCCAATGAACATAAATATTCAAATACACCAAACAGCTATTGGAAAGATGAATAAGTAACTGATTTAAGTAAAGAAGGCTTAACCTTGTTTTCTATATTAAAATTAAATATTTTAAGAGAAAATGTGTCCACCATAGCAACCTTCCCATTTGACAAGAACTCACAATTACAATCCTATCAACACTGTACATTGGAGGATAATGTTAAAGAGAGAGGAAGAGCCATGCAATGTTGTTTTTAAAATATCTACATCCTTTTTAAGAAAAGGGTGTGTGGGGGTAACAAAAATGTGCATTCTCTGAAAGCACAAGCTTACCAGCACATACAATGCATTTGATTTCACTGAACTGGGGAAAAGCTTCTAAATACCATGTTATGTCAATGCATTGTTCAATCTGTAAGGTAAGGATTGTGGTTGGGAGGAGGGAATTTAAAATGACAGTATATAATTTCAAATCTCACGGAGAAAAGAAATATAAATTATATATCTCTATAGAAATATAGAAATATAGATACAGATATAGATATCCTGTTGCTGTGTGTCTAAAACAGAAGGGCACAGGATAATCAATACCTTAAAACCATAAACATAGAAGAAAATATTGCTTGACTGTGTCCATTTTATTTTTCTGTATACACTGTCCTTTTAACTATAGGGATAACTTGAAACTGAGCATGTGCAAATGAGGAAAAAGCTTGCAATGTCAGTGTGAATAATGGGTGAAGAAAGGGAATGAAGGGGTGTGGCATCTCAATCAAGATTAAAATGAAACCGATAAAGCAGCATATGGATTGGATAACAAATAAAAAAACATGTTTATTCACTGAAGGAACTGGTTAATGGAGACTGCCAGCACGTTGCCATGGAAACACTGACTGAGTTGTACCATCTCATACCTTATCCAATACATTCCTGGATGTTGGTAGTAGTCCAAAGACCCTGATCTCTTGATGGTAAACCCGTGGTCCAGCTGAGCAGAGAGAAATGGGGCAACTCAGTGGATCGACATTATGCTAGAGAATTACTACCTCCAGACCAAAAGTATTCCTTATTTAGTGTAAATTTACTGTTCACTTCACAAGGCTGTAGTCTAACATTCTAATTTTTAAAAATCCTGAGCACTGGAAAGGGGAAAATGAGAAAATGAATAAAGAATAAGAACAAAGAGAAACTAGCTACAGCATCTACCTACCTAGAAGCTGAGATACAATTTTACTTGATGCAGAATTTCATTCTAATTCGAACAAATAATTTGCTTTTGGAGAGAGAAAAATGGATTGTCTAAAATTCCATAAAAGTATCTTGCTTGTTTTACAACAACAGCATGTGATATGGTTTGCTTGCTTATTCACTTTCTAAAAATAACATATTGTAAACATTCCTATGGCTGTAACAGTCTAGATTACAAATTGATTAAACTACAGTTCTTCATGTTTGTGGAAATGTGCAAAGATAAAGAATCATGGTTTGTCTGTGCTGCGAATCTTTGTAACCCATACTTTTGGTTTTATAAAGGATTTAATCCTTGAAGGCAAGGATTACTAAGTGGTTCTGGATAGTTGTGTTATTGCAATATACATATCAAACACAAAAACAACTGAATACAACTTGGCTCCACTGAAAAATGTATACCACAATTACTTTCTGATTTTTTTTAAAAAAACTCTTGCAATGCATATGACTTAAAACAGATCCACATACTCCATTTAGTTTTGTAATTGCACTAAGACTGGGAGAGAAACAAAAGGGTGATATTTTTCTAACCTTTCATGACATATTGACATGTAACTGGGCACCACTTAACAGGTAATTAAATGCTATTTTAGTGCAGAAAGTGTTTCATAGAAAGAGAGAAGGCACACTGTGTAGTTCAATACTGGAGAAGGCTATACCTTTTACATGTAAATCTATAATAGGGAGACAAAACTCTCTGTTTCTGTGTTGTTTGGCTTGGTTCATTAAAGGTGTAACACAGTGAAATAATGTGGAAAGGTTACATTTTACAAGAAACAGTTTGATATGTTTCTTCAAACAAGTTATTTACTTGTTGTCACACATTATTTACAGCACTCTGACTCCTGAGGAATAAAATAAAAATTGGTGTTGTTTATTTTCTTTCAGCAATCTATGTTTTGCCCTATGCAAAGTATGTTAAAACCTTCCAAATTATTGAACACTTCCTGTTGAAAATTGGTTACCTTTGCAATTTCTCTTTAACCTAAACAAATGATCTTCTATTGCCACCTACTGGTTTATTCCTGCAATGTAACTCTAACACAAAAACAACTAATATTCTAAGAGATTTTAAGCAAAACATTTTGAATTTTTTAAATGATCTTAATAGGGACTAGAATTTACCTCTTGTTATAACGCTTTCCCTTTATTTGCTAAACTCAGTATTTTTAGTTATTTCAAGCAAACATACCAAAACATCTTACAAATAATGTCTAGAGCAGTGGTTCCCAATGTGGGGCACACACCCCACAAGGGGACTTCAATTCCCAGAAGTCTAAGTCAGTACATTGGCTGAAAAAGTGCTTTGGAAATTTGGCTTAGGCTTTTGAGAATTGAAGTCCAAAACCCAAAGGTTGGGAAAAACTGGTTTAGAGGGAAGTAGACATCTACTCTTCAGGTTTCCCAAGTCAAAACAGGGGTCAGTTCCTAATAAAGAGTGTAAATTACAATTTAAAGCTGCACATTAGGGGTTGTTCACAAAATTCTCTGGAGTACCCCTACATTTGATCCTTTCCTATTACACCCAGTGTATGTTATATGTATGGGGAAATAGAAGCTATGAAATAGCAGTTAGTAACTGGTGATACAGAAATGTTCCACTGATGTTGTTAGATACTGCCTCCTACCTATGGCAACCCTATGAATGAGTGATCTCCAGAACAACCTGTCCTCAACCGCTCTGCTCAGTTTTTGTATACTCAAAACTGTGATATTCTGCTGGCACATGTGCAATTATAGGGAGATTTTTGAGATATCTAGAGCTAATAGAAACTGAAGCAGAAATGCAAAGCCTTGAACACTCACTATCACTTGGATTCTCCAGAAAAGAATCAAGGAGACACACCCTGCTGCAAATGGTACCCCAAATCTTCATCTTGCAGCCCTGATTTCCTCTGCTAGCAACCCTGTCTCCTTCCTACAAAAGAAAAGCTTAGAGAAAGGAAGCTGAGGCAGCAAGTGTCAAGGGGCGTTTTCAAAGATAGGTCAGACTCCCTGGTTTCTTCCCGTATCTAAAGATGGGTAAAGTTACTTGTTGTCATTGTTGTTTATACTGCAGTTGACAGATTTCCACTGACAACATGATCATTGACGGGGTGGCTCTAGGGCAGAAATGTAATATTGGGAATTTTGGATATTTCACCCTGAGGGGATCCGTCTAAGACCTCCTTGGAAGCTGAAATATTTCCTGGAGCAGCAGCAGGAACCTCTGCAAGATTGTTGGTGCGGGAAGTATTATCCTCTACAGCAGGGTTTCCCAGCCTTGGGCCCCCAGATGTTCTTGGACTTCAATTACCAGAAACCCAAGTCAGCACACCTGCAGATCAGGGCTACTGGGAATTGAAGTCCAAGAACATCTGGGGGCCCAAGGTTGAGAAATCCTGTTCAACAGAGTTTTTATCTTTTTGCTACTCTTGCCAACTTCAAGCTCTTACCCTGACTATCATAGGCATTTGAACTTTACCAATATAAGCACCTGAAATTGGCAAGACACCCAGATAAGGAATCCTGCTCTGTCTAAGGAACAGAGCACAAGATTTGGTGGTGGGGGGAAATTGGGGACATCTTGCCAGGTGCAAAATCCCAGGAAAGAGAATTAAAAAGGGCAAAAATCTTATACAAAGCTGTGGGACCTCCTAGAAGCATCTAGATTCACAGCACTATTGTCGGACACCACTGACTGTCCTAGGCATAGGATTCTGGGTTACTCTGGTTGAAAAAAGCAACAGTCCCTATCTCTGAATTATCCTATAGGAGACCTGAGATGGCTCACAACAAGTAAAACTATAAATTAACCAACTATTTTTAAAAACATAATAAAAACTAATTAAATGTGTATCAAGATTAAAACAAAGAATAAAATCAATCCTAAAGCATTTTAAAAAAATCTATTTAAAAGCCTGAGAATAATTACTGAGAAGGCCCTCTCTCATGTCATCACCAAACAAAGTTGGAACTAAGGGAAGAGCCTCCCCCTAAGCTCATAGAAGACTCAAATGGGGTGTTGTGATCCTTCAAATAGTCTGGAACAGGGGGTTCCCAACCTTTTTACACCGTGGACTGGACTACGCCCCCCCGGAAGCAAATGTGCCAGTTTCCACGTTTATGACAGCCATGGGTGTATTTACAGCTAATGTAAACATGTCCACTTCCACTTTTGGGTGCAGCGTCAGGCCACATTAAATGGTGCTGTGGGCCAGGTCTGGCCCACGGGCCATAGGTTGGGAACCCCTGGTCTGGACCCAAGATGCATAGGACTTTACAGGTAATAACTAGTACTGTGAATTTAGCCAATAAACAGGCTGGCATCCAGTTAAGCTGCTGTAATAAGGGAACCACATACAGGTACTCCTAATCAGCACCAGTAAGCAATCTGACTGCAGCACTTTGAACCAGCTCAAATTTCTAAACATTCTTCAATGTCAGACCTACATAGAACATGTTGCATTAATCCAAATGAGGTGTAACTATGACATGCATCACAGTGGCCAGGTTGGATATCTCAAGGCACTGGCACAGCTGGCATACTAGCTTTAACTGGGAAAATGCACTCCTGATCACCACTGAAACCTTGTATATCCAAATTAAGGATTAAGTGCAAGAGCAAACACAAGCTGTAGATATGATTTTTCAGGAGGAGTGTAATTCCATCAAGCACAGGATGAATCCCTATCTTCTGATTTGCCTTTTGACTGACCTCTATCTTGCCTGTAATGCTCTCTTCAAAGGCAAATGCAGAAGGAAGGTGATACCTATATTGGATCAATAATAATAATTTCATGCCAGAAATTATTCTGGGTTGAAAGTATTTTTACGGGAGAAACTCCACTAAGGGAATGCCCAAATGAGGCTCCTTTCATGTCCCCAAGACCTGGGACAAAGACGGGCACTCAATCCATCATGCAGTACCCAGGTTTCAAACTGCCGACTTGCTAACAAGGCGAGCCTCCTAACCACTGAGCCACTGCAGCCCCTATTGGATCAATTTGGGGAGGGGATTAAAAATTACACAAGCTTTCGTGATTCAAGATCCTTTCTTCAGACATGAGCCAATTTCTTGTGGATAGTGCAGGAAAATTATCAATGAAAGTCCCAAATGTTCATGGCAAGATGTTAAAAGGGTGTTGGGCAGGGAGTGATGAGGGGGCCTAATCCTAACAAAATATATATGTTCCCACTCACCTTCTAATTTCAACTCCCCTCTGGGGATTCGAACCAACAACCTCCTGCTTACAAGGCAAAATTGCAACCTCTAAGCCATGGTGGCTCTGCTATCAATGGGGCTGCTTTCATAATCAGAGCCCCACTCATTTGCCTGATCATTCTGAATATTGCAGCTTGGCTCGGCTCTTTGGATTGGCACCCAAGGGGTTGTGAGGGCGTCCTGGCTATGCTAAAAGGGAACTGGACAGGGAGGGAGGGGGTGGCATCTAGGGGGGTGCTGCATGATGTCATGGATTGCAGCCACTAGGTAACACACTTCTGCCCATCTCTGGAGGCGCTAGTCACTGGGGCGTACATGTCCCAAATGGCCAGCATGGGCCTGGGGGTGCCATGGTACTGGCGGCCTGGGGGTGCCCCAGGCTGAGTCCCAGTTGCCCGATAAGCCAGCCCACCACTGATTGTGCCAGCCTTTGTTTCTTAGAAGTGAATTGGGAAAAACAACAGGCTGTGTGTTATCATTCCCCTTTCAACAAACACAGGAAACCAGGTATCTACATATTGTCCCCCTGTAGATGGCTTTCTTTTGAAACTGCAAGCTTCTTTTTGGTTGGAGAAAAGGGCAATGAAGGGACACACAGCCTTCCAGCAGATAACTGGGGCTAAAGTTTGGTTTACTCACTAGGTGTGCCAACTGCAGCCAAATCAAAGTCAATTAAGAATATTGCCAGGTGGTTCGATGTAGTAAGTGGACTTTTAACATGAGCACAACACATTGAAGGAAATATACTTGAAGAAGTGATTTTGAATCACAAAAGCTCGCATAATGTTTGGTTTTTTAAATGACCCAATAAAGGTATTGCCTTCCTCCTGCATTTGTTTTGTATACAGATCATATGACTGTCTTTTGTTTGTTCTTCAAAAGCAGCATCATGCACAGCTCATTGGGTTAATCCAAATGGGGTGAAACTAATGTTTGTGACACATTGATCAGATTGGACATCTTATGGAATAGGTGCAGCTAGTGTACCAGTTTTAAATGTGCAAATACACTCGTGGCCCAATGCTGAAACATGTGCATTAAAGCTGAGGGTTGAGTCCAGGAGCATACCAACACTGTGAACCTGACTTTTCAGGGAGTGTGTAACCCCATCTAGTATAGGTTGAATCCCCATTCTCATTGTCTTTTGACTGACCAGGAGTTTGTTTGTCTTGTTTGGATTAAATTCTCACTGACAACAGATACTGGTCTAAGCACAAAACAGCTTCCTGAGAATCAGATGAGAAGGAGAGATACAACTGGGTATTTCCCAGCCTCTTCCAGTGGTTTCATGTAGATATTGAATAATATGGGAGATAAACTCTATCCCAGAGGATCCCATACCAATGATCACGATGTCAAACAGGACCACCACCACCACCACCCCCCATCTTCTGAATTCCACTAGGGTGTGAAGCAATACATTATGGCTTGTATTTTTCAAGATTTTAAATTTCCTCTTGTGGCTACCAGGAAAGCTTTTCTCACCATGTTACCTGGTGTTCCTAAAAATACTTTTAAATAATTACCACTATATCCTCCTGGAATAACTACCACTCACTCCACTCCTTTTAATGAAGTTATCTACAAGAAGAGTAATTCTCCAGAGGTATGTCACTCGTTTTTATTAGAACTTTCTTTGACTTTCTCTGCCATTATCTCTATATGGCTCCTGTGAGCTTTAAGTTGAATTCTACGCCCACAGCTGCTAAATCCAAGACCTCAAGTAATCTAAATAAAACTAGCTGCTTGAAAAGTACACAGAGAACAATTTTCAGCACACATGATATAACAAATTTAACACTCTGCACTTGAACATAAGTTCCACTATGCCTAGTACACTAAATTCATTATCTATTTGATTCTTACAAAAGGACAAGGACATACTGTATTTGTTTTAATTTCCAAACAGGAAACAGTATTGTTTGTCACATCTTTAGGGTAATGGCATTTTACTAGAACTCCTTCAAGGCATCTGTGTTCAGTTAAGCCATAAATTTCAGCTCTGCTAAGTGGAAGACCACCAAACAACAGTGAGGCTACTCATTTGAATCCCTCAGAGAAAACAGCAAAAATGGCTAGGAAATCCATTTATACATTTGAAGCCAATACTTGTATTTTAAGACATTTTCTCAGGTCATGGGATGTAAGCAACAGAGGAGAAATCACTGTCTGTTCAACATACCTTCTATTGTCTCTCTGTAAAATTGGAACTGCAAACTTCAGGGAGAAGACTACATGTTCCTCTTATACAACTTTATCATTCACAAAATTAAATTGACATGAAAATGGTTAATTTTGTTAAATAATAGCCATTTATTGTTGTAATGTGCCTTATGACTTACAACCACTCTAATGGGGCTTTCCAGGTATGAGAGCTATTTAAGGAGTGGTTTTATTGTTTCCACCCCCAGCAAAGCTTCTTGCAGAACCAGACAATTAAACCAAGTCCTCCTGAGCCCTAATCTATTGCTCTATCCACTATAACACTATGACTCTTAATATCTATACTTTCCTATAAAGCTGAATACTGATATCTAATTACACAATGAAATGTATAAAACGAAAAATAATAATTAAACTTTTTTACACAGTAAGCTTGTGAACTGCTAAGTGCCTAAATATTAATATCAAGAGTTCTCATCACCCTACTTTTTCTTGAAATATTTACAACTGGAGTGAAGTATGAAACATGCCAGCAGCAACATCTGGGCTTTATGCTTCAGCATAGATCACATACACTTGCAGGTAGAAAGTTACCAGATTCAATCCCTGACATCCCTGACTAGAAAACTGGTACATTGGAAACCTGGACAGCCTGTCCCAGTGCTAACAATACACAGCATGACAGAGCTGATGGTCTTATTCAGTATAAGGCAGCTTCCTATACCCTTATGTTCCTAAGAAAAGGCAGCTGCTTTCTGTTTTCAAGGCCTTTGTTGAGGTTCTTCTTCTTATCAAGGTGGCTTCATTAGCATGAACAAGGCAGAACTTTACAAAGTTCACAAGAAAAAAGCTTTAAACACTGGCCTACATGTGGAATGCTCCATCTGCATAGCTGCTCTGGATGGCTTGCCTTTAGAGGGGACCATTAGATGGCTTAAGCAGTGGTGGCTAACCTTGACTTCAATTACCCAAAGCCTAAGTCAGCACATTTGATGATCAGGGCTTCTGGGAATTGAAGTCCAGGAACAGCTAGATTGCCAAGGTTAGCCACCACTGGCTTAGGGAGTCTTAAAACTCTACCCTCTGGCCAGCATATTCCCTCCCTCCTTCCTCCTCCATGACCTCTCTTCCATTCTTGATGTGAGCACTCTGACTACTTGAGTGCAAATGAGTCCCATCACAAAATCCATGTGCACCGAGGACTCCTCCCATTACAAGACATCTAACTTATCAAGAAGGTCCAGCTTATCTAAAATTTGGCAGTGATTAGCAACATCTTCCTCAAAGCCCTACTGTAATTCATACATGGTGTATGTGTATTTTCACAGAATTAATCCAGTTTCTGTGTTATAAACCATTTAAAAGCCATTCCCACATTTTTTACACTTGGTCTTCCATTGCAGTCACTGCTTTGAAGTCTAACCTGGGACATGAAATGAAACAGATTAGCTAGCATGTTTAACAAGTTCAAGTCCTACATGAAATGAAACAGATTAGCTAGCATGTTTAACAAGTTCAAGTCCTCATTTGTATGTAAAGCTAGTAAATCAATCAATCACACACACACACACACACACACACACACACACACACACACACACACACACATTTGAACACAGAAAACGTTTTTTAACTTTAAAAACATTATGCTTGGTGTTGTATTTTAGCTTTAGCAGCTGACTGTGTTCAACCTAGATTTAGGCTCCAGTGCTGTACCTTGGAAGTCGACTGCAACTCATATCTGAGGATGCATTTTTTTCTCTATGGGACTTACTTTTAATAGCCTGTATAGGATGGCACTGTCAATTAGTCTTTAGAATGGGTGGTGTTACTTTTATTGCTACTGACATTTTACTACTTGTATACAGTAATACCTTGGATAATGCTAAAACTTGGTTCCACAAGTCTTGGTGTTATCCGATTTTTAGTGTTATCCGATGCATGTTAAAATCCTATAAAGCTCCATAGAGACACATTGTAACCGCACAGGCTTTAGCGGTTGTTATTCGATGCATCCCATAGGACCTTAATGTTATTCGATGCAATTTCCCCCCATTACTTAACGTTATGCGATTTTAGCGTTATCCAAGGTAAACGTTATCCGAGGTATTACTGTATATGTAAAGTTAATGAATGGTATAGCTTTATCTGTATTGTTTATTCTGTTATAAACACATATGACAGAATGACTTCTCTCTATTTCAGGAAAGTTAAATAAAGTAGTACATTTCAAATGTTCAGATTTACATAATAAATGAAGTCTGTGGATCGCTAGCAGATAACACTAGCAGAGCCCTGGTGGCGCAGTGGTTAAAGCGCTGTACTTGTTCCAGAATGTTGTGAGTTCGATCCTGGTCAGGATAGAAGGTTTACTCTGCCTTCCATCCTTCTGAGGATGGTAAAATAAGTACCCAGCATGTTGGGGGCAAAATATCAATTCACTTGTGAACCGTCCACAGAGTGCCCTAAGCGCTATGGGGCGGTGCATAAGTCTGATTGCTATTGCTGTAACACAACGCTCCAATACAAACTAGACTGGATGCCAATACTCAGTAAAAATAACACTGTGCTGAACTCAATGTTTTATATCTATGTCATATTTTGTTTCTTATGAATTAAAATATTAGAATTATTAAAGCAATTAAACTCCTAGTGCAACTTGTGCAAATTAAATTTGTAAAAAAAACCACACACAGCCCTGACCCCACTGAATGAAATAGAGTGAGAAAGGAGCTAGCAAAGCATTTTGAAGAGCTTTTGAAGAAGATATGAAGTCTCTGAAACAGTCGAGGATCTGAGAGCAGTACTTCTCATGGACAAGCGTGCTGGCAGTCCAATTGAAAAGATTTTCAGTTGGGTAGTTGAGAAGGTACCTGGCATTTCAGATGAAGAACGCACACAATGGGATGTTTGAGTTGTAGGAGAGTTACTGTTGGTTTTGTAGCTTAAAAATGAAAATAAAAATAATGCTGACTGTATGTTAGCTGATGGCATTAAAAAGGAACAAAAAAAATCAAGCCTAAAGGAAGCATGAGGGAAAGATTAGTTTCCATGTTGGCACAGTGTTTATTTATTTGATTTTATCAGCTAATGAAAAAATTATGAGGGGAGTGGCACAGCTTGAAATGGGATCCACTTGCAAAAGCAGAGAATTCTGACTCAAGCATCCAGAAAGAGGCTGTGCCAACAAAGATCATTTTACTTTGTGGTGACTTAAAGTTTGTCCCTGAAAGGACTGAACTGAAAAACATAGCAGTGGAAGAAATGACACATAGCAAAATTGTACATTTGCAGACATACTACCTGTGGCCTATTATAGCTGAGAAAGAAACCTTGATTAGTCTGGTACGGTAAATATTTATGTTCTCTGCAGCATGGTTAAGATAGTAACATTCATGGAAAAAAGGTTTAAACACAGGGAGACGTAAGAAATATAGAAATATGATTACTCAGTGACACCAGCTAGTAGGTGTCTTGGTATGTGTGCGCGCGTGTGTGTGTGTGAGTGTGTGTGTGAATAATATTCCTTAATTCTTTTACAACTGCCATGTACGTATGGTCACTTTGATGGAGGAACAGAAAGAAGGGAACTCTAGCAACTCTCCATCAGTTTGGGTGAAATTAAACAGGGACTTTCTGTTAAAATATTTGCTTCAAAAAAACACCCTTCTCTATAGCAGTAATATAGTGGCAGGTTTTATGGAGCTGTGTTTTAGACCAGTCCAAAATTCTTGCCAGGAGAAAAGCAATTAGCCAAAATATGTTAAAAAGAGTAATATAGAAACTGAACGAAAGACACAGGAACAATTCTATTTAAAATGGAAAAGGGAGTATTATTTTTAAGGATGACAAACCATCAAACATCTCTTTGATGTGCTTTAAAATCCACAAATTCATTATGGCTATTAAATTTTTAATATTCCTTGATTGAGCAGACTATCAAGGGATTCATTCCTGCTTGTTGACCCAACCTTGAAAAGTTTTTGGCTGAACCTGGACAGGAAGAGCGTGGCAGCTAAAGGAATAGAAAATGAGTTGCAACCAGCAGGAAAATTTAAATATAATTATTATATAAGCCATCTCTAGCATGCTAGCTGTTAGATATACCAACACTAATATCTTATGATGAGATGGTTATGAAGCTGCCAATCACACACACAAAATGCCAAGTGAGTTGCCCTTCAATATACTCAGCAGTCAGCCCTTTTGAAGTTTTGCAAGCCGACCCATGCTATATGCTGGTAACAGATGGTCAGAGATGAAATACATTACTTTTTGGGTTACAACTCCCAGAATACTCTAGTCAGCTGGGCCAAGGATTGTTCTGGCTAAAATATTTTGGCAGTTGTGGTCCATAAGGGTAAAATTCTCCATCTCTGCAGCTGGTATAAGTAGCAATTCACATTGGTTTTATTTCTTGGGCTTTAATGTTTTTCTTTCTTTACTGCAAGAATATTCTTGCCTTCTTATTAGTACTTGTGTTTTGTTGATGTTGTTGTCGCTGTTGCAGATGCTGCTGCTCCAGGGAAGTGCTAGAATGACCAAGACTTAACATGTAAGCAGTCACATGCCTAAATATCACCTCAGTGAACGTATTCTAGATTTTTCCATTGGGGATTTGTTACTGTAAGGTGTAGGAGGAATGGCTTTTTTGGGGGGGGGGGGGGCTGAGCCTCCTAGGTTGATGCCATGACTCTAAGGCTGAAACACCTGGGGGGGGGGGAATAAAGGAACTGGGGAATGGAAATTCTTGTTTCATGCTGCATTTAAACAGACTCTATTTCTTGGGT
Source organism: Furcifer pardalis (assembly GCA_030440675.1). Lineage (NCBI taxonomy): Eukaryota > Metazoa > Chordata > Lepidosauria > Squamata > Chamaeleonidae > Furcifer > Furcifer pardalis. The sequence continues at coordinate 91,289,193 of CP126895.1, read as the reverse complement.
ATTTGGTGGCATCTCCTCAACACAGACCATCATTTCACACAAAAAATAAGTGGGGGGGAAATATTAAGCATTGTATTGCAGATGCTTACTGCTATAACGGAAACTCCAGCAGCTGTGCTGTTAGGCTTAGGGCCTGTATTGAAATGCTTTTTAATCTTCCCAGCCACTGACAACTGATGCTCATTCTCTGGAAGGCCATCATCCTGCAAAGACATAAAAGGTTTAAATTACCATCTACAAGGATTTGAAGAATCATTCTAGTACTTTTTCCAGACGACTGTTTAAGAAGTGATTTGTAATTAGAATAATCTGTCCAATTGGTTTTCTGAACGTGCAGCTTAAAAAGACTGGACAAGCCTTGCTAGCCTAATAATTGTGAGTAAGCCCTTGAGAGTCCCACCTATTGAATTAACCTCTTTCCTTCCCAGTGCTGGTACTTCACACTGGCTACTGGCAATACTCCGTTGCCTGCCTTTGGCCAAGGAGATGCTCCTGTTGCTAGCATGGCATTGCAGTAGTGCAGGGATTCTTGAGGGCCAGATGTGGCCCGTGACACCATTTCATGTGCCCCCCCCCATTGCCTCCACCACACCAGGAAGTGCCATCTGGTGAAGGGCAAAATGGCTGTCCGGTCCCTGAAGCTATCTGAGGGAGTGTGACCTGGCCCCTGGCTTTAAAAGGTTGAGAGTTCCTGCAGTAGAGCCTGTTCTCCTGTGCTAATATGTTACACTGGGTGTGATTGGTTTTACTTCTCTCTCTGGCACTTGCTAAAAAGACCCACCTTCTGCCATGTTGGTTTTACAATGCCCACTTCATAGAACTTGGTTTTCAATGCTAATTTGTTACATGGGTATTGGTGTTCTATTCCTTCCTTATGTAAGAATAGCAGACAGAAGGAAAACCCTTCCTATCTAGTAGAACCACCAAGGAGAAAACTAGCAAATTTTGGAGGTGGCTGCCACAAAAATGGGAAGACTTGCTTGTCTATAATTTGGCACTGGAAATCCTCTCCTTGTGGTGTACCATGTTGCCCAGTTTCATGCCAATGTGTTCAATGCATTCCTGTGGGGAAATGGCTTTATGGATTTTTCATCATACGAAACGTCCCAGGGAATGCATTAATTTCGTAAAGCGAGGTACCACTGTACTTAGCTGCAGAAAGATAATATTTTCAAATTTTCTTCACTGGTAACAAATTCCTCTTAATGAATTTAATATAATACATATGTCTTACATCATAAAAAAGACCATGGCTAAGCAGCAAGGAAAATAGTTTGATTATATATAGTGAATAAAGAAATTCTAAAATAGGGATGTGATGAATACTTACTAAATTCTTCAGCAGTTTACACTAAAGCTCTGCAAGATGCTTCACTTCTAGCCAAGAATGCAAGCCTGCATCACTGCTGTTGTTTGTGTATTCATGTGTGTGTGTGTGTGAATAAAGGTTTGTATAACTTGAAACATCTAATTGCTGCTAATGGTCTCAGTTAGGGCATGTTTCAGCTGCATATCCCCTAATGCTGAAACTAAAATGTAATTTTCTCCCCCATTCTTTAATGATATGTACATCAATATAGCTATAGAGCAAGCTAAGTGGATGTTAATGTATTATTTCTTGTGCAAATTAGGATGGTGGCTTCATTATTCCTTAATTTTACAAACAAAATGAAAGGCTTGGATGCACTAGAAAGATGCTGTCCTGTTTTATAATTTTATACTGATTCTTCCTGATGTGGGTGAAGTATATAGTAGAAATCACAAGGATTTTTATAAACCAAAATCAGAAGTAAGTCTCCATAATATTTAAAGGAGACAGGACTGCCCTGCATTAACCTACCTCTCAATAACATGTCTGATATTTGTTATTGGCAAAAATCCTGGATGCTTCTCACACATTCCAGAAACAAAACACAGTAATTTTCTTGCCACATTCTTGGATGTATTTTCAGAATACAATTGAAAAAAATGTTACTGGAAGTAGGTCACATTTAGCTGTGAGACATTTAAAACACTGCCAAAATTGTATTCCAGAAGACTTGACAAGAAAAGGGCTAAAACACAGCAACCTTAAATTTACTTACATTAACCCATGGGTGTTCAAGGACTTGCAAAGCTGAAAATCGCTGGTCTATATCTACCTGGAGCATCATGGTTATAAGCTCCTGCAAAATGAACAGTTTATTCTAATGGGATACTTTTGAGAAACACATACCTGCAACTATTTATAAATAATAAGCTGTTATCTTTTTCTATTGTGAACAATAAGAGAGACCAAATTTTTTTATATAAAGCCGCAAATTAACAAAAGAAAAAAACAATATGAATAAACAAGTGAATAGAACCATGAGAAATGCATTAGCATTAATAATTATGATGTGCCAGGTTGATTCTAACTTGTCCGGGCTTCTTAGTTATACCTACTCTCTAGCATAATACATAAAATATTGGAACTACCAGTGATGTGATATAATTTTGGTTTTAAGGTAATAGAATAAACTACTAAGGATTCTGCTTGGTCCATTTTTAAAAAATTGATGACATGTATTTTCTCCCCTAATTATAACTTATGAGAGACAGAGAAACCTGTAATGAAGTATAGAGAAATATGTGCACTCTCAGATAGAGGTTGCAAAGAGGTCTCTTGTAAAATGGGAAGCACGCACAATGAAGTAGAGACTTAATAAAATTACCTTTGCAGTATCAGAAACATTATCCCAATATGGAGATGGAAAGTCTACTTGTCCCATTAAAATCTGATCAAAAAGGACTTCCTGATCTTCTCCACTTCTACATGGGAAGGAAAGGAGATCATCAGTTTCCATCACTTTTTCTAACAAGTTAAAACCAAGCAAACACATGAAATGCAAAGGCTCTGTACTTTGAATGCCTAAATATTCCTTCCCTTTTGCTACAATGTCTTAGTCAGGTGTTCTTAACCTATGGCCTGTGGGATAGCCCCAGCTCATGACACCATTTCATGTGGCCTGCGTTGTTGCTGTCACTGCCACCCGAAGTGGAAGCATTTATGACAGCTGTAAACACATTTATGATAGCCACAGATGTGTTTTACAGCAGCATTTATGGCAGGGAGAACCACCAGTCTGGCCTGCTCAGCTGTCTGAAGGGGCGAGGTCTGGCCCATGGCTTGAAAAGGATGAAAACCCCTGGTCTTAGTGGTTAGCTAATGAACAACATGAATGGAAATGGCAAATAGTCTTACCAAATACAGAGAGAGGAAGCATATTTTAGCCAGTATGGCCAGTAACGTTTCTTTTGCCGGAAGCAGCTGCTCTTTCACTGTGCTTACACCCAACCCTAATATGCTAATATGTTTAGCTGCAAACGTTTAACTTACTGAATGCTGTAGCCAAGATTACAGTACCAGAAATTATTTATTTTCCCTCTTCCCTCTCCTTCCTCCCCCCAATCCCTTTTCATTTTGTGTTGTATCTTTTAGATTATGAACTTGTAGGCAAGGACTATCTTGTTTTTGTTATCTGTAAATGGCTACAGGAGTTATGGGTGGTGAAGAACAGTGGGAAATTGTTTAATTAGATAAGGAGACAGAAAGAGAGACACAGGCAGGCAGACTTCATAGAAAGTCAGTTTGGTCAACATATCTGAAATTAGGAAGTCCTTACACCTTATCTGTTCATTAAACATATACCTGATCTACATTTCATTCATTTCTAAAATAATTTAACATTGCATCTGTCTTCTGGGATGAAAAGAGCTATGCCTTAAAAAAATAAAAGTGGCTGGGATAGAATTATCCTAATAAAAATAACCATGTTCTAAATAAACAAAATAAAATAAAAATAAAATAAAAACTACTGTAGCACTTTAAAGACTAACTGCTATATTTTTATTGTTAGCTTTCGTGGATCAAGTCCACTTCTTCAGACGAAGTGAAACTTACAGGCATGGTTTTTATACACCAAATTCAGGGGGTCAAAGGGAGAAGGGTGTGGTCAAGCAAGATGACAGACAAGCAAGCACAACAATACAGCTTCACACAGCCATTAGCAACAATAGGTTATTCAGATTAGATCTAAATGACTCCCTTTCAATATCAAGGTTGCTGAGAAAGCACATTCTGGTCTCTGATCAACTTTTGACCTGCATGTCAGGAAACAAACAAAAACACTGTACCTGGTTACTTTCTGTTTTGCTAAAGAGAATTGGCAGAAAAATTGTAATATATAAAATCATATAGCAATCTGAATTTGGTGTATAAAAACCATGCCTGTAAGTTTCACTCTTTGTCTGAAGAAGTGGACTTGATCCATGAAAGCTAACAATAAAAATATAGCAGTTAATCTTTAAAGCACTACAGTATTTTTTATTTTATTTATTTTGTTTATTTTACAGTCAAACCTCGCACAAAGAACATCTCGCTTAAAGAGTAACTCGCTTAAAGAGCAGATTTTTTTCTGAATGTTAGCTTCGCTTAACAAATAAAACCAACCAAAAACTTGCTTAACAAATAAATCGTGGTTCAAAATCCCCCCCCCCCAATTGGTCATTTACAATGGTGTTTCGCTTAAAGAGCAATCCTGTGGAACGCATTATGCTCTTTAAGCGAGGTACAACTGTATTTTGTTTTCTGATATGCCAGAACTACAGACTAACACGGCTACTATTCCAAAAATTTCAAGTTCTAAATGATTTTCACAAATGATGTTGTTTTTATAAAATCAGGGAAGAGATTTCCATGCAACCATTATTACACACTGAGAGATAAACCATGTGGGCTACTGATAGAACAGACATGTATTAATGGAGGGATACAATATCATAGCCCGTACCCACGAAATGGAGGAAAGCCACACAGCAGGATGTAAGTAATCACACCAGCTGCCCAGATGTCCACCTTCAGGCCATATCTAAAAGTAATTATAGATTAATATTAGAAGTACCAAGAATACAGAATTTATTTACACAGAAAAAAGCAAAAGGGGTATACCGATAAACCCTATAATTAAGTAACCGTGTGTGTGTGTGTGTGTGTGTGTGTCTGTGTCTGTGTCTGTGTGTGTAATGTTTTTATGATTCTAGGATATCAAGTGAATGACGTAAATGCACTGCATATCTGAGTGTATGTCTACTACATGAATGACTCAAGAACCAATTGAATAGGTAGCTTTCTTCATGATGTCATAGATTCCACAAAACAGATGTCATATAACATAGAACAAAAGATGAAAAAAGTGCACAGTTTATGATCAATACAACCTCAGAACATCAGTCATCATCTTGAGGCTTTATTTGATAAATATTTATCGTATTGAAGGGATCCAATATTACAAGCTGGCTTACCCAGTTTCTGCAATGATTTCTGGTGCTACGTAAGTAGGCGTCCCACAGACTGTGTAAAGAGGTCCATCAACTATGGTGGCCAGGCCAAAATCCCCCAGTTTCAAAGACTTACTTCCATCTTGGTGTTCATAAACCTGTAGAAACAAATTTTATTTTATGTCACTCTAACAGGGGTGTAGATTCTTGCTGGTCTTTTCCTCACCTGGATGCCATTTTAGGTATCCTCTCACAGGATGACGAGGAAAATTAAGTTGTACTTACCAGTAATAACTTTCGTTCTTCAAGTATATAGTCTGTGAATTCACACTTTTGGGTTCTGCGCCTGCGTGGAGCCGTGACTGGAGCATTCAAGCTGATTGGATAAAAGTTTGAATGTAATGTCAACCCACCGTACTGCCCACCCTTAGGCGCCATTTCGCACTCTTTCCTTAGTTAATACTTAAGCTGTACACAGGATGAAATAAACTCTCTCATCTATGCAGCTCAAGTGGGGAGGAAGGGTGGGAAAGTGTGAATTCACAGACTATATACTCAAAGAACGAAAGTTATTACTGGTAAGTACAACTTAACTTTCTCCTTCGTATAGTCTGTGAATCCCCACTATTGGGAGATTAGCAAACTGACACTTACTTGGTAGGCGGGCAGCTGGATGAGTTGAATCCAGGGATGAACATGTCAGGTAGGCAGGATGGACTCTCTGAAAAACTTGGTGGTAGTCTTTGTTTGACGAAGTTTGGCGATGCTTTGGCCGTGGGGCACCGTTTCGTCTGACTCTTGTGAGCATTGGAGAGAGATGGAAGTGAAAGCCCCAGTCAGTCGTGCTGTGGCAGCTGCCAGTTGGTCTCTGAAAGACCACACCATAGTTTCCAGCAATGGCTTGAGAAAGTCCATCTGGAGGGGCTGCAAAGGAAATGGTACAGTCGAGGCGCTAGCAAGTGGTGGCAATCTGGACCATGAAACGGAGGCCCGAGCCTGTCAAGGTGGTGGAGAGATGGAAGCTCGGCAAAGAGACAGCCCATGAGGTGGAGGTAGTGGTGGAGATGGCGAATGACAAAGTGGAAGAGACGGCAGGGGAGGAGAAGAAGAGCCCGCAGTACAGATGGTCTTGGTGGGGGACCCTGACGAGGACAGTCCCTCAGCCACAGATGAGTTGGTGGACATCCGGCGGGGAAGAATAGCAGACGCTGGTGAGAATGAGTGTGAGGAACCTGGAGAGCGAGAAGGTCGAGGAGTGGCAGGTAAGGAGTGGTGCCCATCCGTCTTGGACCACTTCTTCTCCCCAGACTTATCTTTCTTCTTCTTCTTCTTAGGTTCCGCCACCTTGGAGCCTCCTTCATCACCGGATGCCATCTTGGGAGCAGCAGTTTCGGCAGGAAGCTGCTGGGACTGCTGAGCTGAAGAAGGAGCCAACGCCATTTCCATGAGATGGGCCTTCAGATGGTTTCTCCTGTTCTGCACTGCCAGACGGGTGAACTTCTTACAGTGCACACAGGTCTGAGTCTGGTGGGCTTCACCGAAGCACACCAGACACCAGTTGTGGCTGTCCGAAGAAGAGACCTTCTTGTTGCATTTGACGCAACGATTGAAGGCAGCTGAGGCCATAAAGGAGCAAAACATTGGGACCAAATGCCTGTGGATGAACAAGTGGTCGTGATGCCAGCCTCCTCGCAAAAGGGAGCCAACACAGGCAGAAAAATTAGAGAAACGGCACCCGACCCGCGAAGGATGACCGCCTGGAAAAATTGGGATGGCATTTTCCCCTGCAAAGGGGAAACTGCCTGAGTAAAAAAAAAACTGCCAAAAACTGCTCCCTGCAAGGGGAACAGCCACGGGTGCAGGGGAGAAGATCACCAGAAAAAAAATTCCTCAAAAGAAGATCTTTTTGAAGAAAAAACAACAAAAATGGGTAGAGAGCTCTCAATGGTCTCCTGCTGCTATGGCGGAAAGAAGAGAACTGAGGAAAGAGCATGAAATGGCGCCTAAAGGTGGGTGGTATGGTGGGTGTCTGTTACATTAAAACTTTTATCCAATCAGCTGGAAGCTCCGGTCATGGCTCCGTGCAAGTGCAGAACCCAAAAGTGGGGAATCACAGACTATACAAAGGAGAACCAAAGAATTATTCTCCTTGTCACACAAGAAAGCAGATTTGTTGTGAAGCTTTCTATATGAAAACAAAAAGACCTCTATTCTTTAATAATCTTTAAACAAATTAAAGAAAATGTGATGCTCCCAAGACCAAAAGTAAAATAAAGAAATCATTTTCTTAGTATGCAGGAGGCACCATGTGTTGAGGTTGCTATGAGCTGGAAACAAATACAAAAATGAAATAAAACAGAAAGGAAGAAACTTTTTACATTAAAATTAGAAATTTAGGATTCAGTTGGGAATATCTCGTGATCCCACTGTAGATACCCTTGCCTTTTCTCATCCTTAAGCAGAATTCTCCTTGAAAGACATGTCTAGTTCAATCTGAATTTTTGCCAAAGGATGTACATTGCTAAGGAGGAGTAGATAAGCCTCCCTCACCTTGCCATGTCTTCTGGGACATCTGAGAGATGGGAATCAGCATCTGGCAGGCGCTGCACTTAATGCCTTAAGGCATTTCCAACTCAATTATTCTATATCTCTTTGACTATTGACAGCTAAGGGAAATATTTGCAATTTTACTTTATTAATAAATTCCCCCATCTCAGTCTACTTTTACTATAACACTTCTGAACTAATTTGATTGCAAGCTAGACAATCGTCAAAACCTTCTGTAGGAATAAGGTAAAGAGAAATAATGTCTTGAACTTTGGGGGGGAAAGCTATTTTCTTCTAGACCTGTATATTTAATTGCATGGAAGCAGAACCATATTGTGCCACCAAACCTATATTGTGAGAAAACATCTTGTATCCAAAGGCCCATTCTGCCCTTGCCCCTCACTTAGTTTAGCTTTTAGTGAGCTCATAGAACTTGAACTTTTCTTCAGGAAAGGCCAGCAATCTGAACTTCTCAACATGTTGACATTTGACAACATCAAAATGTATAAGGGGAGAGAAGAAGATTTAAAAGTATAATTGCAGCATTATAAAAACATGGACTATTAAATACATCTGGTTCATGAAATTTTAAAAAGTGTTCACTGAAGTGGCAGCAATAAATTATTTTTCAACAGTTTTAATTAAGGGCTTCCACATCAGATATTTGAAAGATGTTCTGATTGGGCATATCAAACAGAATTAGAGATCAGTGGTTAAATCTACATCACATAATATACTAAAATTTGATAATTAATATTCACTAGTATTACTGTAAAATAATGTTTTCTAAATGCAAGTGATCCATGGCAAACAAGAGCTACAGAGCAAATTTGGGGCAAGTTAATCATAACATGAATAATTTTATAATTACCCAATTTAAAAAAACTTTACCCAGTATTTTCATCTGCAAAAATTTTTTTAAAGATAAAATTCCTCTTGAGAATCTTTAACCAGCTCCTGAGATAGAGTTTATTTTCTTGAAAAAGGAAAATGGAAGTCTTCTCAAGTAAACAAACAAAATACATGTAGAGGTCACATGCCCCTTAACCACTAGCAAGTGGGATCATATATAAAAATAAGGCTCCACTGTGGAGCAGTAATATTTTAATTGCTTGCCCTCCTAAGAGCAAAGAATGTGGAAGATCATTTAAAGCTCATTTGAGTCTGAAAGTGAGCTCTTTACAAGTTATATTTTCCTTTAAACCCTGAAGGGCAATTAAAGAGATGTGGATTAGTGCAAATTACCCACTATGTAGTGCTTTCACTGTTTTAACTAAGCAATAAAACGGTGTAATTGTAAAACACTAATTGAATCCAGCTACACATAATTGTGTGCTACCATATGTATCCTATTACTCTAAAGACTGTCCATATTTTCTAAGCTGCTCTTGTAATCACTACAGATGGCAATAGTCAAAGAAGTTGTTCTCTAGGGCTTATTATATGGCTATAAAAGCTATCCCATGATTTGACAAAATAATCATGTTAAATAGCAGCAATTATGAAAAAATGTTTCAATTAAAATGACAAAGGCTTGCTTTGCCAATACCAGATTAATTGAATGTAGAGGTGAAATACTACAGCCTATATACATGCAGATAGCTAAGCCCTTTTCCTTGAATTGCTAACATGACAAAATAGCTAGTTGATTAATAACATGGGTACAGGAATTTGACAGCAATACCATGCAGGGTAAATCAACAAAAGAGTTGTGTCCAAGTCAAAATAGGTTGTCCAGTCAAAGTAGCTTAAACATAATTTGGCAACCTTATAGGTGAACATGTCAACTTATCTCTTTATCCAGATCAAAATTATCTGTATTTTGAGTGTGGCAATGTGGTTGGGCAAAGGGTACATCTAAGTCTCAACAATTCTAAGTATGGTGAAGCATAAAACATAAATATTTTCTTACCCTTTCAGCAGCTTATATCAGAATTTTAATTTACAGTAATTGAAAAAAATGATAAAACTATTCCATTACAAAGCACAAAATTGTGACATTATATATGAGATAAAGAGACCTAAAGCAAAGTAGTACTTTTGATACTGAGGAAGAATCTTTGCTTTTGGATAAGATTTTTCATTCAATAAAAAAACCCCTCTAGTTCAAAGGTGGCCAAACTTTTTGCGCGGTAAGCCGGTCATGTGGTTCAATGGGCCAGTCATGTGGTTCAGTGTCCTGGTCACTTGGTTCCTCCCACTGGAAGTGGAAGTAAAACGTGCGTTGCAATCTGTTTTGCAACAGAATGAGATAATTTTAAGCTGCCATTTTCTCTGCTTAAACCAGTGGTGTCCAAACAACAGCCCATGGGCCATATCCTGCCCCTGACACCAGTTCATTCAGCCTGTGCCACCCTCATTGCTCCCAGAAGCGTTCTTTTGGGAGCAACAAGGGCGGAGTGGGCCAGATGAATTGGTGTCAGGGGCTAGATCTGGCCTATGGGCCATAGTTTGGGCACCCCTGCGCTAGTTTATGACTTTTATTTATTTATTTATTTATTTATTTATTTATTAGTTCAAATTTATATTGCCGCCCACTTGCCGTAGCGACTCAGGGTGGTTTACAAACAATACATTACATTACAATATAGGATATTGTGCTTCTATATCTTTGATTTACAGCACCAGCAAATGGAGCCCATTATTGTTGCACAATATTGTACCTGCACTCCCAGAAGAAAGAAAGATGCCAAGGTTTACATACCAAAAGCCACCCTGAATGTTGACAACACTAATGACAGCAGTCCAGATGAACTATAGCAGTGGTGGCCAATGTTGGCACTCCAGGTGTTCTTGAACTTCAATTCCTAGAAGCCCTGATCAGCAGGAGTTGGCCATCACTGAGCTATAGCAGTGTTTCCCAAATGCTGGTGTTTGGACTTCAATTCCCAGAAGCCTAAGTCATTTCCCCAAAGCACTGATCAGCCAATGTACTGACTTAGGCTTCTGGGAACTGAAGTCCACCTGTGGGCTGTGTACCCCTTGTTGGGAACCACTGATCTATAGGATGCCCTATTTTGCTCACTGTTATTCACACTTGTTGAAAAACAGCCATGACAATTCCTTTATGTTTGGTGGTGAGGAGTGGTTAACTGATGAAAAAATGAGTCACCAGCTTTCCATTGCTTGGTGTCTCTCTTGAATAGCACTGTGTGAATATTAGTGTCCTCTCTGAGAAAGTAGATCATCTTGACTGCTGACATTGGTAATGTCAACATTTAAGCTGTCTTTGCTCTGTAAAGGTTGGGATCCTAGACAAAGTTAGTAAAAGCCTGAGAAATTTGGTGGCTGTTGGGACAGAATCTGAGTTCTCACACATGGTTGTAACAGGAGATTTGTGTGGGTAGATTTTGGGAAGCAGTGGGTCAATAAAGACCACAAAAAGTTACTAAGAATGAAAAATATCCACACCACAAATGACTTCTATGGAATTCAAGGAAAACTCCTCTATAAATATTGAGAATATAGCAGAGTATCAGACTTTCATAAAATTTCTTAGACCTTCTCTGTGATACATATTTCAATGCAATTGGAAAAAAAGAAAGTGATTCACAAACAGTCTTGTGTGTTCTACTTACCAGTAGATTTTCAGGCTTGATATCCCTATGAACAATGTTTAAGCTATGGAGATATTTGATAGCACTGGCCAAATTGTACAGCATTCCACTAGCATCCCGCTCTGTATATTTGTTTGTGGAGGTAATGGCATCAAAAAGATCTCCACCCTGCAATTAAGGAATTGTCACTTATGAGCAACCTGTTTCTAAACACAGAAAGGAATATTGATAGGACTTCGGAGAAATGACTAACAATGCCATTTTCTTTTATGACAATAAAGAAATCCCATGTCTAAAGAAAAGTTTAAAATATCTGGTTGAGAAATCAATCTAATTGTGTAGATCATAGCAGAATATTAATGTGATTTTACTCTGGAGTAAGTGAAATTGTGTAAGTCCTGGTGGCAAACTGCAGTAAATTAATGAGTTGTCAGATGCATGGCTGATCATACAATCTATCATACCACCAGGTGTATAACTTGTACCTTATTAATAGCTGCCATTAAAATTTATAAGACTTCCCTCTCTCAGAAATAAATCCAGCATTAATCTGGCCCACAGGTGTCGATTTTTTCTGGACACTCCCTTACAAAAAGTGGGACATGAGATGAAGTACATAAAGCTATCAACACACATAACTTCTTTTTCTTTTTTGTAAACTTTCTATTTGAAATACACACAGTTTTGCTCATTGAAAGGAAAGGGAATGTTTACACTGAACACGGCTATGTTTGTGACTTGCTACTTGAATAGATGCCTTGAAACTTGAAAGGGTCACCTTATAGACAAGTCAGTTGTACATAAGAAGAAAATTCATGGAGATTCTCAAAATGTGCCAGGCACATCAGAAAATGTGCCAATTTCTGTTTTATTAATCCACATAACACATCACCCACCAAGACTGTGGAATTATGGGTCCAGAAATGTTATTTCAGTTTCCTTATATAATATCTCTCTTTCTCTAACTTCCTTGAATCAAGACAAAAACCAGCAATGTCTGAACATACTTTATTACCATGTTCTTAAGGAGAAACCAAAACCTTCCACCTACAAACATAATGTACTGAAATCCAGAAGTAGAGTAACCAATTATTTATCTACAAACTTGCAATAAATTCTGTAACATTTCTTTTATCATGTGAAAGTGAAACTAGATCCTTTCAACAGCAGGAGAAGCACTATAATAAATTAGGCTTGTTAAAATGGTTAAACCAGGTCTTACTTGAACTAGCTTGGACTCACTATCCAGTGTTTCCCAAATGCTGGTTTTTGGACTTCAATTCCCAGAAGCCTAAGTCATTTCTCCAAAGCACTGATCAGCCAATGTACTGACTGAGGCTTCTGGGAATTGAAGTCCACTAGTGGGCTGTGTACCCCTTGTTGGGAACCACTGCACTATTCAGAATGGCAACTTGCCAGAAATCACCTCCTTTCTGCTTTTGACAAGTCCAGAAAGTAATTTTTTTCAAACAATGCAAACACTTCCTGGAAATCCACAAGCAAAGCATGAGAGCAATAGTAGATTACAAATTACCTCCGAACCTGGAGTGTCTTTGTAGGCATCATGACTTGTAGCTAGTAATAGACTGTTTCTCCAAATATCTGTCTAGTCCCCTTTTAAAGGCAATAAGAGGAAGCTTTCCCTACTTCATCTATGTTCATAAGAAATGAAGCTGCTTTAAACAATGTATTCTTCCATTCAGATATAGCAAGATTACAGAAAACACCCAGTCATAGATTTTGATTGATTGCTTCATTCACATATTGCCTTTCCTGTAGTGAGTTTAAGATAGCATAAACAGCAATCTTCCTCCTCTCTTTGTCCTTACATCAACCTTGTGAAGCAGGCCAGTTGAGAAATTGTAACTAAGCAGCCTCTGTGCGCCTTAACATATTTTTACTACCCCTGTAGCACAGCTGTACAATATGATTTCAGAAAGGGTTGGAAACCAGACAAACCAATAAAGGCTCATTAGAGAAGCAGCCAAACTTCCTTGTATGTATACAGACCTTTACAAGCTCCATGACCAGATACAACTCAGTGGGCATATCCATTTCTTCAATCAGAAGAACAATATTGGGGTGCTTGACCCTTCTTAAAATAGATACTTCATTTTGGATCATATGCTCCTGCCACAAAACAAGAAAGAAAACACGCACGTGGAAAGAAAATGGAAGAAATCTTTGTAAAATTATCGTTATTTACAGGTTTTAATGGGGGGGGGGAACCTAGGATTATAAAAAGAGTTGTTCTCCTCTTTCCTCTGTTGCTTGACAAATAGTGCATGTATGCAATTGTCAGAATGCAAAACTAAGTTTTAAAATTATTACACACAATACGCTGTCCCAAGCCTGTGTTCGGAATCTGGCGATAGCACTCGTAATTGCTGTGACCAAGGACAATATATATTTATGTTTGTGGACCACAACTTCCAGAATGAAGATCTTCATATACAACAAATGCTTTTAAAAGAATATATGTATATATAGGTAATATTGACTTCAAGCCAGTAGTAAGTGAACTAAGCCTTTAAACATAAAGTAGCCTTTATCTCAGAGGTTACCATGACACAGAAGTCTGAGTTAAAATGATCTGCATGAGTTCATTCAAGTACTACCAACCAGTCAAGCTGTCCCTGAATTCAATAACTGAGCATGAACTCTCTAAAATAAATACTCACAGTGGAGAATATATACTTACTTTTCCTCTACATTTACTTTTTTTAATGATTTTCAGGGCATATTCTCTACCAGTTGACCTAATGAGAAGCAGAAAGGGAAAGAAAACAGAGCAAAACATGATAGAACAATATGTTATTCAGTTATCTTCATATAAAACAAATGAATATTATTTTCACCAAATGGTATTACAACAAGCAGTCAGGTTTATCCAAGGGAAGGCTAAAAAGAACAAGATGTGGATATGAAGCAAATTTTCTGCATGGTAACCTAAAAGTAGGGCACAGCTTGCAAAATGTTCTGGTTTGAGTCCACTTCCCAGCATCCACAGCCCACTTGGTTCAGGGATTCTGGAAACTGCAGTTTAAAAAAAGTTCCCAAATTATCTTACTCTCTGTTTTTGTATTATATGTTGTTGTTGGTGAGGATTTCAGGCTCCTAAGTACCAGAACAACCTGATAAAGTTCTACTAAGTAGTCTTACAGAGTAAAACAAAAGATAAAATTCCAAAAAATAAAAATAAAAGGACAAACTTGTATGGTCAAATTAGATATGATTTTAATCTTGCTGAGTTCCCCCTGGCCTGCCATCCACTAGAACCCTCACTTTATTAATTAAGACTGAGGAAGTGATGCTGTGAGACAGTGTTCAATCCCTTCCCAATCTAAGCCATTTCTTTTCTCTGTTGTTTCATGATGCCAAGTCACCTCTAACTTAAAGACAACCTTATGAATCAGCAATCTCCAAAATGTCTTGTCCTCAACAAATCCTGCTCATCTCTTGTAAACTCAAGCCTGGGGTTTTTCTCATGGAATTAATCCATCTCATTTTTAGTCTTCTTTTTCTGCTGCTTTCTATCTTCCTCAGCACTATTGTCCCTATTTCTGTTATTATTTGCCAGAACAACTTGTCTTCTCATAATGTGCCCAAAGGATTACATCGGTTTTTCCTTTCAGAGACAATTCAGACTTGATTTGCTCTAGGATGCATTTGTCTTTCTGGGTATCCACATAGCTCTTCTCCAGCACCATGTTTCAAATGAATCCATTTTATTCCTGTCAGTTTTCTCTACTGTCTAGCTTTCACACTCAAACAAGATGATCAGAAATATAAGAGTCTGGATATTCTTGGACTTAGTCTCCAGTGAATGTTCTCACACCTGATGATCTTTTCTTATTCCTTCATTGCTGCCCTTCTGAGCCACTGTCATCTGAATTCTTGGCTCCAGTCCCCATTTAGGTTGATGATACCCAAGGCATTCAAAATATTTCACCATCTCAATTTCTTCATTGTTAACTTTAAAGGTCTGTAGTTCTTCTAGGGACTGCAGTGACTTAGTGTTTAAAAACACTGAACTTGATGACAGAAAGGTCGGCAGGTCAGCAGTTAGAGACCTGAATGCTGCATGACGGAGTAAGCTCCAGCCACTGTCCCAGCTCTTGCCATCCTAGCCCCTAGCAGTTCGAAAGGAGGAAATTGTACGATAAATAGGTACCACTTCGGCGGGATAAGTATCAGCATTCTGTGGACTCCAGCATCTAGTCATGTCTGCCCCATGACCACGGAAATATCTGCAGATGCAGACAGCATTTCTTAAGAACTTTTGCTTTCTTAATGTTCAACTATAATGTTCAACTTTTCTCTAAACTGCTTTTAAATGAAATCAGTACAGATAAGTGTCCTAGAATGATCTTTGGAATTTGCACTCTGTCAACAAGGTCATCTCTGCTTTTATGCATACTTGTACCTGTACCTGTAGCTATATTGTCTCACATCTGCAAACCTAATAATACATTTAGAGGAGATATTTTGGCCAGGAGAGAGGCACAAGATTAAAGAGGCTATATTCCACCTCCAAGATTGCCATGTCTCCAGACTTCAAAAAGGACCAATAACAGATCTCCTGCATCACATCTATTTCAGTCTTACGGCTGCCATCACATCAGCACCATCTTGGTAGCTTTTGATATGATTCATCATGGTATGCTCTTGGACAGACTCTGTTTAATAGGAATCGGATGCATTGTCTTACAGTGGTTCCATTTCTATCTTCAGAATCTGTTCTAACGAGTGGCAATGGGGGACTTCTGCTCATACCCATGACGAATAAGCTTTGGGGTACTTCAGGGTTCCATTCTCTCTCCCATGCCGTTTAATAGCTATACAACAGGGCTGGGAAAGGCCATTAGGAATTTTTGGAGTTGAATGAATATGCTGATAACATCTCAGCTCTACTCCTTTTCACTGATTTTAACTTAGGCTGTACATTTGCTGGATCAATGTTTGTAAGATGTAATAGGCTGGATAAGGGCAAATAAACTGAAACTGAATAGTAGCCATGTTAGTCTGTGTTTCAGGCATATCAGAGAATAAACAAAAATGTTGTTGCACTTTAAAGACTAACGGCTATGTTTCAATGTGAGCTTTCGTGGATCAAGTCCACTTCATGTTTGATGAAGTGAATTTGATCCACGAAAGCTCACACTGAAATATAGCAGTTAGTCTTTAAAGTGCTACACCATTTTTATTTCGTTTTGTTTATTCTCTAATATGCTTGGAGTACCTTGATTCAGCTTCAACTAGTTTGTCAGCTCTGATATTCCTCGATAGGGATAGTCTAGCCATAGTAGTCCATGCCCTGGTGACTTCCTGGTTAGACTACTGCACTGAAGTCTATATGGAGCCACCTATGAAGATGACAAAGATGTTGCTAAAAGGAACATCCTTCATAACCCACATGACATCAGTTCTGCATTGGCTACCAAGATGTTTATAGTCTGAGCTCAAGGTTTGACAAAGACTTATAAAGCCCTTAATAGCTTGAGAATTGGATATTTGAAAGAGTGTTCCTTATATAAACCTACATGATCACTAAGATCTGCTAGGGAGTTCTTCCTCCATGTCCTACATTGAGAACAGTATGCAGAGACACTGGAGAAGGCTTTTTCTTCCACAGCACTTGAACTATGAAATGTTTTACTTATTTTGTCCTCTTTGGTTTTAAAATTGCTTTAAATATCATGTTTTTAAATTGTACACTATTCAGCTTTGCAACCCATTGACAGACTTTTGATATAGGGCAGGTTATAAATGTGTTAAATAAATAAATTAAATGAATTTCTGAATTTGAATATATGCAGGTGAGGATGCAAGTGTGCTATTTTGTGAGATTTGCACAGAAAACACCACTACGCAAAAGAATTAATGGACACAAATCAGACATCCGAAATGGCAAACAGGAGAAACCTGTCTCAAATCACTTCAATCTAACTGGACACTCTATCCAAGACCTGAAAGTTGCAATTCTGGAACAGAGAAATTACAAAACTAGGATTGAAAGGGAGACAGCAGAAATCAAATACATCCATCAGTTAGATACCCATCGCAGGGGACTAAATATTAGCGATGGGTTTCTGGGACATTATCAAATTTGATACACAGATTGCTATATGATTTTATATTACAACTTTCCTGCCAATTCTCTTTAGCAAAACAGAAAGTAACCAGGTACAGTGTTTTTGTTTGTTTTCTGACATGCAGGTCAAAAGTTGATTAGAGACCAGAATGGGCTTTCTCAGCAACCTTGAGATTGAAAGGGAGTCATTTAGAGCTAATCTGAATAATCTATTGTTGCTAATGGCTGTGTGAAGCAGTATTGTTGTGCTTGCTTGTCTGTCATCTTGCTTGATCACACCCCTTCTCCCTTTGACCCCATGAATTTGGTGTATAAAAACCATGCCTGTAAGTATCACTCTTTGTCTGAAGGAGTGGACTTGATCCATGAAAGCTAACAATAAAAATATAGCAGTTAGTCTTTAAAGTGCTACAGTGTTATTTTTATTTTATTTTGTTTATTTTGTTTTCTGATATGCCTGAACTCAAACAGGTTTAGTTTCTATTTTCATGTTTGGTTCTGCATTCTACAATGTAAATATTATAAAGATGCAACTGTATTTTTTCAAAACAAATGTGTTAGAAAGAAAAATACATAGCTACATTATTTTGCATGGTGTCATTTTCCTTTGTTAAGCTTCGGGAAAACAGATAGAAAAGCTTTATGTGAGAATGTCATGAAGGTGTTTTCTTATTTGTCTGTTACTGTTGGAGCATGAAATGACCTTCTAAAATTCTCCATTTCAAAAATGGGTAAATCTGATAAACTTTTTCATTCAATTGCTTCATAGAGAGCTGGAACTCTTTAATAACCTTTAACAATAACATAGCTTCTTTCTTTCTCCCCAACTAAAAACCATTTTGATAATAATTAAGCAAATGTTGTGGAGTGCCATTCTTTTCATGAGGAGATAGGTTGGAGTAAAGGTCACCCTTGCTCGAAAGCCAGTTGTATTCAACTTTAGGGTTCAGTGCTCATCTCTGTTTATAGCTGAAGAGCCAGTGCTGTGTGCTTTTGCAGACATTTCCATGGACATGTGGCAGGCATGCCTAGACACCGGAGTGGATGGAACACTGTTTACCTTCCCACCAAAGTGGAAACTATTTATCTACTTGCAATTTCTTGCTTTCAAACTGCCAGGTCAGCAGGAGCTGGGACAGAGATGGGAGCTCACTTCATCATGCAGTATTTAGGTCTCAAATTCCGACCTTCCAGTTTTCAAGTTCAGCATCTTAATAATTAAGCCACTGCAATCCCAGCCCATGATGAGATAAGGAAGCCCCAAAAAACATTTAATAAAAATGCAATACATTTCATCTAATTTCTGCTCTGCTCCTCTTGTTGGAGGCTACTTTAACATATGATTTCTGAATCATTTAAAGTCTATGAACCAAATAGCTTGGTTATCCCTTCTGTTGCAGAAGAACCTTGAGTTAAGCTAGGGATGACTATGATGGATTGAACTCCCAGCCTAACACATTCATGGCAAACCTTGGCACTCCAGGTGTTCTTGAACTTCAGTTGCCAGAAGCCCAAGTCAGCACTCCTGCTGATGAGGGCTTCTTGGAATTGAAATTCAAGAACATCTGGAGTGCCAAGGTTCATTATCACTGCCCTAAAGTAACCATAGACATTGAAGTTTTTGTAGAAGAAACAGAAGAAGAAGCTGGAGACATTTGTTGTGGTATGAGGTGTTTTTTTTATTTAAAAAATGAAGAGTCAAGAAAATATAGATTGCTAACATGTTACTTTAGCTGGTTGGATAGCTCTGTGGTTTATGGAATGTGGCTGTGGAGCCTGAAATTGGGAATTCAATTCCAAACTGTGACTCCTGGAGAATAGCCAACCTGTGCAGCCATGGCAAGCTGCACAGTCCCAGGACACCTTCAGAGGAGGGGAATGGCAAACCACTTCTGTGTATGCTCTGTTTACAAGACCCTGGAAAGGATCGCAAACAGAATTGACTTGACAGCATGCAATTATTTATTATAGTGTGTCACTTTAGTACAGTGAGAAGGATTTAACCATTTGCTAGAGGGAGCACATACAGAACAGAAAACATAGACTGAAGAAACAAAGCATTAAATGTATATAGCTCTTGCAAAGCACTTCTTTATGGGTATAGCTTCACCAGTGTCCCTGTTTTCCACAAATAGTGAGTTTGCTCCACATGTGCTACGAATAAAGATGTGATCAAGGAAAAGCATACCATTAGTGACAGTTTTAACAGGGATAAGCAAGAAGTCTCTCTCACCTCTCAATACACTCCTTTACAATGGCAAAATTTCCATCTCCTATAGTCCGGCCAACTTTGTATCTCTCTGCTATAGAGACTGGAACCTGGAACCCTTCCTCCAACACTTCTGCAAAGAATCATTAATACATTTTAAGGGTAGAAAGGGCAGTACAGATGTGACAAATAATACAAATGTTACTTCTATGCTTTCATACAACTGGAAACCATTCAGAATCAACCATCCAATTTTCTTGGACAGGGAAATCATGTCATTGGCATTGCATATACTCTGCATTTCACCAGATGATGTATGAAAAGCAAAGTCTGTGGATAATGGACATCAACAAACAATCCTGTTTCAGGTATGATGCATCTGAAAAATACCCATATATAAAACAGATGTCTTGTGATCCAGACAGGAGTGAATATTGGATTAGTTAAACCCATCACAATTAAGTCTACCTACAAAAGGAGTCTAACACTCAAGCACTTCTTTTATTACATCCTGTAAACTGAGACCTCCATAAACTTGCTCGTGTGATAAGTGCCATTTGCCCTTCTCCATTTTAAATAGTTAGTTTTTAAACAAGTGTTTTTAATAATGTTGCCAACATATACAGCCTGGGCACCAGATGCTTCAAGCATATCACAGTGACTCAAACCACAATGAGTATTCATGGCAAAGAACAGAATTTTCTAGGATTTTAATAGTCATTGAAGCATCATTATTGCTCAAACAATATTCACAAACACATTTTGCAATAACATTTTTTAAAAATATAAAGCTATATACCACCTCCAGTCATAGGGAAAATGTTTTTACCAGATAAACATTAAGAAAAAAACATGTGAAATGTTAGTATCTACACTGTCCTATCAAAAAGAAAAGGTCTAAACTTTGGCCTATTAATGCCATTGGGGCGTGTGTGTGTGTGTGTGGGAAGTTGTAGCCTGCAAAACAACAGCAACAAAGAAGGCACATGGGATGCCACAATTCCACTATGCCCACTCCTAATTTACAGTGATGTGCACCTCCATTACATCAGGTTTCAGCCCACTGTCAGTCTAGAACCTGGAAAGCTTTTCCTGACACAGATAATAATAATTTCGTGTCAGAAATTATTCTGGGTTGAAAGGATTTTTGTGGAAGAAACATCCAAATAGGCTCCTTTCATGTCCCCAAGAGCTGGGACAGAGATGGATGTTCAATCTGTCATACAGTACCCGGGTCTTGAATTGCTGACTTGCCAGCCTTCCAGCTAACAAGGTGAGCTTCTTAACGACTGAGCCACCGCAGTCCCTTCCTGACACAGATGAAGCAAAGAAACTAAGTATGTGGCATGAAGAGTTCTGTTTAGTGGAAGGACAGTGAAGATGATATTCAAATGCCCATGTGATTCCAATTGAGAAGGGGGGAAATCTGCAACTTTTATCTATAAAATGTTTATGTGTCATTTTTTCATTGACATTTGTATAGTTGTCTTCATTTTAGGCCTCTATGTGAATTTTTAACCAGAAACCCATGTTACTTTATTTACCTTCTCCAGGTCCATCATTTTCATCCATGGAGCTGCAGACTTTGGTGGATGCTAATGAGGTGGAGGAGCCACTGTGTTGAGAGCTCTGGAGATAAAGATTAGGAGATGAAGAAGAAATCGTTAAAATATGGTTTTTCTAAAGCTATATAATATCAGACACTTAGATATGTCACTAAAAACAATGGCCACCTCCCATTTTTATTTTATTTTTTTGTAAAGAGCTAGGAAAGTTATGTTTTAGAAGCCAATTAGTTAGCCTTGCAATCACAAAAAGAGTGACATAGCAGAAGAAATAGCCACTCACTATGACAGTTACAATGACTAAATAAGTTAACACGTTCCTATTACTCAAAATAACTACAACATTTTATGATAGCTTTAAAAACTTTTAAATGCTATAAACCACTAGCCTGTAGTACAGTATATACTCTTCTTTTGTCCACCTCGTTGTCACTTCAACACAACATGGACTTGCTCTTGGAATCATAGAACTACAGTCCTGGAAGGAACCCAAAAGTCACTTAGTCCAGCTTGCTGTCGATGTAGGAAATCCACAACTGAAGCACCTAACAGATTATCACCCATAATAATAATTTCATGCCATCAAGTCATTTATGACTTGTGACAACTCTCTCCTTGGTTTTCCTGGTATAGAGTATTCAAATGTGGTTTATCATTCCCTTCTTCTGGGATAAACTGGGACTGCCCAACACCACATAGGTTGACTCTTCTACAAGGCATAGTGGAGAATCAAAATCCCAACCATTACTATCAAATTCACTGAGCTATCCAGCTGGCTATGCAAAAGATGTGAAGATATTCCTCCTCTTCTAAAACCCATCCTCCTAACCCAGGGGTTCCCAACTGAAGGCCTGTGGGCTGGATCTGGCCCATGGCACAATTTCATGTGGATCCCATCCCTCCTAGGTCATTCAAGAAACAAAATAGCCATCCCTTTGAAGCTGTTGGGACAAAATGGCCACCCACCATCATTCAGACAAAGCAACATGGCTGTCTGGCCCTCAAAGCTGAATGAGAGTGTGACCCGGCCCCCAGCTTGAAAAGGCTGAGAACCCCTGTTCTAACCACTTGTTCTCCTTACACATTTCAACACTGAGAAATAAACTTGCATTCTTATTGACAGACTAGACACAGTAGAATGGGTTTTTGTTCCAAAGAGTTCAGAGGAAAGGAGTGGAAAACATTTGACATGAGCAAATAGGGACAGGAAGCTATTTTTTTTAGGAGTGGAAGGTTTTTCATAACCATGTGCCAAAACTACTTATAGATAATTTCTAAAAGTGAGAGGCTTCATCTTCTCAGTTTCCTTCTGCAGACAACCAATGAGGAAGAGTAGTGGTAACTTGGCCAAGCCTTGAAACTATTTGGATAACACACTGGGTTTCAGTATAAGCAGCAGGAATGGGGCCAGGGGAGCAACAATCTAACTTACACAAAACAAATAATTATTTATCATAAAACCTATAATCTTGGCTAAATGATGTTTTAAATGAAGATTGCTTAACAAGACATCTAAATGATGCCCTTATGTACTTAGTGTAAATGTATATGTTTGCATGACCATTAGGTGTGATAGGATGTATGTCCACCTTTTGTTTTTCAGTAAAGGGCTTTTCATATATAAGCTTTGCAAAAAAATAAAATTAAAAAGCAGCCCTGAACTTTTGCTTATGGCCAAAACTGTAAGTTTAACAATGTAATACCCTGAAATAAACTCTGTAGTTTTAAACTTAGATTCAGTCTTCTAAAATTCTTTAATCTGTAGCATATCCTATGTGGCAACATAACAAGACAAACATTTGCAACTACAGTACTTCAATTTGCAGCCAAAATCTGTAGCTATGCCGTTTTTGTACTATCTTGTTTATCTTATTTTAAATTTACACTTTGCATTTGCATTAATGGCTTCTAAAACTAGATTATGAGTTCTAGTCTGCTTAGTTTAGAGTTAACATATTGTCAGCCAGATCGCAAAGCATTTGTACCAACCTACCTTCTTGTGTATGTCACTGTGTAACACTATCATAACAGCATGTTACATGACACCATGCTGGCATAGAGGTTTGTATAAATCCATCCTAAACTGAAGAGACCTTTGCCTACGTTTTTCTGGGACTGTTTGCCAGGTAAGGACGTGACAGTTCACCCTTTTCTGGCTGTCTCATACAACTGAATTTTGAACAGACAACAAAATAAATATTCACATGTTGCTCTGCTTAAGCAATCTATGTTCCCCTTTTTATAAGAGAAAGAAAATAGTAACTAGGTTGTGTGCTTTTTAATATTTGGATATATATAATAGTTTGCAGCCTTAGATAATTATTCATTCTAAAAGAAATCAAGATGTGTCTAGATGCAGAATACTTACCATAATAATTTGTCCTTTAAAAAGATATTCTACATTCACATTCATTTTTCTTATCTTTCGTCCCAGCAGTCTTCTGATTCATGTAGATATTTTCTTCTTTGGAAAGGTAACATTTCACTCATCACTGCTTTTTAAGACAGAACTCTGTCACTGATTAAAAACTTCCTTTTTTGATTTTGGTATGTGCATAACTCACACAAAACAAGAGAAGGTTGTGTGCAGCCCAAAATTGAAAAAGTCTTTAATCAGTGCAATCTGTCACTGACAATGATGTCATTTCTTATTGGGCAGATGGAAACTGCCCATCAAGATTTCAGCCAATGCACCATAAGATGAGTGCTAACAACTTCCAGAACCCAATGACCACTTCCTGTTGATAGCAGGTACAATTCTGGTCACCACTGTATGCTCTAGTGTCGAAGCACCACAAACTGCTGACACATAACTCATGGACTGCAGCTGGAAAGCACCCTACAAACTACCTGAGCTCTTTGAGGCGGTCTCGATGTTGGCGTTGGAGACCCCCAGACTGATGGTCTTGGGGGACTTCAATTTGCCATCATTGGGAGCGGGCTCGGAGGTGGCTCGGGAGTTCATGGCTTCCATGGCAGCCGTGGGCCTGACCCAGGTAATTCAGGGTCCTACCAGGAGCAGTGGCTACACCCCGGACCTAATTTTTTTATCAGAACTGTGGCAGAGTGATCTGAAATTACAGAAATTAGATATCACCCCTGTGCCATGGTCAGATCACTATCTGGTGACCCTAGACTTCCTGGGGGCGAGGCTTCACCACAGGGAGGCAGGGCCGGTTAAATGGGCCCGCCCCCAGCAACTAATGGATCCAGAAGGATTCCAGAGGGAACTGGGGCGCTGTCCTCTTGACGTGCAATGCGGTTCGTCTGAAGCTCTTGTCAACTCTTGGAACGAGAGAGCGACGGCAGCTTTGGACGTGATCGCTCCACTACGGCCTCTCCGTGCTCGTGGGTATCAATCTGCCCCTTGGTTTACAGAAGAACTAAGGGAGCTCAAATGGGCAAAGAGACGCCGAGAGCACCACTGGGTGAAGACCCGGAGTGAGTCTGATCGAACTCTGGTTAGAGCGGCTATTAAAGACTACCTAGTGGCGATGGGGGCAGTGAAACGACAATATTTCCCCGCCCTTATTGCCTCCGCAGATAACCGCCCAGCGACCTTGTTCTGGGTGACCAGGTCCCTCCTTGGTAGAGGGGGGTAGGGCCCTGGTTGGCAGGGGTCGGCTGAGGCTTTTGCTGACTATCTGGCTAGGAAAATCGCTCAGATCCGCTTGAAGTTTAATCCCGGCGTGGAACGTGCAGAGCTGGGGTTGACCAGAGCACAGTCTGGCCATGTTATCTGGGATCGGTTCGATCCAGTTGGCCCTGAGGAAGTGGACAGGCTTCTTGGATCTGTTCGTGCCACGACCTGTGTATTGGACCCATGCCCTGCCTGGCTAGTCAAAACATCTAAGGCTGTGTCAGGTGGTTGGGTCGAGGCGATTATAAATTCATCACTGAAGGAGGGGTCTTTTCCAGCACCTTTTAAACATGCCCTGGTGCGCCCCCTCCTGAAAAAGCCATCCCTTGACCCTACGGCACTTACCAACTATCGACCAGTATCCAACCTACCCTTTTTGGGCAAGGTTTTGAAAAAGGCAGTGGCGCAGCAGCTACAGGAAGTCCTGGATGAAGTGGATTATCTGGACCCTTTTCAGTCAGGATTCAGGCCCAGATATGATACAGAAACTGCTTTGGTCGCATTGGTGGATGATCTCTGGAGAGAGCAAGATGGAGGTTATCCGTCTGTCCTAGCTCCTCTCGATCTCTCAGCGGCCTTCGATACCGTCGATCATGGTATCCTTCTGGGAAGGCTCCAAAGACTGATGATCCAGGGCACTGTGTTGGCCTGGTTTTCCTCATTTCTAAGGGGCAGGACCCAGTCGGTGTGGCTGGAGAATGAGAAGTCCAGCCCTAGGCCCCTTCATTATGGGGTGCCTCAGGGCTCGGTACTTTCTCCTCTCCTATATAACATCTACATGAAGTCACTGGGTGAGATCATCCGTTCCCACAGGGTAAGGTATCATCAATATGTAGATGATACCCAGCTGTACATCTCGGCCCGTGGGGATCCAAGCGGTGCAGTGGAAGTCCTTTCCAGGTGCCTGGAGACTGTTAAGGTCTGGATGGGGGAAAACGGTCTACAGCTGAATCCCGGCAAGACTGAGTGGCTGTTGATAAGGGGCTCTGCGTTATCATGGGAGCTGCCAGCTTTGGTTCTGGATGGGGCAGTTTTACCCCAAACAGACCCGGTGCGTAATCTGGGGGTCCTCCTGGACTCATGACTACTGTTCGAGGAGCAGGTGGCAGCCGTGGCCAGGAGGGCTTTTGCACAACTTAGTGTAATACGCCAGTTACGCCCACTCCTAGACCGGGATGCCTTGCTCATGGTCACACATGCTTTGGTCACCTCCAGACTTGATTACTGTAATGCACTCTACATGGGGCTGCCCTTGGTGACCATTCGGAGGCTGCAGCTGGTCCAGAATGCGGCAGCCTGGGTAGTGATGGGGTGCGGGCGTTATACTCGTGCCACACCACTGCTTCGGGAGCTGCACTGGCTACCAGTAGGTCTGGCTACCAGTGCTGGTTATTACCTTTAAAGCCCTACATGGTAGTGGGCCAGGATACCTAAGAGACCGCGTCACCCCAAGAACATCGGCCCGTCCCACCAGGGCGGACCGGAGAGACTCTCTTATCATACCATCGGCCAGAGAGGCACGCCTCACTAGCACCAGGAGGAAGACCTTCTCTGTGTTCGCCCCGGCCCTTTGGAACCTCCTGCCAACTGAGCTGCGCCTACAGACAGAGCTCCTGCCCTTCCGGAAGGGCCTAAAAACCTGGCTGACAGGGCAAGTGTGGGGATCCAGGAGTGTGGGATCCCATGTAGGGTGGCTGATCTAAGGGACATCCACCCTTTCTGTTTTGTTTTAATGTTCTTCCTGTGAACTTTTAAAGTTTTAGATTAGTATAAGTATTATTATAGGCATAACTTCTGATTTTAATTTATGTGTAAACCGCCCAGAGTCGGGTTTACCTGATTGGGATGGGCTAATAAATATGAGTAAATAAATAAATAAATAAATACCTCCAAGCATAATTATAAGATCACTACAGCTGCTGATTTATGTATAGCATTACTATTTTAGGCAAGAAATCACTACATTCCATCATCTCTAATGCTTTTCCACCAAGACACTAAGGACAGATCTCAAAATTCTGGCCTGAATCCATTTATTAGTCCTAACTGGAGTAGATGCATTGAATCCATGGTAGTCAGATAAGTGTTGACTTATAATTCAGTCATTGATTCAATGAATTCTGTGAATTGCAAATGAAAATTGGAATGAGTTAATAAAAAAAACATCAAGGGGAACTGATCTGAGCAAGATCACTGTAGGATTCCTAGGCCTTGTAAACACTCTTATAACTCTGAAAACATTATATACCATTTGCCATTTTTACAAGAAGAAGGTTGGTGCCTGCTAATTATATTTGAACCAGAGGTGCATGGATTTATGTTTCTGGATTGCAATTCTAGAGCTACAGCTTGGGAAATTCTGGGAATGGTACTCTAAAAACACAAATCATTATACCTCTAATTTGAAAAAGTGCAGTGATGGAGAGGAAAGAGACTTACCTCACTGTATCAAAACTTAATGTACAAGGGATGGAAAAGCCTACAGCAAAATTGACCACACAGAGGAAAGATATGAGGAAACATAAAACAGTCTCTCAGTATAAAAGCATGAAGTATAAAGTCTACTAGGATTTATTTTGTTCCCACTACTCCTATCTATCATTTTATTATTGAATAACAGGCACTATAATCCATATATGCTAACAATACTTAACCTGTAACCCACCCAGAGTAGTTTTTGCAATAATAGAACAGAATAAATATCAATCAATCAAATAAATAAATAAACATGGTGTTAATACAGTGACATTCCACAGCAATAATTTGTAATATGGCTGCAGTGACTGACTGCTTCTATAGACGATTTCTTTAAAAACTGGATTTCACATATTTTGTTAGAAACATTAATATTTTAGAGGGTAAGACTGTCTCTTTCATTAAGAATATCATTTAAGGTTTGCATAATCTAGTTCCTTTTGATTGGATGAAAATATTGATACTTGGACATTATTTTGTATTTTACTTTTTAATTATGCCAAATTTCTGTTAATTTGTTTTGAAGCTGCAGATTTTTTCTTATGCATGAGATCCTATTAACAGTATTCAGAAAGAAGAAACACATGAGTCTCTAAAACAAATTAAGCTGCTGTAATTTTGGACAGAAGTAGGCAAATCTGCTATTTAACAAGCAAATAGCAAAGTTTTAAAATGAAGATAATATTCTTAAATCTGTTCTTACTAGATAGTAATACTATTTTAGATCCATTAAGATCAAAAGGAACCCTTAATTTTTTAATAGCTTCACTCTTTCCTGGTTGGTTGTTCCCAGAGAATCCAGTTTGGGGAGTTTATGTCCACTCCTTGGACCCTACAATGGGGTATTCCCCAGGGGTCTATTATCTTCCTATTATTATTTAATATCTATGTCAAGCTTTTGGGAGAGATCATCCGGGGATTTGGAGAGTGGTGTCACCAATACGTGGAAGACACCCAACTCTATCTTTCCTTTCCTTTTCATCCTCGGCAGTGGGCGCGGTCTGGTGCCTGGACGACTGCCTAGTGGCCATAATGGGATGGACCAGAGCTAACAAGCTGAAACTGAACCCCAACAAAATGGAGGTTCTGGTAATGGAGGGTCCGTCTCCCAGACTGGATAATCTGGCCCCTAGGTTGGGGGGGGGGGAAACAGCTCTCGCTCCTAGGGATCAGGTTCGCAACTTAGGTTCTGTATATTAGATCTCCATTTGTCCTTTGAGGTGCAAATCGCGGCGGTATGCAGAGTCACTTTCTTCCAACTGCAGTAGATTGCTCAGGTGCACCCCTACTTGGACAGACAGTCTCTCATAACACTAGTTATCACACTGGTAGTCTCTCGTATTGATTACTGTATTGCTCTTTACATGGGGCTCCCCCTGTGCCTGTTACAGAGGCTCCAACACGTCCAGAATGCAGCAGCCAGGCTGGTTATGGGAATGAGAAAATTTGATCCTATTTCCCCAGCCTTGGCAAGGCTGCCCTGGCTCCTAGTTTCTTTCCATATCAGGTACAAGGTGTTAGTTCTAACTTTTAAAGCCCTAAAGAGTTTTGGACCGTCCTACCTGGTGGAATGTCTTACTCTCAGGACAACAGCCTTTAAGTTATTTCATTTCTCAATATACCATTTTAAAATAAGGATTGGTCTCTCTTTCTTCTCAAATAACAAAAAACCCCCAAATGTTTTCATTATAACCTATTGACAAATTTGCAAAAGGTGGATCAGTGGGAAACAGATATTGGCAGTTTGGTAACATATATCAGAAGATAGTTTGTAAGTAAAACCTCATATAACACTAAAACCTGGTTCCACAAGTCTTGGTGTTATATGATTTTTAGTGTTATCTGATGCATGTTAAAATCCTATGGGATCCATAGAGATACATTGTAACCACACAGGCTTTAGTGGTTGTTATCTGAAGCATCCCATAGGATCTTAATGTTATCTGATGCAATTCTTCCCCCCAGATTCCTTAATGTTATGCGATTTTAGTGTTATTCGATACTAATGTTATATGAGGTATTACTGTATTTATATTTATCCCAGATTTCTGGGGTTATCTCTTGTTTCATACAACATGATCTACAGTTCATTTCTTAGCTGCATAGAATATGAAAATGTGACCAGATATTGTTGAGTAAGAGTAATAATAATAATCCATGATAATGCTCAAAGGTAATCCAGTAAAGGTTACCAGTTGGGGTGCACAGTAACATTTCATAATACTTTAGTTCAATTAAGTTATCATGATCATAATTATAAAAAGGAATGTTGGAGATGTAAGGAAAAGATCAAGACATATTTTCATTTATGGTGGGAGTCTAAAGTTGTGAATAAGATTTGGGTAAAAGTGTTTGAGGAAATAAATCAGAGTGTTTAAGGAAAGGACTTTAAAATTAGAAATGTATCCTCGGATTGCATTGTTAATGGAACCACTAGAGCAGATCGGAGAGGCTCTCTAGTTGTTCCATTGGCCAGAGAGGCGTGTCTCTCTAGCACAAGATGGAGGGTCTTTTCCGTGTCTGCCCCGGCCCTATGGAACCTCCTGCCAATGGAGTTACGTCTCCAGACAGAGTTGCTGCCCTTTAGGAAAAATTTAAAAACATGGCTGGCAGGACAGGTATGGGGTGCGGGAGGGACTATGACCCCATCCTGCTAGTTGATTTAAACCCCGCTTGCCCTCAATTAGTTTTTAGATTTTGATTTTAAAGTTTTAAATTGATGGGTTTTTTAGGAATGCTTTTAAGAGTGTTTTATTGTGTGTGTGTGTTTTTTTTATGAATTGTGAGGCGCCCTGGGTCACCTTGGTGAGGAGGGCGGTTGGTAAGCATGAATAATAAATAAATACCAGATAACAATGAGACTTGTGGAACCAAGTCATAACATTATCCGGGGTATTACTGTACTGTATTTAACTTTCTGGAAATAGGGGCTAATAAAAAATTGGAAACCTTGTTTAGAATTAGAGGATAAGATAACAATGTCCCATGGTGGCAGGAGCACATTTATTGATGTATTATTAATGTCCCCCCCATTAAGGTTAGTGTTATATATGTATCTGTGTATTTTTTATTCTATTGTCTTTTTTAGGGGGGAAAACATTATACTGCATTATACTGCATTATACTTATACTGCAATGGACACACTCTAATGCTGGACTTCTATCTATCAGTAAAACAATGGAAGTCAGCAGAATTGGAAGGAAAGTGAGGTTCCTTTCTCACAATAACTTAAAAACAGGCTCTGGGAAACCCTGGCAAACTCACTGTTTTTGAGCTGTTTTATTTTTATTTTATTTTATTTGTTCATATTTATTATCCCGCCCCAATCGGGTAAACCCGACTCTGAGCGGCTTACAGATTAAAATCATAGGTTAAGCCTATGATAATACTAATTCATCTTAATACTTAAAAACTATAAAAATTCATAAAAACATTAAAACAACACCAGAACTGTGGGGTGAGGTGAGGAGAAGGAAGTCTTATTATGCAAGTGTTACACTGGATTTTAACATCATTCATGATTATTAATAAGTAAGTTCTATTGTGTTCAACAGAACTTAACCTCCAGGTATGTGTTTAGTGGTGTTGCAGCCAATATTTCAAGAGTCTTTTAACAAGATCTTTCTGTCTCACTATGGTGCATTTTATCACTCAAAAGGCTTAGTTGAAAGGGTAACAGAAAGAAAGAAAAACACACCAGAATCCATTTGAAGAATTCTTCCTTGGATAAAAATGAATCATAAAACTGTAGAGTTGGAAGCAATATCAAGAGCACAACCACTTGACAATGCAGAAATCAAGCTAGCATATCCAATTTTAAGTTCATACCCTCAAATCTTCTGGCATTTACTTTTTTTGCAATTACCAGAATTTATTCAAACAATGACATTGGAGAAGATGCCAAATACATTCCCAGATGCCAAAATCCTTCCTTTTCAGTTTGAATGTCAGGAGTTTTGTGGTTGGATTAAATTGTTTACAGTATTGTGACTGGAAAAAAGTCACTAGTATTCCATGAGATTTTCTGATCCACTTTTCCAATCCAAACACCATTAATAAGACTTTAGCTTACAACTATAGGCAATACAACTAGAACAATAAAATAGCTGTGATCCTCCAAATCAGGAGTTCTCAACCTTTTAAAGCTGGGGACCGGGTCACGCTCCCTCAGACAGCTTCGGGGGACAGATGGCCATTTTGCTCTTCCTCGACCACATGGCATTTCATGGTGTGGTGAAGGCAGTGTGGTGGGCCCACATGAAATGGTGCCATGGGCCACATCCGGCCCACAGACCACAGGTTGAGAATACCGGCTCTAAATCAGTGTTTCCCAAACTATGTTCCACGGAACACTGGTGGACTTCAATTCCCAGAAGCCTAAGTCAGTACACTGGCTGATCAGTGCTTTGGGGAATTGACCTAGGCTTCTGGGAATTGAAGTCCAAAAGCCAAAGTTTGGGAAACACTGTTCTAAATAATGGATAGGTGAAGTGTGGTCTCATTTGCTTCCCTTGATGCAAAAAGTGCAGTCCAGGGGCCAAGTGCAGTCACCAGACATGGGTACAGAAGTCCAATATCCTCCAAGACAACTAAAAACCACAATACCAAAAAAAACCATAATTAAAGTTTCAGACATGATTTTTTAATTGCACTTTTTCACAGCTGGGCTAGGTTGGCACCACTAAAGCTGGTGCTGGATTAGAAAATTGGCACACACACTCCAAACTTGTCTGCCCACATTCTACATCAGGGATTCTCAACTTACAGCCTGTGGGTGGACCCTGGCCAACGGTACCATTCCATGTGGCCCACTGCCGCCGCACCCAGAAGTGGAAGCGGATGGTTTCACATCACCCATAAAATGCACCCATGCATGCGTAAACATGCCTGCGGCTATAGTAAACATGGAAGTGGGCACGTTTATGACAGCCATAAATGTGCCTGCTTCTGCTTCTGAGGGGCGTGATCTGGCCTGCTCAACTGTCAGGGGGCATGGTCAGGTCCACAGTGTAAAAAGCTTGGGAACCCTTGTTCTAGATGTTGCAGTACGACTACAACTTTTGGATTAAATTTCTGGATTAAAAGTTATGGGAAATATCCTTGTGCCATTTTTCTGGTTCATTTTATGATGATTCATACCTGATTATTCTTATAGCCGAATAAAGTATGTTATTTGAGCAAATCCACAGCTGTAGTTCTGCATTGCCATATTACAAAGGTGGTGAGAGTAAGGGAGATTAGCAGAAAAGTAGTTTGCCAAAGGGGACTGGCAGATAATCACAGCAGGGAATTTTCTTTACTGGCTGGAAACAGACAGAATGCTACATATTTTCTTACTCTAAGCAACAGGATTTCAGCCTATGAAAGCAGATCTTTATAAATTCCTGCTAACCTCTACATGCTTTAGGGAAAACTGATCTTTACTTCCTGGAGTTCATGCTATACTTGGATAAGTTTAGTGAAGTCTTTTTTTACTTTTTATTCTCCAGACAGCAAATCAAAAAGTCATATTGCAGACTACTTTATAATTTTCAAAAAAAAAATATTTCTCTTTATTTGCAGAGTTTTTGGAATTGGTTAAAGTGTAAGAGTATGCTAAATATTTTAAAGGCTTCCACTAATGACTATTTCACATTTAATTTGTGTCTCCAGCTCCACCAAAGACTGGAAAACAGTCTTGAGCAAAGCAGTGGGAGTTGTTTGCTCTGTAGTTCAATTCATCTGTAGATCACATTAAGATGACTACAAAGAGAGAATTCCATAGCAAAAAACTTCCACGGAACCTGAAGCGATCAATATAAATGACCTGTCTTAATTTTAATTCAGTCTGCACCATATGAAATGTCATCACCCCTAAACAAGTTTTAAGAGGGAGGTCTTGCTTTGGTATCTGGCCACCTGGCTGGTTTTATGGCACACCTACATTAAAAGAAAGTGGCTGCTTAAAAGCAAGGTCTGGTCTTTAGTGTAAGTACTTCACATCCAGATCAGGTTTATATTAACAGATGGTCAACATACTACCATTTTCTCTATGATGGGAAAGAGAAAATCAGTGCTATAGGGTTTCACCACATCTTACTGAAAGATTTGTTCTGCACTTCATTTATAAACATTTTAAACTGAGAAACCCATTGTTGTTCCTCAAACGGAAAGCACTGAAAATGCATACAAATGTTCAAAGCCTATGTGTTATTTCATTCTTCATGTTTCCCCTCTGTGTCTGCTTGGATTTTGCAGCAATCCATTTACAGTGGTCCATTGGCACCAAGGAATGAAGCAAGAAGTCATACACCAGAATGTCTAGGAGTCAAGTCAATTTCTGATGTCTCCATAATTTTTATTATTAAGCCAGTTTAAACTGAATGTCAGATTACTTGTGCCAAACTTAAGGCATTACCATTTGTGCTAGGGAGGCTTGCAAAGTTCTGTTGCAATCTATGCCTCCCTAGTGTAAAGGAGGAGCACAAGCCAGTCAATCCTAAAGAAAATCAACTTTGGCTGCTCCTTGGAAGGACAGATACTGAAGCTCAAATCTTTTGACCTGACCACTAAATGAGAAAAGAGAACTCACTAGTGAAGGCTCTGATGTTAGGAAAGATCGAAGGCAAAAGAAGAAAGGGGCATCAGATGATGAGATGGTTAGACAGCATCATTGACACAATGTGCATGGATCTGAGCAGACTATGGAGGATGGTGGATGACAAGAGGAGCCTGGTGTGCTGTGATCAATGGGGCTATGACTCAACTATGCTACTGAACAACAACAGTGTAAAGAAGCATTAAAGCAAAAAATGTAAGTGTAAAGCTATTATTTTAGATACAGCTACTGAAAAACTGAATAATTCAGCTGAGTATTTGGGAGGTGAAGTGTCTGGATAGCTCAGTAGTTTAGGTATTTGGCTGTAGAGTTAGATGTTGGGAGTTCAATTCCCCATTGGACTTCCAGGGTGAAGAACCAGTCATGGCAAGCTGCACAGATCCAGGATGCCCCCAGAACAAGCAGGGGCTGATTCATGGACTGAACGGGGTACCAAAAACATTTTCACAAGTTTCCCTTGATCCACTCACAAACTTCTTATGCTTACAAAGTAATGCTACACATAAAATAATTTCATGTTGTCAAGTCAATTCTGAGTTATGGTGACCCTTTCCTGAGTTATTTCAGTGGAAAATACACAGAAATAAATTCACCATTCACTTCCTCTGGAGGCATCCTAGAACTGTGCATCTTGCTCAAGGCCACATAGGTTGGCTCTTCTCCCAGGAAGAACAATAAGGAATCAAACTTTATATCTAAAACGTTATGCTAACTATTAAAATAATACTTGCTTCAAGATAAATATAGATTACAATCTGGAGTACATCAAGCCACATCCTATAATCAGTACAGGAATATTTCCCATATAGTTTTTTCTTTTTTATGTGCCCAAATGGTCAGCAAGATAAAACTACCAGTTCAAGGAACAGCTGAAGTGTAAAAGATACATATTTGAGAATATAATGAAAACTGTAACAACAGGATCTATATTCAAAAGTACAGAATCAAAACCTTAATCCAACTAAATATATATCCAATCTTTTCATGTAGAAAGGAAATGTTTTGTTTATGTTTCATCTGTACTCTACCTTTCTCTCAATGAAGAGACCCAAGATGGCTCACAATGATTAAATATCTTTCATTTTATCCCAAAATTATGAAGTTAATTGCCCTCAAAGCAATACTCAAAAACTCTACAAAGTTGCTTTCATTCCCCACATCCCTCAAACACAGATGGCTGTTGATAAGAGTCACATCCTTACTGATTAGTCATATATGGGCTGAAATATGACTGAGCGAAGCAGCATTGGTGGGAAAGCAAGCTAAAACCCTTTTCGCTGTGTCCTTTCCCCCTTATCAACTCCTGTAGCTGTTAGCAATATTGCAAAAAAGTGGGGGAAACCACAGGTAATCATCAGTCCTGCAGTTTTTGTTTTTGGTTGTTACTCATTTCTGGTATCAATTTTAGTAGGTCGTTTGATACCAGCAGAAAAAGGAAAGGAGGGGGTTTTCTTTGTGTGTTTTTTTAAATCTGTATTTAGAAATCCTGATGTTTTCAGCCTCAAACTCCACCATCTATTCATCACAGCTGTTCACAGCTGGGACTACGAAGGTGTAGCTTTACACACCTGGAAAGCACTAGGTGGGGGAAGACTGACCTACAGGTTTTCTAATGTCATATCTCTTTTTCCTCTTAGGCATTTAAACTGCATGCATATGACTAATGAGCTAAAATTAGTTCTTCTCTATATATGGGAACCAGCAGCTATTTGGTGAAGTTCTGTGAACATTCTAAATGCTCAGGATAAAACAGTGTTTCTCATCCTTTGGTTTTTGGACTTCAATTCCCAGAAGCCTAAGTCAATTCCCCAAAGCACTGATCATCCAATGGCCTGACTTAGGCTTCTGGGAATTGGAGTCCCCCATGGGGTGTTAGGAACCACTGGGATAAAAGAACAAACAATAGAACACCAATATCAGTGCAGTAATTGTGAAGGCAGAGACTCAGGATAACAGAAATTTGTTTGTAAGACATAAGGGCAAGAAGGCAGTGGAATCTATTTTTTCCAAGAGAGAAAGGCAGTGATGTGTTTGGAGGCCAGGGAGCAAGGAGCTGGAGTATTGTGTGCATTAGAAGTACCTGGTGTGAATTAAAACCAGCTAAATATTTGGCTGTCTATGAAAAACACAGGGTCATCATGTGAAGTGATTGTAGTCAAGTGTTTTGGAAATTACCAAACTTACTTTATGCAAACAAATGTAATTCTTAGTTATACATAACTAGAATAATGTTCATGGTTAAGTTTGTCCTTGAAAATTTACATGTTATAAATTTACATGTCACTTAAAGAGCATAATGTGTTCCACGGGATTGCTCTTTAAGCAAGTTTGCTGTTTGTGACATCGGGGGGGAGGGGGGATTGTGCAACCTGATTTATTTGTTAAGCGAGTTTTTGGTTGGTTTTATTTGTTAAGCGAGGCAACCAGAGAAAATTCTGCTCTTTAAGTGAGTTACTCTCTAAGCGAGGCACTCTTTATGCGAGGTTTTACTGTATACTGAATTAGTGCCTATTTTTACCTTTCCAATGTCATTTCCAGAGTTGAGTCTGTCAGATTTTCAAAATATGCAACTTAAGCATAATGATTCTAAAGACAAGCTAGTAAAAGCCTAGAACAAAATTTAAGAATATACCAAAAAAATGCATTCTTTGCCCCAGGTTTATTCCTTCTTCTACCATCAAAAATATGATGTTATGGCTTGGTAAATTTAATATCCAGACAGCCCATTAGAAATTCCATCTTCAACTGCATTTACTTTGTCAGTGCCCAGAATTGAATTCTAAAATGTTACTGAATGCATTTATATTGAGACCACACCATTAGGATCTATGAATCATATAGCTCAGTTTTTTTGAGCAAGATAACACCCCCTCTTTTTTTTTTAGAAGAAGTTCACCAAATTTTACAGATTTACCCATTTATTTATTTTGCATCACTTACAATTTAAAATCCAGCAAAAGCAATAAAGTTTGCAAGGTCAAATACAAAACACATATAATGCGTTGCACTGATGGTACAAACAGAAGACACTTTACTTCAGTTGTTAGAAAAACAAAACTGCTTTCAGCTGCAGATATTTTAAAATGGTTTACAGGTTTTGCTGATTAATAATGTGTTGAAACAAAGAGACAAATAATTGAAATGAGAAAAAATATTTCCAAGAAAATGGTAAAAATTGTAAACTTATTTCATTAACAAGCATTCACAGTACCATTGTTTTCTTTCATTGGACAATATAAACCAGAAGAAGCTTATACAATGGAGATAACAATTTCTACTCTGTAATATCATGCCAAACAAAATGTGCATATAGTGTATTCAGTACATTCTTGTCTATACTTTGTTGGTGCAATTTAAACAAATGAAAACAAAAATGTCAAAATATATCAATCAGGAGGTATTGTGTGCAGTGGGTTTATGTATGTAGGTGAAAAAGCAGTCTTAAACTATATAATCCTGGATCTCCAAGGGACCATTCTCTTACTATTTCCCAATCAATATTATGTACCTATGTATGCCACCACAATGACAATAATATATGTGATGCACGTGTACATGCAGTGAACTGGCAGGAATTTCCATTGCAACTGGTAACAAAAATTATAGCTTAAAAAATAGATATAGTGTCTGCTTATCATGTGTATTCTATGGTTTGGACTTATCCTTCTCCATGCAGTCAAGATGCGTCCTTGTAGGACTGCACAGAAGTCTGGCATGTTTAGTGCATCAGCCATGCCAAAGAACATACCCATCCTTCCCCACCCCCTCGTATGATGATTAATCTATAAATGTTGGCAATCTCTGACAATTACAGGCTTATATTGGCTGTGTTCAAAGATCATAATAAAATGTGGGTTATCATGCTGGAAATTAGCAAAGCATTTCCCTGGATTTATGGTTTCCTTTTTCTCCTCTAGCAAAATCATGAATAGACCAGAAGTTTTCTGATCTTAACAAATTAGGCTTTCAAAACGCATGTGACCTACTTTGATACAAGAATCTCTTCTCCTTAAGAAAATAAAAGCAACAAGAGATTGGGGAGCACTAAGAGAACTGAGAGCAAACTTTGGAAATAAGAAAAAATGTTCAGTGTGTGTAAAAACAGTAGTTTAATTGTAATAATCATATTTTGACTAGAGGGGAGTAGGAATAAATAGATGTCCAGATGCTGTTGGACTGCCTCTCAAATCAGTTGTAGCCAGCAAGAGACAGAGGTAATGTATGATAGAAGTTGCAGCCCAATTTTACAGGGAGAGAAGCACATTTCCTAACTCTGGCTAACCATTAAAATGCTCATAATTTATGAACTGATCAAAATAGGTTAAACTGTCTGTAATGTAAAGAGTTTGCAGTGCCTTATTATTATGTCATTGTCAGGCACATTATAATCACTGACTGAAAATTCTATAGACCCTTTCCAAATTAAAATATGCTTCTGTATTTTTGAATTTCTGTCCCCAGAAAAGATTATCTGCCCATAAGATTATTTTACATTTCTGTAAAAGCCAATAAATAAGGACTTTTCATTTTAGAAGTAAATAGTTTCTTTGATGATAGAAAGTATAATATTAATTTCCTGGAAAGCATATATTTATTGTGTCCAAAGGATTTATTCTGTTGTCTTTCTCATCCATATACTTTACTGGAATATAACTTGTAATTCCATAAATAACAGTTTTCTGGTTGGGCATTTTTGCTAGAAAACACAAATGAAAAATGGTAAATATCTATAAATGGAAAGTTAAATGAAGCTACAGCCTTGAGGTATATTTATAATTCTTCTTATCCAGCTGAATGATATGTAAAGTGATATTGACAAATTAATAATTCAGGAACATGATAAATTTCTGTATGAAATAACATAGGTAAATGCATTGTTTAAAATGTTAGATCTAAATATTGTGATTTACCCATTAAACAAATCCCAAATTGAAATGAAGCAAGTAATTTGTAAGACTATAACAATTTGCAATAAAAGCATTAATTACTGAAATAAGACAGCAGAATAAAAAGAGCAAATATATAGCTTGTCTATGATAAAGTGTCTGATTTACTTAAGAAGCAGGGAAATGGAAATTCCTCATTTATAAACTCTGTCAAATACCCTATTCACCTCAGTAGAGCTTGCAGAGGGAAATATTCCAAGTTGATTGTTCTTTCATGTAGACCTTAGTAATGATTAGTGTATTGAATGTAACCTTCACAGTTACCTGAGTGTATTGTGAAAAATCATGATGAGAAAGAAAATGACAGCAACTAAGAAATAGTTTATTACAGTTAAGTATTTAAATACCATTCTTCTGCTTTTAGTAAGGTAACTGGTGGAAAAGCTGACTAATTTTATTGCACCTTAGCCTAAAATATACTCTCATATACTGTACTTGTTAAAATAAAACACATATATATGGAAAATTCCTAGTGAAAAACCCAGACTGCAATATTGTTTGTGCAGTTTGCATAATCTTAATTTTGGTTCTTCTGCCTCCCCAAATCTCAGTTCACATTGGTTATTTTTAATACAGTAAGAAAGAACTAGAGAACTACCGAAACTCAACCAAGGGAGAAGCAGAATATTAAATTGTGTTTGACTGCACACTCTTTTCTAAAAAGCTTTATGACATATCATTTGTTTCTCCAAAACATTTGCAAGTAACATTTTCCTGATAGATATACTTTTTAGTAGCAACAGCAAAGTTATAGACTTGTATCCAATGCTAGTGTGAACAGAAAGGATTCTCCTAGAAGCTAGCTGATACCTCCACTGATCTGCGACACAATCAGTGAACAATGCAGACCATGTTCCCTAAGTTTCGGGAGAGGGTTTTCAGAAGGTGCAAAAACTGCATTAGGGAGACTAGTAATTTGTGTGTCTGTGTCTGTGTGCAGAAACCATTTTTCTGCATTCAATAGCCTTGGATACAACCTTGCTTGAGTGTTTAGAAAAATAATAGCACCTTTTTTGCATTTTTGTTAACCTATCCAATTTTCATCTAAAAAAGTATCGTAACATGGTAGCTCTTAAAGTCTTCCTTAATCCGCCTTCCCAAGTTTGGTATCCAATAGATTTATTGGATTACAACTCCCACCATCCCCAGCACACTGGGAATGGTAGAGGATACAGCCCAACACATTTGGAGGGTGCCACATTGGGGAAGGCTATACTAACCTGAATAAAGATCAAATGGCACTACATACATATCACCAATACAAGTTAATGTAAATGAACAAACATCAGTGTTTAAATTCTTAAAAATGAACAAATACTTTTGTGCGGTTTACTAATGTCAATTAGCAACTAACTATATTTTAAAGAAATGTTACACTTTCACCCCATCACAAACCATTAAGCATCGTTCCATTCTGTTTTTACACAGATTCTCCTACTGAATCCAAATCATCCGAAGAGAGTGGCCGATACAGGTCCTGTAAGATGAAGCGCAGTATAGATTTGTTTATTGTGCTAGATTGCTACACTGCAATTTAACTCTAATATTTGTGAAATTTTCTTGAAAACACTATAGTATTTTGAGAAGTGGATAATGCCATAATGAATGCCTTTACATTTCTAATGTTTGTTCCTTCTCATTTTATATGCTTTGGTAAAGCGACAGCACAGGGGGAAATGTACTTATGTGCTCTTAAGGATGGTAGCCAGGCAACCATTTCGTATCAGCAAGGAGAAACAGAGCATGTGCATGACCAAATTTGTGTGCCTGTAAAGACTGTGCATCTCCACTCATCTGCAACTCCTACTGCTAGCTTCCTCTGACTGATCAAATAATCGACAAATGTGAGAGGTGTAGGAGTATAATAGATGGCCTCATTCAGTCTATACAGCACAACACATGTCTCAGCGATACATGGTTCAGAAAAATAAAGAAAGGAAGTTTAGTAAAAAAAAAAAGTGATAGAATTCAAGGTGAATTAAATGAAGCCATTTGTTTAAAGAAGATGGAGATAAGAAAGTGTTAATGTGACCTGCCATGCTTCCCTTACAACAGAGTAATTCATCTGCCTCCTCTGGTATTGCTTATATCTACACAATGTACCTCCTAGAATGGACACAAAAGAAGAGTCAGATTCTAGCCTTTCCCAGTCTCTCCACATGTTTTGGTCTAGAGGCCCAATCATCCTTGGCCACCAGTCATGCTGGCTGGGACTGGGAGGATTTGTAGTCCAAAACATTTGGACAGACCTTAGTTGCAGAAAGTTCATGAGATAATAGAGAGTACTCAACACAAGGACTATGACACTACATTGCAACTTATAAATAATGCCACGGAATCAGACCAAGGGACCATTTCTTCCAACTAACCAACAGCCAGTGGCTTCCAGTAAGTCTATAAGCAAGATATTTATAGGACTATTACCATCCAGAGTAAACACAACAATGAAGATTGTAGTCTAAGGATACAACCATGCTGGATCAACCCGAAAGATTATCTACCCTAACATTCTGTTCAAACAGAGGTCAACCAGTTGCATATGAGAAGTCTACTAACAGGAGACTGAGTGCAACAGTTTATGTAGTTATGTGTGTCAAGTTAGAACCAACTTATAGCAATCCTAATAGGGCTTTTGCGGGACCGCGGTAGCTCAAATGGTTAAGACACTGAACTTGATGACTGGAAGGTCAGCAGTTTGAGACCCGAGTACTGCACAATGGAGTGAGTTCCTATCATTTGTCCCAGCTCCTGCCAACCTAGTAGTTCAAAAGCA
The DNA here is from genome assembly GCA_030440675.1 of Furcifer pardalis. NCBI lineage: Eukaryota > Metazoa > Chordata > Lepidosauria > Squamata > Chamaeleonidae > Furcifer > Furcifer pardalis. The sequence goes on along the minus strand of CP126895.1, from coordinate 91,247,490 downwards.
AGAAATTGCAAGTAGATAAATAGGTACCACTTCGGTGCAAAGGTAAACAGCATTGGGTGCACTCCAGTGTCCAAGCATGCCTGCTACATGTCGACGGAAACATCTGCAAACGCAGACAACGCTGGCTCTTTAGCTGTAAACAGAGATGAGCACTGAATCCTAGAGTCAGATACAACTGGCTTTTGAGCAAGGGTGACTTTTACCTTTAATAGGGCTTTCAAGGTACATGACATATTTAGTAAAAGTAAAAGTAAAGATTATTATTATTATTATTATTATTATTATTATTATTATTATTATTATTATTATTATTATTATTATTATTATTATTATTATTATTATTATTATTATATTTGAATTTCTATACCGCCCTACTTGGCAGAGCCAACTCAGGGCGGTTTACACACATGTATAGTTACAGTCACAACATATCAATAAATCAATAGTCAATATCAAATGAAAATAGTCAATAAATAGTCAATATCAGTATCATAGAACATCAGCACATAGACATCATTACAGTAAGAGTAATTCAATAAACAGTAACAAAAAACATTCAATAAACATCAATATCAAGCAGTAGTTAAAAAATTTCCATATCGCAGTCAAATTCACACAAAGAAATAAACTAAGCAAAGCACCACGACAAGTAACGAATATCACTTTGCTTACACAGAAAAAACCAGTGACGTCCTCCGATCACCCTTGCTCAAAAGCCAGTGCTGTTTCTGCAGATGTTTCCGTGGTCATGTGGCAGGCATGACTAGACTCGGAATGCTGTTTACCTTTCCACTGAAGTGGTCCCTATTTATCAACTTGCAATTTCTTGCTTTCGGCCTGCTAGGTTGGCAGAAGGTGACATATTTAAGGAGTGGCCTTATCAGTTCTGCTGACTGAATAGTTCACTTGTTTAGCTATTTGACTATGGAGGTTGGTTGTGCTTCAAAAGAGATGAGTCAGTCTAGATAATAATGGGTAAATGCACAGTCCCTAGAAAACCCTAGAAAGGCTAGCATAAGGTAGAATCAACTTGGCATGCAATTATTATTAACAAGTTCCATGCCCCCAGTAAATTTCCATGGCTAAGCAGGAATTCAAACCATGATCTCCAGATTCCTAGCCTGTCACTCTGTCCACTACACCACACTGGGTATCACAGTACTTCCTGCTTTATAATGACCAACAACTGATACAAACTGATACACCCACAGCATATTGTTTCTGTATGGAGGGAGTGCCCTGACTAGAAGCAACTGATGGCATTAGTCTCCATTAATTAACTCACTTTTTAAAGTTGTCCATAGGGGCAGCAAAGATGCTCAGCCTAACTCTGACCTTTCATTGATAAAGATATACTATTTACAAAAACAAACATTTATTTTGATATTGTATCTTATGTGACAAAATGGGTCACAAGTTATTCAACATGGGGTTTCTTTAGTTTTTAAACTGTATTAGAATGTAGCTTTGCTTCTTTGCAAAGGCATCATAATTCTATCTGCTGTGCTTATCAAGCAGGTGGGCTTAGAATAAGATTCTCAAAGCTTCAGGCCTATGTTTTGTCTTCTTCCCCAGGTCTGGAATGTCCGTTTATGTCAACATTCAGAACCTGGGAACACCAGACAATTGTTATGGGAACCAGGGTATGTTTATACAATCCCTGGGATTTAATTGGTTGTATGCTAATTAGGAGGGCCAAACTCATGTCTTTCCTATAGACACATGAGTTTGGAAGTTAGTTCGAGTTCAGGGTGTCTGGGGGCTACACCAGAGTCCCTAGTCCTACCCAACATGATTACAGTCAAACCTCGCATAACGAGTGTTTCGCTTAGTGAAAAACTCGCATAACGAGCACGTTTTTTGCTAAGCGGTCTGACTCGCATAACAAATTTTTCGCTATGCAAGTCGGACTTTTCCCTATGGAAAAACTTGCATAATGAGTGTTTCTATTTTTTGTTATGCGAGTTTTCCCCTTGAAACGCTCATCACACACACACACACACACACACACACACACACACACACACACACACACACACACACACACACACAGTAATGCCTCGGATAACGTTTACCTCAGATAACGCTAAAATCGCATAACGTTAAGTAATCTGGGGAGGAGAATTGGATCAAATAACGTTAAGGTCCTATGGGATGGATTGGATAACAACCGCTAAAGCCTGTGCAGTTACAATGTATCTCTATGGAGCTTTAACGTTATCCGATCCATCCCATAGGATTTTAACATGGATCGGATAACACTAAAAATCGGATAACACCAAGACTTGTGGAACCAAGTTTTAGCGTTATCCGAGGTATTACTCTCTCTCTCTCTCTCTCTCTCTGTGTGTGTGTGTGTGTGTGTGTGTGTGTGTGTGTGTGTGTGTGTGTGTGTGTGTGTGTGTGTGTGTGTGTGTGTGTGTGTGTGTGTGTGTGAGAGAGAGAGAGAGAGAGAGAGAGAGAGAGAGAGAGAGAGAGAGAGAGAGAGAGGGGTCAGCTGTACTGAAAAACAAACAACCACACCCCTCCCTTCTCCCTCCCCACACTTCTGAGCCTGCTTGGCAAAATGTATTTAACCCTAGTTGTGTCATTTTTTAAATCTGATAATTTCCCAGAAATTTCATAATGTCCTATTATTTTATTCTTCCCTTTTAAGGGAAAAAATTGATAATGTCCTATTATTTTATTCTTTCCTTTTAAGGAAAAAAAATAAGGAGGGCAGGAAAGAAAAGCAATAAGCAAAACAAAACAAAATCCTTCCGCTTGTCCCTTCCCACCTCCTCCTCCATGGGGTGGAGAGAGGAAGCTTTAAAATGACAAATAAATTATTTACTGAACAGCCGATTCAGCTTTAAAAAACCCTTGATCCTTCAGCATAGGTTCAAGGAGTTGTTGCTGTCTATTCTTCACAGTGAAGCAGGCAAATTATCTGCTTTGGTTCAATCTCAGCAACCACTCATTTCAGAACCAAACAAAATCATAGTGAACCTACCTGTGTCAGAAAAAAAAACATAGCCCCTGAGAGTAGCCAAAAAGGGAAAGGACAACTAGATAATTCTTGTGGGGCAAGAGTTAAACTGCAGCCAATTTTCTGTTCATTATCTGAATTCCATCTTGATGGACTCAAGGTTGACTCAGCCTTCCATTCTAAAATGAGTGTCCAGCTAGTTCAGGCAAAATACTAATTGCCTTGTGAACTTCCCCAGAGAGTGCTCTAAGCACTATGGGGTAGTATATAAGTGTAATTGCTATTGGCCAAAATGCCATGTGGTCACTGTGAAAAGGAGTGAGTGGGACCATCCTCAAAATGGATTGAAGCATGAGACAAATGCTAATCTGATTGTACCCTTAGAAAAAACTAGGCTAGTCCTGACTGCACTCTGGAATCTTGGTCCTTTCTTCTCCAACTTCTGAAAACCTAATTTCCTTTTATTTTGGTGGGAACTTCAAATGCTAGAGAGTGTACTAGCTGAAATCATTCCCTGGAGATATCTGGAGTCATCCTTAGGCCTTTTCCTGCTGGAGAAATAGAAGACAATTTCTTCTGTACCAGCAGTGAATGAAAGAGGTGTGCCTATGGCAGATGAAAGGCTCACCTGGAAGAACACAAGGCTGGAAGAGGGTGGGGGCATCCAAGGTAAATGTGAGACACAGCACCCTCCTGAAGCTGATTCAAGCTACCAGTTCTCCATATTGTCTGAAAAAGCATCTTTTAGGGATGCTTTTTATACCATTGAGAAGAGATGACTGGAGTTGTACATCAACAATGTCTGGAGAGCTACATGTTTTCCTTCCCTGCTTTAGAAAAACAGCAAATTTCCAGCTCACTGCCCTTAGGACTAAACCATACACAAGAGAAAGAAAGCAGTTTTAAAAAAAAAAGTAAAAAGAGTATCAATATGTCGAAAGCTCATTTACATTTATTCAGGTGTATGCAGTTTCAATAAGAAATAGGAACTAAAAAGTTATGCTGAAGACTGCTTGCAAAGTATGTTATTTTTAAGAGAGTTAGAAAGCTAAAGAGAAAGGGAATGCCCAAGATATGTTTTTAATATTAAGTTTTAGATTTATTTCTGCATGGTCAATTACAACAGAAGCATTACCATCTTTGTATTCAATCTACTAGTTCATTAATCCTCATATCTTGAAGCCAAAAGAGCCAATTCACAGTTGGAAAAAAGGATTTCAAAAATAAAAATAATCCCACTGCTACCTCAAAAAAGCCACATGCACTGCACACATGAACTGGACAAAAACTCAACCATGACAATTTTTGCTATCATAATGGCATTTTTATGACCCACCCATCCCGCCCTTCTGTGATTGAAAGATACTTGTCTACACAAAGACTGCCCACCATGCATGAACTGTCACAAGAAACTATTTGTTTATTTCTGCTTCTGATGTTCATAATTCTTCAGTCAGTTCTATTAATTTTACATTCTATTTTCTTTGAAGCAACAACGTAACAATACAGAAAAAATATTGAAGAAGCAGTCCCAAAATGAATGCTACAGTTAAATTGCATCATTCCATGTAAAATTATGAAAACATTCAGATGGCACATCTGGAAAAGTTAGAGTATAGAAAGAGACATTAAAGTCCATTCCCTGACCAAACAGCCACCACTCAGGTCTGTAAGATTACAATCTCATTTGGATCAACATACAACTACAACAAGAATCTTTCTTCTCATCAGTTTCTCATTTCCTTCTCTTCTTCTGATGTAGCCACAAGTAGGAGATAAGAAGTTTTGCTTCAGTTTTGCTTCAGTTTTAACTGTTTCTATGATTAGCATTATCTTTAGACTGGGACAAATTCTGGCTAGCATCAACTATTACTTAGGGAAACAATTCAACTCCAAACATTGTTTCTTAAATTAGCCTCTCTCCCTAAAATTTTCATAATCTAGGGCCCTTTACATGTTTCAAACTTCAGCTTCCATTAGCCCCATGAAACACAGGGAATAATCAATAGGGGCAGGGCTTGTAAACCCAACCAGCTGGAGAGCATCAAGATGGAGAAAGCCAATCTAAACCATAGTTAAGATAAATAAGAGTTTGTGCAAGTTCAGATGTTAGGATAAATATGCCTTAACTGAAAATAGAAGCAAAAGATTGAGCCTGCAGTGGGAGAATAGACAATACTGTGTAGAAGCCTGAGACTAATGCCTATAATGTTAAAATTATGCTAATATTTCTGTGTCGCAAACTCTAATTGGCTAATGTTAGTCTGCTTGTTTTTTTTACTGTCTTTCCTTTTTACTGTGGTCTTATGCAACCCTTTTTGGGGTAAGAGCAGAAAAGATAGCCCAGATAAAGCTGTTAGCATGGCTTGGCTTTCCACCAAAGCTTCTACTCTTTCAGGTAATTAACCAATTAGATTCCCCCCCCCCCCCGCGCTAACAGCTATACTTTTCTCACTTAGCTATTTCAACAAGATATCCTCCTTTTACAAACCACTCTCTCTTGTGCTATATTTCTGTTCCATGTCTGATTATCTTTGCATTTTCTGACACTGGCGGCATTCAGACAGAGCCACAAACCTTGTTTTGCTGCAATCAGTATGACCTACTTTTCAAATTGAGAGGAGAAGATGAGAAGTTTCCAGTTGTGGTTTGCAAGAAATCAGGTTATATGTTGTCAGATTGATTCCTACTTATGGCCACTCCAACAGAATTTTCAAGGTATGTAAAATATTTAAGAAAGGCTTCTGTTTGTGCCACATCCTACCCATTGTGTTTTCATGGCTGAATGTGGATCTGAACAGGTCTCCTAAGTCCCTCTTTGACACTCTATCCACTATATCACATTGGCTTTCTTAAATGACAAGAAGGGGCTTGTTCAGCAATGTCTGCATGGAAGAGTAATGTTTGAATCTCTCAGAAACGTTTGACACTTTTACTCTCCTTAGACTTGCCCTATTCTTGACTTAACACTTCTAATCTCTCCCCCCTGAATTTGGAACCCATCATCTATTCTGTGCAAGGTTGGATTAAGAAGTGATGAGGGCCTTCTTCTACTTCTTGTGGTGTATCCGATTCCAAATATTGGCGACCATCATGGTGGTCAGCCATGAAGATTGTCCTGAGAATATAATGCAGTGGCCTTCCATTTGCCTTCCACATCACAGCATGACACCTGTACCACTGATCCAGTTCTGCAAGTCACTTTCTGGTCCTGAGTCCTTTTGGCATGCTAAGTCCTCCTCAGCCCCAGGCCAGTATTGATGAAGTGGCTGCCCTCCATCAAGATGGATTTAAGTGGGATTTAATCCACTTGGGTATCATCACCCTTTCCTGTGGACGTTACCACCCAAGGCTGTTAGTCCTCGGGGTTGTCACGTTAGTTAACTGCTGCCTGATGATCTGCATTGAGTCACTGGCAGTATGATCTATTACAGTGGTTCCCAATTAGTTTTTTCTACGTTCCACTTCAAGAAAGACCTCAAACTTGTGTACCCCTTATTGCAGGAACGTTAAATAAAAAATGAAATCAGGTTTATTTTATATTTATTATCATCAAAAGACATTCTAATGACAGAGAACACATGTTTCATTAATGTGACAAATGTGCACATTGACAATGACGAGCAAATAGGCGGGAACGGGGGCAGCCATGATCGGGTGACGCGAGACGCGGGGAAAACCGCCGCCATGGGAGAAAGCGCTTGATGCATACGACTGACTTACCTACTGATCGTTTAATTAAATGAATAATTTTTTGGCAATTGTTATTGCATTATTGTTTTTTAAGGATTTAATATTTTAGTTAAGAGATTGCTGCGCGTACCCCTTGATGCAATCGGGAACCACTGATCTATTATATTACCATAGCAGGATAACCAGGACAGACTGGGTGATGAGGGTCTAAGATACATCAGATTCAAGTCTGTATAGTACAGGTATAGCCAAATCCTGATATATTATTTATCAGAAAGGACAACTAATTTATTGTTCTGGAAATAGTCTGACTCTTTTTGTGATATAAATTATCATTATACATTCACTCATATACAATTTATTCTTATGTAAGTTATTGCTATATACATTCCAAGTGTTATGTATATATCCAGTTATAAAATTTTACCTTGAAATTTAATTACTCTTGGTATAGGTTTGTATTTAGAAGCCTGTCATAATTTGCCTCTATGGGCATCTGAGCCTTGGCACCAGCCTCACTGTGACTTCACTGTCATAATTCACATAACAAAACTAGATCATACCAATGCCATTTATTCATAACCGATAAGCAAGAGTTCATTACTAGTTTCTCATCCAGACATTGATCAGACCTTTTTTTTACACTTCAACAAAATTTCAGCATTATATGCCATCAGACTCTTAGATTAGTTCAAACAAAAGACAGATGTAGCCATATTAGTCAACAGAAAATAAGAGACATGACTGTGCTGCATCAGGGGAAGTTTTCTTGGAACATGTTGATGAATTTCAGGTACGGATCGGAGATACTGTTTCCAACTAACATGGGTTTGATTACCTTAATTGTTGAAATACAGACCTCTTATATCCAGCAACTAAGATGTGTACCTACAGTAATCAGTAGAATCTATAGCACTTTATACTATGTTATAACCATAGATATAGTTATTACTCTTATGGAAGGCTGATTACATACTTTATATATATATATAAATTCTATATTATAATATTATATATTAAAAAATGTTAAAACACAATATTATACATTTAGAAACAGTTAAACTATAGTAATAATTAAAATACATTAAATGATTAAAACATTATTAAAAACATAGAAAACTTTAAAAACAAATTAACCCAGCTAGACATCAGTAGTCAGAGATTCAGTTGTGATTATTAAAACCCTGTCTGAAGAAATGTTTCCAGTTGGCAGGAGGATGAAAGGGAAGAGGCCTAACCTCCAGGGGAGAGCATTCCACTATCTGGGAGCTGCCACAGAGAAGGTCCTCTCTCATGTTCCTATCAAGTGTACCTCTGAAGGCAATGGGACTGATCAAAGGGCTTCCTATGAAGATGTTAATAGTCAAGAAGGCTCATATGGGAGATACGGTCTTTCAGAGAGCCTGGACTCAAGACCTATGTGTTGTAATGTTATTTTCCTTTCTCATCAACAAGAATTCATAGTATATGAACAAACACATCCTTCTCAAGTCTACTATAATGGACAGGTGTCTTTACTATACAGAGTATTTTCCTTGCAGTGCTAAACCATTCTTTTCTGATTTTTATTCCACTTAGCTTGTATGGCAAAACATATTGTTTCTTTTTTTACACTAAAGTTCATTGGCCTATATCAGAGGTCAGCAAACATGGCTCTCCAAGTGTTCTTGGACTTCAATTACCTGAAGCCCAAGTTAGCACTCCTGCTGATCAGAGCTTCTGGGAATTGAAGTCCAAGAACATCTGAAGAGGCATGTTTGCTGACCCTTAGCCTAGATATTAATAACGATATCTAGTCTAATACTCTCAAAAATTTTTACTAGGGAATGATGGGTAGAAAAGGCACCAGATGTCTAAAGTCTGTTTCTGTAAGAAAAATGATTTGCAATAAAACACCATCTGAAATCCAGAAGTATGTTGCAAACAGAGTAGGCACATTGAATCAGCAAGGAGTTGGAGAGACAACAGCTTCCTAAATTACAAGTGATTCAATGGGACTAACTCGAGTTATGCCTTACTACTGGATTTAGGAGTAGTGTTATTAAATAGAAAGGTTACTGGAAAGGAGACGCCTTTCAACAATGCCAAATCTGGCAGTATTTTCTATTTGATTGTTGAGTTCTCATCACAGTTTCCAAGCAAGAACTGCACCTTGGGCATGCTATGCCCATAGAAAACAATAATTTTCAAACAGTATTCTAGAGAACTTTGGATAGTTATCACAGATTCCCCAATAAAATGATAAACCATGGCTATTAAGTCTGCTTGAAATTTTTACTTTTTCTTCACCATCCTGAAAATTGCACCCTCAAGAAACTATTGACTGCCTTTCAGGCTAGGCAGGAACATATTCTTCTGCAGCATATCACCATTGACCTAAAGAATTCCTGTGAAACATGCAAAATGTAATCTCTCTAAATTTCTACATGAGTTTCCAATTTCCAGTCCTGGTTGCTCTGGAGTAATGCCTATTTTCCATTACTTGGGCACTGGACATATGTTACTGCACCATATATGTACAGTAAACTCTTCCTGTAGCTTCTCATCCATTTTGTTTATCTGGTTATCAGCTTTTTTTTTTTACTGGTAAAGACTTCAGTGGCTCAAGTGGTTAAGACACTGACTGAGAGGCAGAAGGTCAGTAGTTCAAAACCCGAGTACTGCATGACAGAATGAATGCCCATCTCTGTCTCAGCTCCTGCCAACCTAGCAGTTTGAAAGCAAGAAACTGCAAGTAGATAAATAGGGACCACTTTGGCGTTCTGTACATTTTGGTGTCTAGCCATGCCTGCCACATTGTCACAGAAACGTTTGCAAACACAGACCGTCCTGGCTCTTCTGATATAAACAGAGATGAGCACTGAACCCTAGAGTCGGATACGACTGGCTTTTGAGCAAGGGTGACCTTTACATTTAAAGACTGCACATGAGCATTGTATATATGGTGTCATTATAGTGTATTTTTGGAGTATACATTTGTATATGTGAAGATATATGTTCTTTTTCACACATGCGGTATGCAAAAATAATTCACACAAGTTGTCATGAACCAATGGAAAGCTGCAGAAGGAATATATCATGCTAGAATGCACTTATGCGTTTTCTGGAATGATCATATTCTAATACTGGGGGAGCAATTCTGATGTGGGTCACTTGCTTGAAAACAGTAATAGATACCACATAGATCAGGCAAACCAAATAATTCCCCATTTCAATGAGTTTCTTGGTTGATAAGTTAATGTAGAGAGGGTTTTTTAAAGGTAGGGAGATCAACAACCACTGGATCAAATAAACTGTTTTGTATCAAGATAGTTCTGCTGGCAATTGTTAAATCTTAAGGAACGGTGGCCAAACTACAGCCCATGGGCCAGATCCAGCCCCTGATACCAATTCATCTGGCACACAGCACCCTCATCATGGACTGGATGAATTAGCATCAGGGGCCGTATCTAGCCCATGGGCCATAGTTTGGGCACCCTTGGTTTAAGCAGAGGAAATGGCTGCCTAAATCCATCTCATCCTGTTGCAAAACAGATTGCAAGGTGCATTTTACTTTCACCTCTGATGGGAGGAACCACATGACCTGCCCCCTGAACCATGTGATTGGCTCACTGAAACACGTGACTGGTCCACAGCCCAAAAAGTTTGGACACCCCGATCTTAAGTTTTCTTACCCTCTGTTTCCGCAGGCTTCCAGGGCTGGTAGGAGAAGGACTTGGAGACTTCCCAGAGCGGGGAGTAGAAAGCTGGCTACCAGGAGTTCCATTAACTAGAAGAGAAGGAAAGTAAAAGACAAACATGAATGATCTTCGAGCTCCATATAACTGGAAAGTAAACAACAAAATACATAACCACTGTTATTTTACTGTTTTACTTTGTTCATTTATGCTTTTCACATTCATAACAGTTATTAAATGAGGTACTTCTCAATCAACTAAGCTCTACAGCATGAGCCTCTCATGTCTTACACTATGTTTAAACAACCAAGCAACTAATTTGTATTCACTCTGTGGCCACAACACTGAAGTGTTTCTGCATGCCAAGAGACGAAATATCTACTTTTCCCCCTGCCTTAACAGTTTTCTCTGCAAAAATAATAATATATTTTTATCCTCTCTCTGTGTGTGACATGTCTGTTATAGTTATTTACTCAAAGTGTAAGAACATTGCTATAGCAGAAAAGAAACATTTCTAAGGTGTGGGGTGGGTGGGTTGTGTTGAAACTAATGATTCACTTGATTTCACAGGTTTCTACATGGCACTTTTGACCCCGGCATAAACTCGTAACAGTAACTCGCATGAACTCTGCCATTTCCCTCATCACTATCCACTGATCTTCAATGAGTCCTCTAAAATATGAATGGCCCTTTTAAACTGTGGACACACTAGTTACAAGCATCTGTTGATTTATATAATGTCTACTATAACATAAAGAGCAAAAAAAAACCATAAGCAAGGAAAAGCACAGCATAGACCAATTGAGCAAAAGATATCAGCAATGTTCTGCAAAGCACAAAGAGAGCGATATAGAGGGAAATAAATTCTACGAAATAAAAATGTCTCCACAGACACACCACTGATAGGTTACAATCCATATTCATCAGCAACCGGGGGGGGGGGCAGGCAGTAACTATGGAACATCAGAACTCTTTGCTTTTGCGTTAACATAAGCATAACAGGATAGCAATCAGGCATTTAACTTACCTTCTATGAGGTCTAACATGGAAACAGACTTAGTTTTTAGCTTAATAATGCCAAGCAGGAAAACGTTTGCCTTTGTACTACACCCAGGCACTAGCAGAAATGGGAAACGCTGGGATTAGTTAAGGATAGACAAAGCTGCTCAGAGAGGGAGCGCTGAATGAGATGCAGGATTCATAAGCTGAAGCCTTTTCTGCGTAAGACTGACGTCTTCCGAGCAGCAGTGGGAGGTGCAGGTGCTGTCTTAGAGGGGCTACATCAAAGGTGTCAATTAAGCACAATGCCACGGCTTCAGGATGCTGAGCAACTACAGCCCCCACTCAGAACTACGAAGCCCCCAAAGCCTTAGTAATCTTATATGCTGCTGCACACTGAATCATAATGAGGTGCCTTTGGGGGCAATACACCAAATGACTCATATGAAAATCACAATGACAATAACTCTTGCAAAACCTTAGCTGACTGGCAGTCTCACAACTGCTAAAGCCATTGGAGAAACTGGGTTTTACAGCTCAGTGCTGTGGGAAGGCAGTTTCCTCTCATCTAACAAACAGTCACAATGGTAAACACCTGGTGTAGATAGTTTATGCACATAGATTGTTTATTCAGATCATATAAGAAAAACAACAAGGGGGGGGACATGTAGCATTGGTATCTGCCCAGTTTGTCCCTCAAGGCCTGTCCCTTGCAGCATAGGGAACAAGTATGGGAACTTGTGGAGTTGACCCAGGATTGTCAGCTAGAATAATTGGGAAATATGTAACCTATACTTTAGGAACCCTGCCATTTTTGCACTCCAATAATCTTCTGGGTGGACTAAAGCCAAGAAAAACAGTTTGCAAAATAAGGACACAGTCAAACCTCGCTTAGTGAGCGACTCACTTAGCGAAAAACTCGCATAACAAGCGGGTTTTTCAAAAAGCAATCCGACTCGCACCCATCCTCCATGACTTAGGAAAATGATAGACAGTGGTTCAGTGATATCGTCAACCAGTTCCTTTTGTAAAATCAGATTAGGAAGGACTTTTGTGCTTAAATATCAACAAGTAATTTTGTGCCATCGGCTAGAGAGGCACATCTCTCTAGCACCAGAAGGAGGGTCTTCTCTGTGTCCGCTCCGGCCCTATGGAATCTCCTGCTAATCGAGTTGCACCTCCAGATGGAGCTGCTGCCCTTCAGAAAGAGTGTTAAGACCTGGCTGGTGGGACAGGTGTGGGGTACAGGTCAGATGGTCACCCCGGCTTGCTGGCTTATTTGACTCCCTCTCCCTGTGACTCTTTTTAACTCTTTTTAAATTTTAACTTTTATTTTTTCTTGAGATTGGTTTTATCATATTGATAGGTTTTTATTGATGTACTGTGTTATTGTTGTTTTAAGGTCATGTTAGCTGCCCTGGGTCACTCATGAGGAGGGTGGCGTATAAATATGATTAAATAAATAAGTAATCACCAGACAAAGCAAGCTAATATGCATAATCCCAGAGGTGAGAAAACTGTGATACCCAGATGTTTGTATAAAGAATTCTCCTCTGTCTCTCCAAGCCATCTCTACCATCTTTTTCTAGTCTCAGGAAAACTACTTCCTTAGATATTGCAAACCCTCAACGGAAAAAATAATACAGGGTAGAACAATGAGCTACTTCAGTAAAACACAACCTATGCTGATTTGGTGTTTCCAACCACCCACTCCCCCCATCTTACTCTATCATTTACCCAGAACCCATCAGTACAGGTACTGGACACTGAGTCTTGAGCTTATCAAAGAGTCCAGCAAAAAGAACAATCCTTTGCCTCCACCATTCCTGGGTTTATAACCCTAGGAAAACTGAATTTATTACTTTTATCAAATTTGTGAAGCAGGCAATATCAACGCTCCTTCAAGGGTTCTTTGAGAGTTCAAACACATACTCTGAGGGCCAAATCAAACTCATTAAAAGAATAAAACTCTTTAATGTTTCAGAGGCGTCATCTATGCTATACAGTGTCAGAAAAGTCAGAATGCACACTAAACTCAATAGAATTTCTAAACCTAATGCCCTGCTACAAAACAAAGCAGGCTGATTTGAAAGCTACAGGAGATCAGAGGACCCTGTAGAATTACAATCAGATGGTTGTTAAAACTGCATATTTTAACAAGGATCTCTCTGTTCCATGTAATTCAGCCCCAAGATAGCTGAAGATAAACATGAAATGATTCTATTATCCCATCAAATTGAAAATTTCCAATTATGATTTAAAAGATATCAATAATCACAAAATACACATTACTTGTCAACATCAGAATCAATCAATGCACCTTTTTTGTAAAACACTGGTGTCCTGGCATAGGGAAACTGGTGCTGATGTTAGAAAAGTTGTGATGAGAAGAAAAGGCCTTGCTTTTAAAGCTAGCATTCTTCCGATGCACTTTGTCAAGGCATTTTTCTTCTGCCTGTGAAAAGCCTTGGCTGTTCTAATTGTCTGTAAAATGTTGCGGAAAGAATTGGAAGCCACTTCTTGCTCCATTCTTAAATATCTCTTGTGCAAAGCAACACTATAAGAATGCTGATAAGCGCAGTTGTACCAACCTGGAAGCAGACTCAAGGGACTCTCAGACGCTATTAATGGTCTATGGACTCTCTGGACCAACTAATCTCTCCTTATTTTAATTTCCCATATATTTAAAGTAGATCTGTTATCTGATAAAGTAGTACGGTACATCATTAAATCAGATATTTATCTCTCCCTCTTTCTCTTTCACACATATTCACAGATATAATCAATGACAAAGTGTCCTTCTGAAATGCAGAAGGGAAAGTTACATAACCTGGACTTAAGAAAACTCCATTCTCTATTATAAAATCAGAATTAAAACAATCTCAAAAAGGCAAATCAATGTATTCTTGTCCAACTGGACAAAATGGGTCTTAATCAATTTAACTGGGAATACTGATATAATATAATATAATATAATATAATATAATATAATATAATATAATATAATATAATATAATATAATATAATATAATATAATATAATATAATATAATATAATATTGCAGTAGCTAAGTATCATCATGGACTACCATTGACTGCTATGGCTAATTCCAGGTGCCTGGCAGTGGATCATATTCTGATTTTCTCCTCTTAAATTGCTCTAAGCTAAGGTATTTAATTTTTACTTTTTCAAAACTTTTTAAAAAGAACCAATTCTTACATTTTCATTATTTTAGAGGGAGCGGAATAAGAATAACACCCTCTCACACAGACTCTTGTGTAGGCTACTTACTCTACTTGTATTTTACATTCCTGTTCATGCTATCCCAAAAAATGCAGTTAAAGATATAGAATAAAAATGCAGAGCACTTTGATGAATGTTAGGTAACTTGGAACATGTCTAAATGAGCAGTGGGATTAAAGCCATGCAATAAAGATCAGAATAGCAATGGCTCAAAGAATATTTCTCTTTTAGATAAGAAATGTTTTATGTAACAATGGCATCAAAGGTTTATTGTACAGGTCTATGTGTTCCTGGTTATACTATATGGAACAGAATCGTCGACTTTTAACACAGACAACTTTAAAAATAATAAAATTATTTGAAATGTGAATTAAAACTGTACCCGGGAAAGAAATAATAAATCAATGAATAAAGGCTGAGCAACCATAAAATTCAGAATACTAGAATTCATTGGTCATATAACATGGAAACTACAGATTGTTATAGCTGATCATTGAAGATGAACTAAATGGGAAGGGGTTTACAATAAAAAACTTCTTGGCTCAAAACTTAAAACTGGTGTGGCTGCCATAGGTGAAGGTCAACCTTGCCTGAAATCCTGCTGTATCTGACTCTAGGGTCCAGTGCTCTTCTCTGTTTACAGCCAAAGAGCCAGCACTGTCTGTGTTTTCAGAAGTTTCTGTGGAGATGTGGCAGGCATGACTAGACACTGGAGTGCATAGAACACTGCTTACCTTCTGACCGAAGTGGTACCTATTTTTTTACTTGTAATTTCTTGCTTTAAAACTGTAGGTTGACAGGAACTGGGACAGAGAAGTGAGCTCACTCCATCATGCAGTACTTCAGTCTCAAACTGCTGATCTGCCAGTCTTCTAGTTATCAAGTTCAGTGTCTTAACCACTAAGCCACTGCAGTCCCTGAGGATGCCATACAATGTCACTATTGAGAACTCCCACTTTCAAAATCATTATAGCTAATGATGATGCCCAGTCTCCCACAAGAGAGGAAGAAAATTATTTCTTATAACACCCAATCTCAGGTCAACTTTTTCCCTTCTATAAACAACATCAGTCTGTTTACCTATCCCTGAATGTTACTCAGTCACAACTTTTGAAGCCACCATTAAAATATGAAGTTGTGCTCTACCTTTACTGGATCACTAAAATTCTCCAGAATATTTCATAAATCAAAGGTGGTACAAAAACTTTAGATAAATGCAAATAATTCAAAATTGGACAAGATGTAATGGCCTAGTCTTGTGACATTCAACAAGGTAAATGGGGTTTTCAAATTTCTTGGTTTACACATCTCATTCACCACTGTTAGAGTTTTTCCTGACTCACACGTACCTTACAGACACCCAAAAGGTTTGCCAGACATAATAGATATACATGGTAGAAAAACAATGAAAGTAATAAGCAGAAGTTTGTTCAAGAGCTTAGAATTTATTTATTTATTTAAAAATTATTTATTTAAATTTGTTTATTGTCCTCCTCCCCGAAAGGACCCAGGGCGATTCCCAACACAACAGCATATTGACAACAATTTAAAACCAGTTCAGAAATTAAAAGTTTTAAAAGTTTTAAAAGAAGCTAAAAAACTTAGCATTAAAAACTAGGCATTATAGCTAGGCATTGTAGCTAGGAGGCACTGGGTGTCAAACCATCCAGCCAGCTGGGGAAATTGATCCATCCATTCCCCAGACCTGACCTGCCAGCCAGGTTTTCAATCCTTTCCTGAAGGACAGCAGCTCCATTTGCAGGCGTAGTTCTATTGGGAGGAAGTTCCATAGAGCTGGAGCGGACACAGAGAAGGCCCTCCTTCTAGTGCCAGAGAGGTGCGCCTCTCTGGCCAATGGCACAACCAGAGAGCCTCTCCGGTCCGCTCTGGTGGGATGGTAGTATGAATAAAGTTCATACCACCCATTAAATTACAAACTAATCCTTGTACTAGATACACATCTCAAAAATATTTTGCATTATAGGTTTAATGGTGTCCACTAGCTGCCTTCCAAAATGTGCGTCTTTTTCATTGAGAAGCAAAGAATACAGAGACAGAAGAAGAAAAGAATAATGGCTGATGCTAGCACACACACAAACACCTTTTCTTATATATATCAGATTTAAAGTTCCATGAAAAACAACAATCATTATCATTTTGCACAAGTTTAATTATTTGCATCAAAGCATTGGCATTAAAATGTTGTTTTCTGATTGATTTACACACAAAAGAAGTCAAAGAGCACAACAAACTACCTCAGTGGTGGTGAACCTATCTCATGCGTGCCACTTGGAGTCCTCTGCCCAGCACCCAATGGAAGAGCTTTCCCCTCCCCCAGCACAAATTCACCCCACTGCCCAGCAGCCCAATGGGAGCACTTCCTCCCTCCCCCCAACACAGATTTTACCCTGCCCCTCTGCCAAGAAGCCCGATGGGAGTGTTTCCTTCCTCCCCTGTTGCTGTGTTGGCACTTTGCGATAAGTAAGTGGGTTTTCAGTTGCAGTCAGTCTCTAAAAGGTTCACAATCAGTGAACTATCTCCTGGGACAAGAAGAATAATGGTTGGAAATGAAACAAAATATTTAATCATTTCATAGGATGAAAAGAAAAACTTTGCAGCTTCTTGTCTTTGTATATGGGGATAAAACAAATGAGGATTTACATCCCTGTCCTGGAGGATTGCTATCAATGAGAGTTAGTCCTGGCTTAGATGGACAAATATTATGGCAAAGTTCCAATGGTATACTCAATTGAATTACATCTCTTCTGCCAGAATTGCTGGAATAAATCCTTCTTCATTCCTATAGTTCTAGTGTATATCCTAAAAATTAATTTGAGGGCGTGGAAACCCCTCTGGACCATGTCTGTGAACCACAATGTGTTGTGAAGGCAAGGAGAGAAGGGGCAAATTAACTTCTGACTGTTCTGTGGAAGCAGTGGAAGCAAATCATGCTGGCCAAAGACTGGTAAAAGGCCAAACTTCCTTCTTATGTACTAGCCATTGCTCCTTAACAGCTAATTCAGTTTCCTTTCTTTCTTTTTTTGCACATACTAGCGTCAAGAGTATATGTTGCCTATGGACATATTTTTGCATGAAACACAAAAACAATATCCTTCCCTAAGTCTGCCATAACAGTTCCTTAGCCCTAAACACAAGATGTAAAAACATCAACAACTAAAACATAAGTTTGGACTTAAGTTTGGCCAATGGCAAAGCCAAGACAGTGGCTTCATTTTGGCAGTCCAAAGTTTGACATGAAAGAACAACAATAACTAAAACAAGCAATATTATAACCTTTATTGGCTAACGTCTTCTTCCTAGTAAGGAAAGTAAAATGTACAAACACAAGATAACAGTGGACTGAAGCATAAATATAGAAGAAACTACAGTAAATGCCTGAGTTACAAAAAAAAATCGGTTCCATGGCCTCTTTTGTAATTTTTTTTTCATAACTCGATGCATCCCCATAGGGATTACGCATCTATGAGACTTTATAGGAAACAATTTCAGACTATGGAAAACTGAACACATGGACTCTGAACATGTGGATATAAGGTGCTATTGTATACCACACTGTTTAACTGGCCTTTATACACTCAATGGAGATTGCAATTTATGTGAAATTTTTGTGTCTTGGTTCCTTCTATCTTATTCTTATGCCCATTTCCCACAAGTTCCTAGATCTAACATTCTATTCTGAACACTTGATATAACCCTTTAGTTTAGGGGCAGACCACTAATTTTTGGGAATGCAAACCTCTCCTGCAAGAAGTATATGTTTTTCCCTGTATAATTGGAAGTATCTAGAAGATAATTTCTGCATTTCTGAAACAATCACTATTAGATAAAAGAATATGTCTTTTTGGATGTGGGTGCTATTTTACAGCAGAGTTGTACCATCTGATGGATTACAAAGGCACAACTTGCCATTTAAAAAAGTATAAACCATTTATGATGGTTTGTCATTGACTACATAGACTTTAAGTTGCTCCATGTAGGCCACAACATTCTTAGTCATTTTTTTTTACTACACAGTTTTTTACATACTACACAGGCATTAACAGCATCATTAAAAACAACTAGGACAGGTACTCAAACAACCACCCCAAAGCACACAATGGTCTATCAAATTAACAATTTGTATGTTAAGAGGGGAAGGCTTCATGGAATAGAAATGTCTTCGAAGATTTCCAAAATGCCAGCAAAGTTGAAGCAGCTCTAATTTCTGCTGGCAATTTGTTCCACAATCTGGGGGCTATGGCAGAAAACACTCCAGATTTAGGACAGCATCTACTGCTGACATAGAAAAGGAGAGATAGAGCTGCGTATCATCAGTGTTCTGATGAAAGCAGCTCCCAAATCTCCTGATGGCCTCCCCCAGAGGCCTCATATAGATGTTGCACAGCATCAGGATGATCACCGAACCCTGAAGTACAGTACAGTAATACCTCGGATAACGCTAAGACTTGGTTCCACAAGTCTTGGTGTTATCCGATTTTTAGTGTTATCCGATCCATGTTAAAATTATATGGGATGGATTGGATAACGTTAAAGCTCCATAGAGATACATTGTAACCTGTACTCCATATTATATCACCAAGGGAGTGGACAGATTGTCTCTGAGCTGTACTATCTGGATACTCTCCTCCAGGATAGATTGGAGACACGCCAGAGCATGGGCCCTAATTCAGCAAGCCTGTCTAGAAGGATACCATGATTGACAGTATTAAACGCAACTGAGAGATCTAAGAGGACCAACAGAGAGGACTCCCCCATCTGCCTCTCTCAGAAGGTCATCAAACAGGTACCTATACTGTCATGGTACCACGGAGAGTCCTGAACCCAGTCTGGTGTTGATTGAGGCACTTAGAACTCTCCAGGAACAACTGCAACTGGTCTGCCACCACCCTCTCCACCACCTTGTCCAAAAGGGGAGTGTTGGCGACTTGCCAATAGTTGTCAAAATCATCAGTTGCCAAGTTGGACTTCTTCAGGATGGGCCATACAGTCAAACCTTGCATAAAGAGCACCTCGCTTAAAGAGTAACTCGCTTAAAGAGCAGAATTTTCTCTGATTGTTCACTTCGCTTAACAAATAAAACCAACCAAAAACTTGCTTGACAAATAAATCTGGGTTCGAAATCCCCCCCACCAGAATTCACAATTGGTCACTTACAATGGTGTTCACTTAAAGAGCAAACTCACTTAAAGAGCAATCCTGTGGAACACATTATGCTCTTTAAGCAAGGTACAACTGTATAATCATCTCCTTCAACTGGGTTGGCAATAAGCCGTCCTGGAGAGAGGTATTGATGATTTCCTTGACCAATCATGTCATCTCCTCCCTGGCTGCTTTTATCAGCCAGGAGGGAAAAAGGTCCAGGCAAGTAGTAGTGGCCCTGCAGCCAGAAAGTGTTCTTGAGATTTCCTGAGATGTTACAGGCTGAAAACAATTGAGTAAATACAGATCAGATGTTGCACTGGACATCTCCATATGCTCAATTGCCACAAACTTAGAGTTAAAGTCCCTATGCATGATCTCCAGCTTGGATCTAAGATAGGGCTTCTTAAACCTGGGCCTCCAGGTATTCTTGGATTTCAATTACCAGAAGCACAAGTCAGCACAAGTCCAAGAATACTTAGGGGCCCAAAGTTGAGAAACCCTAATCTAAAGTGCTCAGTCAACTTATTACAATTATTGACTGTGCATTGCAGCCCCTTTGATTGCTCTATCCCAATTAACTTGGAAGCTATCTGAAATCTCTCTCTCTGGGAATTATTTTTGCTGTCTATTTGCTTGATGTCATATTGCTTTCTTGCAAATTTTATGACATTGATATTTTTTCCTGCGCAATTCCTGACTGCTGCAAGGTTGTCATTCATGGGAACTCTATTCTATTTGCTCTCCAATTACTTCAGTGTTCTGCGCTCCCCAGTGAACCATGGAAAGGGCTGAATTTTGAGTCGGATTCAGCGTTTAGGAGCAATACTGTCCACAGCCCTGGTGGTTTTGGTGCACCACCTATCTACCAAGATAACAACAGAACCACCATCCTGCTTGGTCAAAGATCCTTCTGAAAACCATCAGAACCACTCATCCTGTGAGAACAGAACATTAAAATAGTCCCAGGTCCCAACGGAGGGAAGTCGCTACCTCCACCACAAACTAGAACAGAAAATGATCTGACCATGACAAAGAGTCATGGTGCAATGTACAGTAAAATCTCAGATAACACTAAAACTTGGTTCCACAAGTCTTAGTGTTATCCAATTTTTAATGTTATCTGATGCATGCATCGGATAATGTTAAAATCCTATGGGATGCATTTGATAATGTTAAAACTTCATAGAGATACATTGTAACTAGCACAGGCTTTAGCAAACGTTATCCAATGCATCCCATAGGATTTAACATTATGCGAAGCAGTTTTTCCCCAGCCTGCTTAACGATATGTGGTTTTAGCATTATCTGATGCAAATGTTATCCGAGGTATTACTGTATCTCAAATTGATGAGGCACCCTGCACAGCTCAGATACATAGCTGGTAACAGGCCCAACTACACAACCAAAATATATCTTAGCATTGCATCAGTTAGTGGCTCATAAAAGAAACCTTGGTGTAAATACAATTTTGGCTAATGTTGCAGACTATGAATTCAAAGTATTTGAGAGTAGTTTGATTTTGAATTGGTATATAGGAATCAGTAACTATATTTAAATGTGTTCATTATCTCACATTAAAAACATGGAAACCAGTGAAATCAGATCATAAATTAATAGTTGGAAGTTGTAATATTGCAGAGAAATTGTTTTTGCCCAACATACAAAATATCAACAACATTAATAATAAAGAGAATCGATCTTCTCATTGGAGCTACCGCACAAAAAAGCTCCATTGAGCAGTGTTTTGAAATACATTCTCCGTCATTCTCCAGCTCTATACATTATCAAAAATCATTTTAGTCCAGAACCAAGAAAGAACAGCAACCACTGTGACACTTTGCTCCAGATGGAAAAAAGGTCTAAGATATTACTTAAAATTAATCCTGACATCTCCAGGACAAATAATAATGGTGCATCAAACATCACTGAACCAAAGTTCTTGGAAGGCTGAGTATTTAGCTGACTAGAGTTTCATTGCCAAATGATTAACAAATCACAAAATGTTCCACATGTTCATTGTACGTCGCCTGAAATATAGTTACTAAATTTACTAAAAGAGTTGGTTTCACATGACTATTTGCAATAAACTATGCCAAGAAAAAGGGAGCGGCCAAAAATGAGATGGCTAGATGGTAATGTAGAGACACTAGGCACAGAACTGAGAGAGTTGAGGAGGATGGTGGAGGACAGAAGTGCCTGGCGAACAGTGGTCCATGTGGTCGCAAAGGGTCGGAATCGACTGTGCAACTGAACAACAACAAAAATGCCAATTCTTAATAACCATGCACTATTCCAAGCAATGCATTACTTCCCAGACCAACCCTATGATGTTCCTTAGAATTTAAGCACATATGTCAAGATGCCTGACTTGTAGTTTCCAGACTCACCAGCCTAACTTTGATAGAGACAATATTTGCTTGCCTCTTACCAACTAGTATTGTATCTTTTTCAAGGTTTCTCAAAGTACTCAATCAGTAGCTTTGAAATAACTTCCACAGATCTTTTAACACCTGTAATTCATCATAACTTGCAGCAGGCTTTCCTGATATGATATCAGATGTTTTGCACAAGAACTTGCATTAATACCCTACATTTACCTATACTACTTAGGATTTATGGGATTTGCAATTCAAACCACATGGAGGGCATAAGACTGGAGAATGTTCCTCTAAATCAGTGGTTCCCAACAAGGCGTACACAGCCCACTAGTGGACTTCAATTCCCAGAAGCCTAAGCCAGTACATTGGCTGATCAGTGCTTTGGGGAAATGACTTAGGCTTCTGGGAATTGAAGTCCAAAAACCAGCATTTGGGAAACACTGCTCTAAATATATGAAGTAATTTAAAATATCTATGTGTTTTATATGTGTCTTCTATCCATTTCCTTAGCTCTTTTGGGCTGCAACAGTATTAACAAATAGTTTGCTTTACTTGACCTATAATGCATTGTCTCACAACTGCCCTTGTGGACAGATTTGTTGGACTTTTTAAAAATGAATGATTTTTTCTTTTTTCTTAATGTTTTATGATGGTTGTGATTTATGATGCTGTGATTTATATAATGTCGTGATTTATATGATACTGTGATTTATTTTTATTACTGTATTCTATTTGTATCTTATTTTATTGTACAGTAAAACCTCAGATAACGCTAAAACTTGGTTCCACAAGTCTTAGTGTTATCCGATTTTTAATGTTATCTGATGCATGCGTCGGATAACATTAAAATCCTATGGGATACATCAGATAATGTTAAAACTCCATAGAGATACATTGTAACCGGCACAGGCTTTAGCAAACGTTATGCGATGCATCCCATAGGATTTAACGTTATGCGATGCAATTTTTCCCCCCAGACTGCTTAACATTATGCAGTTTTAGCATTATCTGATGCAAACGTTATCCAAGGTATTACTGTATTGTGATATGTTGGTTTTCACCTAATAATAATAATAATAATAATAATAATAATAATAATAATAATAATAATAATAATAATAATAATAATAATAATAATAATAATAATAATAATAATAATAATATGTATATTTTCTAATATGATATGTACAATGTGTATTAGATGTGGTATTGTTGTGAGCCGCCTAGAGTTGCGTTGTCGAGTGGGCAGCATGATGATGATGATGATGATGACGAGGACGACGACGACGACGACAACAACAGCAACAGCAACAACAACAAAATGGTAGCTACATAATTCCCAGTTTGCCAATATGTTGTCTTTTCTAAGGAACAGATCTCCTTTCTTGTTCTTCTTCTATATACTAACACAGAAAAAAAAAGTTTTTCCCCTCTTCTTCCTTTTATCTTTCAATTTTCCCTGCAAGCAATTATGTTGCAATGCAAGACATCTATGTAATTTCAGTTAACGGATTGCTAGGAGTTTTAAAAGCTGGAGCTGGGCATACAGTCACACACATACACATAATGCCACACTTTACCAACCAAGACTGATGAAGCCAGTAATAAAAAGAATTCATGCTCACTTCTCATATCATACATCAGTTTCTTGCTTGTATTCAGTCTGAGTTCCCATTAATGTCTAAACTAGGGAACTCAGACTTAACTAATATGACATTAGATTTCCCCAGTTGGATATAGTAAAAAACGTTTTAGTACCAGCCACATATGCAGCAGCAAAGTGGTTTATGAGATCTGGAACTATAATGAAGCACGGTCTGTAAAAGCTTCCCTGCAATGGTGTATTCATTTTAAGGTTATATAAACAGTTTTACCTGAGCTGGTGGATGCTGGAGATTTGCTGCGTCTCGATGGCCCTGGACTCTTGGTAGTGCTCCTACGTGGAGTTGAAGTGATTTTCGTATAGGAGGTGGATTTCACTACCCGACATTCTGAAAAAATAAAGGGAAAAGTTTCACTTTGCAAACTACGAACATGATGCATGCTTTTATTTGCATGAATGGAAATGTAAGAAATAAAGGGAAACTATGCCCAAAGTTGTGGGGTTTTTCCCCTCTGCTCACAACAGCCTGTTGTGTGTGTTCTTGTTCTTTTTGGCAATCACTATCCACTTGCACTCATATAATTCTATTGTTTCTAACAATGTTATCTCCAGCTTGTATAACAGCAAGCAACAGATCACAGGCGCAATTGTAGAATAGAGTGCAAATAGGACTCTCCCCAGTGTACTTTCTAGTCTCCAGATGGATAATTATTCACTTAATAGCAACTTAAATGCACACACTCATGCACACATACATATACTGGCTAAAATCATAGTCAGCCCCAACTAGAATTACCAAAACATTGGGACTTATATGCTTGTTGACTTCACAACTACCATTTATTCAGTGGTCTACTCTAATGATGATGGTGATGATATGCTATTAAAATTTACTTCAGCTTATGGTGATTCTTTTCAAATTTTTCTAGGTATAGGATATTTAGAAATTATTTAACATTCCCTTTTTCTAGGGGGTGTTCTGGGTCTGTCTAGTTGGGACTAAAAAGTAGATTTAGCCCTACACCTGTACAAAATTTCCTTGAGCCATGTGTCAGTACAGGCAAATATATCTTACAAGATACATCACAAGCCTGTTATTGAGGCCACATACAATAATACAAATCTCTGCCAAATCAATCATAAAAGGTTTTGAGGTGAGTTGAACAGGCTTTTTTCCCCTGAATCTAATCATCTAGTGGGTGCAACTCACAGAAAAGTGCAGATTTTATCATGGGCACAGACAGATCAGTAAAACTAAGGAGAGGGTAGAATTGTCCTCCCATTGAAAAATAAGATAGTGTCAGGATTATGTCTTCTATAGATGTATATAATAATGAGTTTGCTTCTTAAATGATTCTTAGATCAAGAGTTTTGAAAACTGAGTATGCATAGGTAAAGGTTGCCCTTGCTCGAAAACCAGTAATATCCAGCTCTAGGTTTCAGTGCTCATCTCCATTTATAGTCAAAGAGACAGCTCTATCTGCATCTGCGGATGTTTCCATGGACATGTGCCAGGCATGCCTAGACACCGGATTGCATGGAACACTGTTACCTTCCCACCAAAGTGGTACCTATTTATCCACTTGCAATTTCTTGCTTTCAAACTACAGTCAAACCTCACATAAAGAGTGCTTCGCTTAAAGAGTAACTCCCTTAAGAGCAGAATTTTCTCTGAATGTTCACTTCGCTTAACAAATAAAACCAAACAAAAACTTGCTTAACAAATAAATCGGGGTTCACAATCCCCCCCACAATTGGTCACTTCCAATGGTGTTTCGCTTAAAGAGCAAACTAGCTTAAAGAGCAATCCTGTGGAATGCATTATGCTCTTTAAGCGAGGTACAACTGTACTAGGTTGGCAGGAGTTGGGACATTGATGGGAGGTCACTCCATTGAGCAGTACTTGGGTCTTGAACTTCTCACCTGCTGACCTTACACTCATCAAGTTCAGTGTCTTAACCACTAAATTACCACAGTCCCCACTGAGTATGCATGGAAGCCAACAAATTGTAGTCTTAATGGAAACTGATTTAATCAACAGGCAAATAAGATGGAACACTTACAAGGGGAAAATAAGTGTACATCAGGAGATGTTCATGGATAAATTATTAGAAGATGAAAAACTAGAAAGACATTTGGCATGATGCCCTGTGTGGGTAAACTTGTAAATCTGGACTTAACTGGGTCCACTGTCCCAATCCCATTTGGAACTCAGCTCTATTTAGAAGGGCATCTCTCCTTGATTCCCAAATGCTTCAACTATGACTCATCCTCTCCAGCTGATTTTAGTCAGCACTCTGCATGGAGGAGATGACCTTCTGTGGAGGAAACTGTAAGAGCTCTTAGTTCCCTGCTGTCAACCAGGCACTTGACAATCTGTACTTCTAAAATCCAAAGACTACTCTCAGTCTGCTCTAAAATACAAGAAAACCCCGGGTTATAATGGAGGTCTGTTCCATCAGCCTCCGTTGCAACCTGAATTTTTTTTTAAAACTGAATCATCCATAGGGATGCACTGAAAAATAAAAAATGGACATAAATTGATTGTTGTAAACGGGAAAAAAATCATTAAAAATTTGTAAACCAAGGCAGCATTTCCGTAAGATTTGCCGTTGTAAACCGCAGCAAACTTAAACCAAGGCAGTTGTAACCTGGGGTTCTACTGTACTCACATTCACCTAAGCACACTGAGCTCAGAATGACTGTGACCAGCCAGAGAATATCCACTGTCTATAAGCAGTAATGACATTGTGTTTAAAATCATGCCTTAGTAATTATTACCAGTATTTTTCTATCACATCAATTCTGATCTTCTAGTGCTGGGAGAAGGAGAAAGTGCTCCTGCTGGGCTGCTGGGCGAAGAGGTGGTGTGAACCTTTTAGAGTTCGAGTGCCCAAATGGTCTATGAGGTCAACTCTGTGCTGGAGGAGGGAGGAAGTGCTCCCATTGGGCTGCTGGGCAGTGACATCTGTGCTGGAGGAGGGAGGAAGCACTCACACTGAGCTGCTGGGCAGAGGGGTGGGGTAAACTCTGTGCTGGGGGAGGGAGGAAGTGCTTCCACTGGGCTGCTGAGCAGAAGGGCGGGGCAAACTCTGTGCTCGGGTGACGACTTGCATGTCAACAGAAAGGGCTTTGTGTGCCCTGTCTGGCACACGTGTCATAGGTTCCCCACTACTGTAGGGACTTCCAGGTACTAAATACTTAAAAAGGAGTTACCAATTCTTCCTCCTGGGAGAGATCTGGGATTGTGCAGCTTGGCCAAGCACTCACAGGCTGGCTCTTCTCTTGACAGCACAGTGGGGGATCACATTTCTCACCTCTAGCTCCAGAACCTAGTGCTCCAGTTTAACAAGATAGCTATATTTTGTCTTGTACCCTGGAAAACTGGAAGTTTTATTTTTGTACTTTAGGTGCTGAGTGCTATGCTGCTCAACCAAGACATATTTAATAATAATAACTGTGTGCTGTCAAGTCAATTTTGATTTATGGCGACCCTTTTCAAGGTTTTCTAGGTAAATAATTTTTAAAAGTGGTTTCTCATTCTCTTCTTCTGGGCAAATCCTAGGACTATGCAACTTTCACCACAGAATTCAGAGAATAGCAAAAACTGAAGGACAATTGCATTGTGACATCAAGGTAGAAAATGCAAATAGGTTGATTTGTATTAAAATGTATACCAAACAAATTTTGTCCCTAACTACTAACTCAAAGTTAGGCAAAAACAGCAACAGACCCACAAGAAACTAAAAAAATACAGAGATGTGATTGGTTCTCTAGATCAGCTGATCTAGAGAACCAATCACATCTCTGTATTTTCCCCCTTTCCTGTTTGATTGGTTCTCTAGATCAGCTGATCTAGATAACCAATCACATCTCTGAATTTTTTTTCAATTCAGGAAGCAAGAACAGCTTCCCCCCCTTCCCTGCAGTTTAAAAAAACCAAGCCTTTTGCAATCAGCTGGGAGTTGGAGAAGGAAAGAAAGGTAAGCAGAGGGAACCCTGCAGTAGCGTCGGAATGGCACTTTCCCCGACCCTAGGTATTACTGTACTGTATAACCATTTAGAAATATTTTTAAAAAACTAACCAACATTTTCTCTTTGCACTGTCATCATCTGAAATGTTTCATTACTAAGGCACCTTTCTAAAAGACCATAAAATAGTGTAAGCAGAAAAGGCTATGCTGTAAGAATCAGAGCAGCTGAGTAGATTTGAATCTGTTCTACTACTCCCTCAGTCCCCTGCAGAGTTATATGAATTACCAGTGGGGGGAAATGCTTATTTGAAAACCAGATCAGAACTTTTTGGAGAGAATTTGCTCAGCTAAACCCTAATCTTCAACCATCTCTTGATTTTTATATGTGGAGTTGTTTGTGTGGCAGGGATTAATTTTTGGAATCTCCCCAGGTTGTTAAAAACCAATTTCTGAAAGATGGAGACTTTTCCTTAGTTTTGAAAGCATCTGTACTATAAAGATAAGCCACATAGAGGATCAAAGATGTCTCTGGTTGCTACAAAATCATTTTATTGAAAGTGTTAGAATGCCATCTTTGCTATTGTTGAAATGGCCTCAGCAACATGGCTTTATTTTTGCTTCATCTGCAGACCCTCAAGGGCAAAGATAAATTATTATTACAGTACTTTTAAGTTTTCAGCTGCAAAAACTGTTGTAAAAAGAGATTGACTTTCATTGCAGTGGCTTAAAAAGCATGCTATTATTAAAATATATTCCCTTAGCAAACTTAGGACCTTAGGAACATGAAAGGGTATGAGAAATTTTGGATTTGGATTTGAGATATTTTTAGCTCTGCATTATATAGCCACTGGGAGAAGACCTGTGGAGTAAATCATTTCAGGGTATGCAAACCTTTAGTTGGATCAACACCTAAGTCAGGGATTCCCATCCTTTTCAGGTGGGGGGCAGAGCGGGGGGGGGGGGGAAGGTCATGCGCTATCAATCAGCTTCAAGGACTGGATGGCCATTTTGCCCTGCCTGCACAATGGGGATGGCCATTTTGTCCCAACAGCTCCAATGCCCTTGGAGAGGTGGGGGGGCCACATGAAATGGTCTTGGGGGCCAGATCCAGCCTGCAGGATCCAGCTTAGGTTGGGAACCCCTGACTTAAGTCATATTTGCAGTACTCCCATTGAAATCAATGAGATCCCACTGATTTTTGAAGAATTTATCCAAAAATGAATAAAGCTGGATCAAGTACAGTACATCAATTGCTCTGGATGTCATAAATACTTGAAAGTGTCATAAACAATAATCATCTTATATCTCAACCAAGAAATAATTTATCCCTTTTAAGAAATCAGATATAGCATTTACAACTCATTCAAAAAGCATACCTGGGCAAAACATTTGCAGAGATTGTAAAATGCACACTTCTCCATTAAGAATCTCACTACAAAAGTAGTCTGACCTAGAATAATTTTTTTGTTGTTGTTCAGTCGCACAGTCGATTCTGACCCTTTGCGACCCCATGGACCACTGTCCGCCAGGCACTCCTGTCCTCCACCATTATTTATTTATTTATTTATTTATTTAAATTTGTTTATCGCCCTCCTCCCCGAAGGGACCCAGGGCGATTCCCAACACAACAGCAAGACAACCATTTAAAACCAATTCAGAAACTAAAAGTTTTAAAAGTAGCTTAAAAACTTAGCATTAAAAACCAGGCATTATAGCTAGGCATTATAGCTAGGAGGCACTGGGTGTCAAACCATCCAGCCAGCTGGGGAAATTGATCGATCCGTTCCCCAGACCTGACCTGCCAGCCAGGTTTTCAACCCTTTCCTGAAGGACAGCAGCTCCGTTTGCAGGCGTAATTCTATTGGGAGGAGGTTCCACAGGGCCGGAGCGGACACAGAGAAGGCCCTCCTTCTAGTGCCAGAGAGGTGTGCCTCTCTGGCCAATGGCACAACCAGAGAGCCTCTCCGGTCCACTCTGGTGGGACGGACAGATGTCCTTGGGACGATGCGGTCTCTTAAGTATCCTGGTCCATTACCATGTAGGGCTTTAAAGGTAATAACCAGCACCTTGAATTTCACCCAGAGGAAAACTGGAAGCCAGTGCAGCTCCCTCAGCAGCGGTGAGTCACGGACATAACGCCCACACCCCAACACCACTCGTGCAGCCGCGTTCTGGGCCAGCTGTAGCCTCCGAATGGTCACCAAAGGCAGCCCCATGTAGAGTGCATTACAATAATCAAGTCTGGAGGTGACTAAGGCATGGGTGACCATGAGCAAGGAGTCCTGGTCTAGAAACGTCCTTAACTGGCGAATCACACGAAGTTGTGCAAAGGCCCTCCTGGCCACAACTGCCACCTGCTCTTTGAGCACCATCCCCCTCAAGTCGCTCAGCTCTGTGCCCATTGTGTCCACAATACCATCTAGCCATCTCATTTTTGGCCGCCCCGTCTTCTTTTGCCCTCACCCCTTCCAAGCATCAAGGCTTTCTCAAGTGAGTCTTCTCTTCTCATTTGATGTCCAAAGTACTTTAGCTTCATCTTTATTATTTGCCCTTCTAAGGAGCATTCTGGGTTGATTTCTTCTAAGATTGACCTATTTGTTCTCCTTGCTGTCCAGGGGACTCTCAAAACTCTCCTCCAACACCACATCTCAAAGGCATCTATTCTTCTGCGTTCAGCTTTCCTAATGGTCCAGCTCTCACAACCATACATTGCGACAGGGAATACCATTGCTTTGACTATACAAATTTTTGTTTGCAATTTGATGTATCTGCTTTTCACTATGTTCCCCAGGTTTCTCATAGCCTGTCTCCCAAGAATCAGTCGCCTTTTTATTTCATGGCTGCAATCACCATCTGCAGTGAGCTTTGATCCCAAGAAAGTAAAATCTGTCACTGCTTCTACTTCTTCCCCATTTATTTTCCAGGGACTGATAGGGCCTGTTGCCAACATCTTGGTTTTCTTTATATTGAGTCTCAAACCAGCCTTTTCACTTTCTTCTTTCAACCTAATCAGGAGCTTCTTTAGGTCCAAATCAGTAGAAATGTTTTTGAGAGTTCTGTATCATTATTACTGCAGATAACTCTTTGTAAAAATGTTCTAGGACAGGAATTCTCAACCTTTTTAAGCTGGGAACTGGGTCATGCTCCCTCAGAGAGCTTCAGGGGCTCGACAGCCATTTTGCCCTTCTTCCACCACATGGCATTTCCTTCTATGGTGGAGGCAGTGGGGGGCCACATGAAAGGGTGCCATGGGCTGCATCCAGCCTGTGGGCCGCAGGTTGAAAATCCCTGTTCTAGGACCAGAGAAGGAATTGAAGGCAGAGGCTTGTAGCTTAGAAATAGAAGTCCAGAGGGAATTTACAGTGGAGTCGATAAATAAGGACCACTTCGGTGGGATGGTAAACAGCATTCTGTGTGTCCGGTATCTAGTCATGCCTTCCACATGACCACGGAAACATCTGCAGAAGCAGACAGTGCTGGCTCTTTGGCTATGAAACAGAGATGAGCACTAAACCCTAGAGTTGGATATGACTGGCTTTTGAGAAATGTGACCTTTACCTAGCCTTTAATTTGTTTCAGGATAGGGTTAGGGAACCCATGATCTTCCACTCATCTACAACACTCATTATTGATGACCATTCAATTAAGCTGGCTCAAACTGACAGGCTTTGGGTGGTTATAGAATAGCTCTGAAACCAGACCTCAGATTCCCCATCCCCATCCCCACTCCCTGAGATGCTCCACAGCAAGAGGACACAGTTTGTCAGCACTTTTCTGGCTTGAGATGGCCACTCTATTCTTCCACTGCAGCTGTACTGGAATGGGATTCTGTCTGGCAGCAGGGCTGGTTTCTTAAATCAGAGATAAGCAACTGTCACCCCTCCTGCTGATTGAGATGACAGTTCCTAGCAAATTTCATTGACTATGTTGGCTATTGTTGATGTGAATTGTAAGCCAAAAATTTATAGAAAACATACTCAGTTTCTCCTACCCTACCTGAAGAGGCTTTTTTCCATTCAAGACAGGGCTAGATACCTATATGCAACTGCAGTTTTATTTAAGGTTCTGTACAGCATACTGCTGAAGCAATAGGTTTAATCTTTTAGCAATAGCAATTACACCTATATTATGCCCCATAACGCTTAGTGCACTCTCTGGCCGGTTCACAAGTTAATTAGCATTTTGTACCCAACATGCTGGGTACCCATTTTACCTACCACAGAAAGATGGAAGGTCAAGTCAACCTTGATTCCTGTCAGGATTGAACTCACAATGTGATGGGAGCACAAAATGTTCTTGGGGAGTTTTGGCAAAAAGAACCTAGAATCTGGTTTTAGGGCAGAAAGCAGGTATCTGTTGTGCATTTGTCATAGGAGACACTGTGTACCATCCTGGGTCCAGCAATTTGGGGTTGACCAAATTGACTTTCACAAGGGAAAAATTATCTTTCAAAGCAGAGACTTATTTCTGTAAGAAATACTGGAAATGCACTATATGAAATCCATTTTTGGCAAAAGACAGTGTTCCCTTTGAAGTTGGCAACTTTTCACAAAGTGAGAATGAGTCATTATCATCAGCAAAGTGTGTTATGCATGGCAGAGCTCTTCCTAAACCTACTAGCTACATGAGATGTCTTTTTGTGAATTAAATTTCTGCTTTTACAGAAATTGGACTGCAGTGGCTCAAGTGGCTAAGATGCTGACTGGAAGGTGGGAGGTCAGCAGTTCGATACCCAAATACTGCAGAACAGAGTGAGCTCCCATCTCTGTCCCAGTTCCTGCCAACATAGTAGTTCGAAAGCAAGAAATTGCAAGTAGATAAATAGGGACCACTTCGGTGGGAAGGTAAACACCGATCCTTGCGCTTTGGTGTCTAGTCATGTCTGGCACATGACCACAGAAACGTCTGCAAACACAGACAGTGCTGGCTCTTCAGCTATGAAACAGAGATGAGTACTGAACCTTAGAGTCGGGTATGACTGGCCTTTGAGCAAGGGTGATCTTTACCTTTCAGAAAAGACTGATACTTAACCAGAAAAATTCAATACCTTTAAATTCCAATTTGAGATGGAAAACTAATAGGAATTATACTTGAATTTTTACACATCAATTTAGATAAGGGAACTGTTGACCTAATATAATTGTGACCAAATAAAATTTCCTATCACCATTATTATTCTACCACTCTTTGTGTGAGAGTGCGTAAGTAAGAGAGAGAATGATTTTGAAAGAATTATCAAGCTTGCTGTCCATACTCAATATTCTTAATTATACATGCTGCTGAATGAGTAATGCCAAGGATAATCAAATAGCCTGCTGCACATATTTTGGACTATAACATTGCTGATGATCAGGGAGCATGGAAGTAGTTCTTATTTGTTACATCTGTGTCTCATCTTTCCTTTTAGTAAGGTCAGACATCTAGTTGGCTTTCTTCTTCTCATTTTATCAATACAATAGTGTGAGGCTGTGTGGCTGGCTGAAGGTTATCTTTATGGCTGAGCAAGGATTTGAGGTACTAGTCTAAATTTAAGCAGTACACCAAGCTAGTTTTCTGGAGTGGGCATGCACATTTGACCAGTCTGACTAATCCTAATGCAGGAGTTCTCAACCTTTTAAAGGCGACGGCTGGATCATGCTTCCTCAGACAGCTTCAGGGGCTGGATGGCCATTTTGCCCTTCCTTCGCCACATGGCACTTCCTAGTGTGATGGAGGTGGTGGGGGGGCACATGAAATGGTGCCACAGGCTGCATCCGGCCCATGGGCTGAAGGTTGAGAATCTCTGCCCTAATGTATATTGAGCCCTTACAGAAAATAACAGATAAAGACAACAATTCCAAACCCTGTGAGGCTTCAGGTTTCCTTTTTGCCTTGGATTCAAGATTTATTTATTTATTTATTTATTTATTTATTTATTCTTCAAATTTATACCCCGCCTTGCTCAGGCGAACCTGACTCTAGGCGGCTTCCATAGTATACAAAAACAACATCACAAATTACTACCAACTCCCACAAAAAAAAAAGATGCTCTAAATCAATTTTGATCAGGATAAAGCCTGGATCTACCACTTAAAACTGCCTCCATTACCCTGTAAGATGATGAACTACTGTACATCAGGAGAGGAAAAGAGAGAAACAAAACTTTGTTGGCTCTCCTTCATCTTTAATCTTATGACCACAGTATCCTTTAGGAGGCATTGTCCAAGCTGGATGTTGTTATTATGTGCCATCAAACTGCCTCCAAATTACAGCAAATCTATGAATGAGTGATGTTCAAAATGTGCTATTAACTGCTATCCTCAGCACTTACAAACTCAAAGCCGTGAGCCCCAGTATGGCTTCAATCCAGTTTTGATCTTATTCTCTTCTTCCTGCTGCTTTCAACTATTATGTTGAGACAAAAAAAAATCTATTGCAATGATTTCTACTTCTTCAATGATTGGATTCAAGTTACATTTTAAATCTAATTTGTGGTTTCTGTTGCCAGTTTTAAAGTTCTGAATTGATTCAATCAATGCAAATTACAACCTTCCCAACATAGATTTCAAAAATTTAAATTTGATACCTTGTTTCAAAATGAAATCATTTCAAATTAGACTCTCTTTTCCACTCTTTAAAAAATAAAATAAAACAGTTGTAGTTATAATGAAGCAGCTCAGCAAAAGGATATGATGGACATATCTTCTATAAGAATTCTCACAGTACAGTACTACAAGATGCTATGGACTTTTAAAAAGATACAAGAGCTGCTTCTCATTTCATAATAAAACAAATGATACTGCTTAACTCGAAAAGTAAATATGGTTCATCTGAATTTTGTCCCAAAATGCAGCAGAAGTTGAGGACAGTCTTTGCTCAATAGTAAAATACACATTTTACAAGTTTGTACAAATTATATTTGCCTATGTATATCTAATGGGAAATTCTAGCCAAAGAGCTTTCAAAATTAATGACAGAGAGTCTAAAAATACAAGAGTGTTATGACCTAAAGTTTCCTTAATCAATGATTCAACTCTGTTATCAGATACTGCTTCAATTATACATTTTAATTAATTTGTATCATAACTACCTCAAAATCTGCAATGCAGGATGAAATTAAGCTTGACAAATTAATATAACCCAAACTTTCCATCCTAATTTACCAGCACCCTCCTCCCACAATAGGGAAAAACCACTGGACAAAACATACATTAATCTTATTGTACCATATGGCTGGAATCTTACACTTTACTGTTAGTTTACTGGAATTAAGAACAAAAGTTGCTGAAGCTAAGGAGAGATTTAGGTATGTTGTGACTAAAAGCTGCAGCAAACACCACATATGCTGTTTAACTTCCTGAAAATTAAAAAAAGACAAAGCTAACTTAATGCATGAGTTTACCCTTTGGAATAAGAAATGGGTTCCAAAAAAGGAAGAGGCATTCAAGATCATATTCCAAATATCAGATGGAAACTGGAGCTCACTAAAAATTACTTGATTTGACAAGACAAAGAAGATGACTTGACAGCAAGTAGCAGCAAGAGCAACACTTTTTTAACAAGAACAGCTACTATTTGGAACCATGAAGCCTGGGAGAATATGGATGAAATAAAAAATTTGGAATCATCCTGAGTTTATTACAGTTTCAGTGGCGCCTCAATACTGTGCCAAACTGGGTATGTTTACAGATCAGTCACCCTGTATAACACACAATACAGAAATCTCTCTGTATGTGGACTTTCCTCCCTTTGGCTACTCAAGATACTGAAGATGTAATCAGCAGCTTTTTAAATAATTTGGTGGGGTCTGATTTGTTATAGGACATCCATACAGTTTGGAGAAGCTTAATAATTACCTTCTCAGCTCAGTTTTATTGGTAGCTCTCCCACACCCCCAATGCAGCTCTGTGGTTTAGGGGAAAGTATCAATTTACAGTAGGGGTTCTCAACCTTTGGCCCATGGGCTGGACACAGTCCATGGCACCATTTCATGTGGCCCACATTGCCACCACCAGTGGAAGTGTTAACAACAGCCATAAATGCACCCGCGGCTGTTGTAAATGTGTTTACAACAGCCACAGATGTGTTTTATGGCAGCATTTATGGCAGAGGGAACCACCAGTCTGGCCCACTCGGTTGTCTAAGGGGGCATTGCTTTAAAAGGTTGAGAACCCCAGATTTATAGCACTGGGGATCTTTTTTTCTTAAAGATGTTTCTGTGGACATGACTAAACACCAGAGAGCATGGAATGCAGTTTATCTTACTAACAAAGTGGTACCTATTTATCTACTTGCAATTTCTTGCTTTTGACCTGATAGGTTGGCAGAAGCTGGGTCAGAGATAGGAGCTCAATCTGTCGTGCAGCACTCAGGTCTCGAACTGCTGACTTGCCAACCTTCCAGTTATCAAGTTCAGTGTCTTAACCACTAAGCCACCACAGTCCCTGCATGGCTGCTAGCTACATCTTTAATATAATATGCAGCTGACCCAGGACTGCACAGAGTAGGAGTTCTCAACCTTTTAAAGCCAGGATCTGGGTCACGGTTCCTCAGACAGCTTCAGGGGCCAGACAGCCATTTTGCCCTTCCTCCACCACATGGCACTTCCTAGTGTGGTGGAGGTGGTGGTGGTGGTGGGCCACATAGAATGGTGTCGTGGGCCGCAGGTTGAGAATCCCTGGCACAGAGTTTTTAAGCACTCTGGATCAGGGTAAAGGCAGAAAGTATGTTGCTAAGACCCCTGGTTCCCCAGGTTTCTTACTAGTTGCTATGGTAGATGAGAAGCTTTGTAGAACAGTGGCTGAATGAAAGCAAGGTGGCACAGCTGGATAGGACTCAACAAGGCTGCCCTTGCCATGTTCAGCATATAACATACAGCAAATATGAACCAAAGAAAATGACAGTCCTAATTTCTCAAAAGTCACACATAAGATGTACTTTACATAATTAGTTTTTATGGGGGGGGGGGGGATCAAGTTACTTCAGTCAAACAAGAATTTCTTTCCTCTTTTTCCTGCTGGTGCAGCAATTTAATCTGAAGAATAGATATTGAAGGGTGTGAGGGTAGAAAGAGAGAAGCAACTAGCCTCTTTCTGTTCCACTGGCGAATGCCATTCTATTAAGCTGGAGCTATTATCTGAACAGGGACTGCGGTGGCTTAAAAAGTTAAGATGCTGAACTTGATGACTGGAAGGTTGGCAGCTCAGTAGTTCGAACTCAGAGTACTGCATGATGGAGTGAGTGCCTGTCTCTGTCCCAGCTGCTGCCAAGCTAGCTGTTAGAAAGGAAGAAATTTCAAGTAGATAAGATGGGAAGATGAACAGCGTTTTGTGTACTCTGGTGTTTAGTCATGCCTGCCACATGCCCATGGAAACATGTGCAGACACAGACAGCACTGGCTCTTTGCCTATAAACAAAGATGAGCACTGAACCCTAGATTCGGATACGACTGGCTTTCGATCAAGGGTGACATTTACTTATTAACTGAAAAGAAGCCTTGATCTTGGCATATGTAATCTGTGTTCATTAAATATCACCATACAGATTTTTTAAATTAAAAAAATTTGCTTCTTGTTGCTACGTGAAAAAACTACACGGATTTTAAATCTCCATTTATTCCCAAAGTTGTAATATGGTTAAATGAATTCAAAATGCAAAATTGCACTTATTCAGAATATTTTTAATTTTTAAATAAATCAGGGATGGCAAACAGTTTGTTTTGAACTATAACAAAGCAGGAATACAGAAGCAGTGGTTTAAAGGAGCCATTTTTGTTGTTCAGTCGCACAGTTGATTCTGACATTTCAGGACCCCATGGACCACTGCAGGCCAGGCACCCATATCCTCCACCATCCTCCTCAACCCGCCCAGCTCTGTGCCCACTGCATCTAGAACACCATCTAGCCATCTCACTTTTGGCCACCCCCTTCTTCTTTTGCCCTCCAGCTTTCCCAGCAAGGCTTTCTCAAGTGAATCTTCTCATTTGATGTCCAAAGTGCTTTAGCTTCATCTTTACTATTTGTTCTTCTGAGGAGCAGTCAGGGTTGATTTTTTCTAAGATCAACATATTTGTTCTCGTTGCTGTTCAGGGTACTCTCAAAACTCTCCTCCAACACCACATCTCAAAGGCATATATTCTTCTGTGCTCAGCCTTCCTTATGGTCTAGCTCTCACAACCATACATCACTAATGGAAATACTATTGCTTTGACTATGTGGACTTTCATTTGCAAGGTGATGTCTATACTTTTAACTATGCTGCCCAAATTTCTCATAGCTTGCTTCCCAAGAATTAGTCATCTTTTTATTTCATGGCTGTAATCTCCATCTACAGTGATCTTGGATCCTAAGAATGTAAAGTCTATCACTGATTCTACTTCTTCCCCATCTATTTTCCAGAGAGTGATAGGGCCTGTTGCCATTATCTTGGCTTTCTTGATGTTGAGTCTCAAGGCAGCTTTTGCACTCTCCTCCTTCAACCTAAGCAAGAGCTTCTTTAGGTCTTCTTCACTTTCTGCCATTAGGGTGGTATCATCTGCATATCTCAAATTGTTGATGTTTCTCCCAGCAATTTTAATTCCAACTTTTGATTCATCCAGCCATGCATTGCGCATTATGTGTTCTGTGTAGAAGTTAAATAAGCAAGGTGACAAAATGCAGCCTTGTCTTACTCCTTTTCCTATTCCAAACCGCTCCATCATTCCGTATCCTGTCATGGGGTGGGTCACAGAAGCCCATTATTCCAGTATTTAGAGTTATGTGGCTGCAGCACTGTTCAAAATCTAGCACAAATAAAATTCCAACCAAGACTGCAAGACGAGGTCTTAGCTCTGTTTATTTTTAAATATGAAAAACAATTTTGCAGTTTTGGCAATGAATTATTGTAATTTCATTAAGAGAAAAAGAGGTAAATCTACCATCCATATTTGATTTTTGGAAGTAGGAAAGGGAGGAGGATAACATTTCACTTTTGCTAGCAGCCTCTGTTGGCCTAACACTGGATTTCACCTAAACTATTCATATAAAATTACATAAGAAACATTTTTTCTTGTAGAATAGAAATCAAATTGACAGGGACAAGATCCCGTCTTAGTTTGCAAAACAGCTATTCGTATAGGAGTGTTCATAAAAATGTTTTAGATATTAAGCCTTTTTAACAAAGCAGGAAATATCAGGTCAGCCTATATGAAAATTAATATTTCCAGCAAAAGAAACACTGATGTACGCTTTCTTCATTTGGAAATGTTTCTAATCTAGAATGTTGAAATCTATCCAGCAAGAGAACTTACATGTAAATATAAGCTTGGCCATTCACAAACCTTTTTAGAAACAGAGTATAAAGGGATAGTGTGTGCACATGACTCCCAACATGGGATATGTGCCATAAGATGTCCAACTTTGACTAGGTGCATAGGATGAAAAAGTGCTACTGCACTGCTGTCCTACTTCTGAGCTTCCTTAGGACATCTTGTTAGCCAATGTATGAACTGAATGATGAACGATTTGGGCTGGTGCCTGATGAAGCATCACACTTGTCAGAATCAACACAATTGATGAGATGGAAGTTACTGAATAGAAATGTTCAACTGAAGATTAAAGGAAACCAGTTACAAAGCAGATGAAAGACTAAAAGATCAACCTATGAATGAATATTGCCTTTAGCAGCAAATCTTTAATTTTCATTTTATGCTGTTTAATTAACTGTCCCTAGAATGAACACATAACTGATGCCCTTTATGGTCAAAAATGTAATAAGTGATTACAACAATCAATTTTTTTTTCATGTAGTAACAACAAAATTCTGAATGTCCAGATAAGAAAAGTATCAATGCTCCATTTTCCCAGTGTATTTTGAGGGACGGAGGGGCTCATATATGCCAGCAAATATGGTAAGTATACCAAGTTTGTGGTATGGACAAACTCCCTTTTAAAACAACAATTTTTGTACCATTTTCTAATCAGCTCCTAGTTGAACTGTCCATAGATTTGTACTCCCAATGACCGCTTTGTAGAGTCTGAGATGATAATTAGAGTTGTGGCATATTTAGCTGCTAACACATATCCTCAAAGAATTGTTTATTTCTTTTTTCCTCCCTTAATTAATGTGCTGCCACATCAAAGGCAGTTTAGGGTAAATTGAGGCCTGTTTTATGTGCAAAGTCACTTTGAGCACATAATCTAGATTGGGTACCAATTTCTTCTGGAGTGATAGGATAGAAAGAACAATTTAGCATATTAGCAGCTACTCTATCCAGATGCTTTTCAAGCTAAGTAGAGCATTTGCTTTTGAAATCTTGCTTACAGTGCAATTTCTCATGATATATCCAGCCAGACAAGACATCACATGAAACACATTTTTGGATCTAACCTCTACATTGCAAACTATATCAGCTGTAGGTAAGGGGATATTAATAGAACGTATGGATTTTTTTAAAAAAAAATTCTTCCCCTGTTTTGTTTAGAAGGGAAATCCGCCTTCTGTGGGAGATGTGTATTTTTTGTAGGAACACATCTTAAAAACCTTATTATGGTTGCTATAAATGAGTTCCAACTTGATGGCACACAACTAAGTATGGGAGGTACATGGGTCCCAACGCCATTTGTGTGGTCTGCACAGACTAACACAGTTACCACTCCAACAACTACAACTTTTTCCATCACCACACAGATAAAA
Source organism: Furcifer pardalis (assembly GCA_030440675.1). Taxonomy (NCBI): domain Eukaryota; kingdom Metazoa; phylum Chordata; class Lepidosauria; order Squamata; family Chamaeleonidae; genus Furcifer; species Furcifer pardalis. Next base: position 91,207,141 of record CP126895.1, on the reverse strand, counting down.
CTAATTTCAGCAGGTACTATGGTAACAGAACAAAATAGCAACAGCTACTACAGTAACAGAAAGCTTGGAGTCTCCCAAACTTTAGCAGTGGTGGCAGCAGGAATGCTCTAATTATGCATCCTGTAGTGTGTTAGCATGGGATCCGGCACTCCCTGTCACCCAGAAAGTTTATTGCAATTGGGATACATTAAGAGGAAGTTTAAATCAAAGTACTGTAACAATGATACTAGTACAGCAAACACAAAACATATTCCTTATCCAAGACATCTTAATGGTAATGAAATCAGTGCTCAAGAATTGCTGTAAAAACACTGTGAATACTGCTGTAAAAACACTGTGCTTCTGCCAATGTGATTTATGCCATCTCTTGCCAAAAATGTCAGCCTGTGCTTTATGTAGGACAAACAGGACAATCTTTATGCAAAAGAATTATTGGAAACAAATCAGACATCTGGAATAGGAACGCAGAGAAACCTGTCTCAAACCACTTCAATCTACCTGGACACTGTATCCAAGACTTGAAAGTTACAATTCTGGAACAGAGAAATTACAAAACTAGGATCGAAAGAGAGACAGCAGAAATCAAGTACATCCATCTGTTGGATACCCGTCACAGAGGATTAAACATTAGCCAAGGGTTTCTGGGATGTTATCAAATTTGATACACAGATTGCTATATGCTGCTAGATATTTTATATATTATATTTTGATGTATAACCTTCCTGCCAATTCTCTCTTACAACTTCAGCAGAACAGGAAGTAACCTGTTCAGAAACCAGACAGGGCTTTACTCCAGACCTTTGAGATTGAAAGGGAGACATTCAAAATTAATCTGAATAATCTATTGTTACTGATGGCTGTAGGAAGCTGTATTGTTATGCTTGCTTGTCTGTCATTCTGCTAGAGCACATCCAGCTTCCCCTTTAACATCTAGACGCCTACATTTGGTACATATAAACCATGCCTGGAAGTTTCACTCCTTTTCTGAAGTGGACTTGATCCACGAAAGCCAACAATAAAAATATAGCAGTTAGTCTTTAAAGTGCTACAGTGTTTTTATTTTGGTTTATTACTTTTTTTGGTTTTGTTTCTGATATGTGAATAATATCGTTTTACTGCAAGCACTGAGCTACAAGTATGAATAGTATTTGTTTGGATCATCATCACTAAAATTTATTAGTCAGTATCAAAAGGGGATGCCTACTCTGTGCCCAAGCATAAGAGAATAAACTTAACCCTAACTTGTCATTAGACATTTCCCCTCCCCCCTTCATTTGTCTCTTCTCAGAACTCATGAGAGTTTTTTTTTCAAGAGCAGCACATTTTGCTTTTCTTCCTGAAATGTCACTGAACTGTTGTTATGAGCCATTAAATCACTTCCATCTTAGAGTAGTCCAATGAATTAATGACTTCCAGGAGGCCCTGTTATTAATAGACACTCTTGCAAAGTAAAATTCTGAAATAAAATATAAAAAGCATACTTAACTAGTTACCCCTCTAATAATATGAATTATTAACTTGCCAACACTCAGAATATCTAGAGATATGTTTTACTGAAGGACAATTTTTCTAAAAACTCATTTGATCAAAGTCCTGGTTTTTGTGTCAGGAAAGAGGTCAATTTGTCATTATTGTTTTGTATTGGACCCTTGGGTAACATATTTTTAGCTAGCCATAATCTGAAATGTTTGATTCTGGGGGGGGGGGGGGAGAACTACATGGTTTTGGCTAATAAGAACAAAATATGTCATATCAAATTGCACTATTTGCAATGACTGTGTTTAGTATAGCATAAAGCAAGGAGCTACGAGACAACTGGACAGAACCACATGATTTTCTACTGCCTGGCCAAGAACAACCATGGCCTGTGTGGAAAGCTTTAAACAGACTGCGTGTCAGGGTAGGGCTAATCTGAGAAAGTGGGGTTTCCCTGTAGATCAGGGGTTCACAACCTATGGCCCACAGCGACAGCCTCAGAAGTGGAAGCAGACACACCCACCACCATTTCATCCAGTCTGCTCAGCTGTCGGAGGGTGAGTAGCCTAACCTGTGGCATGAAAACCTTGAGAACCCCTGCTGTAGATGGTAGTCTGTGTGAATGCAGAGAAGAACAAGCTACCGTCCATATGATACAATGTACACTATGCCCCTCAATGTGCACTGAGGAGGACCTTATATTGGCAAGAGGAAATGCTGTTATGTGGCCCAATATTGGGCGGATGTCATCTAGCTCTTTTAATTCCTTTTTGTTTTAGATATGTTAATTTTAGCTTTGTATGTTATTAAATGTTGGTGGTGCCTCTGACACGAATAAAGAAAGCATAAAGCAGGATTCACTAGACCTGGGTATGAATACCAGCTTGGCCATGAAAACTCTTAGGGCGGGGTGAAGATTAGAACTGATAAAAGCATTCCTAAAATATTGCACTTACCTTGATAGCCCTATTATAACCCTGTTCTGACCTGACAAACATAATACATAAGGAGATTCATCTAGTCGCACAAACACACATATATTTGGGTTGTGCTTTGATAAAGTTCTGCAGGAACACATGCTCCTTAACTCATAGACAATACTTTTTCAAACACCTTTGTTGTCCTCTCTGCCTTGGATCCTGTTCCAAGCACTTCTCGCTTGGCTGTCTATTTAGATACAGTAAATGAAAGAAATTGAAGGATCTTTGCAAATGTACTGCGGATACCTTCTTAAGTGGCTATTTTATTAAAGCACCTAAAGCATGCTAAATGCTGCACTATAGTGGAATTTGCCTGGGGGGAAAATATGATTTAGGAAGAATACAAGTGGAAAAGATACATGGGAAAATTCTGAGGAAGGCAGTTTATTCAATTCAGCAAATGATTTTTGCTCTTTTTTCTGTTAAATTTAATCATTTCATAGACATTGAGGTTATCTTTAGAATTGGGTACATCGTGTTTTCTCCAGTAGTTTCCAGTTCATGAAACAAAGCACTTTTCATATTAATTAGATAATAACAGAGTATACAGAAATGAATCATCTTAGCAGTGGGTTAAAAAGCAAATGGACTTGGCATCTCAATGACCATTTCAAGCTAGAAATGAGTACAATGAATCAAAACATAGATTTATTTGCTTTTTAAAAGAGAAACCACTATAGTGGAGTAGATAACTTCAGTTGGTATTATGGAATTTCAATAAGAAACTTTTACTTGCAACTTGACAGCTATTCTAAGAATTAAATTCTCTCTGCTACATCTCTTCCAAAGTAAATATATTTTTCATTATTTTATCCACAGATACACCACACATATAGAGATGACAGAGGCAATCTTGTCAAGCAGAAAGATGAGATCATTGGCAAAGGGCAACAATCCAAGCAACAAAAATACAAAGAAAATGCCAATTTTCCTGTAACAAGAACCAACAGGAATAGCAAACTATGTGGCATCCATTCTGATCTACTTTCTATTAATGAAAGTGTCAAGTCTCATAGTTATGTCTGGTTCTCAGAAAATGTCACCAGTGTGAACTGCACATCGATGTCATCAGTTAAAATGTAGGGAATTCAGAAATGCACTCACCCATACTAATATTTAGAAAAAGTGGTTCCTAAGACCCAAAGAAGAAAGAAGATAAAAAGAGAAGGGACAACATGAACTGCAACAAAAGTTTCTATTTGTGTTATGTGGAATGAACACATGCCTTTTCCAATCATTATACTAGTACAGAGGTTCTCAAGGTTTTTGCGCCACAGGCCGGACCACTCAACTTCAGACAGCTGAGTGGGCCGAACACTTGGTTTCCCACCCCTATCATAAACACTGCTGCAAACTGTGGTGGGAACATTTGCGTGTGCGCATTTACGGCTGTCATAAATGTGTCCACTTCCATTTCCAGGGTCATCACCACAGGCCAGATAATTTGTTGTTGCAGGCCGGGTCCAGCCCATGGGCCATAGGCTGTAAACCCATGTACAATACTAGAACAAATCACTGCTAATACTGAATCAGCACCTAAAGAGAAAGTGACCCCTTCACCACCACCTCTTCTTAAGGCTAAGATCTCTCCTATACACTCTGAAGTGCTGAGGAGCATCTCTGAATGAGACCACAAGACTATAGCAGCCATGTTTTGCATTTTTCTTTTACCTGCAATGCAAAGTAAGGAACTTCCATCCATCCATCCATCCATCCATCCATCCATTCATTCATTCATCCATCCATCCATTCATTCATTATTTATCCACTGCCCTTCTCACCAAAGTGACTCAGGGTGGTTTACAAGTAATAAAAGACATCAGAATAAAAACACAAACACTACCTAAAACCCTCAAATATAAAACTGTTAAAATTAAAATTTAAAATTTAAATCTAAAAAGATTAAAAGCACACCAAATTGCTACATCTTACTAATCTTACTGATTAAAAAGTAGAGGGAGAGAGGGGATTAAATCATCCAGCGAGCTGGGGTCATTGTGCATCCCATACCCGATACCTGCCCCGGCAGCCACGTTTTTAGATTCTTCCTAAAGGGCAGCAGCTCCGTCTGGAGATGTAGTTCTATTGGCAGGAGGTTCTCTAAGGCCGGAGCGGAAACAGAGAAGGCCCTCCTTCTAGTGCCAAAGATATGCACCTCTCTGGCTGATGGAACAACTAGAGAGCCTCTCCGGTCCACTCTGGTGGGATGGACAGATGTTCTTGGGGTGAGACGGTCTCTTAAGTATCCTGGCCCACTACCATGTAGGGCTTTAAAGGTAATTACCAGCACCTTGAATTGCACCCGGAGACATACTGGCAACCAGTGCAGCTCCATGAGCAGCGGTGAGGCATGTGCATACTGCCCACACACCATCACCACCCGTGCAGCCGCATTCTGGATCAGTTGAAGCCTCTGAATGGTCGTCAAGGCCAGCCCCATTTAGAGTGCATTGCAGTAATCAAGTCTGTAGGTGACCAGAGCATGTGTGATCATGAGCAAGGAGTCCTGATCTAGCAGCTGGCATAACTGGTGAATCACACGAAGTTGTGCAAAAGCTCTCCTGGCCACGACTGCCACCTGCTCTTTGAGCAGGAGTCGCAAGTCCAGGAGGACCCCCAAGTTACGCACTGGGTCTGTTTGGGGCAAAACTGCCCCATCCAGAACCAAAGATGGTAGCTCCCAAGATAACACAGGACCACCGACCCACAGCCACTCAGTCTTGCCGGGATTCAGTTGTAGCCCGTTGCCCCCCATCCAGACCCTCACAGCCTCCAGGCACCTGGAAAAGACTTCCACTGCATTGCTAGGGTCCCCATGGGCTGAGATATATAACTGGGTATCATCTGCATATTGATGATACATCACCCCATGGGAACAGATGATCTCACCCAGCGGTTTCATGCAGATGTTAAATATGAGAGGCGAGAGTACCAAGCCCCGAGGCACCCCATAACAAAGGGCCTTGGGCTGGACACCTTGCCCTCCAACCACACCGACTGGGTCCGGCCCCTCAGAAATGAGGAAAACCAGGACAACAGAGTCCCCTGGATCCCCAATCCTCAGAGCCTTTCCAGAAGGATATTGTGGTCGACAGTATAGAACACCACTGAGAGGTCAAGAAGAGCCAAGACAGACAGATGACCTCCATCCTGCTCTCACCAGAGATCATCCACCAGTGCGATCAATGCAGTTTCTGTACCATATCCAGACCTGAATACTGACTGAAAAGGGTCCAGATAATCCGCTTAATCCAGGACTCCCTGTAATTGTTGCGCCACTGCCTTTTCCAAAACCTTGCCCAAAAAAGGCAGGTTGGACACAAGCCGGTAGTTGGTAAGCATTGCAGGGTCGAGCAATGTTTTTTTCAGGAGGGGGCACACCGCAGCATGTTTTAAATTTGCTGGATAGACCCCCTCCCATAATGATGAATTTATAATAGCTTCGACCCAACTACCTGTCACAGCCCTGGAAGTTTTAACTAACCTCCAAGCCCCAACACCTTTGCTCTCTGTTCTTGTTGGTACAGTGATGCTATTGACAAGGTTCATAATAGCTATCTCCTGCTACTCCTTTTCGTGTACTCTCTGGGATACAGGTGGCTAAATTACTTTGCTAGAAATAATACCAGTGGTGCTGTATAACTCCCACCCTAAGCCAATTCACAGTTGTTTGATTTGCCCATTTGCCAGGAATAAGATTTATCATGGAGACCCAGAAACAGAGAGATACTAGCATAGACACAGAAAAAGATGAATTTGGAGTTCTTCCAAATGGACACAGTCAAGCTTGGGTCCCAAAGTTTTCTTTAACCCCTTCCTCGTCTCTTATTAGCATCTGAACTCTGAGGGGTCACAAGAAAGTCAATTCTTCTTCCACAAAAGACATTCCTTTCCACAAGCTTGGAAGTCAGATAAATAATTTTCAGCATTCCTAAATGTAAAAAGCTCACCCAGGTATCATTCTGGGAATGCTTCATTCCTCTTCTCGGACCAGAAATAAGTTATTTATCATTCAAAGTGAAATATTCTCTTTTCCAGATGTTTTGCCTTTTTGTTCTTATATTTCAGAATAGAAAAATGAGTGAGCAAGCTTGTACTCTTTTTACATGCTTTTCATTTTATCTATGTTTAATGTTGAATAAGATTATTATGAAATACAGTAACACCATGGATAACGATTGCATCAGATAACGCTAAAATCGGATAACAGTGCTGATCGAGTCCCCTGACCTCCCTAGAGGCGGCAAGGGTGGCAGGGAGTCTGATATGGGTGGAAAACTCCAATTTTTCCACCCATTTCGGGCTCTTTGGAGCCCCTGCTGCCTCTGGGGAGGTCAGGGGACCTGATACACGCTGTTCCCGGCCTCCCCAGACCTTCCCAGGCACTGCGATTGCAGCATGTGATCGGCGCTTGGGTTGGGGGGTTGAACGGGTGCACGCCCGGTTCAACCCCCAACCCAAGCAACCAATCCCACACTGCAATCTGCCTGCCTTATGGAATCCCCACTGCTCTTTCCAAAGAGGCAGGCAGATTGCCCTCTGTTCCCTTTCCTCTTCCGAAAGGGATCAGGGCTTTTTTTTTTTTAACATTGTGCGATCAATGTTGTGCACAACATTAAAAACCGGATAACAATGAGACTAGGAGGAATGGCAAAATGGCCGTCTGGCCCACAAAGCTGTCTGAGGGAGCGTGACCAGGCCCCTGGCTTTAAAAGGTTTAGAACTCTTGCTCTAGAATTTGACAGATTGACTAGGGTTCAGGCAACTAGGGTTCACTATGCAGCCCACTTCAGTATTTATGCAAAACATAGCCAGGAGCAAAATTTCCAATTATTTCAGTGTGATTTTAATGTTGTGGGACACACACACACACACAAGACACTGCATTGGCATGTCATTTAATATAGTATCACAGTTTGGAAAACAAAATCCTGCTGTTTTTCTTCTTCCCCCAAATCCTATCAGCTCCTGGTTTTAGGAAATGTACCTCCATTTGCTTAACGTTATTACACTATTTCAGAACTAAACAGTGTTTTCAAAAAAAAAAACTAAAGAAAGTTTTCTTCACTCCTCTCAGCTGGTATGTTGTGGCTTGTTTTTAGAAGTTTCCCCCTCTTTTTAATGATTTAATGAATGTTAAGAATGAATATATTATCCTTATATGCCTCTAGGAAAGTTTTGCACTTTGCAAAAGCTAATGAATTATGGATTCTGAATAATTAATGTTTTCTTTTCGAAAAGAAATTGCTATTACAGCAAAAATGTTTTAATGATATTATTCTTTCAGCAAGAATAATATGTGCTCATCCAGAGTTTTAACACATATAATATGCACCTAATTGAGCAGTGCAGGGCAGTATCTTCTTTTATAATATGACACAATAATACAGAAGAAAGCTTCTCATACAGGACAAATTTTAATTCCTTTAATGGAGAACACTGCACAGTCACATTTCAAATTAAAAAAATGAGGCTGCAGATATGGAAAGAGGCATTTATCTTCAAATGCATTGCAAAATTCAGTGTAATGACAAAATAGAACTCAGTGAATGTAATAAGTACAACAAGTACCCATTTTCAAGTTGTTCAGACCCTGGTCTCCTCCAATTAAATATGAAAACTTCTAGACACATGGAAAATATGATAAACTTGCTTGGGCAAATAAGGAAAAAAGCTCTACCATTAGAAGATTTCCAATAGTGTTGCTTGTACAAGTGATATGTTAAAATACTAAACTGAAATTTATCTATTATTGACTTGATAAGGCCTATGACTGGATGAAATTTCATACTAATTGCATAAAAACTGGCAAAGATAAAACAAATTATAATTTGAAACTGACAATTTAACTTTTTATTGCTTTTGTTTTGCTCAATTATTTCATTAGTTTACATCAATTTCTTGTGAAAAATACTTCTTCAGGTGCCGTATCTGTTCCGGATATTGGCTATCATCATGGTGATAGTCTTCCTGTTCTTAACTCCAGTCTCTCAGGTTCTTCAGTCATGAAGTCCATCTATGTCCAGGGCCTCTCTACCCAGGGAGCTTTCCTTAGCTCACTTTATCCCCGCCAAGCACAGGTTCCAAAGCAACTGAAAATGTACTGCAGCAAGTTTGATGATAACCATGGCAGTGTCAGAACTTTTTTTCTGGTTTGGTTCATTGCAGTTCTAATTGATTAAAACTCTGAAGCTGCATGCCATTCAGTCTTAACAATACTATAACACAAAAGCCTTCTCTGTAAAGAACCATCTTAAGCACCATGATGTGTTGTATACTAAAGGAAGGTTCTTCTTACTCTTTAACCCAGCCTGCCACCTACTAATCTAACCAACCAAGAGACATGGGTCTACTGACAGGAAGATTCTTACACCAGAATAGTAAAGCTCAGATTATTTCATTAGGCAATACAAGATCAGGCCAACATGGGACATCTTTCATTGCCCATAAACTCTGTCTTTTCCATTTACATTTTGGTCATAAAGCTGGACTAAGTATTGAACTGTATGAAAGAGATAAATTTTAAGCAAGCATAATTTGTAACATTATAAAGCATCAAAGACCCCAATGTCAGTTTCTTACTTCCTGGTTGTAGGGAGCTTAATGTTTTTATTGCAGGGGTGGTGGTGGTTGTCTCGTCTTTTTCTTCTACTTCTTCCATATCCGAATATTGGCAATCATAATGGCAATCAGCCATGAAGACTGTCCTGAGAATATAATGCCTTTCACCTGCCTTCCTTATCACAGCATGAACCCCGTGCCACTGATTCTGTTCCGCAAGTCACTTTCTGGCCCTGAGGCCTTTTTGCACACAAAGTCCTCATTAGCCCCAGGCCAGTATTGACGAAGCTGCTGCTCTCCATCAAGATGGATTCAAGTGGGAATTAATTCACTTGGGGGCCATCACCCTTCCCTGTGGACTTTGGCACCCAAGGCCATTAATCATCAGGGTTGTCAGGTTAGTTAAGTGCTGCCTGACACTTGGCATTGAGTCATGACAGTATGGTATACTCTATTACCATAGCAGGATAACCTGGCCAGACTGTTGATTTTAGATAACTGAATATACTGATGGCAGTCAATATGGTTGATTCCAACCAGGGCCGGATTTACATGAAAAAAGGCCCTAGGCTATTCCACTTATCTTGCCCTTTCACCTCCCATTTTTTTTTAATATATATTTTTTATTAACACATGTATATTGTGACAAACATATAAGACAATATTATAACATAAAATAAATGAATAAACAATAAACAAAAACCAAAATTATACATCTAATAACAACTGCGAATACACCCACCCATTCCCATACTAACTTGTAAACAAAGCACATAAATCATGCCAGCTCATATTGTACATATAATCCCAGATAAGTTGAGTATCTTGTAGATATTGAAATCTCAATTCTGCCAAAACTTCAACATTTCTTGGCTTGGTTTAATGCCTTCATTACTAGTCATACCAAATATAACAAATGGTTCCCAAATTTCCCAAAATACATTCTTAATGTTTAAACCTCTTCTAATCTTTATTTCATTTGTTAATTTGTCATTGAGAGCTAAACGCCATGCCATATTATACCATTTCCCTTTTTCAATTATAAACTTATTTTTCCATTCAGCAGCAATTAATTGTCTCGCCACAGATAGTAAGGTGATCATTAACTCTTTCTTATTCTCATTTATCTTCACTTCATCTGTTTCCCCCAGTAACACAGCTTTAGCAGATAACCTAATCTCAGAAGACATAATCTTTCCTAGCTCTTTTTCTATCATTTTCCAAAATTTGTTTGCGAATTCGCACGACCACCACATATGAGTATACGTTCCAGGTTCTTTACCACACCTCGAACATAGGTTTGTTTCAGCCTTTCCCATTTGCCATAAGCGTATAGGGGTGGTGTACCATTTCCATAATATTTTACAGTTGTGTTCTTTCTCTTTTATAGAAAGTACTTTCATTAGTCTTTGGTTCCATTTCCGTTTCCATTCTTTATCACATATTACAATACCTAAGTCCTTTTCCCATGATTCTTTTAGTATTTTTTGCGGTCGTTCGTTTTTATTAATTATCCTATACATTTTGCCAACTAATCCTTTTTCCGGGGTTAACCCCTTCTTTAGTTTGTGTATAATCTCCTCAAAAGGAGTTATTTCTCTCCCTATGTAATTTTTTAATCTCTGTTTCCTATCCCATTCTTCCATTTGTTTTTCCTGAAACCAATTCAGATTTAAACTGGTATATATCATTTTTCTTCTTTGCTGTTCCCCGCAGGATGCAATCCACTGGCTTAAAAGCAATACCTTCTCCTGAGTTAATTTTGTTTTCTTTTCAATGTTTAAGGTTAATGGAAAATCCGGTAAATCTACAAGTTCTAATACTGGAGAATCCCCTGGTGACATAGTTTTTTTCATTCCTTTCCAGAATAAATATAAATCTTTTAAAGTTTTACTATTGATCTTGACTTTTTTCTCTTGATTTGTTAGAAACAGGCTTCCTTTATATCTATTGTATTCTAACCTGTCTCTCTCTACTGTCTTTACAAAATCCTGTGTTAACAAATTTGCTATACGTTTCAATTGAAAGGCCTTATAATAATTAGTTATATTTGGGATACCCAATCCACCGTCTTTCTGATGTTGATACCATAATGATTTCGCTATCCTGGGTTTTTTTTCTTCATTACAAAACCTGTCTATTATTTTTTGCCATTCCTTCAGCTCTTTTTCATTTATCTTAATTGGGAGGTTCCCTAATAAAAAATTTATTTTTGGTACAATTTTCATTTTGCTGATGTTTACCCTTCCAAACCATGATAGATTTAATTTCCTCAGCTTTGTTATGATTAATTTAACCTCATTCTTAAGTTTTTCAAAATTTATTTTTTTAATTTGTTTAAAATCATCCACTATGTAGATCCCTAAATATTTTAGTCTATCCTTAATTTGTAGATTATATAATTTCTTTATTTCTTCCTTTTCCCTTTTGCTATGGTTGCATGCTATTATTTCTGTTTTCTCCCAATTAATTTTTAGACCTGAAATCTTTTCAAAGCTATTTAAATGCTCTTTAACCAAACCTATAGCATTTCTAGGATCTTTTAGTACCAGAAGGGTATCGTCAGCATACATATTTATCTTCTTGTTATCTACCCCTTTAATCCTATCATCATTTCTAATTGCATTCGCTAGAGCTTCCATAGCAAAAATGAACAAGGCAGGGGACAGTGGGCATCCCTGTCTAGTGCCTGCTTGAATCTCAACATTTTCTGTAAAATTTTGATTTATTTTTATCCTTGTTTGAGCCCGATTATAAAGTTGATTAATAGTGTGTATGAATTTTCCTCCAAATCCCATGATTTTTATTATTTCTTTGATTGTTTGCCACTGGATGGAGTCAAAAGCTTTGTAGATATCCAAAGACAAAAAACATGTTTTTTCTTTCTTTTGTTTAATTGAATTTAGAATATTCAATACTCTAGTAATTAATGTTTCCATGTGTCTGCCCTTCACAAATCCTGCTTGATCTTCATGCAGGTAGTAATGTATAAATTTATTCATTCTGTTCACCAAAATGGAGGAAAAAATCTTGGCTTCCTGATTTAAAAGGGCAATTGGTCTATATGACTCCATCTTCTCTTCATTTTTGTTGGGTTTTAATAGTAACACAATAATTGAATGGGTCCAGGAATCTGGAATTTCACCACCCTCTAAAATATAATTATATAATCTTTTTAATTTTGGGATAATCAGATCCTTAAATCCTCTGTAAAACTCATTTGTGAAACCATCCTCACCTGGTGTTTTTCCCAATTTCAATTTCATAATAACCATTTTTAAGTTTGTAAATTACATGAGAGATAATAAAATACATCATTACTGTGATATATATCAATATATATATCAAGATCAAGTCCCTCTTGATCTTGAGGTCCTAGGCTGAAGCCTATTTAGCCTACAGGAAAATCCGGCCCTGATTCCAACTCTTTATCAGAATAAACATGCCTTTGCAATCACATTGTATAACTGTAGTTTCCAAGTACAGTTAAACCTTGCATAAAGATCGCCTCGCTTAAAGAATAACTCACTTAAAGAGCAGAATTTTCTCTGAATGTTTGCTTCGCTTAACAAAACCAATCAAAAACTCGCTTAACAAATAAATCAGGGTTCGCAATCCCCCCCACATTTGGTCACTTACAATGGTGTTTCGCTTAAAGAGCAAACTCGCTTAAAGAACAATCCTGTGGAACACATTATGCTCTTTAAGTGAGGTACAACTGTATCTTTTCTCTAGAATCTGAACTGAACTCAGAAACAGACACAAACACAAGGATGGTGGCAGAAAATTGGCCTAATACACAAGTGCCCTGCCAAATTTCTTTGCAGTATTCTAAGCTGATTTAAGCTTCCAAAATGCTTCAAAAGGGAGAACATCAATTCAGTTCTGGACATGATTACAGCAGGAACATCCATGTTAGAATAATGGTGTAGAAAATGAATCCAAACATTGAGAAAGTTCATGGAGATACATTTATCTTTCTTTTTCATAAATAACACTAGACATTTGGGGTTAACCAAGGACAGAAATGAGGAAAAACACAATAAAAAATGTTTGTAGTATCTTAAATGCTATTGTTTTATCACTTACAATCCACTCTATCAGATAGCCTTAGTTGGCAAATGTTGACAGATAAGCACCAGAAGAGTAGAAGAGAGTTGAAATGGAAAAGGATTCAACAAACTTGTCTTAATTACAGTAAAACACCGGATAAAGATTGGATTGGATAACGCTAGAATCGGATAATGATGCAAGTTTTTTGGGAAAAACTTGCATCGGATAACGATTCTGGATAACGATCCTTTAGCATTATCTGATTCAATCGTCTGGAGGGTGGGGGTGGGAGTGGATTGGGTAGCCCAATCCACCCCCCAACCGCAGCGAATGCACGCTCACCAGCGCCTTTCCTCCCGAAATTACTGCGCTCACAACAATGCTTGCAAGTGCAGCAGGGGTGGGGGAAACGTGCACTCACTTGTGCATTTCCCCCGACAGGCTTGGCTTTGGCTACAATCCTCCCCCTCGCAGGGATCGCCAGCCGCAACTCGGTTCGGCTTGGATGACAATCCTTCCCTCCGCGTGGGTGGAGGATTGTCGCCAAAGCCGAACCAAGCTGCAGCTGGCGATCCGGAGAAGAGGCGCATGCTCGCATGTGAGAAGGCGTGCGAGCGTGCACCTCTTCTGCCAACCGTACGGGACCATTAGCAAGCGCTAAGGGTCCCGTAGGCTTGGCAGAACAGGTGCAGCCTCGCATGCTTTCTGCCAACCCTACGGGACCATTAGCAACCTTGGAGTGAGCGCAGGCAGGCGCTTACTCCAAGGGTGCGAGATGCCCGAGTTTCGAGCGTCCAGCAACCTTGGAGTGAGCACAGGCAGGCGCTTACTCCAAGGGTGCCAGACTCCCGAGTTTCGAGCATCCAGCAACCTTGGAGTGAGCACAGGCAGGGGCTTACTCCAAGGGCACCAGACTCCCGAGTTTCGAGCATCTGGCACCCTTGGATTCAGCACCTGTCTGCGCTCAGTCCAAGGCTGCTGGATGCCTGGGTTTTTCCCTGACCCTAGTTTCATCACTACAGGGACAAACGGCGCGGTTTGTCCCTGACGTCAGGGCTTTTTTTTTTTTTTTTTAGCATTGTTCGATCTCTGGATTGGACAACGATAAAAATCGGATAACAACATGACTTTGGAAACAAGTCATAACGTTATCCGAGGTTCTAGTGTATCTCCTAATAACAAACCTTTTAATGCAGGGGCAGAGAACTTGCAAAGATCCAATGATTTTCCTCTGGATCTTCCTTCGCCTCTAGTGTGCATAACAGGCACTTTTGCTTTGTTTTTCATCTTTTGAGCTACTTTAGGGCAAAAAATACTTCCCCCCCCAAAAAAAAAAGGAAAGGAAAAGAAATAGAATGGCCTGAAATGGAGGGGAAAACTGACAGAATTACTTCCCCATATTATTCAGGTGGCACAAGGGGGGCTTTTTTAGCTTCATTTTTTTCCCAAACAGTTTTTGGGGAGGGGGGCAAGAATTGACTTCGGATGTGGTGGTACAATTTGGCACCAAAGGATACAGGCATTCCAGGGGCCATAAATTGCCCAAACCTGTATTAATAGATGTGTTGTACTTTTAAATTATTATTATTTTAATTGAAGCAGCTTTCAGACTAATTAACTCAATTGTGTGTCAATATTATAACTTGTACTTTAATATTATAAACTGATGTACTTTTATTTGTGTTTTTTAACACACATGTGTTGTAAGCAATTTTAGGCCCTGCTTCTGTGAGAGTATCTGTCTTGATAGTGCTTTGGAACTTAGGCAAAAACCAAATCTAGAAGAATCTCTTTTATATGATGATAAGACAGCTTTTGTGCAATATATTTTAGTTTGTTACATTTCATACAGAGTGTCATCTTTTGGCATCTGAGATTATCATGCAACTAGGCAACTCTAACCACTTTCTGAAATAAGGCACAGTCTGAAAGATTTCCACATTAGTTAGTGTTCTGTAAATCACAACAGATGGGAATTGTGAACACTCACCCTACATTTGCCCCACCATCAGTACATAACAGTCAAGGTTATAGAAACATGACAGTGAAACGTGACATTACAGAAACGTTCTTGCATTATATTTTACAAAGAGTCAGATTTTCCTGGCTTAGTATCAGTTGCCAGTCTGAGAGTATACAAAAATAATATTGGTACAAGGAAGCAAGATTCAATGCAACATGCCAGATTGATTATGGTGATCTCTTTCTTTAAATAATCATGCTCTGTATTTTCCTTTAATAGCAATGTTTGTACTTTCATGATACTGTGAATGTTTTATGTTACAGATCTCTGCATGGAACTATACCCCAGAATATTTTCAAAAATGAGTGTACAAGTTAAGTACAGCATCTCATTGACAGACATTATGCTCTCGATCTTGCCTCTGGAAAGGTCAGGAACAGGGCATGAATGCAACAGCATTCTCTCACTATTGCTCTCAGACAGTAGTATTCAGTGGCAATGATAATGTCACTGTAGATGAGAAATGCTATAAAGGCATCATCATAACAAACACTTGAAAAATTACCTTTTGGGGCAATACCTTGAAGAATCATCTAGCTACCATCTGGCCTGGGGAATTCTGGTATGTATTACTTGAAAAAGTAAATCTTCTGAAAGCTAATAGTCATCAATATGGTTTCATCTAAAAATTATTTCTTCTCTCATCCTATAGCCATTTAAGACAGGGGTTCCCAACCTAAGGCCCGTGGGCTAGATCTGGCCCATAGTGCCATTTTATGTGGCTTCCACCTTTCCAAGGACATTCGAGAAACAAAATGACCATCCCCTTTAAAGCTGTTGGGACAAAATGGCCACTCCCATTGTGCAGGCAGGGCAAAATGGCCATCTGGCCTTTGAAGCTGACTGAGAGAGCATGACCCAGGCCCTGACTTGAAAAGATTGGGAACACCTGATCTAAGGAGAATGCTTCAAGCACAATACTATTACAAGGAAGTAGTGGCAGTAGTACAATAACAGAACTAATTTAGTTTCTTGAATGCCATAGAACCGTTTTGGGATCAGGTACTCTGCAATTCGGATTCACATTTTCAGATTAACTGAAACTTGAGACACACTGAGATTTACTGCTTAGCACAGCTAAGGTAAGACTTGAATGTTCCCTAGGGCCAAATATGGTTTATTTTCCCCTTAAGTTCATGGCATTTCAGTCATTACAATAGTATTTCACTTGGGAAAACTGTGATATTTCCTGGTTATCACTTAGGCCTAAAACCAATCACTAGTTTTGACCAGAGTAGACCTATTGTATCACCTCTTGAATAGCTACTCAACATTCATGTAAATCATGTAAAATTTGGTGAGTCAACAACTCAATAAGTTCCACTGATTCAAATGGACCTACTCTAATTGTGACTTACTTTAGTACAGTAAAACCTCAGATAACGCTAAAACTTGGTTCCACAAAACTTGGAGTTATCCTATTTTTAGTGTTATCTGATGCATCTTAAAATCCTATGGGATGCATCGGATAACGTTAAAGCTCCATAGAAGTACATTGTAACCGCACAGGCTTTAGCGGTTGTTATCCGATGCATCCCATAAGATCTTAATGTTATTCAATGCAATTCTCTTTCCTCCTCCCCCCCCATTGCTTAATGTTATGCAATTTTAGTGTTATCTGATGCTAACGTTATCTGAGGTATTACTGTATAGTGAATCACACCTAACCATCTTTCTTGCATGCATAACGAGAAAATGTAAAAAAAAACTTTATTCTTCTTTCTGTTCTCTCCTTAATGATTTTTATATTTGTATCTCTGATGTTGTTCTAATATTGCTCTTTAATGTATCTGTGTTAGAAGTGAAAAAAGGAAAAATACTAATCCAGAAAAGGAAAATCCAAACCATCTATTTAAAAATACTATTTTGTACCGATGTCTATATGCATATAACACCTATTTAATATATTGTTTTCTTACCACTTTCATCTAGCAGGAAGTCATCTTGGTAACGAAACTTTTCAGGACCACAAGCAATAAAGATATCGTCTTCGCCAAAAAAATCCTGAAGGCACATCACCTGCAATACAAAAATTAAGCTGACATTAAAACTAATCAAAACTTTCATTAGAGTCCACCATAGGAAAATGCTAAATAACTGTTTTCAACATTTATTTCAAAACCACTTTTTTATGCAAAACACATAAGATACAAACTTATTATTCATAATAGTAGACTTTTAAAAGGTTGTTTCCAAATTCTGCAGCAGAATATCCATTGGTAGGAGCTCCTGTGCGTTTTTGCATTGGCTTCTTAGCACTTATAACAAGTCTTTAAAATGTATTTTCAGGTGGAAAAATGTAAGGATATATGGGAATTAGACCAATCTATTTGTCTTTCTTTCTTTTCCAACTTCTGACAGCCTGCTGATGTTTTCTTCTTATATACTTATACAGTGATACCTTGGATAACATTTGCTTTATGGTTTTGTTCCCCTGAAGTCAGGGTGGTCTGGCATGTTTTTGTAATGTATTTACCCTTTAGACAATTATTTCTTAAAGTTCTTTAAGGTTTCAGCATGTTTCCTTGACTTCCCCTTGAAGTCTGTGTTGTTTACAATGTATCTCTATGGAGTTGACATTATCTGAGTCATCTCCATAGGATTTTAACGTTATCTGATGCATGCATCGGATAAGGCTAAAAATCGGATAACGTTAAGACTTGTGGAACTGAGGTATTACTGTATACTGTATGTGTGGCACTATTTTGATGCTACAGGAATTTGAATTTGAGTTTGCTAGCCATATATATTGATGCAAAGACTCTAGGGAACATTCAAGTCTTACCTTAGCTGTGCTAAGCAGAACACTTTTACTTGCAAAATATAACTTTCTAGCAATGTTACTAGTATTCTTTTAAAGTCTATATTTCTGGTTAATCTTCTACAAGGAGAAAGTCAACTTGGAAATGTTAACATTTTTGTAACACAACTCCCAGGACTTGCCAGCCAGCTAAAGTAATATTTCCAACCCTTGCTTCTTGTGTATGCTCAGTAAGTTTCCATTAAAAGCAGTCACTTGCCAAATGGGAAACTCCCTCCAATTTCTGGAAGGACTAGTAGCTGAACTGTGGTGGCTACTGCTTATACAAAGAAATGTTCAAAAATCAAAATAGAAAGCTAAAGTAAAAATATTGGGACACCTCTAAGACTAACAAAATCTGTTTTGGTATTTAGTGTTTATGGATTTTAAGCCACCTTTTAAAAAACTATAATCCACAAAAACATAACACCAAAATAAAAGTGTTAATCTGAAAGGTGCTCATTACTTTGATTTTTGTTTCTGCTGAAACCAACTAACACAGCTGTCTCTCTGAAAGCTACCATTTGTTTTGAAACCCAAAGTTCGCTTCTTCCATCCTAAAAAGAACATGTGAAAACAATTGCTTAAACCAATGGCTTAAGTATTTTTAGTCCTGAAGATGAGATTCCTAAACAATTCAGAAATCTTTGTTCTTGTTACAAACAAAAATCAGAGCTGGGTAATAGATTTAATAAGATCACCAATATGTTACAAAAATAACAAAAATGCTCTCAAGCAAGTGTCCACTTGTACTATTCAATCATCCAAATTCCCTTAAACAAATAGAAACTTGCAGAACACTTTTACTTACAAAATGTAACTTTCTAGCAGTGTTATTAGTATTCTAGGGAAGAGTCTAAGAATACCAATTCAATATAGTTTATGTCCATGTAAAGTAAGTGTCTTTGAAATTCCAGTGCATGTAAAAATGAGGGCCAGGAGAGGAAGAGAAATTTCAAGAAAAAAACATTTTTTTCCATGGTGAGGTCAAAGATGGGGAGAAATCCTGGGCTGTCATTTATCTCAGCATATATATTCTTTATATTGATTTGATATGACATACTACTTGATTTCCTTTGACTGGTCAGACAGAACATCCAAAGAGAAAAGACAAGCTCCATTGATTGTAAGAGTTAAATGGGATATTCTAACTCTCTCTCTCGTTCTCTTATAGGTGGTCTGGAACATATGATCTTAATGAAGACAGTTTTGTTCTATTCAGTGCCTCATATTGACAATACAAAATACCACAGTGGCACAGCAACTAAACATATGGTATGTCACAGTCAAAACTAGAAAGAAATTGGAGAATGAATGGAGTCCCAGAATATTAGTGACAGGTTCAGCATCCTAGCATCCACCAGACGTAATTTCACTGACACAGAGGGGAAGAGTATTCAAATGAATCTAAATGGCCATATTGAATAAGACAAAAATGAGTCACTGGTGTCATATCAGAATGTGGCATGCATCAGAAATTGTCAAAGCCTTAATCATATCTCTTCAAAATATAAATCAAATTGTTGATTTTAGTAAAATAGAAAGAAACCAGGTACAAGTGTTTGGTTCCCCCCCCCCCACACACACACACACACACATGCAGGTCACAAGTTGATCAGATACCATAGTGGATTTACTCAGCAACCTTGAGATTGAAAGGGAGTCATTTAGAGTTTATCTGAATAATCTATTGTTGCTAATGGCTGTGTGAAACTGCAATCTTGTGCTCGCTTGTCTGTCATCTTGCTTGACCACACCCCTTCTCCCGGTGAGCCCCTGAATTTGGTATATAAAGAACATGCCTGTAAGTTTCACTCTCTGTCTGATGAAGTGGACTTGATCCACGAAAGCTAACAATAAAAATATAGCAGTTAGTCTTTAAAGTGCTGCAGTGTTTTTTATTTTATTTTTTGTTTATTTTGTTTTGTTTTCTGAGATATGTGTAATAAGGCAACAAAGCAAGAGCTAGCTGTTACCTTATATATTTTTTGAAACATACTAAAGAGCAAAAATGAAAATGTCATAATAATATCAGAAGAATTAATGTTTTTGCCACTTCTGCCACTTCTGGCAGTGGCGGTGGGTGCATTTACAGCCCATTTTGGCTGTTTTTGCCACTTCCACCACTTCCGGCAGCGGCGGCAGCAGGAGGGAGGGCAGTGGGCCACATGAAATGGCTCCATGGGCCAGCCTGCAGGCCATAGGTTGCAAACCCCTGCTCTACTCTATTACAATAGCAGGATTCTTTTCAGCCTGAAAATATTTTGTACCCCTATCCTTATTGTTATAGCACTATAACAGTTCAGTTCAGCTGCCGGGGACAGAGAAAAAGAAAATGAAAAACATACAGAGGCTTGAAGGGAAATGGGGAGAATGGTTAGACACTATGGCTGCAGGTTTAAAAAAACAAACTTGTTCGGGCAAGGTTACTTCCAAGGACATAGAAACTGTGACAAGTACCATGTGACCTTCATTCAATTTCAAAACAATCTGATTGGAACTTTGATTCTTTTAACAGTCAAGATCCACCCTTAGTCAAAAGCATAAGCGGTTATCTGCTGTTTGCACATTTTAAAAAATTAACTGCAGAGAATCCATTTTTTCCAGTTAGATGGAAATCTCCATAGTGACATTTGCATCATCAGACTGAGAAAGGTTTTCTAGCAAAGCAAAAGTTTTTCATTTTAAAAAAGGAGAAAACATGACAGAGATTATCTTTACAAGAGTGCCATCTATGAATGAGCAAGAAGCTTTTCTCTGTTTAGATTGACAGAAACCACACCGATATTGTGTCACAATCAGATTGGGCTGAAAAACCACAGAAAACACACATAGCTGGACAGCATATGCCTAACCAGTCTCGGTGCAAAGAAGACTTCTGGTTGGTAAAAGACAGAAGACAAAACATAAAAGGGCAGGCAGGGTTCATTTCAGTAACTAACAAATGGTGCATCACTTTGTAAAATACAAAGAATAAACAGATGGAAATAAACAAATGGAATATTTTCTTGTGTTCCATACTGTACTAGTTGTATGAACAATAGCCTTATTTTACCTGAAAGACATCTGAAGATCACATTCCACAGTGCATTTGTGCACTGTGTACTCATTTAAATAACTAACTGAAAAAGTCAAATCATCACTTAGCATTTTTAGAGGTAGTAATGACATCTTGTAATCAAGTAATCCAGACTTGATTACTGTAATGCGCTCTACATGGGGCTGCCCTTCGTGACCATCCGGAGACTGCAGCTGGTCCAGAATGCGGCGGTCCGGGTAGGGATGGGGTGCGGGCATTATGCTCGTGCCTCACCACCGCTCCGGGAGCTGCACTGGTTGCCAGTATGTCTCCGGGTGCAATTCAAGGTGCTGGTCATTACCTTTAAAGTCCTATATAGTAGTGGGCCAGGATACCTAAGAGACCGCGTCACCCTAAGAACAGCTGTCCGTCCCACCAGGGCGGATCGGAGGGGCTCTCTTGTTATTCCATCAGTTAGAGAGGCTCACCTCACTAGCACTAGGAAGAGGGCCTTCTCTGTGTTCGCCCCGGCCCTTTGGAACCTCCTCCCAACTGAGCTGTGCCTACAGACAGAGCTCCTACCCTTCCGGAGGGGTTTAAAAACCTGGCTGGCAGGGCAAGTGTGGGGACCCAGGAACGTGGGATCCCACATAGGGTGGCTAATCTAAGGGTGGCTAATCTGTTCTGTTTTTTATCCTTTGTGCCGGTTTTATTTTCTATTTTTATGAGCTTTTATAGTTGTTAAATATTAGTATTACCATAAGTCTAACCTATGATCTCATTTTACCCTGTAAGCCGCCCAGAGTCGGGTATACCTGATTGGGGCGGGATAATAAATGTGAGTAAATAAATAAATAAATAAATAAATCTTCTAAAATGACAGTCTTCTTCCATGTCTAGGCAAGACGTGAAACTGTCAAAATGAAGGTACCATTTGGTGAGTTCATTCTGCAGTTGCCTTCAACTGACCTAATGTGAGAAAGATTAGCCAGCAACATAAGATTGCTGTTACTTAGGGTATGTCTGCTTATGGTTAAGAATACCACAATTTTATATAAAATTATTATTATTAAAACCACAAACATGGTTTCAGATGGACTGATTGAATAAAGAAAACCAGTCTTGAATTTGCAAGACCTGACAAGATTGTTAAAATGAGACCTTTCAGAGTCACTAATTCATAGTGTTACCACAAACCAGAAGTGATGCGACAGTATGCAACAACTTCAGTCATTTCAAAAGCAGAGTCTTATGTGTTCTCTACACTTATTCCTCCACCTATAAAGATGTGGCTTATTCTAAAAGGCACTGATGCGCCATGTATTCCCTTTAGTTTTACTGAGGCTACCACAAACTACAATGAAATAGATAAAGGTTTTTGCAAAAGCAGTGATCTGTGGTTTATACACAGATATTGCACAGGTTTTCCTTTGTAACCCCACAAATATTGCTTAGAATCTTTATTCAACTGTTATTAAAAGGACTGGCACTGGCACTGGCTAAATCAACCTATGACCCATGGGCTGTATGTAGCCCATGGCAGCATGTCATGTGCCCCCCCACTGCCTCCACCACACCAGGAAGTGCCATGTGGTGGAGGAAGGGCAAAATGGCCATCCAGCCCCCGAAGCTGTCTGAGGGAGCGTGACCCGGCCCCCAGGTTTAAAAGACTGAGAACTCCTAGGAACTAAATGCTTACTCCCAACTGTGAACATTTGGTCACGTCCATCACAAAGTTCCTTTGCATTATGGGGAAACTGAAACCAGGCTAAATGCTATAAAGTATGCTCATTTTATTGCAATTTAATACCCAAGCAACCAGTCAATTCATCAGCATATGGTTGTGGGACTGAGATTTCACAAACCTAATAAAAGGGGAAAGAAGAACAAAATACCACCCAGCTACGAGATGGTATTTCAACACAATCTGTTCTTTAAAAAGGCTTAGTTGCAACTGTGAAAGCATCATAGGCTGTGCACCAGTAATGCTTCTGGATGGATGACATGAATATATTGTTCCATTCTGAGCAGTTTGCCTTTGCCAGTTTCACACTTGTCTGTGCTTTGAAGTGCAGAGAAAGACTGCCATTTAGCGGTCAGATGTGCAAAGTGAAGCAACACAGGCTATCGTGGGGTAGTAGTAGTTACTTTAACTATCAATAAAAAACCTACTAATAATCTAAATGAGAGAACAAATAAGCTCTAATTTCAAAAATAAGCCCCTTTAGTTTTCCATATGATAAAAGGGAGCACTGGTTGCAATAATTAGTTGAAATAGTCTGGATTAGAAACAGAAATTAGGCTCACACTCTTTTTTGAACCATTGCATTAAACAAGACTTATTCATGTGTTGGGTAAAATAGGTCTTGTCTTAGGAGAACCAACTCTAGACCAACCAGTTACTTTTTAATTTGTGTCTGCAATGATATTCATGCACATCTCCATTAAATCAGATGTTAAGACTTATAGCTGCAGAAAATTGTGTGCAACAACAAAAAAGTTAAAAAATAGAGCCGTATGAATTTCTGTATAATTAAGATTTTTCTTGTTTTAAAACATGTCTTACTCCTTATTTTCATGTCTTACTCCTGTATTAATGTTGAAGAAGTCTGCATTGCTAGAATCCATTTGTACAGTTAACATATAGGCTCTTGGCGACTGTGATAACGTGTTGAGGAATACCATATGTTTTTACAATATTCCATAGTAATTTTTGATGGATCAAGTCAAGTGCCTTTTTGAAATCAATAAAATTGATTACCATTGGCTTACCATTGCATGATTTCCACATTTTCTTATGAATGTCCTTGTGTGCAAAGTATATGCTTCAAATGCATAGGCCGTTTATACAGTAATACCCCGGATAACGATTGCACCGGATAACGCTAAAACCGCATAACAATGACAAATTTGGGGGGAAGATTTGCACCGGAGAACGTTCATTTTAGCGTTATCCGATACAATCGTTCTTAGCAGCAGGGTGGCTGGAAAACTGAACGGGGTTCTCCGTTCAGCTTCCCAGCCACCCTGCAGCTACGGAGGCAGGGGTGGGGAGGCTGAAAAGCCGACGGGGGGCTCCCCCGTCGGCTTCCCCAGCACCCCACAGCTGCGGAGGCAAGGGCAGGTGGCTAGGGAAGCCGACAGGGAGTCCCAGTCAGTTTCCCCAGCCACCCTGCAGCTGTAGATCGGGTCCTCTGATCTCTCTGGAGCAGGCAGGGGACCCAATCTACAGCTGTTACTGGGCTTCCCCGATGTCCAGCCAATGGAGCAAGCCAAAACTTCAGGGTTCGAACCCTGACGTTTTGGCTTGCTGCACTTGCTGAGGACGTCAAGGAAGCCCAGAAACAGCTTGGATCGGGTCTTCCCACCTCCCTGGACCCGGCAGGGGAGTCAGGGAGCCCAAAATTGGTAAAAAAAAGTCCCCTTTTTTTAAACCAATTTTGGGCTCCGTGATCCCCCTGCCGGGTCCAGGGAGGTGGGAAGACCTGATCCAAGCTCTTTCTGGGCTTCCCCGACATCCCCAGCCAGTGGAGCAAGCCAAAACGTCAGGGTTCAAATCCCGACGTTCTGGCTTGCTGCAGCCTCCAGGGTAACAGGGCTTTTTTTAATGTTGTGCGATCAATGTATCGCACAACGTTAAAAACCGGATAACGACGAGACTTGTGGAACCAAGTCTCATCGTTATCCGAGGTACTAGCGTACTACAGTTTGCCTGCCTCTCTGCCAAGCAGCCCAATGGCAGAGTTTTCTCCCTCCCATGTTGGCGCTTTGTAATAAATAAGTGGGTTTTAGATTGCAGTTTGGGCACTCGGTCTCTAAAAGGTTTGCCATCACTGGCCTAGCTTTTCACATTCTGAATTCAATGTGCTGATAATTTCAGAGTCAAACATTTTCTGTGCTTTAACCATTTCCTATTCTTCAACAGGATTTCATATACTGAGTAAGACATCAAGGCCACCTCAGCTAGTATTACCTACTGGAATGAAAGCAGCTTCCTACAGACTCTGGTATGAGTCTTCTTCGGCTGCTTCAAAATGTAGCAATGAGGAGCCACCAAAAAACAATAGCAGCAAAACATTAAATAAACCCAACAGTTAATTGGGAGGCAGGAGAAAATAGGACAGGTATAATATTCCATCAAGCTCTGTAAATACTGAACTCTGTACTTGCTGCAGTTTCCAAACAAGGTACAACGGTAGCATTACAGTATTTATTTATTTATTTATTTATTCATTCATTCATTCATTCATTTATTCATTCATTCATATTTATATTTATATTGCCACCCACCATGGCAACTCAGGGTGGCTTACAGACAATTCAATCAATCAATCAATCAAACAAACAATCAATAATAATAATAATAATAATAATAATAATAATAATAATAATAATAATAATAATAATAATAATAATAATAATAATAATAATAATAATAATAAATGTTGGAGTGGGCGGGGGGGGGAGCCTCAGCCTCCCATGTCTTCCTATAACTAGTAGTCTAATTGCGAAGTTGTGGTGCAAAAATCCATGTGGGTAGACTATACACATCCAGGAGTGAGCATAGTTGGAACACAGGCAAAAGCTGGAAGTCAGCATTCTCCACTTTTGGAGTAAAATATGCTTCCAATAACCCAGGAATGCTCTCAAACTTTAAGAGTGTCAAATTCTACCCAGAACTGGTTAACCACCTGATTTGTGGACCTGACACTTGTCCATTCACAGAGGTTCTATCTTATTAGGATTTAATTTCAGTTGATATCCCTTAGCCAGATCAATATTTAACCAAGACATAAATTCAAATCACCCACAGTCTCTCTGGCCTCAGATTTTTAGGAGGAATACAGCTTGCTGGTATCTTGCTTGGGCATAACTAGGCCTAGTTAGACGACAGAGCCTTCCAGCTCATCCATTCTCCCAGGGGAGCCACATTTAGGGGGATCTGTCAGTTTCTGTCTCTCAGGTAGAACTGAAAGCCTGGCCAGGTTATCCTGCTATGGTAATAGAG
Source organism: Furcifer pardalis (assembly GCA_030440675.1). NCBI lineage: Eukaryota > Metazoa > Chordata > Lepidosauria > Squamata > Chamaeleonidae > Furcifer > Furcifer pardalis. Next base: position 91,181,221 of record CP126895.1, on the reverse strand, counting down.
TAGACCATACTGAGAGCAACTCATCGCCAAACATCAGGCGTGGTTAACTAACTTGACTTCCCTGAGGACTAGCAGCCTTGACAAAGTTCACAGGGAAGGATGACAGTCCCCAAGTGGATTAAATCCCACTTGAATCCATCTTGATGGAGGGCAGCAGCTTCATCAATACTGGCCTGGGGTAGATGAGGACTTTGCATGCCAAAAGGGCTCAGGACCAGAAAGTTACCTGCAGAACTGGATCAGTGTTATGGGGTCACGCTGCAATGTGGAAGGCAGATGAAAAGCCACAGCATTATATTTGCAGGACAGTCTTCATGACTGATCACCATGAAGATTGTCAATATTTAGAATTGGAAGGAGGAGGAAGAGGCCAGAATGGAGAATTATGGGACTTCTAATAATAATAATAATACAAATACTGTACAAATAGCACAATTCTAGCAAAAGCTATTATTATTTCTGTTATAATGATAAATACTATCACATTCTAAAAGAAGGGAGGGAAAGTTATTATAAACCCAGTATTAAAAGATCCATGCACCACCAGGACAGCTGTATTTTATTTTGTATCAGTAATGTTTTTTTTAATTGAGAGAATACTCTCTGATAATGACCTTAACATATTTCCTAACATATTTGTTAAGGTACATCTTAACTGATGCATGCCTAATAAAGTCAAGTATTTTGTTAACTAATATTTTGATTTATAAAACTCACAATGACACTAAGACATCTATTTGATTTTTTTTTAGAATGAAACAATGCTTCCTAAATGCTTCAGTAACATTTTTATTTCATGTTGTAATCTTCTGCTTGCACACAGGGTGGCGGTACACACTAATATAGCACAACAGTTCTTAGTGAATTACAGTATGTACAGTATATGCACGCAACCAGGTAGAGAATGCTTTACAAATAGGCACTGAAATGTATTATAATATTCAGATATAGCTATTTTGTATCCTTAAGTGTAATAAACCAAAAATCCAAATAACATTAACCTTTTTCTGTAATAAGGAACAAAGAGAAAAGACAAGGGCAAAAATGGAAATAAAAATCCTGAATTAGCATTTTAAAAAATATATAAAGTCAGCAATCATTTTATTGCCAAGGAATGACAGAGGAATAATTTCAACCATTGTTCTATTGCAGAAAGCTAAGCATTACTGTCAACAAGCTACAGGCTGCTGCAAAATGCTTAAACTGCTTGGCCTTTACTACAAAATTATGTACAAGAGATTCTGCACAGTTGATCGCTTACTGTGAGGTGATGTTCAGAGTTCAGGATGAAACATGAGCAAACCACATTAAGAAAGACAGAATACTACTGTTGCTTTTCAGACCACATGTTTAAAAAGAATGTAATAAAGATACTGAATTAAAATAAATATCTAGTAGCCAAAAATCCTATTGCTTAGCATAGGAAATAACGTTAGAATAGATCCATTGAATCAACTGGGATTTAGTGAGTCAACTACTCAGTAAATTCCAACAATCCAGATTGGGAGGTTCAAACTGCTATTTACTATGCTAAAAGTAAGCCCATCTGAATCAATGGAAGAACTGGAAGATTTGACTTACCAAATCCCCATTGATTCTGTGGACCTAATCTCATGCAAAGAAACTGCTCCCAGGTGGGGCATGTTGCCCACATTGGGAACCACAACTCTAAGCTAACAGAAAATGTAGTGGTGTATTCATTGTGTATTCATCTACCCATAAAACTAGGTTTGGTGCTCTGTTGATTAGAAATCTTATTGCAGTCATCAGATCTTATTCAGTATCCAGCGGTATGGTTGCCTTTAGATCAGTGTTTCCCTTAAGTCATTTCCCCAAAGTACTGATGAGCCAATATACTACCTTAGGGTTCTGGGAATTGGAGTCTCCCTGTGAGGTGTGCACCCCACATTGGGAACCACTGCTTTAAATTATCTTTAACAGTCTATAGATTCTGTACATCCTGGAAAGTCATCAGGGTAAGTTAACATGCCAGGCAATAGTGAATAGCTAGATATCCAGGTATTCTCTACCCTCACAATTACCATCCCTAGAGGAGAATGGTGGAACCATGCTTTCTGTTTCCTTCTCCATTGTCTAGTTTGAGACAGGTGATATGAAGTTGCATGACTTTTTTTCTATGTGGCGCTTGAGCTAAGCACACAGGCTCCTAGGACAATCAGAACTCTGAAAAGCAGGAGAATATTAGGTATGAAGAGGCATGATAGGAGAAAGCTCCAGAAGAAATGTGGCAGTGGTGCCTTCAAGGACAGAAGAAAAGGTACCTACCTGTGTAAGACTGAAGTGAGGCCTGATGAGTTAAAACCCTTAAACTGCAGATAGGTATTCTTTTTTGTGGTATTTTAAGAGGTTTTTAATTTTGTTAATTCTGCACCATAATAGTATGATAAGTCATTTAATAGAGTTTCAATGCTGTAAATCAGTGCTCAACCTTTTTAATCTGTGGGCCAGGTCACACACCCTCAGACAGCTCAAAGGGTCGGACAGCCATTTTGCCCTTCTTCCACCACATGGCACATCCTGGTGTGGTGGAGGCAGTGGGGGATCACATGAAATGTTGCTGTGGTCCACATCCAGCCCATGGGCCGCAGGTTCAGAATCCTTGCTGTAAATCATAGAGGGGTTTTAAAAAATCCTACTGTAAACCACTTTGGGTTCTGCAAGAGAAAAGGCAGAATATTATAAATGTTGTAGTTAAAACTAGTTTTCAGTTAAAACCGGTTTTCCCTAGTTAAAACTAGTTCTGACTAACTACGTTTGTGAGAACTAGAATTAACTAATGATGCAAGATCTATTTCTAGTGAAAACTAGTTTTAACTAGTCAAAACTAGTTCTAACTAAATGGCTTAGTTGAAACTAGAATTTCCTATTAAGGAAAAGGTTTCAGTTAAAATCAGTTTCTAGTTAAAATGGGTTTTGACTAGTCAAAACTAGTTCTGACTATTAAAAACTAGTTCTAACTAAACTTCTTAGTTACAACTAGAATTTCTTAATACTGTAATAATAATAAGTAAAAGTGTGAGGCTGGCAGAGCCTCCCTTTTCCAGCTGATGTGAAAGTGCAAGGGACCAGCTGAAGTACAGCGTGGGGACCATGGGGGCTGGGGGGGCAACAGAGGCGAGACGTTGCCAGGACAGTCCTGGAGACTGCAAAGAGGCTGCCTTGTTAGCTGGAAGCCTGGCAAGTCGGCTGTTCGAGACCCGGGGACTGCATGGCGGTTTGAGTGCCTGTCTCTTTCGTAGCTCTTGGGGACATGAAAGGAGCCTCAGGTGCACGCCACCCATGGGGTCTTGAGACCAGGCCAGGCCAGTGCTGGAAGAGGAAAGTGTGAGGCTGGTGGAGCCTCACTTTTTCAGCCAAAATGTAGCACGGGGAACACCGGGGGGGGGGGCAGCTGAGGTAAGACATTGCTGGGACAGTCTGGATACTGCAAAAGAACTACAGTGGCTCAGTGGTTAAGAAGCTCGCCTTATTAGCTGGAAGGCTGGCAAGTTGACAGTTCAAGACCTGGGGACTTCATGACTGTTTGAGTGCCCGCACCACCCACAGGGTCCTGAGGCCAGACCAGCGCTGGAAAAGCAAGGTTCTGCCAGTATCCAGGACCGTCCCGGCAACTGCACCCCCCTCTTCCATGGTCCCCATGCTGTGCTATGGTCTCAAGACCCCATTTATTTATTTATTTATTATTCATATTTATCCACTGTCCTCCTCACCGAGGTGACTCAGGGCAGTTTACAAGTCATAAGAAACACCACAAAAAAGACATAAAACATTCCTAAAAACCTCAAATTTAAAACTATTAAAGATTAAAATTTAAAATCTTTTAAAAAAAATAACACCAAGTTGCTACATCTTGAGGGAGAGGGGGGGCTTAAACCATCCAGCGAGCTGGGGTCATTGTGCCTCCCGAACCCCATACCTGCCCTGTCAGCCATGTTATTAGATTCTTCCTAAAGGACAGCAGCTCCGTCTGGAGACATAACTCTGTTGACAGGAGGTTCCATAGGGCCAGAGTGGACAAAGAGAAGGTCCTCCTTCTAGTGTCAAAGAGATGCACCTCTCTGGCCGATGGAAAAACTAGAGAGCCTATCCGTTCCACTCTGGTGAGATGGACAGATGTTCTTGGGGTGAGGCGGTCTCTTAAGTATCCTGGCCCACTACCATGTAGGGTTTTAAAGGTAATTACCAGCACCTTGAATTGCACCCAGAGACATACTGGCAACCAGTGCAGCTCCTAGAGCAGCGGTAAGGCATGTGCATACCTCCCACACCCCATCACCACCCAGGCAACTGCATTCTGGACCAGCTGAAGCCTCCGAATGGTCATCAAGGGCCATGTACAGCACATTACAATAATCAGGTCTGCAGGTGACCAAAGCGTGTGTGATCATGAACAAGGAGACCCAATCTAGGAGCAGGCGTAACTGGCAAACAACATGAAGTTGTGCAAAAGCCCTCCTGGCCACGAATGCCACCTGCTCTTCAAGCAGTAGTCATGAGTCCAGGAGGACCCCCAAGTTACACACCAGGTCTGTTTGGGGCAAAACCGCCCCATCCAGAACCAAAGATTGTAGCTCCTGAGATAACACAGGACCCCTGACCCACAGCCACTCAGTCTTGCTGAAGCCCGTTGTCCCCCATCCAGACCTTGGCAGGCTCCAGGCACCTCGAAAGGACTTCTAATGCATTGTTCTTTTGGGGTTTTAATATTATGCTATTATTTTATTTTTATTGTTATCAACTTTGTGTGTGTCTACGAATTGTTGATAACCACCCAGAGTAACTATTTAAATTAGTTGGGTGGTATAAAAGTCTAAAAAAAGTAGAATAATAAATTAGTAACTTCACATTTTTCCCTCTTGAAATTCATTATGTTAGCTTTCGGTTAGTTTTCTATACTGTCAAAATATTCTTTATCCATGTTTCTGTCTCTTGAGGCTTAGTTACTATAGCCAGCTTGCTTTTATCTGCAAATTGGCAAACATCTTCCACACATGTGATCTATAAAGACATTAAATAAACTGGCCCCAATACAGAACCCTGCAGTATGTCACTTCTCTCCAGGCTGAAGAGCTGTTGATAAGCACTCCTTGTATACATTTCTGCCAAACATCTATAAATCCATGTTACTTTACCACTGTCTTCTGTGTCTACTAGGATGCCAAGAAGAGTATCAATGGGGTAACACTGTAGGAAGCCTTGATGAAATCAAGATATATTACACTGCACAACAGATTTACCCAATCTACAAGATTAACAAGAATGAGATAAGAGCATCTGGTACAGCTTGTTCTCAATAAACCAGTACTCTTTCAGATCTCTATACAGTAATACCTCATATAACATTAGTATCGAATAACACGAAAACCGCATAACATCAAGGAATCTGGGGGGAAGAATTGCATCAGATAACATTAAGATCCTATGGGATGCTTCAGATAACAACCGCGAAAGCCTGTGTGGTTACAATGTATCTCTATGGATCCCATAGAGGATCAGATAACACTAAAAATCATATAACACAAAGACTTGTGGAACCAGGTTTTAGTGTTATATGAGGTTTTACTGTATTGCATTTCTTCCTAAATAATCACAGCCTACTAGATGATCTTCCTCTCCAATTCCAGATATTGATAATAACCTGATTATTTTATAGTCCTCATCTACCGTGCATGCTCTTTTACTCTATGGCTTGTGTTGCCCTGATCTATTTCTCTTGAGAAGAGGCCTAAAGGCATAGTTCCCTTCCTGGTATGGTGTTAAACTGCAGAACCCTGACAAATAGCTGTTTCCATGGAGATGGCAAATGAATGTTATCCATGTTGCAATGGGTTTCTAGATTCATCTTAAACCATTAGCTGTCATACCATAGCTCATTCATTATTCACTTGTAGTAAGGAAACAGCTGAAACCCAGAACATCACAGCAGATTAAAATCTATTCACACAGTCTAGGAGGAAAGAAGTAATAGGAAACCATGATATTTCCCTGGGCCTACATATTCTCTCCTTTAAAGATTTTTCTAAACCTCTCACACATCATCCATTCAGTTTAACAGAGGCATACAATGCGAATGAAGTTAATCTGGCTGAAAGACACAAATTGTTTCTAAAAGAATACATTTCAAAGGTCTCTGTTTTTATCACATAATTAAAATCAGACACATGTTAAAAGTTTGAAGTCCGGTACAATATGGAAAGACAATTTCTTTTTGTCTTGTGAAAATGAAGTCTACCATGATTTTTGTGTCTTTGCCATTTCCAGTATGTAGAACAGAATGGTTTTGCTACTATAATTTCAGTGTGGGGCATGCTTAAGAAAAGACTAGTAGCAATAGATCATATATGTAGTACATCCAGAAGTATTATTTTTTAAAAAAATCAGGGAGAGTCATGGTTTGGTTGGTAGGATGATTGTATTGTATTGTATTGTATATTTCGACTTATATGCCGCCCCATTCGCACAGCGACTCTGGGCGGCTCACAGAGGAAACAGTTACAATTACATAGCAAAATTCCATAGCATAAAAAACAATTACATATATCACATAGCAAATTACAAATATCACATAGCAAGAATAGCATCACAAAACATATCCAAATACATCCCAAAAATTGGTGAGGATTGTTAAAAAAACATGTAAATACCTATTTCATATCTAGCTGCTTGTCAGCATTTTTAAATCTTCAGAATACTGATTTTCATTTTCTAAAATAATGCTGGTTTTAGTAGAACATCTCATTCTTGCATTATGGCATGTGTGTGCCTGCACCTATACAGTTGCACTACAAAAAATTGACTAAATTACAGCTTTACTGCTCCTACAAAGTTGGCAACAATAAAAAGCTTTTTTTTTAATCACCAAATTGAACAGCAAGAACATAGCATGTTTTGCATATTATATTTGTATAAGGTCTGAGTGCACTCTCTCGTTCTCCTAGGGCAGTGGTGGCAAACCCTGGCACTCCATGAGTTCTTAGACTTCAATTCCCAGTATCCCAAGTCTCTGTGAATCCACACGAATGGGTTTATTGTGCATATGCACAGTTCACCATCACAGTTCTAGGGTATAGAAATACACCACATCATCACAATTTAATCTAAATGAGACCATATTAAGTACCCTCCCTTCGATAATAATTGCCTATTAAAAACTATTCTGTGATACAAATAATTGGTTTAATACTGAGGTGGAAGGTTGATGCTGGGTAATGAGGAAATGAACTATTACATAAAGGTGAGAAAAAAATGGAGAATTGTCTCATCTCAGTAACCAGACCTCATCTAAAACAGAATAAGTTTGCAGGTGTTAAATTTCACTTAAGCTTTACACTTCTCCTTCAGGTGCCATATCTGTTCTGGATATTGGCTGTCATCATCATGGCAATAGTCTTCCTGTTCTTAACTCCTCAGAACAGTTCTTCTGAGGACATGCCACAATAGTCTTTACACAGCTTTACACAGTTTATGAGAATTATTTAAGGCTATTTACCCCTCTCCTTGTATGAACACAGGTATGTATACTTATTTATCATTTCTATATTTTTTTAACTTGAGCTTATAATGACAAGTTGAGCAAGAAAGATTACTCTAGTATTTTAATTTTTTTTAGAAAAAATCATAAAATATGAAGTACAGTAATACCCCGGATAACGTTATGACTTGGTTCCACAAGTCATGACGTTATCCGGTTTTTAGCGTTGTCCGATACATGCATCCAACAATGCTAAAAATAAAGCCCTGGCTTCAGGGACAAACTGCTTTAAAGGCAGGCAGGGAAAGAAAGAGACCTCCCAACCTTTAAAACCACCCCCATGCGACCCGACGCTACTGCAGGGTTCCCTCTGCTTACCTTTCTTCTCCTTCTCCAACTCCTAGCTGATTGCAAAAGGCTTGGTATTTTTAAACTGCAGGGAAGGAGGGGGAAGAGAAAGGAGTTTCTTTCCATGCTTCTTGCTTTACTTTCTCAATTGAAAAAAATACAGAGATGTGATTGGTTCTCTAGATCAGCTGATCTAGAGAACCAATCACATCTCTGTATTTTCCCCCTTTCCTGTTTGATTGGTTCTCTAGATCAGCTGATCTAGCGAACCAATCACATCTCTGTAGTTTTTTCAATTGAGGAAGTAAAGCAAGAAGCGTGGAAAGAAACTCCTTTCTCTTTCCCCCCTTCCCTGCAGTTTAAAAAAACCAAGCCTTTTGCAATCAGCTGGGAGTTGGAGAAGGAGAAGAAAAGGAAGGTAAGCAGAGGGAACCCTGCAGTAGCGTCGGGGGGAAAGGCAGGCGGGCACTGGGGAGGAGGTTGGATTGGGTAGATGTTCTACCCAATCCAACTCTCCCCCCCCCCACGCACACGCTTGTACCGGATAACACTAAAAATTGAGTTATCCGATGCAAGATTTTTCCAAAAATCTTGCAACGTTATGCAGTTTTAGCGCTATCAGATACAACTGTTATCCAGGGTATTACTGTATGATGAAATCTTACAGTTCAATTCCAAAAGAGATTTTTAAAATTGTTGTTGTTACTGTTATTAGAACAATTCTTGTTCTCTTCCATCTACAGAACAACACAGCCATTGACAATTTACAGTAATACCTCAGATAACAATTGCATTGGATAATGCTAAAATCGGATAACAATGTAAAACATTTGAATTTTTTTGCATTGAATAACAATCTCTTAGCATTATCTGATGCAATTGTTCATAGCACAGGGGGGCTGGGAAGCTGAATGGAGACTACGTGTTCAGGTTCCCAGCCACCCCGCAGATGTGAGGGCAGGGGCTGGGGGGGGTGGAAAGCCAATGGGGGGCTCCCCTGTCAGCTTCTCCAGCCTCCCCGCAGCTGCGGATCGGGTCCCTTCATTTTGGCAGTTTCATGTCTGACCTAAACATGGAAGAAGAATCCAAAATGGGCAAGGATATAGAATGGAGAAGGTGGTTTTGCAGAGTGCATGTGTCTTGTCCACATCCTCAGACCATGCTAGCTAAAACTGATCCAATGTAATCTGACTAAATGGTTTATTGGACAGATCTAGAAGTATCAACAATGATTCAAGGTTACAACAGATGCTTTTGATTTTAGATCTAAAATTGGCTGCCAGGCGGTCAAGACTTGGGCATCTGGCTCCCTTGGGGCTGGCACCTGCAGGCGCGACCCCAAGGGTGGCGGACGGTCAAGACTTGGGCATCTGGCCTCCTTGGAGTTAGGTGCCAGCCCCACGGGAGACAAACGGTCAAGACTCAGGCGTCTGGCTCCCTTGGAGTTGGCACCTGCAGGTGCCGGCCCCAAGGGAGAGAGATGCCCGAGTCTTGACTGGGGCTCGGGGGGTTCGGGGAGCCATCCGCGCAGCTGCGCGGTTTGTCCCTGGAGCCTCCATCAGCCCCAGCTATTCAAATCCTGCCGTTTTGACTCAGTGCACTGGCCGGGGAGGTTTGGGAACATCGGGAACAGCACGAATTTGGGTCCCTCAACCTACCCAGAGCCGGCAGGGGTGCCAGAGAGCCCGAAATGGGCAAAATAACATGACGTCAGGGTGGGGTAGTAAAAAATTTGTCATCCCACCACTGCGCCCCTCCCCCTGTGCCTATACCAACAGCCAGGGGAGGAAGAAGCCAAGGCAGATTGAGGACCTTGCCGCCCCTCCTCCTGTGCCTACACCAACTGCTGGGGAGGAAGAGGCCAGGACAGATTGAAGACTTCACCGTCCCTCCCCCTGAGCCCACACCAACATATTTTATTGTAACGTAATGCATTTTTTGTAAGCCACCCTGAGTTGCCACGGTGAGTGGGCGGCAATATAAATTTGAACTAATAAATAAATAAATAACAATCTGTCCCTAGTGGAAAGTCATTTACCTTCCTATCAAATAGAAGCTATTATAATATAAATCCTACTCCAAAGAAACCAAATTTACCAACAGATAATCTCAAAAACTCTTAGGCATGTTGCCAACATTCTATTTCTGAGAAGGTTGATTAAGAGGGTGGTGGCTGAACAGCTGCTTCATTGCTGCTTCTTAGAGGAAATGGACAGCCTAGATCCATTTCAACTGGGTTTTAGGCCATGTCATAGAACTGAAATGGTAGTGGTTACCCTGTGAGACAATCTCCAGAGGGAGGCAAATGGAGGAATGTAACTCTGCTGGTTCTCCTCAATCTTTCTGCAGCGTTTGATACTGTTGACCATGGTATCCTTCTGAGACAGATTCTGAGTTTAGAATTTGAGGGCACCATCCTTCAGTGTTTCCAGTTTTTCCTCAAGGGCCAATCCTAGATGAAACAGCTTGAGGAAGATCATTATTATTATTAGTTCAAATTTATATTGCCACCCACTCGCCGTGGCGACTCAGGGCGGCTTACACACTGTCCACCCCTTGGAATTCCATTATAGCCATTATCTCAATGCTTTTTAATATCTATATGGTGTACAGAGAAAGAGCCTCCTTGAAGACTGGTATTTTTGAACCACAATTGGGAGTACTCTCAGAATTAACTAACGAAAAGGTGCCTTCATTTTGGCAGTTTCATGTCTGGCCTAGACATGGAAGTAAAAGAATATCTATATAAAATATCTGGGGGAAATCATACTGAGATTTGAAGTTTCAGTTCTCTATTCAGCACAGCAAACACTGAATGACCTTGGATTACCCACTAACTTTCAGCAATACCTATCTCTCTCAGTAACCGTAGAAATAAAATAAATGGAAGCAGAGAACTACATATATTCCACTTTAAGTGGGCAAAATCAAACAGTGCATGAATAGAGGATCTTCTCAGTGGCTGTTCCCAGGATTTGGAACACCCTTCAAAGGGATGGTAAATTGGCCCCCTCCGTAATGTCCTCCCTCCAGGAAACAACAATAGGCCTGATTCGCCCTGTTGATTGACATGCACAATTCATTGCTCTTGTTTTTAAAATGATATAAACTGGCTTTAAAACATTTTAATCTCTATTAATCATGTATGTGTCTTAATTTGACAATTTCTCTAATGTGATATATACAGTCAAGATGCTCCCAGTTTGCAGTGACCCTAACAGGATTTTCAAGTTATATAAGATATTTCACAAATTGTTTTATCTCTGATACTTCCCAGTCAGTTTTCATGGCCAAGCAGAGTTTGGAACCCAGGACTCCTGTCTCCTAATCCTTTGCTCTGTCTACTACACCAGACTGCTCTTGCATTTTTAAAAATACTGTTTTAATATTTTAACTGATTGTGAGATTTTTAGGTGCATCTGTTTTAAAATATACTTTAATTTAAATCTCCAAGGAAAGAAGGAAGGAATCAACCATGTTCCTTCATGTTGCTTCATTACCTCCTCACCTCGTTGATTTCTGCTACTAGTTCATGAAAGGTGTAAAAAAACATCCTTACAGCACTGCATTTTCTAGGACTGCTGGGACCAAGTTAATCAGTCATTTATATATAGCAGCCTCCTGCTCCTGTGTTCCTTCCCTCCTACCCACATTTCCTTAGTGTCAGAGTGACAGTTGGAACCAGCAGTCTGCAATAATGACAGGTGTTCTTCCCACACATGCCTCCATAAGATTTCCTAACAACTTCCTTCATAGTGGTGATTTATATAATGTAGTAACTGATAAGAGGAGATATTTAGGTCTGACATTAATTTGGGTCAAATGAAAGCTGGTAGGAGAACATAATATTTTCAAATAAGATTTGGAGAGGGAAGAAAAGTCACAAACGTTTGAAGAAGAGAGAAAATCTTACTTAATTTCATTTCTTAGTCATCTAGGCTAGCTATCTTGAATTTGAAACTGACTGCAAATCTTCTGAGTGAACCATAAATTGCATATTTGCTAAGATCCTGTTGAGTAAAATATGCTAGACTAAGGGAGATGATGTCAGCTACTGACAACATCCCCTACCAGATGTCAAGCTTGTGCTTTCATCCTGATGCTCACACAGCTCATGCACCATCAGTTTCGTTGCACATGACTGGAAGGACAGGTTTTGATACTCAAGGGCTGCCTCATTTGGGCATCCCCTGAGCGGAGTTTCTCCAGCAAAACTCCTTTCAACCCAGAGTAATCTCGGACACGAAATTATTATTGTTGCACATGATCTATGATGGAAGCAGAAATTGATTTAATATCATAAACTCTCCCTGCCAGAGGACATTATTTTCTTTGCATTGGCATATTTTTACTGAAAAGTATTTTGACCATTACCTTTAATGTGCAACATAGAGCCACCTCAGTGCCTTTTTCTCACTCAGAAGTAATCTGGTTTGGGGATAAGGGGCACTGTGGATCTAATCTGGGCTGTTGAGGAAGGAAGGCCTGCAATTGGCCAAAGATTTAAAAAAATACACAACACCTTTCATAGAAAAGAACTTTCCCATGATTATTAAGCTGTCTTGTCATAATTATTAAGCTGTCTTGCGCCCCCTCCTAAAGAAGCCATCCCTCGACCCTGCGGTTATGACCAACTACCAGCCTGTCTCCAACCTTCCATTCCTGAGTAAGGTTTTGGAGAAGGCAGTGGCACGGCAGTTACAGGAGATCCTAGATGAAACGAATTATCTGGACCCTTTTCAGTCAGGATTCAGGCCCGGATATGGTACAGAAACTGCATTGGTCGCGCTTGTGGATGATCTCTAGAGAGAGCAGGATGCTGGACATCCAACAGTCCTGGCTCTTCTTGACCTCTCAGCAGCTTTCGATACCGTCGACCACAGTATCCTTCTAGGAAGGCTCTGAGGATTGGGGATCCAGGGCACTGTGTGGTCCTGGTTTTCCTCATTTCTGAAGGACCGAACCCAGTCGGTGTGGTTGGAGGGTGAGAAATCCAGCCCTAGACTGCTCCAATGTGGGGTTCCTCAGGGCTCAGAACTCTCCTATTTAACATCTACATGAAACCACTGGGTGAAATCATCCGTTCCCACGGGGTGAGGTATCATCAATACGCAGATGATACTCAATTGTATATCTCAGCTCATGGAGACCCAAGCGATGCAGTGGAAGTCCTTTCCAGGCACCTGGAGGCTTGGAAGGTCTGGATGGGGGACAACGGGCTACAGCTGAATACCGACAAGACTGAGTGGTTGTGGGTCAGGAGTCCTGCATTAACTCGGGAGCTACCATATTTGGTTCTGGATGGGGCAGTGTTGCCCCAAACAGACCCAGTGCGTAATCTGGGGGTCCTCTTGGACTCACGACTACTGCTCAAAGAGCAGGTGGCAGTCATGGCCAGGAGGGCTTTTGCACAACTTCGTGTAATACGCCAGTTACGCCTGCTCCTAGACCGGGATTCCTTGCTCATGATCACACACGCTTTGGTCGCCTCCAGACTTGATTACTGTAATGCGCTCTACATGGGGCTGCCCTTGGTGACCATTCAGAGGCTGCAACTGGTCCAGAATGCAGCTCCCCAGGTTGTGATGGCATGTGAGCATTATGCTCATGCCTCACCATTGCTGTGGGAGCTGCAATGGTTACAAGTATGCCTCCGGGTGCAATTCAAGGTGCTGGTTATTACTTTTAAAGCCCTATATGGTAGTGGGCCAGGATACCTAAGAGACCGCATCGCCTTAAGGACATCTGTCCATCCCACCAGAGCAGACCGGAGAGGCGCTCTGGTTGTACCATCAGCTAGAGAGGCACACCTCTCTAGCACAAGGAGGAGGGCCTTGTCTGTGTCTGCTCCGGCCCTATGGAACCTCTTGCCAAGTGAGCTGTGCCTCCAGACGGAGCTGCTGCCCTTTAAGAAGGGGGTCAAGACCTGGCTGGCAGAGCACGTGTGGGAGTATGGGCCAGACAGTTGCCCATTTGATCCCCCTCTCTATGTGTGTCTTGTTTTAGCTTTTCTTTTTTTTAAAAAAATAATCTTTTAATCTTGATTTTATATTATGTTTTTATTGTGTTTTAGGTGTTGAGAATTGTGTTAGCCACCCTGGGTCTTTTTGAGGAGGGAGGCATAAAAGTTTGCTTAAATAAATAAATTCACCAGTATTTCTGATTTGTCTATTATATGAGCAAGTAGGAGCAGCAGTTGTGGCCAAGCTCAGCAAAAACAGCAAGAGACCATTCTTTTTCTGGCCAGCTGTCATCCTCTCGCACTACACAGAAGACAGATAAAGCCCAGGCAGTCATTGAGGAATGAATGAAACTATGTGAAAGTAGCCTTTCACTCCACAGTTGCCTCCAGTAATTCTTCAGCCTTCAAGAGCAACTGGGACAAAGTTGTCTTCCAGATAGAACTGGGTTGTATCAGGAAACTGAAATCAATCTCTTTAAATTCACTGTAGAAAAGCTTCTGATAAGAGATGAAAGTCTCACTATAACCAATGAGAACCACTATAGCCAGTTGAGACTAGCAGGGAATATAATATGAGAATTTTCAGCAATAAAACACAGTGCAAGTGTTACCATAAAACCGGAAATTATGCAACCAGAGAAGGCCAGTCCATTTGGATCCTTATGTGCATGCAAACAGCTGAGTGCCCACGGGGTGGCTGTTGAAAAGAAACAGTGTAGAAGTGGGAGCAAGCAACAGTAAATGCTTACAAGTAAAGCAGGGCACACACTATGAAAAGGAGGTGACAAATGATGGGATCGTGCCTTAAAGCATTTCCAACAACTATCAAGAGAGTCAGAATATTTTCACATTTTCAAACCTTGTAAACAAATCTTTATGGGGATTTTTGCTAGCTAGCTAATGCTTCAAACTTTCCATGCTATCAGCTACATTGCACCATCATTGTAAAACCATTACAGAGCCACACTCAGTTAGCAGATAACCCCACTGTGATAATGACCAGAATAGAATTTTGCTGGTATTTTCTTTTTAAACTTATTTATTATTATTATTTTGTGGATTTTTATTGCCGCCCAACTCTAGAGACTCTGGGCAGCATGCAAATGTTAAAACCATCACAATTTTAAAAATCACAATTAAAACCTCATTAAAAACTACCACAAAAATGTTCCCCTACTCTCCCACCAGTTAAAAAAGAGGGCGAGAGCGCTCTTAAATCAGCCAGCAGGCCAGGGCCACAGTATTGCCGGTGCCCTACACCTGTTCTGCCAGCCAGGTTTTTACGCCTTTCCTGAAGGGCAGCAACTCCATCTGGAGATGTAGCTCAATTGGCAGGAGGTTCCATTGGCCGGAGCGGACACTGAGAAGGCCCTCCTTCTAGTGCTAGAGAGACGAGAGTCTCTAGTTGATGGTATCTTCAGAGAGCCTCTCCGGTCCGCTCTGGTGGGATGAACAAATGTTCTTGGGGTGATGTGGTCTCTTAAGTATCCTACTCCACTACCATATAGGGCTTTAAAGGTAATAACCAGCACCTTGAATTGCACCTGGAGGCATACCAACAACCAGTGCAGCTCCCAAAGCAGTGGTGAGGCACGGGCATACCACCCACACCCTATCACCACACTAGCAACCACATTCTGGACCAGCTGAAGCCTCTGAATGGTCATCAAGGACAGCCCCATATAGAGTGCATTGCAGTAGTCAATTCTGGAGGTGACTAAAACATGCATGACCCTAAGCATGACCTAAGGCCTGATCTAGGAGAGGGCATAACTGGCGTATGACCCGAAGTTGTGCAAAAGCCCTCCTGGTCACGGCTGCCACCTGCTCTTCAAGCAGTAGACATGAGTCCAGGAGGACCCCCAGATTATGCACCGGGTCAACAGATACCGTGGTCGACGGTATCGAAGGCCGCTGAGAGGTCAAGAGGACGGATGGATGGCCTCCATCCCATCCCCGCCAGAGATCATCCAATGCAGTCTCAGTACCATATCTAGGCCTGAATCGTGACTGAAAGGGGTCCAGATAATCCGCTTCATCCAGAACATCCTGCAACTGTCACGCAACTGCCTTCTCCAAGACCTTTCCCAAAAAGGGGAGGTTGGAGACAGGCCAGTAGTTGGCCAATATCGTTGGGTTGAGCACTGGCTTCTTCAGGAGGAGGCACGCCAAAGTATATTTTAATAGTGCAGGAAACACCCCTTCCTACAAGGAAGCATTGATCCAACTACTTGTGGCCACCTTGGGACACCTTGACTAGCCAGGTGGGACAAGGATCTACTAGACAGGCGGTGGCGCAAACAGATGGAAAGAGCCTGTCCACCTTCTCGGGGACAACTGGATAGAACTGATCCCTGATAACTTGGCCAGACTGCACTCCAGTCAACTCCAGATCCACAGCAACCATGCTAGGGTCTAACTTTGAGTGAATCCGAGCAATTTTTCTCTGCCAGATAACCAGTGAAATCCTTAGCTGACCCTTGTCAACCAGAGTCAGGTTGGTGTCAGCAGTGCCATGTACTATACAAAGAAATTTTCCAGGGACAATAAAGATAAAAATATCATGTTGTAGCCAACTCCTTCTTAGTCTGGCAATCTCTCCCATCATTCCCATTAATCTTTGGGTGACATGAACTCTAGCCCAACAACTCTAGATCGGCACCAGCCTGGAATAAATGGTTCTGAGAGAACAACGCTCTATGCTCTCTTACCAGCAGTGGCTCTTTAAGACATAATCACTTCATCAACCACCTGCTATCATATCTCCCTTGACTCAACAGAGCCTGTGAAGTATCTAGACATAAAGCATGTGGTCCTACCACAAAGCCATCATGCAGTCCACAAAGGGCAGCTTTTGTTCTCAAACACTTGCCTGCTCCATCAGGATCCATAGCCAGCAGTTTCACAGCAACATATCAACATGAAATATTTTCACCTCTAATAAAGTAACTGCATTAGTTCAGTGAATTAGGCATCTGCCTGTAAAGCCACAGACTGAGAATTCACTTCTCCAATGTGCCACCTAAAAAAGAATCAGCCTGTGTAGCTTTGGGTACAATCTAAACAGTCCCAGAGCACCCTGAGATGTAGGAAATGGGAAACCACTTCTGCGTTCCTTCTACTTAGAAAGGTTTACCATAAATTAAAATTGACTTGATAGCACATAATTATTAATTATAAAATCTAAGCAATGTTGTTCTGACATACAGCTTTCTTCTTTCATGTCCTAATCAAACTCTGGACTGCGAAAACGAGGCCACTTTCTTGCTTTTGTTGTTACCCAACTTTAAGTCCTCATCAGTGCATGTTTCTGGCAATAATTGGCAAACCAATAAATGAGCCGGATTCTGTATCTCTCCACATTCACACAGCATGTTGTTGTCTACCAGCAGGCCCCACTTGAGTATATTTGTCTTACATTTAGGCACTCCTCAGCCTATTCAGAGTCCTCCAAGTGATGTTGGGGAGGTTGAGTACAGCTGTAATAAACTATAAAGCTTTTCACTAATATATACCAGCAAAACAACTCTTCTCATAATAGAAAGTACCTCTGCTACTAGAACTTTCACACAAAATATATATCTGCCTGTTCTTCATTGTTTTTTGACCAATATTATTCTTGAACTTTACCAAAGAGTAAGAACTGCCAAAGATAACTCAGGAAAAAAAACATTCCAACAGTTATCAAGCTTTATGAAAGTATTTATTTATTTATTTATTTCATACACCATCCTTTTCTCAGTAGGGATCCAAGGAGGCTCACAACTAAATTTTTAAAAAATAATAAACACAATTACAAACACCTTGTGTTGTAATGGACCCCTCAAAAATGGGACCCCAAAAGAGATAAATGACCAAAGACAACAAAGCCTAGCAGTGGCTGAGAACATCGCCCCCTCCTCTGGGCCCACAACAACGGCCTGAGGGAGAAGACTCCATGGCCTAGCAGTGGCTGAGAAAATTGGCCCCTCCTCTGGGCCCACAACAATGACCTGAGGGAGAAGACTCCATGGCCTAGCAGTGGCTGAGAACATCGCCCCCTCCTCTGGGCCCACAACAATGCCTGAGGGAGAAGACTCCATGGCCTAGCAGTGGCTGAGAACATCGCCCCCTCCTCTGGGCCCACAACAATGGCCGGAGGGAGAAGACTCCATGGCCTAGCAGTGGCTGAGAACATCGCCCCCTCCTCTGGGCCCACAACAATGCCTGAGGGAGAAGACTCCATGGCCTAGCAGTGGCTGAGAAAATTGGCCCCTCCTCTGGGCCCACAACAATGACCTGAGGGAGAAGACTCCATGGCCTAGCAGTGGCTGAGAACATCGCCCCCTCCTCTGGGCCCACAACAATGCCTGAGGGAGAAGACTCCATGGCCTAGCAGAGCCTGAGAACATCGCCCCCTCCTCTGGGCCCACAACAACAGCCTGAGGGGATTTAGTCTGTGTTCTGGTTTGGTTGTATTTTGTATTTTATGATGTTATATTTTATAATTTTTATTGTACTGTTGCTGTTTTGACTGTAAGCCGCCTTGAGTCGCCTCAGCGAGTGGGCGGCAATATAAATCTGAATAAATAAATAATAAATAAATAAAGTCATACTTGTAGTTAAAAGACAATAATGAACACAAAGTTACATTTTATTTTATTTTGGTTTGGAAATACACAAGTATTTAAGTGTAACTCTTGTATTTTATATACTGTACTAAGAACAGTGATCACTCACAGCCGTTACATGAGCAGGGTGAAAGAGGACATATTTCATGTCCCAGTTACTTTTACTATTGCTGACTGCTGAGAATGATGACAAGGCTTCCCACAGATATTTTTTGACACAGACGGACAAATGCTACATTCATTTTGCATAGTCCTGTGCTATATTCAGTTGTCAACTGTTATCACATTTAAACTTCTCAGCTCAAACTAATGCTGTTTTGATTTTTTCCCAAAGTGTTGTACTTATTTATTATTAATCATATCAGTATCTTTCTGCTGTCATCAAATGATAAATCTTTGACAAATTGAAAAGGAAGAATGTGTAAAGACCAAGTATTGAAATGTTAAAAAGAGAATAAGGATAAAATATTTTAAAATAAAGATGAGTAAAGGTTGGTTTTGATGGCTGTGGTGATTTAGAAACTATACAAGGCACATTTGTCAAGGTTTGGATTTTGTATGTGTATAGTGTTAAAATTTGTGTCTGTATTTTTTAAAATTTATTTATTACTCACATTTTTAACGCCGCCTATGACTCCGGGTGGCTTACAACAAATAAAAACTTACAAAAACATTAAAAATAGAATTAAAATTGGATTGTTTAAATAAAAAAAATAAAATTTTAAAAATGCCCTCCCAATGCGGCATACTAAAACTGACAGCCCGGGCAATAGTTAAACAAGCCAGCCCAGGGTGGCTATCGCCCCAGCTGCCCCACACACCCAATGTGCCAGCCAGGTCTTAAGACTCTTGCGAAAGGATAAAAAGAGATAAATGACCAAAGACAGCAAAGTCAGACTTTCATAGCTTTAAGACCTTTGGATATCTTTCATATGATTTTGGCATCTGCTTTTTCATTGATGTAAGTTTAGGATCTGCATAACTGAAATGTGCCTATAACTTCTGAATTTTTTTTTTACCGTACATATTTTCCACAATTCTTGGATTTTTCTGCATAGAAGCAATGTAAATTGATAAAACTGCAGAAATAAGAAAGCTGATGTTGTCTGGAATCATACTGTAAATGAAACAACTTTTACCTTGATACTCAACTTTGTTATGACTGGGATAAATTATCTTGCTTCAGTAGAGTTTACTTCTGTATAAACGTCGTTGACTGCAATTCGATCAGAGTATATGGGTTTTTTCTTGCCCCAGGGCACCAGGAGGCCTGGTCTTGGAGGCTGGTTGGCTCTGGGCCACATTCACCCTCCAAGACAAGCAGGAATAATGCCACTGGTGTGAATATGTTTAAGGTGGATCCCAGCTTGCCATGAAGTGTCCCACACACTATGATCTCGGAGCCATCTCTTGCGGCACATATGAAATGAGACATGGAGGATTTGATGCTGGGGCTGCAATGAACTGCGGCAACCTTGAGGATATTAACAAGGTGCACCTTCACAGCCAGTTCATATGGTATAGCCTCTTCCACCTCCATGACCATTGGGAATCAGAGTTCCTCTTCCACTCATTTTGACATTGGGCCCCATATGATGGTTTCCAGTGGCATTTCCTCCACTGAGGGGATAATTACCCCACCTAAAGGGGCTCATCCACCCATAGCCATTGGGCCCTTTAGCAAGTCAGGTTATTTACTACCGCCCGACACTCTATTCCATTACCATAGTAGGATGTCTGGCCAGACAGTGCTATAGACGTAAGCAGTTATGTATTCCACATGAGTGATCATACGGCTTTTTTTAACAGTCAGAAAATAATCAAGAGCTGATTTCTCGAACCAAATTAAATCAATACAAGCTGCAGTTTTATTTCATCATTTACTTCTACTGACAGACATATAAAAACATATGACAAAAAATGTGAGAAGCATGAGATGAATTCATTAATCCCAGAGCCTATTTCTCCCCTTTTATTCACCAGCCTTCTTCTGCCACTTCTTAATGACTAATGGAAATGAAATGTATGTATTTTTAGACCAGTGCTGTTTCTTAAAAATGGTGTTTATAACATTTTAGCACATATTACATTAATTTACACCTTTGACTGTCTGCCTTTGCGGTCATCTCAGAGCACAGACTCTGCTCTGAGGTGACTGCATTAAAGTCAGGCCATGTTTCATTAAAATATCATTAAAATCAGGCCATGTTTCAATGGCTGTTTTTTAAATCCCACCTTCCACTACCATTGAACAATATTCTCCTTCCTACCATCTCCCAAGAAGTCAACTTCTACTTTCATTCACCTCTTTGCTTGACTGAGTTCCTTCAAGATTTTTCTGCTGCTGAATAGAACTATCACAACATTTGAACCTTGCATGTAAGAGAAAGGAGCTCTGAATGCAATTCATTTCCACCTCTAATCTGTTATCACTGAGCAGCAAGCCTAATTCATCAGAAAGAGATGGGCATAATTAGCACTGTGTATTTCTCCCTTGTATTACTAGGATGGCCAGACTCTATCTCCTAATATGCAACCCGTTATAAATCCACACAAAAAGTTAGCCATTGTCAAAAGCAGATTTAGCACCACCCAGAGCCATGTTACATGGCAGAAAAAGAAGAGACATTTTGTAGGATTATGCTACAGCTATGTGTCATGGACTGTGCCCTCATATCCAGCAGCTGTTCATAAATGAAGTCGGTGTCACCTTATCCCAACATGTTTGAGGACTTTCCCCCCCTGCTTGGTTCATGAGCCTCTTCTGCACATATTTACAACTTCTGTTGCAGCCACATAACTTTACTAAGAGGAATGCAACAGGAGTCCCAGTATGCTTGCTCTTGCTCCCAGTCATATAAAATAAAGGTTGCCCTTGCTCAAAAGCCAGTCATATCTGACACTTAAATTCAGTGCTCATCTCTGTTTATAGCCAAAGAGCCAGTGCTGTCTGCAGGCTCTTTGGCATGCCTCAACACTGGAGTGCATGGAATGCTGTTTATATTCCCACCAAAATGGTCCCTATGTATCTTCTTGCAATTTTTGCTTTCAAACTTCTAGGTTGGCGGAAGCTGGGATAGACACAGGAGCTCACTCCATCATGCAAAACCCAGGAATCAAACTCCAACCTTCCAGTCAACGAGTTCAGGATATTAACAACTTGAGCCACTGCAGTCCCATGTCATATAAAGTACAGATCCCAAATTGTCATGGTATTCCAGATCCCACACTACAAGTGATCTATGCTATTAAAGCAATTTCAATCAGATACAGGTAACCACCAGCCAAAAACTAAAGAGAACAGTTGATCTTGAGTTCTAGTGAGATAGGCGTGTCTTAAATCTTGCCAATTTCAATGGCAACAACAGTTAACTAATTTAATACAATCCCAATCTATGAATCCTTTTTAAAGCAACACAATATAAATATAAATATAAATTTGAACTAATAAATAATAATAAATAATAATAAATAAATAATAAATAAATAATAGTTCAGTCCAAGATTTCAGAGGGCAAAAGCAAGTGGATGTGGTTTACACAAACCTTTTTGTATGCCAGTAATTCATGTGATAAATTTACAAATCAGGTAGCAGTGATCAAATATTTTTGTTGTTGTTCAGTTGCACAGTTGCAATGTTTAATTATTATTATTATTTGGGGGGGGGGGTTTAAATGAATTCCATTGTTCCATTCACAATGTCATGCACTTCCAGAGATTTCTGCCAGGTTGTTGGTCAGTTTTTTATATTTGGAAGATACAGTAATATCACAGATGCTTGGTTTTACAGTTCTCAAAACTGTGGATTTGGGTCTACAGAGATCACATGCTTCTTCTTCGCAGCAAAAAATATTATAAAATAAAATTAGAGAAAAATGCCTTAATCCCATTGTTCCTTTGCAAATCTATATACCTCTTTACAAATCAACCCCTTACCTCTTAAGTGTTGATTGCAATACACACACACACACACACACACACACACACACACACACACACACACACACACACACGGACACACGGACACACGCATGCACGATTAGAAGGTTGTTAGGGTGTATTAGATCTGCACATGAAGTGGAAGGAGGGACAAGCAGGGGAAAAAAGAAAAAGAAAGCTTTTAACCTTTATGTAGAAAAACATGATTTAAATCTACTCTTACTGGCTTTTTTTCCAAATTGAGATTTAAATAATTATTAAAAATTATTTGATTTAAATCAATTCCACCCTGTTGAAGGGAGAGTACTCCATTGTTTGAAAGCAATACAGGAAAAAGCTCCTATAAAAGAGTTCTTACCAGTAATGTAATAAGTGCTCTACTCCTGAACAACTGCAATAGAAGATTTAAAAATAGCAAGAGATGGATTGAGAGTTTTTGGGTATTTTAGATGGAAGTTTGGTCAAGAGAAACTAAATCAGGCAGCTGCAATTACTATATTCGAAAAGAAGGCTATTTGCAACACCATACAGAATATTCATTTGCAGATTTACTTTCTTCCTTCCATTCAAATTAGGCTGATGGATGGCTTTAAGACCTTTGAACAGCATGGCAGACAAGTAATTATTCTAGCAGCACTCTCATTTCTCTGTTTGCAGAAACTGTAATTAACCAGGATATAGACGAGAGCAACAGGTCCTAAAGATCAATATTGTACATAGAACCTGATGGAAGAAAAGACATACCAAGCTGAAAATTAGAAATTAGTAAGGGCAATCAAAAATAGAACAGTGTTCTTGTTTTAATGGACAACTCTGAAAATAAACTAGATATCTGGACAAGGACAGAATCAAGACAAGTAAGGTACACACAAAAAGACTAGCAAAATTCTCCTATCCTGGGAAAGAGATTGGGTGGTGAAATGAACAGTAAAGTCCTTACTTCCCTATGGATATCCAGAAGTGTTGCATGTGCAGTTTTTACCAGCCTCTTCCCACTCAATTAACCTTCCAAAACCAGTCAAAGGGTAACACAGTATTCTTATGGTAGCCAAATGGTTGCCTAAGGGAAGACTACCTGCTTGTCAGTTATTTCCCAGGAGTATTCCTTGTATGCAATGCATGATTTTTAATTTTGTTGAGAAATACTGTAAAACAAGAGGTGAGGGAAGAAGTGGGGGGAGGGGGGCTTTAAAGTGCCTTCAGCTGTTGGATTCACTACCCAACATGTCTCTCTCTCTTCATAATACAAATAACACTGGATGGCTGGATGCCCCTTTTAGGCCATATTAAATGGCACCCAGATTTTATGTACATAATTTTAGAACCATGTGTGAAACACTAGAGGGTGGCATGGCAACAACTGAAGACATCCAGGAATAATAAGAGTTCCACCTCCAGTCTCCTCCCTGTACTACCTGTGACTCTAATGCAACTTTCACAAATTTTATACTCAAACTGTGTGTATCTTTTATGCAGGAACTTTCTAAGAAATATTAATTTCTTAACCTGGCTGCAGTTAACCTAAAATATAAGACTCCCATAAGCACCACAGCTTAGTGGTTAAACCACTGAGCTTGACGACTGGAAGGTCAGCAGTTTGAGACCCAAATGCTGCATGACGGAGTGAGCTCCTGTCATCTGTCTCAGCTCTTGCCAACCTAGCAGTTCAAAAGCAAGAAACTGCAAGTAGGTAAATAGGTGTCACTTTGGCAGGAAAAGTAACAGCATTTCGTGTGCTAATAAAGTCATAGAATGCATACTAAGGTATGCATTCTTGAAAAACAAGATTGTTTGTGCCACACAGACATTTTGTAACAGGTAGAGGAGAAACAGTCAAAAGGGAACAAAGTAGCCTGTGTAAAGGACTGTACTTTAAAGAAATTGTATAACATACAGTATCTTCAAAGATTGTCTGCAATGGAAGAGAAAGAATTGCTTTTCTTCCCCATCAACAAATCACCTTTTAAATGTTAATAGCTGCTAGGAGCGACATGGAGAATGGATGACTGACTCATATCTTCTTGGAAGCAAGAGAATCTTTTCAATGTGCTATGAGTAGTGCACAGTTTGAAATACCATGGTATGAAACACAGACCAAAATGCTCTTCTTTATCAAAAAAGTTATAGTATAGCACATTCAGAAAAGAATGACTGAGACTGGTGAATAGACAGATTGCATCAGCAAGTGGTCTAATATTGATTTTATGAACTTCTCTTATTTTCATTACACACTGATAAACCACAATGTAGACATTCTATTAAAGGATTGTAATATTCTAACAAAAAGAACCTTCCTTCTCATTTTTCTGCCTTCATATCAAGGCTAAAATCAAATTTAAGAACAGTCCTTGAGTTCTGGGAAGCTGTTTAGCCCACAATCCTTCTGTGTCTAAAAAAGATGAGAAATTTTACAGGAGGGGGGAAATCTTCCCTACCGACTTCCTTAGGTCAGAGGACATCAGGAGAGAGAAGAGTTGCTCTTATCAGCTGTCGGCTGGCTTAGTGGGGGAGCTGGCTTTGCCCTTGCCTTAGTATCCTGTAACTGAGAGATTGTGACAGGCATGAAACCTTAACCAAGCTGTGTGGCTCAGCTGGAAGTTAGGCTTGCTCATACCACAACCTCGACAATCAGGGGGTGGGGAAGCATCATGAACAAAGACTAGCTTGAGCTGAAGAGCTTCAGAAGCTATCCAAAAGAAATACCATACCTTTTTAAAATCAGGCTTAGCTGAGTCTTCAACCAACAA
Source organism: Furcifer pardalis (assembly GCA_030440675.1). NCBI lineage: Eukaryota > Metazoa > Chordata > Lepidosauria > Squamata > Chamaeleonidae > Furcifer > Furcifer pardalis. The sequence goes on along the minus strand of CP126895.1, from coordinate 91,156,123 downwards.
TTTGGGGGAAATTCAACAAGTGATGGGGGGGGGAGACATACCTCGGCTCCCGAGCCACCTAGAGACACTAAAATTGGGGAGTGTTTTCTGCTGATTATCTTCCCAACCCTCTGCATGATTGTTTGGATTGAAGTTTGGACTTAGAGTTTCTGTCCCCTCAAATCACTCACTGAATTTGCCCCCAAAACAGCTGGTAGTGGCCTAAGGCTTTTGCACAGTACTGTACCTGCTGTGCAGGTGTTTCTAATTGCATGGGCAAATCCATTTATCTCTGAATGGCACCTACACCAGCCAACATATATTACATCCCAGTCACCTTTAGATAGGGTGGGTAACATGAGCTATGGCCATGATGGTGAACCTTGGCACTCCAGATGTTCAAGAACATATGGAGTGCCGAAGTTCACCATCACTGTTTGGGAGATGCAGTGACAGTAGTCTATTGAAATTCTATTCCTGTCACCAGGTATCAAATCCCTCAGGGATTTTTTGGGGTTTGAATGTGTTTTTCTGAAAATGGGAGTCCGGGAAGGAAAAAGGATTCTATTAGGGTACCATTCACTCCACTGCTCCCAGTCTCCCTTCCTGAGCTAGATAAACTGGGATTCCCTCAACTTGTTATTCTGTGAGACTTCAATGACTGTGTTAGTGCAGCTTTGTCAGGAATGGCTCAAGATCTCGTGTCCTCCATTACAACCATGATAGCTTATCTATTTTATTTACTTAGTCATTAAATGTATATTGCTCAATACACAAACGCCCCTTGAGTATGCTACCTGGAACATAATATTGCTAGTTTGCTATCCAAGGGTACTATCCTAGCTAGTCCAAATGGCTCAGAGCTGGTTAAGCTGGTTTAGTTAAATCAACTAAAGTCTATGCTACATCCAAATCCTTCACAGTTTAGGCATTTTGGAAATTGCTTTCACTGACTCTGGCTTAATTTTCTGCCAGCACAGTGGCTGTATATGTGGGCTGGGTTTAGGTTTGGCATAAGTGAGCAGTTTTTCTGCTCCTCACCTTCCTTGACCTTTTTCTGGCTATTCTTATGATTCATCTCATCCAGCAAGACAAGATGATGCCTTTGAGGCAGACTAATCTTTAAAACCACTAAGGCTGATCAGGGCTTCTGGGAATTGAAGCCCTGGAGTTCCAAGGTTAGCCATCACTGCACTAAAGGTTTTAAACTTCAGCATCAACTTTTGAATTGGGTCCATTCGTGTGGCCAACTCTCCACAAACTCATCCAATCTGTGTAGGAAAATATGCAGATACTAGAAAGGAGAACATAAAATCAAAACCAGTTAGGTTTCATTTATTTCAAGAATACAACAATTTCCATCTACCTGAGAAGCTAATGCACATTCAGGCCAGGGACAAGTTGCAAGTAAACATCCCTGCATTTCTAGGAAGAGACCAGTCTACAACTAAAAGGAAGCTAATGTGGCATGCAAGATCTTTCTCTTTGTATAAAGAATAAAATCTCTCTTAGTAAATTCAAAGGTTTGCCAGAAATGGAGACTGACATGAGGAAGCAGCCCTCAGGAGTATTTTTTTTTTTTTTTGTGCAGTTTGGGATTTTAAATGTCACAGATATAGAAAACAACCTCTCACCTCCTCCTCTGAAAAGCAGGATGCATTAGGACATAGAAAGCTGCTTTCCAATTATGCTCCTATGACACTTCAAAGCATAAAAAATGGGTTGTCTTGCCAACTGGATCCTAATATCAATTCCATGAGTTTAGAAAAAACCCAAAGACACTGGACATAAGAGCAACATTCAAGCAGGTGTGAACTACAAGTGTGTCAGAGGCTTGTCAGAGGTCTGTGTCCTAATAACAATTTTAAAAATATTACTTGAATTTAACAAAGTAGAAGCCCCTCAAAACATAAACAAATTGTTGCCTCCCATCCGAATATTATGATGTTGTTTTGAAAGGCAAAAAACCCACAAAATGAAGCTTTAGGAGGTACTGGAGCAACAAGGTAATGAGCTGGCAAAATTTACACAATTTATCTTATGCAAGAATAAATCAGCAATAGGATTCTGGCCAATACATAAAAACCAGTTATACAAAATGACATTTTAAAATTTTTATTATATATTTTTCTGCGAGGCAACACATATATTCAGACACTGATGTCTCGAGGTTTTCAAAAGCATATCTTTTGAGATCACATGAGAAGATGTTGCCTTGGAAACCAATGTGAGCAAAAAGCAATAGGATGCAGCTTTTCACATCTTCTCTGGCTGAAATAAAAATCACACAAATATCACCCTGACAGTTTCAGCCATTTATGGGGAAATTAAATGTTTTCACTTGCTAGTCAGTTACACTGGTAATGTTATATTTGGGTTATTTTACATATTCAGTTGACTTGCTACAAACACATCTGCTGCTAACTGTAAGGTTGAAAGGGAAGAAAGGGACATTAAGAAATTAAGAAAATGAAAATTAAATTCTACCCTCCTTCCTTTATATTTGTACCTTTTAAACTATTCGCAACATATTCTTAAAAGATCATCATGGTCATTATGGGCCATTAGTAAAGGAAAAGGTCACCCTTGCTCGAAAGCCAGTCACATTTGACTCTAGGTATCAGTGCTCATCTCTGTTTATAGCCAAAGAGCCAGCACTGTCTGCATCTGCAGATGTTTCTGTGCACATGTGGCAGGCATGATGAGGCACCAGAGTGCACGGAACACTGTTTACCTTGCCAGCAAAGTGACACCTGTTTATCTACTTGTAAAACCAAACAATGATCTTCATGTGCAGAGGCAAATCTAGCCAGATAACATTCATGAGGTTTCCCCCCTATATTGTGGGGTTCAATTTGCTGTTACATTATATTATTTTTTCATATCACATAGCATTTTGAATCTATAATTACCTTGATTGTCTGTCCTTCCCTTAAGGTTTCATAACAGAAGCATTTTTGTCCTTCTCATACATTTTCCGCACAAAATTTAAATGTGACAGCCCTGTATGTTTCTGCTGCCTTATGCTTTCAATATTACCCTCCACTGGATTTTTGTATCACTTTGTTATCCATGCCAATCTCAGGCTTTTAAGCTGTTCAGTTTCAAAGAGCTGTATATCATCCCATGCCTAAGACAAGCATTTGAGACTGACCAGCATAAAAGACTAAAATTGGCACCATCAACAAGATGCAGAACTCCTGTTCAGTATAATACTTCAGGAATCAGCAGTGCAGAAATAACCCACCCAAAAAACCCAGTGAGCAGCTTTTCCTTTTGCTGTTGCTCTAATGAACACCCCCACTTCTTGTGGGGGGTCTCAGAGGAAATCCCTGCTGGGATGAAACATATATAAAAGAATCACTGGGCTTGTAAAAACTGCCAAGCATTTGTTACATCACTAGTTTGGTGGGCTACTGGGTAGAAAGGAGGAAAAGAATGTCTTGTTTCACTAATAAAGTCCCACAATACTGGAGTTTACTAACTGTGATTTCTGAATGCTTAAACAACCTTCATTCTAAAATATTTAAGCGAAATAGCCATGCTGGTTTGGGATTGGGAGCTGTTGTCCAAAAAGCAAGTAGCCACCTGCTGATACCAAAGCATCAGAAACTAGACTTTGAAACCATAAGAGATAGTGAGATGTCAAGACCTCTACACATGAAAGAAAATCTAAGGGTTTTTTGAAAATGACAAAATTCTGCAAAAGCCTTGTGGATTACTGTTAGCCGCTTTGACAGGAGGGGAATGAGTATAGTCAGAATGTAAGCAGCAGGCATTTGAGAAGATTAGGATACAAGAGGAGATATAGACACAATAGCCAAGGATTCTGAACTGAAGTGCTCCAGAATGGGGTAGCCAGCTGGTGCTGTAATGTGACCTATCCAAGAGACAGCTCACAACTAACCTGTTACAATCAACTGCACTTGAAAATAAAACTCTGTTAGAAACAGAAAGGAGACACACAAACTGAGTATTTTCTTTCCCACCAAATAAGCCATTAGGTTTGACTAAAGTCACTACCTTCTGAAACATTTCTCCACTTTTTCAAGGAGCTATTTTCCATCAGATTTCAATGTATTCCAGCCCAGATAATCTGATACATGATTGATTCTTTTGTTAAATGTAGCTGCTTTGACATGTATCCATATTTATCTTACTAAGATGGTTACCTTGTATGGAGCCCAGACCCCTTGCTAAATACAGTAAAACCTCGCATAAAGAGTGCCTCGCTTAGAGACTAACTTGCTTAAAGAGCAGAATTTTCTCTGCATGTTCGCCTTGCTTAACAACTAAAACCAACCAAAAACTCGCTTAACAACGAAATTGGGATTCGCAATCCCCCCCCCCCCCGCCAGAAGTCACAATTGGTCACTTACAATGGTATTTCTTAAAGAGCAATCCTGTAGAATGCATTATGCTCTTTAAGTGAGGTACCACTGTATTGTCAATTCTGAATCAGGAAAAAATATTTTTTATCATTACCTAGAGATGCATGTATTGATGTTGTGGCCTCCTAACCAAGATTTAACTAGACCTAACTCAACTTCTGATATCCATCAAGATAAAGTGTGTTCAGGGTGATAAAGTGGCACATCTTCCTGTCATGCCTCGTTTAGAAGGTCAATTCCGATATTACATACAGATACTTCATGATTTTGGAATACAGTAATACCCCGGATAACGTGAGTACCGGATAGCGCTAAAACCGGAAAAATCTTGTATTGAATAACGCGATTTTTAACGTTAGCCAATACAGTCATTCTTAGCAGCAGGGTGGCTGGAAAGCTGAACAGGGTTCTCCGTTCAGCTTCCCAGCCACCCTGCAGCTACGGAGGCAGGGGTGAGGAGGCTGGAAAGCTGACGGGGGGATCCCCCGTCAGCTTCCGCAGCCACCCCACAGTTGCGGAGGCAAGGGCGGGTGGCTAGGTAAACCGACAGGGAGTCCCCGTCAGCTTCCCCAGCCACCCTGCAGCTGTAGATCGGGTCCTCTGATCTCTCTGGAGCAGGGAGGGGACACGATCCAAGCTGTTTCTGGGCTTCCCCAACGTCCTCAGCCAGTGCAGCAAGCCAAAATGTCAGGGTTCGAATCCCGACATTCTGGCTTGCTGCACTGGCTGAGGATGTTGGGGAAGCCCAGAAACAGCTTGGATTGGGTCTCCCCACCTCCCTGGATCAGGCAGGGGGGTCAGAGACCTCAAAATTGGTAAAAAAACCCGGACATTTATTTTTACCAATTTTGGGGGCTCTGACCTCCCCGCCGGGTCCAGGGAGGTGGGGAGACCCGATCCAAGCTGTTTCCAAAGTTCCCCCACCTCCCTGGAGGCTGCAGCAAGCCAAAATGTCAGGATTCAAATCCCGACGTTCTGGCTTGCTACAGCCTCCAGGGAAACAGGGCTTTTTTTAACATTGTGTGATCAATGTATCACACAACGTTAAAAACCGGATAACGACGAGACTTGTGGAACCAAGTCATAACGTCATCCAGGGTACTAGTGTACTACAAAGCAAGATGCTCTCATGGAGTGTCATACAAACTGTATAATGTTCAGAGAGTCTTACCAAACATCAACCAGTACTGTATTATAAAAGACGCTTATGAACTCAGATTCACTCTCTCTCAGGAAGAGACAGCTGCCAAAATGCTTGGGAGACATAAGCAATAAAGAAGGAAATCTGCAGCAAGCAGCTGAGATCATTGACAGTAATGCATTAATAAAATATCAGTAAATGCTAGAGCAGCAACAAATGTTCATTTGCTGATCTCATTCTGCTAGGCCACTATTCAAACCCAGGAAATTTTTCAGAGCTTTCATTTCCTAATGAGTCTCCAGGGTTCTCTATAAATCAGTTTTCAAAATTATGTGCAAGAGGTGTAAAGAAGATAGATAGAAAGGGATTCTAAAGGCTGTTCGGTTTATTAAGGAGCTTTGACTACCTAAATAAAGACGGTGAGGACCGGCCAGGCCTTATAAATAAGGCAAAGCCCAGAAATTCTTTCTTGGAAACAAAGGAGATCTTGCTTCTTGGCTGGATACTCTGTATAACCATAGTGCCTGCAAGGGAACATTATATTCACACACTTGTTGCATAGGAGAGGAAAGATCCTCTCTAGCTGCAAACTAAAAAGGTAACCACTTGTAACATATAGGCTGAATATATACTTTCCGGTATTTGCTACTGTCAGATAAACTAAGGCCCTAATGGTGTTCCTTCAGAAGACACAAACCCTAATTAGTCTATATCTAGAAGACACATCCTAGTTTGTTGTTTCTTCCTGTTCATCATCAGTATCCAACAAACTGCAGTATACTGATCAATATCTAACAATACTATATACTAACGCTAATCATTATCCAGTTTTCTAATCATTTAAAACAGTGGTAGACTTTTGGGAAACTGACCAAAGTCATCTGAAGTAATTACACTGGCACACAATATAGCACAATACAGGCGACACTCCTCTTCTGTCACTTACAGAATATATATCTGTTAACTATTAAAATAGCTAAGATGCTACAACAACACAAAGAAGTAATATTATTATTTGTCATATCATAGAAATAATGTGAACTTAATTATACTTTTGTTATTAAAAAGAGGAATTAATTACAAGTATTACAAGTACTTGCAAGAATTTAGATAATTACGGTAGCAATGGTTTTACATGTTCTTTGTTGCTACTGAAGATGGATTCCTCCTCACAATTTAAGGAAAGTCTTAAATCATGTTGAGAGAACATCTAATGTGTAGGTGGAGCTTGTCTCATTTTGTGACCTATAATTCTGACTGCCATTGTAAATCATCCTTCCCCAAACTTGAGATTGTACAACCAGCCCTTTGTACTGTTGCATGCTGTAATACTAATAATAATTCCAACTTCTGACAACTCTTTCCAGGATACTAGGTTCAGAATACAAGAAGTGGTTTACCATTCTATTCTTCTGGAGGATGATGTAGGATCATCCATGCAGGCTAGCTCTTCTCCCAGGAGCGACAGTGAGAAATCGAACTCCAGCCTCTGGCTCTACAGTCAGATAGCTACTCAATCAATTGTTATTAAGACAGATGTCAAGATCTAGTCTCAAGGGAAGATTGTAACAAGGCCTCCTTTCAGTCTTTTCATTGGTAGAAAAACTCCTGATACCATCATGGAAAGAAAGCAGTTCTCCCACTCTTCTGTATTGTATTGCACACCTTCAAAATCTTCTTTGTGGTCTACGGTGGCCATGATATGGGGTGCATAAAAGTGTGTTGCAGAAGTTAAAAAAAAGCAGGAGAAAGTGTAATTTTAGACACAGACTTCTAAATGGGATCCTATGGGACCCATAGGGATGGATCTAGATCAGAGGTGCCCAAACTATGGCCTGTGGGCCAGATCTGGCCCATGTCACCAAATCATCCAGGCTATGCTGTCCCTCATCACTCCTGGAAGTAAAATGTGCCCATGCACATGCAAAACGCTGCCGTAAATGCACCCACAGCTGTCATAAATATGTTTATGACAACCATAGGTGCATTTACAGCAGCATTTTGTGCATGTGTAGGTGCATTTTACTTGTTTCCAGTGGGAAAAACCATGTGACCGGCCTGCTGAACCATATGACCAACCGGTGGCCCAAAATGTTTGGGTACCCATGATCTAGATTGAGGTTGGATTTTTTTACAGTTTTTTTACATGGGGCTGTGGTGGCTCAGTGGTTAAGAAGCTCACCTTGTTAGCTGGAAGGCTGGCAAATCAGAAGTTTGAGACCTGGGTACTGCATGACAGATTGAGCATCCATCTCTGTCCCAGCTCCTGCCAACCAGCAGTTCGAAAGCAAGAAACTGCAAATAGATAAACAGGGACCACTTTCGTGGAAAAAGATCTTGGGGAAATGAAAGGAGCGTCATTTGGGCATCCCCTGAGCGGAGTTCCTCCAGCTAAAATCCTTTCAACCCAGAATAATTTCTGACACTAAATTATTATTATTATTTTACATATTTTTCTATAAGTATTTTAAGGCAATAAAAATTATTTCCTTTTGATCCTAAACAAAAAAAATCTATTTCAGCACTCTTTTTCCTCTAGTGTTAGTGTTGTTGGTTGTTTTTCATTCAAAACAAAAAATAAAACAAATTTCATGTAATTCTTTCAAAAGCTTGGGCAGTCAGTTGTGTTCTCTGAAAAATATACAATTGCACAAGATTTTCTGTCCTTAAACTTCAGTTCTTTTTCATACTATAAAACAACAGACTTACGGGATCATTCTATGTCCATCTACAAGAACAGACAAACACTATTTAATCCCACAAAGCTCATTTCCCAAAATCTTTATTAAGGGGTACAGCAATGCCATTTGAATGTGTACCACAATAAGACAATAACTTAATTCCACTATCTTACAAGAAAAGCCAGATAGCTCAATAATCAGATTTAGCTATCTGTAGAGCAGAGGATCTAAGTTTTAAACCAATTGAAAGCCTACAAATACCATATGCCAGCTAACAAAACAACAGAACTACTTCTAATACAGTATGTACCTACTATAAACACCAACATAGTGAAGAAGGCAGGAAATGACTGTGTTTTATTTTAGTAGAATTACAGGTAATTTGTTTTTAGCTCTATAAAACATATAACTTTATCCTCCTAAAACTACTTTCTTAACAGTTACAAAAGCTATTATTATATAAACAGCATTCTTGGTTGATTTCCCCCCACTTGAGACTGCTTTTTTAATGGAATGCTTTTTGAAAGAAGGCCCCAACATATTATAAACTCAGTCTAAAAGCCAGCTGGATAGTACTTATTAGGCAGCAAACATCTCTTGAGATAGAATATGTGCTTTATCATTTTATTACTTGTAATAAGTGCTCTCAAGCCAACCCAAACTTGTGACATCCCTTCCCATGTTTTTCTAAACTTAAAATAATCATAAATGGTTTAGCAGCCCCTCCTCCTGATTGCAAATAGGGTGGCCCTACTTCTAGAAGCCACAGTGAGAAATCAGACTACAGTACTGTAGTTTGGTGCTCCAACCTACAGAACTATCCAGACAGCTTTTTGAATAAGACACCTCTACAATATTCTAATCAGTCCCAAATCTATTGACATAAACAAATGAGGATGAGAAAAGACTGAGAATATAGGTTTGGGAACCTCCCATTCACACTATACCTGCAAAGGTTTTAGAATACAGTTGTACCTCGCTTAAAGAGTATAATGTGTTCCACAGAACTGATCTTTAAGTGAGTTTGCTCTTTAAGCAAAACACCATTGTAAGTGACCAATTGTGACTTATTTGTTAAGTGAGTTTTTGGTTGGTTTTAGGGAACATTCAGAGAACATTCAGAGAAAATTCTTCTCTTTAAGCCAGTTACTCTTTAAGCAAGGCACTCTTTATGCGAGGTTTGACTATACAAACAACCTCAGTGCACATGAAACCTAGCTACTATTAATAATGTTCATTTCAAATTTAATGTGCTAAGGCAGTGGTTCTTAACCTTATTGGAGGTACTCACATGCATTCACTGGACCCTTCATAGTTGGAAAAATAAAATGTTATTAATGCACCTGGCAACCCTGGTAAACAGAACGGACACACACACACCTCTACCAAACCCCCGGGGTTTGATCGAACTCAGATTAAGAACCACTGTGCTAAGGCCTTTTAAAAATATATAATTAAATTGATGTCCTGCCTTTCTATCAAGAAATAGTACTCAAGAGAACTAGCAGCAAAAAAAAAAAAACTCTTAAGATCTGACAGCACAGTCTTTCAAACATCTGCTCCTTAGTAGTATAGGATATTATGAGTCATAAGCAGCACTTTAATCTCACCGTGAAACATACAAAAAACCAGTAAAGATCTATAACAAGCAAGTAATTTGCTTCATGAAATTGGTCCCAATCAGCAGTATAATAACAATGTTCTTGACCTGATAAAGTTTCTAAATATTTTTACACATTAAAAAAAAGTCTCATGCAGAACAGCAGCCCAAATACGATGCAAAGAAAGCATGTTTCATTATGGCCAGAACAGACATCTCCAAGAATGGGTGTCGCTCAAGGAAAATGTGCAAATCAATGACATGCCAAAAATACCCAGAAAAATAAATTCATAATTACCCTAGTAATGAGACATCATATCAGATGCCTCTTTCACAAGCCATATTTTATTTCCAAAACTGGGAGACAGGCCTGGGTTCAGCACCAGTTTTGTCTCTTTCCTACTGTGTTCTATGTCCTCTCACAGTTTGGAGTGGCAGGCTACAGAGGGAGGTGACAGAGGGATTTTGAACTGTGCCAAGGAAATGCCACTCATATGACCTCCCTCCTCAAGTACATCTCAAGTCTCTTCTGAAAGGAACAATATTCCCATGACTATTAAAAGTAAGATAAACATACACTAATCTTAGCCTGACACTAGAGATATAAAATTTCCAGAAATTTTGAAGCCATGGAAAATGAAGGGATGATGCTGGATTAAATGAGCCTAGCAAACTCACACAGAGGCAAGAGCAGAACTGGATACTTCCTTATTCACAGCTCTGTTGGTTGATGTTTCACACCAGCTCAAATCCAAGCAATATTTAGAGTAGTGTTTTCTAAACATTTGGAAACAAACCTATAAAAATCATCAACATCAAAAGAACTCCAAAGTGTAGCATACAAAATGGCCAGAGTATTCTGTATGAAAATGGGCCACATATACAGGTCTCTAATTGCTATAGACCAGTGGTTCTCAAAGTGGGGCACAGACCCCACAGGGTGTGACTTCCCAGAAGTCAGTACATTGGTTCCATTGGTCTGATCCAATGTTAGAAAGATTAGCTGGCAAGGTTGCCACTAGGGTACGCCTGATTGTATGCACAATCTTTGTGGAGGCTCTCTCCGTTTACTGGTCTACAAATTGCTGCCAGAGGCATGCACTGATGGTAGTATGTTGGGTGATCAATGCTTTGAGGAATTGAATTAAGGCTTCTGGAAATTGAAGTACAAAAACCAAAGGTTGGGAAACACCATTGTGGACTCATTTATCTCACAGGAATGGGCAAATATGGACCTCTAGAGTTTTTTTTAACCAGAGGTCTTATATTCCTTCACTGATGGGTGTGCTGGCTAAACCAGATAAACACAGCAGGTCTAAAAACATCTAAAGATCTACAGCTACCTGCTCCTGCAGGAGAGGTAGAATAGTGTGATGAGTTTAAACACAAGTGCAAGCAGAGAGAGATAGAGCAGGAAACACAAGGAAGAACTCTTTTGCAATTAAGAAGGGGCCTGCCAGTCTTTAATCAAGCCTGATTAACATGAAGTTATGCAAGCAGCCTTTTGAAGGTGTAATTAACCAGTTCTATTATTAGACAGAGAAATATCTTTGTTGCTAAATGAAATGGTCTTTTTTCAGGAACCATCACACATTTATTCTGGCAACACAACAATAAGATTCAATGATGTCATACACATCAAGGGCATATTTACTGGTTCCTCTGCTAATGGGATTTATGCCACCCTTTGCTAAATATGCCCTTCTGCACTCTACATGCAGCTAACTATGCCTACCTTATTAAGCATTTGGGAACATCTCACTAATGTGCCTGCTCACACAACTTATAGTGTAACCATGCATCTAATCAATTGGCTAAAATATAAATTATGCAAACTTTATTCAACAGGATTCTGGCCAGTCAGTATTATAACAATCTTTATGGCAATTAAAATAAAGCAATGTAGCAGGTTTTGAAATTGGCCTTCTGTCTAGAATCCAAAAAGGTAAGTACAGTAGTTCCATCGTTTGCATGGGCTACAATGGAAACAGATACATGTTTAATTAATATTTTTAAAAACTGAAGACTGACCCTGCATTTTAAAAAACAAAATAATTATTTTAACTATGGTATTTCAAAATTTAAATAAAATTTCTAAGCATGGAAACTGCTTTATTTTAATTTAAATTCAACAGTTTGATTCCTAGTATCTAAGAGAAAACAAGCTTCTTCCACTTTCCATTTTACAGCTTTTTAGCTACAGTAAAACCTCACATAAAGAGTGCCTTGCTTAGAGACTAACTCGCTTAAAGAGCAGAATTTTCTCTGAATGGTCACCTTGCTTAACAACTAAAACCAAACAAAAACTCGCTTAACAACTAAATCAGGGTTCACAAACACACACACCCCGCCAGAAGTCACAACTGGTCACTTACAATGGTGTTTCGCTTAAAGAGCAAACTTGCTTAAAGAGCAATCCCGTGGGACACATTATGCTCTTTAAAGCAAGGTACCACTAGATTTGAAAATGAGTACAGTTGTACCTCGCTTAAAGAGCATAATGCGTTCCACAGGATTGCTCTTTAAGCAAGTTTGCTCTTTAAGCGAAACACCATTGTAAGTGACCGATTGTAGGGGGGATTGTGAACCCCGATTTATTTGTTAAGTGAATTTTTGGTTGGTTTTATTTGTTAAGCGAAGCGAACTTTCAGATAAAATTCTGCTCTTTAAGCAAGTTACTCTTTAAGCGAGGCACTCTTTATGCAAGGTTTGACTATATATCACCTCTCAAACTTTTTTCCCCTCAGGTTAAACACACCCAAACCCTTACTTAAATGTTTTCCATTTTCCCTCTACTATCCTTGTCATCCTCCTCTGCAGATGTTCCAGCTTTTTTATAACCTCCTAAACTTTGGTGGGCATGACAGAGAACTTTAGGTGAACAAAGTAATATGATACTATCTTTTCAGCTTTTTTTGGTTAGTATACTTCTGTTGATACACCCCAGAATTCTATTCAAATCTTCAACAAATTTCCAGTTTATGTATGTTGGATGTTTTGCTTCTGTATACATTGTTCAAGATGCCAAGAAGTGGCCTACTATTGTTGCATATTATTGTTTCTGGCTTGCCAGCAGGGAAAAGAACGCCAAGTATTACATAGCAAAGGGCACCTAAACATTGACAACACCAATGGCAGTAGTCAAGATAGGATACTCTCTTGTGCTCAGGTAAAGATCACCCTTGCTTGAAAGCTAGTTGTGTCCGACTCTAGGGTGCAGTAATAATCTCTTTTTATAGTTGAAGAGCCAGCATTGTCTGCCACTGCAGATGTTTTCGTGAACATGTGGCAGGAATGCCTAAACACCGGAGTGCACAGAATGCTGTTTACCTTCCCACCGAAGTGGTCCCTATTTATCTACTTCAAATTCATGCTTTGGAACTGCTAGGTTGGCAGGAGCTGGGGCAGAGACTGGAGCTCATTCCGTCATGCAGTACTCGGGTATCGAACTGCTGACCTGCCACCTCCCCGTCAGTGTCACTTGAGCCACTGCTCAATACCATTCAAAACTGTAAAAAGAAAACCAGCCATGACAACTGCTTTCCATTTGAGTGAGGGATTATTTTAGTTAATTCTATATGATAATAATCTAATGATCAAAAAGGTTGCAAAGGTGTGCATGGGTTTGTTTTTAAATAATCGTCACCCTTTGCCAAAACTTCCCCAAATTTGGAACAAAGTAAAAACTGATTGGGCAAAGAAAACTTAGAATTATTGAATATAATTTTCACAACAACTTTGTAAAATAGACAAGAAACTCTTCCAGTGTAAGTGATTTGTAACTATTTACTGAAATACATCTAGTTGTCAAAATGAAAAATAATCACAATTATCACAGAAACATTTTAGTTGAGATAATGAATTTGCTTCCTATTGCATTCCATATTTTGTCAGGTTTCTGACATTCTTTAACTAAGAGATTACATCTCTTAACTGTAGAGAAACAAGTATTTACACATTAACATCTTTCAAGAGTAATTTTATTTAACATTGCACTAGTATATTATCCAAAACAAACTCTAGAATATCACATGTAAGACACAAGTATTCTCAGCCTCCTCCTGTTCCACTTCCAGTAGGTTTTCCCACAGCTGGTGCTGTGTAAATTTCCTTACAAGGAAATGACAACTACACAAGTGCTGGATTATTTGACCAGCACAGTACAATGGGCCCTTGTATTCTTCCTTCTTCATGATGAAAGGGGGGAAACCAATAATGCCACAGTTGAGTAACTCACTTAACATCTCTTCAAATAATTTCTCTTAACGTTTCACAGTGATTAAGCTACCCATTTCTCAGCAGTCCTTTGGCCCAAGAATAACACTGCTAATGTAAAAAAAAAACTAAAATGGACCAAACTGAATGTTATGAGGAGACATATAATCAAATCTAACTCAGAATTATTTTAATATTAATAGCAATTTGGGTGGAGAGCTGAATCAGACTGCTGTGTGTGCTTCATGTGCCATCAATTCTCATCTGACCTCTAGTGATCCTAATAGGGTTTTCAAAGTATGTGAGATATTTAAGGAATGGTTTTACCCAGTGCTACTCCACAGTGAGTTTTCATGGTCAAGCAGGGCTATGAATTCAGGTCTCCTGAGTCCTGGTCTGTCACTCTAGTCATTAAACTATTCTGACTCTCAATCAGATTAGAAGGGTTTAATTTATTTCCCTAGTCTGATTTAAGGTCAGCCTACAAAACAGATAATTTGCTTGATGAGAGAACATCCATAAACTAGCCCCTTTTCTGCACATTTTGATTTCTACAGAGGCCAATAAAGAAAAACTGCAGGTGCAAAATGGAAACAAACGCAGACAGAAAACCATCTACAGATTTGAAGCATTGCATCACATGACAGACAAGGCAAAAAAAAAAAGGTTGTGATTTGTGTGAAAGAAAGGTTCTTTGCGGACACAGGATGAAGCAATAACTAGTTATATTAAAAGTGAAGGGGCCATAGCTAGCAACAGGAGGACAGAGTAAGAGAAAACTAGTTCAAAATTAACTTAGATACACTAGAAACATCACATATTCTGTATAATTCAATTTTTTTTCATCTCTGTAGAGCTGAAACCAAAACTATTATCACCAAAACACTCAAAAGAAGTTATCTTCAGGATGAAAGCATTCTCAAATTTAGCAGACAGATATAACCCCTTAAGCCTGCTGAAGGAAGGCGAGATATAAACTTAAGAAGCAAGGTTATGACACACTGCATACGTGAATGCAATAGTATAAAATGTTGCTTGAACGTGAGACAAGCATGAAACAGGACAAATTGGAATTGATCAGAAGAGATTAAATCCCAAGGAAAACATAAAAGCAAAAGCAAATTATCTCATTTGGGATAGGAGAGCTCGTTTCACAGAGAAGTTACTCTTACACATCTATAACTGATAGCTGCCCAAGAAAGAAAAGCAAATTTTATATAGTTAGAATAATAATAACATTAGTGTGCCATCAAGTCAACTCTGACTTATACTACCCTTTTCTAGGTAGAGAATACTCAGAAGTAGTTTACCAATTTTTATTTTCTTCTTCTGGGGGAGCCCTGCAACTGTGCTGTTTACCCATGGCTACACAGGGTGATCATAGTACTTGTGGCAACTATCATGGCATATCATTGTTATCCATCGCTGGAAAGATTTTCACAACAATCCTGCTCAGTCACCTGCAAATTATCTCCAAAAGGGTCCTTCCAGAATCTCAATATGGTTTCCGTATTTCCCGAGGCACAATGGACATGATTTTCTGTGCAAGGCAACTTCAGGAAAAATGCAGAGAGCAACAGAATCCACTCTTCTTAGTCTTTCATGACCTGGAAAAGGCTTTTGATTCTGTCCCGAGACCTGCTATGTGGGCTGTGCTGAGACACTTTCGTTGCTCTGTTTTGTAGATCTGCTCCAGGTGCTTCATGATGGCATGCCTGGGAGGGTTCTCCATCAAAACAGCATATCATGGATTGAAGCAGGGTTGCGTGCTTGCTCCATTCCTTTTTGCCCTTTACTTGGCTGCCATATGATATGAAACATCTAATAACAACACAGGTGTAGAGATTAAATACCACTTCGATGGAGCACTCTCTAATTTGGCTAGACTATGCTCCTGAAGACTAACCAGTGCTAACAGGATAACGGAAATGCAATATGCCGACGATACTGCATCTCCTGTTCTAACACCTGAGAGGCTGCAACAGTCAGTGAACTGTTTCAAGAATGCATTTGATCATTTTGGCCTCACAATAAATGCACAGAAAACCAAGGTACTTGCATAACCTGCCCCAAGGACAGTCTATTCAGAGTTCAGACACTGGAACAGGTTTTTGTTGTTGTTCAGTCGCACAGTCGATTACAACCCTTTGAGACCCCATGGACCATTGTCCACCTGGCACTTCTGTCCTCCACCATCCTTGAACTTAAACTGGAACAGACAGACCAATTTTTTTACCTTGGTAGCATCCTGTTTAAAAACTGCACCTGTAAACAGGATGTGGTGAAGAGAATCAGTGCTGCCCATTCTGCCTTTGGTCGTCTGTCACACCGGGTCTTCATGAACAAAGATTTAACAACCCAGACTAAGCTCACGGTATACCAAGCTGTTGTTATCTCAGCGTTACTGTATGGCTGTGAAACATGGGACCCTTTATTGCTAAGACATCAAAAAGCTTGAACACTTTCACCAACAGAAGCTAATGTCCATTTTAAACATCAACATCGCAGTCCTCGAGAAGGCAAATGTAAATAGCATTGAAGCTTCCATCATAGGCCATCACCTTAGATGGATAGGGCATGTCCACCATATAGATGGTTCCAGGCTTCCTCATCAAATTATTTACAGGGAACTTAACTCTTGTACAAGACCTCATGGAGCTCCTTTGAAGCATTATAAGGACCAGCTGAAACAAACCATGAAGGTGTCAGACATAAACCCACAAACATGGGAAGCAGTGGTCATAGATCACCCACTTTGGCCATACCATTTCTGCTGCTGCCAATCACTTCGAAGGAGAACGCCGTATACATGAAAAGGCTAAGTGACAAACACGAAAGCTTTTTGTCAAACTCAACTACGCCCTCCACCATCTATTCAGTGTAATGTGTGTGGTCGCATGTTTCATGCCAAGATCAGTTTATTGAGTCACCAGTGACACATCCATCAACTGAAAAAATGACTTCCAGGGAAAATGTATGCTTGGATACGAGTAGCAGCTGCTGCCACTGCCACAGGGTGGCTCTTCTCACAGGGTAATCAAACACCCAAACCTAAACCACTGAACTATCCAGCCAACAATACACTTAGAACAGGAACAACAAAAGTCCAACCTCAACTAATGAAAACCCAAAAAGTTAACAAAGAAAAGAGTTCTTGATCCAATTCAATTGATATTTAGTTTGAAACATTTTTTAAAGCAAGCTTGCCATTTTCCATCTAGCATTTCCCAAACTATCTAGAACACTAGTGGACTTCAATTCCCAGAAGCCTAAGTCAGTTCATTGGCTGATCAGTGCTTTGGGGAATTTATTTAGACCTCTGGGAATTGAAGTTGAAAAGCCAAAGATTAGACAGCCTCTGTATTCCAGTAATGGGTTAACAGGATATAATCTACAAATGGTTTGCATAACATAATGCTTGGATGTGAAAACATAACTGCAGAACACTTATCTAGATGGTGGGAAATTAAGGCAGATGTATTATACACTCAGAAATTTATTCTTCTCCAGTGACACCTTGATCTTCTGTTTCCTACAAGCCAGCATCCACTCAAAATGGCTACCAAAACTGCTTCAGTGACAACAACATGCTGACATTTACTTTAGTCATGCAAGAACTTTTAAAATCGAAATGTACTGATTTTCCTCATAAGAAAAATAATGATTTTATAACTGTCATGCAAAATGGCAAAAAGCAATAGTAAAGTGAATTTTTCTCCCCTTGCCGACTGCTCAGCAGAATCAAATTGATAGTTGAAAATACATAATGTCATACTTGTGTGACAGCTATAAATATCGGTTTCTCTGTAATATGACCCACATTACAGCATCTGCAATACAAAGTTTATCACAGAGCATATATCTGATGAATCAAAGCAATAACTGGTTAATTTCAGTCATCCCAAGCAATTCAAACAAGCCAATATCATATTGCTAAATAGTTGCTTAACTAATCACAGTGTGATCCATTTATTTTAAATATTGAAATTTTGCTTATTTTGAGGCTTTTTGGCCTCTTCTCTGAAAAGATGATAAAACCCTTCACCCTTTTGCTGGTATTTTTAAATAAAGAACCAACTGTAGACGCTCAATAGCTACAAATAATTTCAATTCGTTTACAAAGACAGTGCTTTAGTTTGCTAATTTTCAAAATAAAAAGTGAAATTATCATAACTGCTAGTAAGCTTCCCCCTCTGTATATATACTTTACAGTTATTATCAATCACATGTCTTCTTATTATATGACCACTGTTTATTATGCAAGCTATAAAGATTTGGAGCCTGATTAACTAGTAACAAATTTTTATATTCAACAAATTTTAGGAGTAGGGTAGTTGTATAAAGACAGACTAGTTCTTAGACATATATAATTTTAAGCATTATATTTATAATTAGGCCAATGAATATGGGAACCTTATCTGATATATTAAAAAATTCCACTGTCTAACAATGCCAGGAATAAAATCATTGAATAGCAGTAGCAACCTTGCAGTTCTTTGTACTCAAGAAGCTAGTTCCTTAGCAACTAATAAAGACAATCATGTTGCCAAGGAAATGTAGAAGAATTTATAGAAAGTATGAAAGAAAGCAACATGGGAGAAATCCACATAAGCTCTGTCTTCTAGTCGTTTCTGCACTGAATACAATTAAGTATTTTCCATCAGGTAATGGGGCTGATGTTGGGTGTATATAAGGTACATAATTAGTGTATTTGTGTGAGTCTGATGATAAATGAGAGAAAGAAGGAGAACAGGAACATAATGATTTTTTTTTTACTTCAACATCTCAGTAGTGGATGGGATGTCAAAAGCTATGTGAGGTGCACTCAAGGGCTTTGATATATGCAGTCAAGAATCTTGAGTTACATCATCCTAAACTAAGAATTATGCTAGCTAAGACCACCAGTACCCTAGACAACATAATGGATTGTATGGGCTAGTTACAGCTTTTTTTATTTTATTTTTATTTTTAAGGCATCAGGGACTCCATTCAGCACTCCCAAGATTTGTCATAAACATTTGTTGATCTTACTTGATCTCTACTTTTCCACATTCCTACCTGCATACACCTCAGTCTTATACAATGATATGTAAGGAGGGTACCCTTTTGGAAGTCATTTTATTTGTTTATGTACCATAATAATGTTCAAGTGAAATCTACCACCTTGTCCCTCAAGGCCAGAAAACTACTGCCTTGTGCCTTAAGCCCAACAGATGTACAGCATTTCTAAATAAGTCTTTGCCCTCTTCAAGCTCATTCAATTATTGCAACTGAGTTATTTTGCCCTTTCAAGATAGTCATCTCCAAATTAAAACTATTCAATTCCTTCAAACTTTACACACAGAATGTTATTCCCAAACCTATTTATCTTCATAATCCTTCTAAATCCCTTCCATTTTGCCAAAATTCTTCACTGTCCAGAACTGAATACAGTACTTTAGATAAGTCTGATTTGAGGAGAATAAATTGTTACTTACTTTGAAACTATGGTGCTATTAGCTCACCAAACTTCAATTAACACTCTGCCTCCAGCCACCCGAACTGATTGTGGTCATTTATTGTACAATAACCTCATTCTTTGGTTGGAAAAAAAACCAATACAATTCAATTGTGTCATTTCTTCAATGTCCAGAGTGAAGCCAAGCAGCAAAAAGGAGTAAAGCAGTAGTAAAAGCAAAATTTAAAGTTCAGATCTCCAGACAGGTTCTTAAAAGCAGAAATATAAAGCTGAGAAAGGATAATTGCCTTTTAATTGACCTGCATCTCTTAGCAATTAGCATGTCAGATTGCTTTCAACAAGCATATCTGAGCCATAAACTGCTGCTGACTTTGGGGATATAAACCTTTAAGGAAACACAAATCACATACATTTGAGTTTTTATGTGCCAGAGCTGACTAAGCATTTCTAGCAATACTGTGATGGTTAGCAAAACTCTATCAGACATTCTTCTGCCACTTTAGGTAACAATGATATATGCTCTTAAGTGTAATTGCTATTAAGATATGTATGAAAAGCAAAGCAGCAACACACATACATACAGAGAGCCAGTGTTTATGGGTGGTTACTGATACAGATAAGACAAAGTTAGTAATAGTTGCACTAAGTAGGCTGGGGAAAAGACCATTCTGGGATGAGATCATCCTGTCCAAATAAGAATCAGTTCCACTGTTTTGTGATCTTGTTGCAAACATAATTGGCCTGAAAGGAGCTGCCATCAACTGCTAAGATAACTGGTCCCATTTTGCAGACAAAGATCCTGCTACTGCCACCTATGTCTTAGTGCAGGAGTTCTCAACCTTTTAATGCCAGGGGCCAGGTCACACTCCCTCACAGCTTGAAGGGGCAGACGGCCATTTTGCCCTTCCTCCACCACATGGCACTTTATGGTGTAGTGGAGGCAGTGGGGGGGGGGCACATGAAATGGTGCCATGGGCCGCATCCAGCCCATGGGCCACAGGTTGAGATTTCCTGTCTTAGTGAGTACTACACTAAGGTACTGAAATGAACTCTGTGCACAGCTGTCTTTGAAAACAGTTTGGTAGCTGCAACTGCAAGAAACTACAACTGGTCAAAAATGGATGGACTCAAGACTAAACAATCACTGCCTAGTCTAAAATGATATCTTTGCTTGACTTCCAAGCCAATATGAGGAGATATTGTGAGTTTGTTTTAAACTTTTTTAAACTTTAGAGCCCAAATTACCTGGAGTTCCAAAATTAGCATTGACAGGTAAAATCCTGTTTCAGAAAGCATTACAGATGGTGTTAAACTGGTCTTCATTAGAAGTAGTCTTATTGATCTTCATTCAATACTATGGGATATATGCACTATCTTCTTCCTTATATTCTTGCTAACATATTAGGATTCTTAATTCAGAATCCTCTTATTGATCTGAATCTTCGGATAGTTTTTCATAAATGTATTTTAAGCAATTTCTTGAAGCAAAAACATAATACCATATATATCCAAGTATTAGCCGAGTTTATTAGACCCAAAAAGGAGACTTGGCTTATACTCAGGTCAATGACCACAAAGGTCCCTATACTGCGCCGGATTGAGATGTGCCAACAATTTAATTAATTGTACCATATTTTCATGTATTTTGATTATTGAAGCTCATTAGCACTGTTGCATTTCCCACCCTTGGTTTATACTCGACTCAATCTATTTTCCTGGGTTTTCAGGTCAAGATTAGGTACCTCGTCTTATATTCGGGTAGGCTTATACTAGACGGTACATGTTTCTGTATTAAATAACTATTTAAAAGCCAGCTATGTTGTGCAGCCATTTTAAAAAAAATCTTTTTTGGAAACTGGAATTATTTTTCTTTTTTAAAAAAAATTAAGAATAATTTCAGAAAAGCTTAATTACATGCTGTTAGATGCTACAAACATTATTTAAAACAATACATTACAGTTTGTCTACAAATTAGGATTGCAGTTCCTAATCAAAGGATGGTGCCTATGAACAGCCCCTGGAACAGTGATAGCTAACCTTGGCACTACAGGTGTTTTTGGACTTCAATTACCAGAAGCCCAAGTCAGCACTCCTGCTGATCAGGGCTTCTGGGAATTGAAGTTCAAGAACACCTGGGGTGCCAAGGTTAGTTATCACTGCCCTAGAATGTTGATTGTGGGAAAAGATTTTAGAGATAGAAATCCACAGTCCCACTTAGCATAAGTGCCCCCAGATGTATCAAGCCATGCTTACCACATTTTTAAATACGGCAATACATTTTTGTAGCTCTACATCTTTAGAGGACTGTTTTATTCCTACACAGTAAGCATCTAGTCAGATATATTCATAAACTAATCAATGATGCTTTCCACTCTTTTAATCAAAGGCCTTACTTACTGCTCTGCCGTCTGGTGGGGATCCAATCAGAATAAGAACAATTCTCTAACTCAAGTCAAAAGATAATTAAAAATAGTTCAAACTGTGGTTTTGCCTCCTCATTCACTTGATGAGCAAAAAAAAAAAATCTTTACATCCTTAAGCCCTAAAGCCTCAAAGGAGTTTGGCATGGTAGACACTTCCAAGATGCAGCACTTAATGGAAAAACTAAATCCGCCATAACCTAAAACAGAGGTTACCCTAAAGCAGTGTTTCCCTACCTTTGGGTGTTTTTTTTTTCACTTCAATTCCCAGAAGCCTAAGTCAGTTCATGGGCTGATCAGTGCTTTGGGGAATTGACTTAGGCTTCTGGAAATTGAAGTCTAGAAACCAAAGGTTGGGAAACATTGCCCTAAAACAGTGATGGCAAACTTTGGCACTCCAGTCGAGTGCTGTCTTGGGCTTCTGGGAACTGAAGTCCAAGAACACCTGGAGTGCCAAGGTTGGCCATCAGTCCCCTAAAGCTTTTACAGTGAACTCTGCTATCAAAGTCTTATTTTCCTTCACCAGCTATCAAATGCTGTGACCTTCTACAACAGCCTCCAAAGTTGTAGACTTCCCCATTTCTGCTAACTTCATATGCCCTCCAAACTGCAGCCTGCTGTAAAGCCCCAGCCCTCAAGGAATATTTCCTCTTATATTTAAACTTCAAGGACTTTTTCCTACTCAAACTCCTGATTAAAAGTCTCAGAAGTCAACAATTTATGAAGGAAGGAAAATATTCCTCTGGCAAATACATTAACCTTCAAAGAGACTTTGCAGAGGTATATCATCTGAAAACAAACAAAAAACAAAACAAATTAGGCAGGAAAAGGAAGGGTTCCAGAGAAATAAAAGGTTAGGTATTGGACAGATGAAAAATAGGTTTTACACTTTCTTCTATTTCCACTAAGGAGAAGGTCCCAGGTTTTGTTGGCATCAACCACAGAACCTGACTGGGCATAAAAAAACAAAGGGGAAAAACATTAGTAGTATTAGATGTGATCAAATTCAGCCATCTCAAACTTTTGAAACAGGACCTGTTTTGTCTAGAATACCATCCAGCAAGACCAATTGTGAGGATAAGTCTGAACTATCTTTGAGTCAAATGTTCTCCAATGCTAATAATCTTGAAAGCTATCAAATCCAGGGTTTTCTAGACAGAGAACACAGAAGTGGTTCCCTTCTTCTAGGGGCATCCTCAGACTGTGTTACTTGCCAGAGATTGGGAGTTTGATTCTTCATTGTGCCCCCCAAGAGAAGAGCCAGTGTGTGTGATCACTGGCTCTTCTCTTGGGGGGCACAATGAAGAATCAAACTCCCAACCTCTGGCTCCACATACTTAAACCACTGAGCTATCCACTCAGCACTCTAGCCTAGAGTAAACAGGAATAGGGGATTGGTCACCGATGAATTACAAAAGCTGAAGAGTAAAAAAAAAAAAACATGTTGGAGCAGAGCCAAAACCTACCCAACCTTGCATTCATGTACTGACCAACCAGCTACCTACTGGAACCTACAAGCAGGACAGCAGCTGAGTTCCTCATCAACTAGCACACTGGGACATACTAAGCCATCAGCGCTAATAAACCACTAATGACCCTTTCCTTCATGTTCTCATCTAATTTCCTTTCTGAGTCATCGGGGGCAATAGACCTGAGCACATCTTGCCATGATGAACTGCACAGCTTATCTATGTATTTGGATGAATGCCTACTTATTTGTATCTCTCCTGACTTCTCAACCATGCAACTTAAGTGGACCAACCTGGATTCTTATAGTATAGGAAGAGCAGACAAACTCCACATCAGTCTTCCCCATAGTTTGATACAATACTGTCATGTCCTTCCCTATTCACTCTTTTCCTAAGGTGAATAATGCTAAACAACCTAATCCTTCCTCACAGATTTTCAAGGTACATTATTCTACAAATGCTTGAATTATGAGGAATTTCTTCTTTCTCATTAAAGCAAAGGTAATACCTTAGAATACAGATGCTATCTTATACCAAGTCAAATGAGTGGTACAGCCACCTCATTTTAGTCTCCAATGAGTTACTGCCACTCCCCTAGATCCCAAGTTGATGCCTTTGCAACCATACCTACAGTTGACAAGAAATGAATCAAGGACCTTCTGCACATTCAGCCTATGTTCTACCTCTCAGCTAAAACCCATCTGTACAACTTCTTCATTACTACTGCAGTCATTAACTGAGCTGTACATTCAGTTCATAAACAAGTCTTCAGAATGGGTTTAATCATTATTTTAGAACAGTGGTGGTGAACCTATGGCACACGTGCCAGAGGTGGCACTTGGAGCCCTTTCTGCAAGCACCTGTGCAGTCACCCCAGGATAGAGTTTGCCCTGCCTGCCCCTCTGCCCAGCAGCCCAACGGGAGTGTTTCTTTCCTCCCCTGTTGCTGTGCTGGCACTTTGTGATAAATAAGTGGATTTGGGGTTGCAGTTTGGGCACTTGGTCTCTAAAAGGTTCACCATCACTCTTTCAGAAGAAGAAAATGAGAGGGTTTTTGTAAGTACAGTATCAAGATAGACTAGGACACAGGAGGCCTAGGTTTGGAACCCTGCTCCACCATGGGAACTCACTGGGGGTATGGAACTAGTTAAAAAGCTACGTAAATATCTTATTTATCTTTTAAGTCCTCTTAGGGTAGCTATAAATATGGGTTCTGACTTGAAGGCACATAACAAAGCTTTCTGGAACTGAGTTAACAGGTAGGTGACTACAGAACAGAGAGCCCCTCAGTGAAAGCAACCAGCTTTAGAACAGCTTGCCTGGAATCTTTTTAATGTTCTTTTTGGTTATTGGGTGAAGATCCTTTTCTTCATCTCCTACGTAAACAGTACTAAAGCTCATGCTGCATTGGTATTATTTTCAGTTTGAGCTAGTAATTGTTTTATGTACTGTTTAGTAGACTTTTTTCTCCCGTTTTTTTTTTAAAAAAACAAGGTTGGGTGACACCTTTATTAATAACTTTTAATCTATTGTTGTTTTTACTTGGTTTAACATTATGATTATGAGAGAAAAATATTATGACAGATGAGAAAAGACAAATAAGTGAGTCCTAGAACAAATAAAAGGGACTATAATGACTTAGTGGTTAACACGCTGAAAACTTGATGATGGGAAGATCAGCAGGTCAGCAGGTCAAGACCCGAGTGCTGCACGATGGAGTGAACTCCTGTCTCTGTCCCAGCTCTAGCCAAACTAACAAATTGCTGGTTTCTTAGACTTTTAATCAGGATTTTGAGTAGAAAAAAGTCCTTGAAGTTTAAATATAGCAGTTCGAAAGCAAGAAATTGCAAGTAGATCAACAGATACCACTTTGGTGGGAAGGTAACAGCATTCCATGTGCTCTAGCCATGCCTGCCATGAGCACCGTACCCTATAGTTGGATATGGCTGGCTTTCTGACAAGGGAGACCTTTACCTAGAACAAATCAGACCTGAACTATCTCTGGAGGCGAAAACTGTGAAGTTGAGGCTGTCCTACTTTGGGCGCATTATAAGAGGACAAAAGATGATAATGCTGAGGTGACAATTTTGGAGACTTCTCATTCATAGGATAGCTATAGGTTGGAGATAACTTGATAGCACATAACAACAACAATATTATAAATGTTTATTATTTTTCTGATCTGTAATCCAACAGCAGAATATTAGTGGGAAAATGGACTCAAACATTTAATAATAGAATGCTATTCTGTTATAGCAAATTGCAAGAATATTTTAAAGTGATCTGCATCATAATATTTATTCATTTCACTTTCTAGCACTATCTTTTATCTCATAGGACAGTGTGATATAACCAAAACCAATGTAAACACAAAAATGAACAAATACAAAATAAACAGCAACAAAAATATAAGACAACCAGCAGATTTAGTTTATTACAAAGCAAATCAGAATTTTAAGTGTCTTTATTTTCTTCTGTAAGTCAGGAGATATTATACAACTAAGACCAAGAAGAAAAAGTGTGTTCCTTTGGAGAAGGTTGGAATTAAACAATAAAATATTGTACTGACTTCCATATGACCCACATAAAAGAGTGGTGGTAGTAATTAGACATGTGCTCATAAATTTTCACTCAAATCTGTATTTAAAGGAGAATAATTGTACTAGAAAAGCTTTATCCTCTGATCCACACTAAACAAAATTACACTTTCTAGTCAAGAAGGCTTTACGTTTTCTAAGCCCGATCTAAGAAATCTTCTATTAAAGCTTACCCACTCAGAGAAGGGTTTTCTATATGCTCCTGCAAGACCCACAGATGGGAATTTAACTATGTGCACAAGTGGAACAAACTTTTGCATTTACTGTGGATTTTCTCTCTTTAATCAAGCACCACATGGAATTTAGCAAACAACAAGGAAAAAATTATCCTTGCATTTCAAATGCCACATAAATAGTGGCTGCAAATGGTAATTGCAGCCATGAAATAAAAAGGCAACTGACAAGCTATGAGAAACCTGGGGAACATAGGTTAAAAGTAGAGACATCACCTTACAAACCAAAATTCACATAGTCAAGGCAATGGTATTCCCGGTGGTAATGTATGGTTGTGAGAGCGGGACCATTAGGAAAGCTGAGCGCAGAAGAATAGATGCCTTTGAAATGTGGTGTTGGAGGAGAGTTTTGAGAGTCCCCTGGACAGCGAGGAGAACAAATATCTCAATTCTAGAAGACATCAACCCTGACTGCTCCTTAGAAGGTCAAATAGTAAAGATGAAGCTAAAGTACTTTGGACATCAAATGAGAAGAGAGGATTCACTTGAGAAAGCCTTGATGCTGGGAAGAGTGGAGGGCAAAAGAAGAAGGGGGCAGCCAAAAATGAGATGTCTAGATGGTATTGTAGATGCAGTGGGCACAGAGCTGGACAGGCTGAGGAGGATGGTGGAAGACAGAGGTGCTTGGTGGGCAATGGTCCATAGGGTCGCAAAGGGTCAGAATCGACTGTGTGAGTGAACAACAAAAAATGGAGCATCAACTGTGTATCGCGGGTGGAAATCAGTAACACCCCTAAAATACATGCATATATGCACACTGACCAAAAGGTTACTCCTGCTCAGTACAAAATCATTGTCTGACTTTTATGCTTGCTAAGCGACTTTGTTTACACACTAAACACAGTAGACTCTGTTCAAGGCAAAAGGGCGCAAACCTTTTCACTCTTGGCTGCAGCAGACCCTATTGCTTCCAACAGGGCACAATAAGCAAGAAGGAAAACATGTATTGGGAAAACTGCAGTAGTTGAAGTAGATGCAACATTTTAAACTGATTTTTTAAAATTAACTATAAACTGTCACAACATTAATCAAAAGTTACCCCTTTATTTCTTTTGCCCAGACCTTCAGGAGAATGTTAGGCTTTCTCTAATACTCTTCTTCAATAGGAAGGTCTTTCTTTTTGAGTTATGCTATCTGATTCTGTTTAAGTTACTGTTTGTACTATTTAACAAGTAACTGCTGTACACCATGGATAACTGGCTGGTTATGAACTATTTTTAAAGTTTGTATTGCTTATTTTGCTGATGCTATTTTTATATGATTGTTTACTGCCTAGACTAGTGTCTGCACTAAATCAAGTGGTATAGAAATGCTAAAAGTAGATAAGCAAAGTCATCCTTGACTGCAAATTCACTTCTCTAGTTAGATATAGGATTATATTGAACTTCTCCCAATTCCAAATTATTAGTCTAGCGAATGTTCATAAACACAAATGTTTTGTAGAATTATTACTAGCATAATAGTGTTTGAGATACTATTTTATCACCTGGTTAAATTATTATTTTTTAAATACAGCTTGATGTTTACAGTATTGTATCTCAGGGGTTTAGGTATCTAGTTGTAAAGCCGAGGCTGGGAGTTTGATTCCCTACTATGCCCCCTCAGAGAACAACCAGCTTGTGTAGTCGAGGGCAAGCTGCACAATCCTAGGATGCCCAAAAGAATGGAATGGTAAACCACTTCTGTGTATTCTCTACCTAAAAAAACCACAGAAAATGTTGCCATAAATCAGAAATGACTTAATAGCAGACACTAATGGTGGTGGTGGTGGTGATGATGAGGACAGTGACAACAACGCTCCTAGGTCACTTCTTAAAAGCATTTTCATTAATAATTAATAAAAATTATTTGCAAACTGTCCAACTCTCTCAGTTCTCAATTATGGCTCTGCTCTTGCTGTATTGTACTTTAACAAAACTACAAAAATATTTGACAAAATAAGTAATAGCTTGCATAATGACACCTCCCACATCCAGACTTATTTAATTCTTCATTTGAAGGAAAAAGGAATTCTCTTACCTGTTTTCCATCCAATGTGTACAGGCGCTTAACAACTCCTGAATCCAGTTTGATGGCATCAGTAATATCAGTCAGAACCTGTTCAAATGAGTGTGCGGTCTTCTTGTTAAGCAGAATCCGGACTGCTTTACGTGGCTTCACACCACTCCGGATGATTGTGACTAATTTAGGCCTAATGAAATCCTTGTTTTCCTTTGTATCTGAAGGGCTTCCTTTGGCTGTGGCAAGCGAGGGCACTGTGCGGGTAGCCGTGGTGGTTTTAACATTCACAGACCAATTAGGATTTACATTCTTTGTGTATTCCAGTTTCTTGAAGGGCTCTATTGAACCACACACATAGCTCTCTCCTAGGAAAAAAAAGTTTCAAATCATTAGTCCAAAGAAATCTAATCACTTTCTAATGCTACTATTTATGTCCCTTACAGAAGCACATTTCAATTTCATTCATGACATCATATTTTCCCCTATGTCTTCAGTGAATTTAAAAAAATACGTAACATCTAAAATCCCCACCTTCCCGAAAAGTTATAGGATTTCCATCCATGAAATCTTGCCATTGTAGGCTAATGAGAATTCCTGAATTCTCTTTACAGAATCTGTAAAACATATATAACCTTCAGAAAGAAATCCACAGCATATATTTAGTATTAATACTTTGTTTCCCTAGTTATTCTGGACAATCTTTTTTTATTATTCTCATTAAGAATTGCAAAACACTTGAATTTTTTAACCAGTATTAAATCTGAATAAAGACTAGCATGAAAAAACAAAAGGTCCAATAAAATGTGTCTCTTTTAAAAAGTGCATATACTACTATTTGGAAACAACACAGCTTTGAAAAAGTGTTAATTTACATTTAAAGGTTTAAAGGTAAAGGTAAATTTACATTTAGGTAATTCAAAAATAACATTTTGAAAATTAATAGTAAAAAAGTTAAAATATTATTTTTAAAAGTTATTTTTAGAAAATGAAATGCACCTACTTGCTTATCCTCCTAATTAATATGAAAGGACCAATTTTAGCACTAATGAATACAATATTTTAAAGCTCTGAATAAGAGTGTATTGTTTTCAGTGGCAACACATAATTACATACATCCCACTGCCAAGCAAGAGAAATACATTGTTAAAACTGACAACCTTTGTAAGATATAAGAGATCTAGCACTTCAGTGCACCGTAGGAGAATAGAGGAATCACTGGTATTTTTTCCAGCTTCTGCTATAGAAATTTAGGAACATACAAAAGGAAAATAAATATCACCACTGGATACAACTTTTCATTTAGTTCAGTAAAGATAGATAACTCTATGGTAGAGTTTCAGTCCTACCATGAGGATAATACACATTTAAAGCTTTATATATAGAAAGCAATCTTAAGCCCCTTTTAAAATATTTTTTGCTGTGGTTGAAGTCTTGTATAACATAAAAGCCAAGTGATGAATTACAGCAATGATCTAAGAATGATCAAAGAGAGCTTAATCTTTTTTATGTATAGGTCAATCTAGTATTTTTAGCACCAGCAATTCAATTGTCAGAAGGTCAACATCTACACAAGAGCTACTTAGTTATATAAAAATGCTTCATCTACAGATTTCATTAGTATTATAACTTGTGGTTTTTTTGCCAGAAATACTTTTAATGCAACACAATGATGACTAATGCAATAAATCTATCAACTTAATACTGTAGAGCTGGGGAACAGTTATGCTTATACTCCTATATTTTAAATCTATATGACCAGTCTCCTACTTACATTATAGAACTGTGCAAGGGGAATCACATAAATAATGATGGTAAATAGTTACTTATTAACAAGGTGCTGGTTGGGTTCACCTGTGCTTGAACAAGAACACAAAAACAATAGCAATTTGCTGTGACAACTTCCCACAATTTCCCTTAAGCAACTGTAAATCAACAATAGGATTCTGTAAATATTTTATTATTAGCCGTCTTGACAAGAAAGATGGCTGACTTTGAAGTTCCTTCCCAAAAATATTTCATCAGTATATTTATAGTACTTCCCATTATTTACATGACTCCATACCTCTTTCAGAAGCCAATGGAAAATACACTGGTGGCATGGTAGGTCAACTGCTGTACTGCAGCCAAAATGTTGTGAGTTTAATCCTAATGGGATCAAGGTTAACTCAGCCTTCAATCTTTCCAAGGTTGGTAAAAGGAGTAGCCAGCATGTTTGGTGCAAAATGCTAATTACCTTGTAAAGTGCACAGCGAGTTCACTAAGCGCTATGGGGCAGTATATAAGTGTAATTGCTATTGCTAATACAATGTCACTCAATTTGATATTTACAAATGGCTAGAATTACATGTGTACAAATGGAGGACTCCTATAATCCATCCAACCCTGGTTGGTCTGGTAGTCTGTGATGGCAGAAAATACCTCAAAGCAAAATGTAACACTTCGGGACTGATGTAGCTTCAGATGTTACATCCAACCTGAAGCGGTGCCTCTGTAAGTTTTTGGGCAAAAGATGGCTAAGAAGTATCTCATGGTAACAATTCCCATTACTATGCGGCCATCATCTTATCAGGCTGAAAGTGCCAGTAGGCAATAGGCAGTCCCTTGATAATTTGGAGGGTTTATGTAAGGCAGGGATCGGCAACCTTTTTAAACTCAGGGGCCGGGCCACACTCCCTCAAACAATTGAGGAAGATGGACTGGTGGTCCCCCCCAGCTGTAAATGCTGCCATAAATGCTCCTGTAAACACATCCACAACAGTTGTTAACACCACTATAAACGCATCCGTGGCCACTTCTGACAGTGGCAGCAGCAGCCGGAGTGAGGCTGGGGGGCTGATGATTTGGCACCCTAGGCCAGTATTGGCTCATGGGCCATAGGTTGCCAACCCCTGATGTAAGGGTTAATATTCTTCTAAGCCAAAGACCAAAGATATGCATAACCCAACCTGTTTAGGACTTTAAGGGTCATAAGCATCACTTTTAATTGTGCCTTGAAGCAAACTGGGTAGGTGTGTCATACTTCATAGCACTTAAATTCCGGGCAATATGCACTGCATATTAAGTAATAACATAACAATATGCCAAAGTAAAATCCACGAGAGTTAGGAAAATTTTCAACTATTAGCAGAATATTGGCACAGAATATCTTCCCAAGTTAGGACACAACTCAGTTACTGGTTATTAATCAATGGTAATTTTGATTTGAAAAATATTTTCATTTATTTTATTTTTAAATAATAGAATTTATGAACCATCTTTGTTCCTACAGATACTAGAGTGGTGAACATTAAAAGTAATTGGAAAATGCTAAGAACAGTTTTCTATCTTCCTTCCTCCAATTCTCCAATTTATGACAAACAGATGGACTATATTCACCAGCAAAAATAGTCACCTTATAATAAAAATAATAACTTTTGAGTTTACATGGAACTTGACATTAGAAATTGACACTTGGATAGAGACCAACTAACTAGAGAGTTTTACCTGTTTTTTAATCAAATCATCAAATATATTTTCCACTATCAATACAGGTTATCACCACCTTTATTTTGGGGCCTGTATATGGCCGCCCATAATTCAGCCACATGAGCAAGGTATAAATCTAAATAAATAGTCATTAATGAGACTTAAACATTTAAAAGCTGAAATTATTTGATTATAGAAAATCCTGTTGCAAATTTATGCACAGTCCATCTCCATTTGCATAGAGTGCATCAAGCGATGCAACTTATTTCAGATGATATTCAACCGATCGGTCTGAGTTTTTAAAAAACTGAACTTCATCAACCACAATCTCATGAGAAACATTAATTAATAATGACATATATGGGAGCAGCACTGAAGCATATTCACCATTCATGGAACAGCACACATTTCCAAACCTTTTCAGCATTCTCTCTAGGTAGCTTCCCAATAGGTTTCTTCATGTTTATAAGGAATTAGACACCATTAGAAAGATCTGAGTAGTTTCTTGTGTTTTTCAATGTGCAATGATGTGGCAGCTTTCAGAATGCTAAGCTAATCAATATTTAATGGTACATCAATCCTTTCTACAGACTAAAGAAGTGGGATATTTTTGTTCTCTTTGTTTTTTGTCTACTATATTTTATGTCAATCACAAAATATAGTCAATCTAAAGAGCATGGATAGAGGAAGGGTTCCCACCAAAGTTAAGAAATGCAAGTAGAACATTCCAGTGCAAAAGACTATGAGGAAGACAACACAGTCTCTTGCATTAGGGAAGTGAATGAAATCAATGTCAATAACCTCAAAATCTTAAGCCCTTATACCTAGGGTAGTTAAAAATCCTCTAACACCATTGGTATATAGTAAATGTGGGTAACTCTTCCACCTAAAGAGTCTCTTGATGTGGGTGAAAGAGAAGAGTGCAAAAGCTGGCCTGAAACTCAACATAAAAAACCCAAGATCTTGGCATCCAGACCCTGGCAAATAGAAGAGGAAGAAATGGAAGTAGTGACAGACGTTACCTTCCTGGGATGCAAGATCACTGCAGGTGGTGACTGCAGCAATGAAATAAAAAGACCCTTACTTCTTGGGAGGCAAGCTATGACAAACCTAGACAGCATAATTAAAAAGTAGAGACATCACCTTGCCAACAGAAGTCCACATAGTCAAAGCAATGGTCTTCCCAGTAGTAATGTATGGTTGTGAGAGCTGGAGCATATGGAAGGTTGAGTGTAGAAAAATAGATGCCTTTGAACTGTGAGTTCAAACTGTGAGAGTCCCCTGGATTGCAAGGAGATCCAATCAATCCTAAAGGAAATCAACCCTGACTGTGCCTTAGGACAACTACTGAAGCTGAAGCTAAAGTACTTTTTCCACCAAATGAAAAGAGAGGACTCACAGGAGAAGGCCCTGATGCTGGGAAAGATCAAAGACAAAAAGAGAAGGGGCCGCAGAGGATGAGATGACTAGATGGTGTCAGCAACTCCAGGACACATGGCAACATTCCTTTAACATTACCTGGCACTAAATTCCCTCCGCCTCAGTCATCTCCATGTCCCCTCCTGGGTCTCCCAGACACAGGCAGCTTCAATTTGGGACTACTGAGACTCCGAGCCGTTTTCCATGTAGTGCTGACCCAGCAAAATATTATCTGGCTTAAGAAGGCTTTACACTGTCCCCCTCCCTTCAATAATCATACATGTTATCGAAGGAATTGTGGTTTATTGTTCATAAGGAATGTTAAAGATACATTGTTCGCACAAAATAGATAACTATAAAATAGATACCACACTATTCAAAAAGATTCAGGAAAATCAACTCCTTGGTTACTCCCATGAATATAAATTAATCTAACTCATTAACTTATTCTGATATCTTAGAAGAGGGCAGGATTTCTTTTTTCTCATTCTTCTCTGACTTGTTCTCTTCAGATTCTCCTCAGATTCTATTTAGAAAGTTCCCCAGAATCTCTTCAGATGCTCCTCAGAAAGTTTCCCTCAGCCAGTGTCCCTCTCTCCTTTTTATTCCTCACCATCTCCCTTCTGGTTTATCTAATTTGCTTTAGCCAATCATAGAGCATTCTGATACAGTAAAACACCAGATAACGATTGGATCGGATAACACTAGAATCGGATAACGATGCAAGTTTTTTGGGGGAAAAAACTTCCATCAGATAACGATTCTGGATAACAATTCTATAGCGTTATCCGAGCCAATCGTGGGGAGGGTGGTTGGATTGGGTAGAACATCTACCCAATCCACCACCACCACCCCCAGTGATAGATTGCTGCTACTGAACTAGGGTTGGGGGAAAGGGCACGTGGTTGGGCCTTTCCCCCAAACCTAGTTCAGCTGGAGCGATCGCTGGATGAAGCTTAGCGGCACCCAGGCTAGCTAGCCCGAGTGCCTCTAGGCTTCGTCAACAGCCCATCCGGGCTGTGTTCAAAACCTAGCAGCGCCCAGGCTAGCTAGCCTGGGTGCTGCTAGGCTACAAACACAGCCCGGACGGGGTTCAGAAGAAGCCTAGCACAGCCCAGGTGATGCCGCTAGCTGGCTCCGAAGTCAAGCTGAGTTCTGGCTAGCGATCGCTAGCCAGGGCTTAGCTGTCAAACTCTGCTCCGGCTAGCAATCGCTAGCCAGGGTTTAGCTTGACTTCGGGAAGAACCTGCGCTACCGCGTGGGTTGTCGCCAAAGTCAAGTTCAGCTCTGGCTAGCGATGGCAGGGGCTGAGCTTCACTTCGGGAACAAACTGCGCAGCTGCGCGGTTTGTCCCCTGAAACCCCCTGAGCCCCATGGATCCCTGGTTTGCTTGGGGAGGGAGGGTGCTTTCTCTCCCCAAGCCAACCTGATCTCCCCCCCCCCCCTGTTCACTTTCCTCTTTGGAAAGAGAACAGGGCTTTTTAAAAATGTTGTTCGGTCAATGTATTGGACAACTCTAAAAATCAGATAACGTCATGACTTGTGGAACCAAGTCATAACATTATCCGATGTTCTAGTGTACTTCCCTGTATCTTCACTGTCCTCTGCCCAGCAACAGGGTGTTAGTGTCCAGTACCTTCCCTCTCTGGGATGGATGGATGGATGGATGGATGGATGGATGGATGGATGGATGGATGGATGGATGGATAGATGGATAGATAGATAGATAGATAGATAGATAGATAGATAGATAGATAACAAAACTTAACTAATATATGGAAGTTTAACTACATGTGGTGTAACTTGTGAGCCAATGATAGGCTCTAGCATGACATATGGCATCATTGACATAGTGAGTGTAGATCTGGGCAGGCTATGGAAGATGGCAGATGATAGAGGACCCTGAAGTGTGGTGGTCCATAGGGTCACAAATGGTCAAAGTTAACTGTGCGAAACAACAACACTTCACATTTGTTGTAGCTGATGCTGACAATCTTCCTTTCTTAAAGAAGTAACAGAAGTAGCACATTGGTTGACCATCTTCTACCAGCATCACCCTAGAATCTGCAATACAGCCTGGAAAGTAGTTCAGGAGTTTTGCTCTGAAATTTGACTAACTCTAAACCCAACCCATAGCCACTGACTTAAGAGTTTGTATGATAGAAAATTTTATTTTAATGCATAGATCAAATCTTGTCTATCACTGTCAAAGAACAACCGACAAAATCCAGTATGAAAGATAATATGGAACCATGTTCCCAGAACCATATTCAGACAAACATATCATTCTTTTCCTCCATATACTTTTGGGAAAGCATAAAAGGAAGAGAATACACATTAAAGACAGGTCCCAAAAGTCTCCAGGTCACGTCCAATAAAAATCTAAAACTACCACTGCACTAACTTCCTTGATCTTAGCAAAGAGACCTAAATGTATTTAAATAATTGCCTTAGACAAGTGCAGAATAGAAGCTCAGCAAAAAAAAAAAAAAAAGACTAAGAAACTGATCTCAATGGGAAGGCTTGGCTTTTTTGAAAAAAAAAACAGATTCTTTCCAGTTCTTTTACACTCATCAGTTTCAGCAAAAATGAAATTGAAAGAGAGGCAGAACCAACTGCTTTTTCTAGCTATTTGGACATCAAACACAGCTGCAACCTAACTGCATCTATAATAAACTTGCAGCATCAGTAAAAAAAATGAGTATGTGGGAGGAATAGATGCCACCATCAATTGCCTGCCAGCAACTGAAAAAATCATTTTGTCGTTCCTAAACATACATTTCCTTTTGGCAGGCCAAAAATAGATTTCTAATTAAATGAGATTTACTCCTTTCATTCTCCATAGATTACATTGCTATGTAGTATTAATGCTGACTTTTAAAGACAATTTTCAAAGAGATAGGTAGCCATTTTAGTCAGCTGCAATTTAAAAAGTTTCTTTCTATATGTTCAGAAGAGTGATACACTTCAAGGGAAGAATAGCCAAAAATGTCTCTCTGACTATATAGCCACCAAGTCTCTGCCTGGAATCCTGTGGCATAGTTCTGCCTATGCAATGGGAATGACAACAACAGCAGGGCAGACTGCAACAGATTAAAAGCTTCTGCCCTCTGATGTTTTCAATTCACACTCAAAGACATAAATACAGCTTTCAAGTACAATTTTTGGCCTCTTTAATATCATCTGTAGATAACAGGAGTTCCTAGCTTTTTAAGCAGGAGCCGGGTCATGCCCCCTCAGACAGCTTCGGGGGCCAGATGGCCATTTTGCCCTTCCTCCACCACATGGCACTTCCAGGTATGTTGGAAGAGGGGGGCACATGAAATCATGCCAGGGGCTGCATTTAACCTACGGGCTGCAGGTTGAGGATCCCTGGTTTAGGAGACTGTAAAAAGAATGTAGCCTTTTTTTCATCACTAAGGGAACTTAGAACAGGCCTCAGGTTTATAGAATCTACTTTGCTTTTTTAACAAAGCCCTAAGATCCATCAACTAAACAAACAATGAAAACAGTTCACTTAAGGAACATAATTTCTTATACAGTAATACCTCGGATAACATTAGTATCGGATAACACTAAAATCGCATAACATTAAGCAATCTGGGGGGGGGAGAATTGCATCGGATAACATTTAGATCCTATGGGATGCATCTGATAACAACCGCTAAAGCCTGTGTGGTTACAATGTATCTCTATGGATCCCATAGGATTTTAACATGCATCGGATAACACTAAAAATCGGATAACACCAAGACTTGTGGAACCAGGTTTTAACGTTATCTGAGGTTTTACTGTACAGTAAAACCTTGCATAAAGAGCACATCACTTAGAGAATAACTCTCTTAAAGAGCAGAATTTTCTCTGAATGGTCGCCTCGCTTAACAATTAAAACCAATCAAAAACTCGCTTAACAACTAAATTGGGGTTCCCAATCCCCCCCCCCCATCAGAAGTCACAATTAATCACTT
Organism: Furcifer pardalis; assembly: GCA_030440675.1. Lineage (NCBI taxonomy): Eukaryota > Metazoa > Chordata > Lepidosauria > Squamata > Chamaeleonidae > Furcifer > Furcifer pardalis. The sequence goes on along the minus strand of CP126895.1, from coordinate 91,119,087 downwards.
GCAATGGTGTTTCGCTTAAAGAGCAAACTCGCTTAAAGAGCAATCCTGTGGAACGCATTATGCTCTTTATGCGAGGTACCACTGCAATTTAAGATGGGCCTTATTTTCATATTCTTAGTACAGTATCCTGAGCCTACACTAACTACTTACAGTTATTTTATCCACAAGCACTCTCGCAACTGCTTTGAATTCTTCATTACAGCAGTATAATTTGGGCTGAAAAGAATACTTCTTGATTTTATTAAACAAAGGGAATAAAAAACCTTCGCTGATCTATCACAAACAATTCAGATACCTAGCAACCTGCCCTAGCTAGGTTCCACATGAGAACATTATTTTATCCTTTTCATATTTTTTCCCTGCTTAGATTTTCAATTCCTCAGTGGTGGGAAATTTTTGCTATTCCAGGAAATAATCAGCATTTTACATAATACACCTTTATTACAGATGTATTCCACTTTCCTACCATCACCAAATCCACAATGGTATGCATTTTGGTCACAAACTGTTTCTCATCCAAATGCTGAGAAGATTTGTTCACCGCTAGCCTGGTAAATGCCTCATGAGTCTTAAGGCTATGCCATGAGAAACATAGGGACCTGCTTACAAAAACACTGTCAGCTATAGAATCCCAAACAACTTGATAATACTTTACCACTTGACTGTACTTGTCTTATTCCTTCACCAATAGAGCCAACTCTGGATAGGAGAAAGTCGTTCCTTCCCGCAAAAGCCTGTATTCGTGTCATCTGTATCCTTGAAAAATGTCCTAGAAGTATCCCCTTATGTGGGTCAAAAAAGCCAGTGGCCAGTCAAACACCTTAACAGCAGTTTTTTTAATAATGAAAATGCGAACATGCATTTTAGGACAACATTAAAAACCTAGTGTTACAATTAAACCTAGGGAACAAAGAGCTCCTGAAATAAAGGCCTTTCATTTTTATTATATATAGGATCTTCATGAAAAGTGATAACAGTATTGTGGTAGTAATAATTTCATGTCAGAAATTAATATTACCATGATTCTGTTATCACTTTTCATGAAGATCCTGTATATCATGGTGGTGGTACAGTGTGCAACTCATCAAAATCTCAGTTTTTAAAAGTCTATAGCCCTTATGCAGTGTTCACAATGAACAGAATCAATGGCTGAAATCCTGTTGTAACATGCATCACAATAAAGCTGATGTCACCTCTGACATTGATGTTTTGAATATTAAACATCTCCCAAAGCTCTAGACATTTACATGTAAACTCTGTCATTGTTGGGAAGCTATGGAAGTGAAGATAGATAGTGGGAAAGTTTAATCACCAAACAAAACCATCCCAATGGCAGCAATTTCTGGAAATTGAAAAATCTTGGTCTCTCATCCTGTGGCTTCCACGGTTCCCAATGAGGAAATAAAGTGCATAGGAGAGGGTGAATATTTAATTTCTGGAAAATAATTGATGGTGACATCTTCAGACTTAAATTGTGTGCGTGCACATGTTATGAAGTCCAAGTCATTCATTGCAACTTCTAGTTTAGAATTACAGTAATACCTCGGATAACGCTAAAATCGCATAACATTAAGTAATCTGGGGAGGAGAATTGGATCGAATAACATTAAGGTCCTATGGGATGGATCGGATAACAACCGCTAAAGCCTATGCGGTTACAATGTATCTCTATGGAGCTTTAACGTTATCCGATACATCCCATAGGATTTTAACATGCATCTGATAGCACTAAAAATCGGGTCTTAGCGTTATCTGAGGTATTACTGTATATAAAAACATTCTAGATGTTTTCTGAGCAAATAATTATAACATATTTATAATCCCCAGCTGAACTGGAGAACACAATTTGTATGCATCAGCCTCTGTCCATAGCCAATTAAAAGGAAGCTAATGCAGTAGTCTAGGGAGGAATGCTCTACTGGAGCCTTTGGAGAGGTACTGATTGCCAGAAAAGACAATAGTAGTCTGGGTCATTATTAAATAGCATATAGGCACATAGCAAACATTTGGGGATAAAGATAATGCCACTCTAGTCAAATCATTCTGCGGCACAATATAGCACCAGTATGAGGAAACATCAATGAAAAGAGTCTGTTTCCAATCTTTAAGAGGAAGCGGTTAGCAGAGGATGCTTCATCCTCATTTTTGCTCCAAGTAAGCCCTAAAGGTGAATCATCCATACCTGCTGCAGCTGTGCTAAAAGATAATGCTCCACTACTACTCCACAGTTGTCCCAGCAATGAAAAGATCAGTGTCTGTTTCATTGGGATTCATGCATCTGATTGACTGCCACAACACAATAAAAGATGAAGCCACAATAAAGATCCAAGCAATTGTTTAGCATTTAAATCACTGAGAAATCTATTTATTTGTTTGGGCAAGATAATTGGTCTGGATATGTCTACGGAAGAAAACGTATACATTCATTAGATAAAGACAGTGGTGGGCATCAGCAAGTTTACACCAGTTCACCAGAACTGGTAGCAGAAATTCTGGCTGGCCCAACCCATCCAAGTTTTGAAATAAAGTAGTCCTAATTCATGTGCAACGCAGGGCTTTCCCCCTGGCCACGCCCACCATACCATGCCCACAGTGTGGTAGTAAAAAAATTTGGACCCCACCACTGGATAAAGGTCGTCCTTGCTTGAAAGCCAGTTGTATCCAACGCGAGGGTTCCATGATTATCTCTGTTTGTAGCCAAAGAGCCAGAGCTGTCTGCTTTTGCAGATGTTTCCGTGGACATGTTGCAGCCATGACTAGACACCAGAGTACATAGAATGCTGTTTACCTTCCCACCAAAGTGGTACCTATTTATCTACTTGCAATTTCTTGCTAAGTTGGCAGGATCTGGAACAGAGATGGAAGCTCACTCTGTCATGCTGCACTCAGGTCTCGAACTGCTGACCTGCCAACCTTCCAGTCATCAAGTTCAGTGTCTTAACCACTAAGCCACCAAAGTCCTTTATATATTCATTACATAAGTAATAAAACATGCATAACAGAGCATTATTTCAATAGGCCTGCAAAGTCAGAGATCTCTATTAAGAGAAGATAAAAGTATTTCAAAGTCTTAGAGAAAGGAAGAAATATCCCTAAACAAGAGAGAGAGAAATCAAAGGATTGGAGAACTAAACATGGTATTTTCTCCTCTCTTTAGTCAATGCTTTAATTTGCTCTTACTGTATTGTATTCTAGATTTTCAGTACACATACTACTCATTAGAACGTTGGTTACTTAAGAGTTTAAAAATACAAAATTCAATAAATAAAAACAAAGGCAAACAGTAATAAATCTGAAGAAAGGAAAATAGGAACACAAAACTAGATGGTCTTTCACTATCAGGATCTTTAACAAAGAATGCTATTTCTCTGATACATAGAAGGGATATTTAGGAGAAGTTAGAAGTTAAAAGTTGATGTTACTTGAACCATATTTTAAAAGATGCACATTTGATCCATTTCCTTAGTTTGCCCAAATCTAAACATGAACGTTCAGCTCTCGTTAAAGATGTTCTAATTTAAAGCTTTAGTAAACTTCCAGGTATGCTGAAGTCCATACACTTGACACACTCAATTCATGCAAGCCACTTTCAGCTATACACTGGTGCAGTGGTAGTGAACCTATGGCACGCATGCCAGAGGTGGCACTCAGAGCCCTCTCTGTGGACACCTGTGCAGTCGCCCCAGCAAATCACTGGGGAGAGTGATTCCTCCCTCCCCCCAGCATAGAGGTAACCCCTCCCCTCAGCCCAACAGTCCAATGGGAACATTTCCTCCCTCCCTTATTGCTGTGTTGGTACTTTGTGATAAATAAGTGCATTTGGGTTTGCAGTTTGGGCACTCGATCTCTAAAAAGTTCGGCATCACTGCACTAGTGAATGTTAATCGAAACTAACAAGACCTGGAAACAATGAATAGTATCTATTGCCTCAAAGATTAGAAATTATTATGCATTCACCATCCTTAGTTTCCTGTTTGTCCAAGTGTAATCTGCTGAAGCATCACACATGATCTTTTTGTGATGGCACCCACTGTTGAAAACTCTTCTTTGAAAAGTCCACAGGACTGAGTACAGCAGGAACTAAGCCTACTTTGTGGCCAAAAGAGGCCAATATCCTCTTGAAGAGCTCTGGTGGCACATCAGATATTATGACAGTCATGGCAGCCTGTTGCTATTTAAAGAGTTCTTTTTTCAATTATTGAGTCATGTGACTTTGTCTCATTGTGTGCAAGTTGTCTGCACCTCAAAATAAAGACTATCTGTTTAATTAGTCACAATCTGCCCTTGCTAATGCAATTATTCCTGCTGTGCCAACAAAGGTGAGCTACAGGATTCTGGTCAATACATTGACAAGCTGTTAGTGGGGAAGGAAAATCAAGTGGAGGGAGAATGAAATGGAGTACAGTAATACCTCAGATAACGTTTACCTCGGATAACGCTAAAATCGCATAACGTTAAGTAATCTGGGGAGGAGAATTGGATCGAATAATGTTAAGGTCCTATGGGATGGATCGGATAACAACCGCTAAAGCCTGTGCGGTTACAATGTATCTCTATGGAGCTTTAACTTTATCCGATATATCCCATAGGATTTTAACATGCATCGGATAACACTAAAAATCAGATAACACCAAGACTTGTGGAACCAAGTCTTAGCGTTATCCGAGGTATTACTGTATCTCAAAAAAAGAACACATTTGACTGGCTGAAACACTGCATAAAAGTAGGCCCATCACAACATTCTGTAGCAAGTCCAATTTGTCTCTTTACTACTGACCTTCCACCAGCAGTTCTAAGGTGGTAATCTTCATAGCTCCATCAACAGTGTAGATTGTTCTCACACCCTGGGGCAAGTTGACATTATCAGAGAGAGTTCGGGTCAGATCAGCCAGCAAGGCCTCAAAAGATCTAAATCGATCAGGAGAGATGGCATATACAATTCCCTTGAAATACCGGTCACCATTGCGATAGAAGCGGACTTTCTTGGCTTTCTTCTCTGAGCTGAGTGTCTGCAGAGTGCGGGTTCGGTAGAAGCTGCAGTGGGCACTGTGCGTTGGACTAGGCAGGCCATTCACCCGTGACCCTCTGCTGTACCTCTGTGCTTTATCACGCTCATCAAAGTGTTCCAGCTCCATATCTCTCCCAAAGGACATCTTGAAAGTTAATCTGAAAATAATAATGACAAGAGGCAAAGTGGAAGATGATAAATGTGTGTTGCAATCATGCAGGTACTACATTAAAAACTGAGAACTCATCCAACTCTTTAATAATGTGGGAGAACATACATTTTTATCAGAAGGTAGTCATATGAAAGGACACAACCAACTAAGCAACCAGCAAGCATAAGATAGTTTATGTTTTGCGTAACACAGAGAAAGAAGATCACCTATTCTTTAGTTACTGTTTAACAACCAGTAGTCCTCTTCCTAAATGATATCACTCACCCCACAAACAAGCAGAGTACAGTATCAGCATTTCTCATTATTTTCTGGTAGATAAGCATGTGCATCAGTGCTTGAGAGTTTTATTAAATGTAGCCCTAGGTATAGCAAGGAGAGGATATAAATTTCCTATTTTCATACCTAAGGCCAACAAACAAGCCAGTTAATCTACTAGTAGCCCTTTACACACAAGTTATATTTTATATGTAGAACTGATCTACATGCTGCAACACACAGAGAACAGAGATTGCTCTCAGCCTGTACATTTCATGATATTATATATCCACTATTGTAATGTCTGACATGGAATCAGAGATTTGAAAACTGTATTTTGAGTAAGGGAACATGGTTGTGTTTCTTTTTTTATTTGACTACATAGTAGGCGCAGGGGGCTGAAAAGAATCTCCAATCACAGTAAGGAAATTTACTAGCCTAAAAGAAGGACTGCTTAATATTGAAGATGTCATTTTCCTTACAAAATAGGGTATTGTTTATATTTGGTATCAAGTAACTTGTTTTATTTTGTCTTGCCTTGTGTGTCATTAACTTTAATCTCCAACTCTTCTGATATAGGGACTGCCATATTTCTGAGTACTTCCACTCCCAGGATAAATGTACTTCAATAAAAAAGCAACAGACCTCTATTGATTTCACTGAGTAACTGGCATCCTTTCCTTCAAAAATGAAGAAAGACGACTGATTTTCATCCCTCGAGTGAAATCTATTACTACCACCACATCTTAAGCTAATTCTTTAGATCTGCAGTGTCCATCTAGAACAGGGATGCCCAAACTACAGCCCAGGGGTTGGATGCGGCCCCCAATGCCAATTCATCCAGCCCACGAAGCGCTCGTCATTCCTGGAAGTGGAAGTAAAATGTGCCCATACGAGCATGTTTTACTTTCGCTTTCAGGAGCGACGAGGGCTTCTCTGGCCGGATGAATTGGCATCAGAGGCCGTATCCACACACCCCGGATGTAGTGACCAGCTCCCTGAACCACGTGACCAGCCCATGGTCAGTCGTGTTTCCCAACCTTTGGTTTTTAGACTTCAACTCCCAGAAGCCTAAGTCAATGACTGACTTGGGCTTCTGGGAATTAAAGACCCCTTGCGGGGCATGGGGCCAGTGTTGGGAACTATTGATCTAGAACTTTAATTACAGATACTGAAGCTTAGTTTCCCCTTCTTACACACTGTATGGTCTGTTTTGCCACTTCAAATTTTATTTTATTCCTCCTGGCAAGGTTTCTACAACAAATCCATATAGACTGATTTAAAGAATCCTGCCTATGCTACTTGACAAGAACTCATAATTAACTTAAATGGAATGTCTTTTCTTTAATTGCCTAGAAAGCCCCAAGTAAACCACAACAATAAAATTGCCACTTAGTGTACTGAGCACCGCTGTTGCCCATTAACTACCAACAGTAAGGAATGCTTCAAAAGAAGTACTCCATCTTTCCTCTCCATAACAACATAACATAAGTGAGATGAGTTTGATGAAACACAGGCAAACAAAGAGTTCTTCTTCAGAGGGTTCAATGAATGCACACATGGAATGCATTTAAAAGAGCACAGTGGTCGATATTGTCCATGGTTAATTTAACAGAGACAGTTATTCATATTTTTCCTATTTACTGCCCTTCTTTCAAAGCAGGCTCAAAATGCAACCCTGTGCATGTCTTCTCCAGAGGTAATGAGCTTTGTTCCAGGTGAGCATTTTTAAGTCCCTGTTTTTACTCTAACTTCCAGAATTTTTCAAGAATGCCCCAGGCAAAATTCTGGGAGATGCAGTCCAGAAACAAAAGTCAACAGACTAGCTGTCTTTACTTTAATCAGTATTTTCATCAGCTGCCTGAAGGCCACCCAATTTTGCCACCCCCTGCCCAGAGGCCACCCATTTTTGCTTCTTTTTTCCCCTCCCAGGGGGGGTGCAAACCTGTTGCTGCCCACCACTGATGTTACCTGCTGGCTAGGTGGGCCATGACGTGTGCCCTCCACTTTCACTTTGCACAAGGGATCCTGCCCTGGAACTCTTATACTGTCAACAATGGACATCTGTGGATTGATTGGGAGTTTTGATCATTTCACTCACCAGATGTTTCAGGTTATGCATAAAGTGGGAAAGATTCGTGATTTTTCAGCAGGCCTTATCTTTGGTGGAAAGGATTTGAAACAAGAATCGAACTGGATACACATTATAAGCATCAAATTAATAGCAGAACATTAACTTAATACTTAATCCCACTGAGTCTAGTCTATATGGGATTAGCAAAAGGGTGCTGCCAATTAGGAGCAACAGTTAGAAAAAGCCATCTTGGTGTCACTAAAAGAAAGCTTTTTCCTGCATTAGCTTGCCTACTGAAGTCATCTTCAAAACATTTCCTTCAGGTTTCTGAAGATCTCCTCAGTTGTGATGCACCATTTGTTAGAGGGATGCAGAATGTATGGCCCTCCAGATGTTGTTAGACAACAGTTCCCTCATCTTTCAACACCAGCTATGCTGGTGAGGGCTGGGTGGACTTGCAGTCCAGCAACAACTGGTCACTTGCCCACTCCCCATTCCTAATGCACAGAACTCCCTCCCCAAAAATGTTAATGTGGGATTAAGATTACAATCTTTTCAGCAAAAGTATCTTCCTAGTAGTTTTGACTACAGCAGATCTACCAACTCACTGGGATTTCTATAAGCATCGAAGAAGATATGTTTTAATATAGTGTATTGTATTGACCCTCTCAATACTCTTTTTGCAACTCCTTTTTTCCTACTTGTAAGTAATTGCCAAGCTCTGATAAAAGGGTCCATCTCATTCTGTGAGTTATAAAACGATTACATACTTCCAAGTTTTCAGGCAGACTCCCTTCCCCGCAATACATAAAAATGTATGCTGAACTGTTTTCTTGTAGGTTACAGGTGGGAGGTACCTATCTTGGTGTTTCTCCATGCAAGTGAGAAACTCCGTGTTAACAAATATCTTCCAGAGTACCTGTATATATTAAGCTGCATCTCGACAGTCTACATGGAAGAAGTTCCTCCTTTAATATTGGGGGGGCAGGGGCGGGAAAGCAATGAAACTTTCACCACCACCACCTGGCCAATCTGCAGCTTCCAAGTGATAGCATTCTCATGAGTGAAGAAAACTTGACTTCTAAGAAATGACACCACATTTAGTGGAACTTCCTTCTATAAAGTAAATTAAGGGGTCGTTCAAATACCACGTGACCATTTTAGGGGGGGGGTCAACCAAAAGTCATGGAAAGTCACAGGAGGAGGGAGTTCAGCATGAAATCACATGACTCCAAAATTATCATTTGCTTTTCGCATCCAGCTGGCCATATATCTATGTTCAAACCACATGACTGGGGGACAGGTCGATCAAAAGTCATGGAAAGTCACAGGGGAGGTAAAAAAGTGGCCTATTTTAGGTCATGTGGTATTTGAAAGAGCCCTAAAGGATAGGGCTAGAAGATGCATGAAGGAGGGAAGGAGGAACAGCTGAGTGGCAAAGCCAGCCGGCTATAAGAACACTGCTGTCGCCACTGCCACCACTGGTGGTGGTGCTGCCACCACGGGGCTCGTTGTTATATGAAACAATTTCTATACAATATATGCATCATATATCAATTTTCTGTATGGGATGCATCATACAACAAATTTTTTTGCTAAGTGGTTTTTCCCATTGAAAAATTGTTGTCCAATTTTTTTTCTATAGGAAAAATTGTTATGGAGGACACAATTTTCATTCCAAAACCTAATTGTTATATGATTTCATTGCTATACAAGGGGAGCGGCATAGAAGAAGAAGAAGAAGAAGAAGAAGAAGAAGAAGAAGAAGAAGAAGAAGAAGAAGAAGAAGAAGAAGAAGAAGACGAAGACGAAGAAGACGAAGAAGAAGAATGAACAGCACTAGGAAATACATGCAACACACAGTGACTTTGGTATTTTTGCTTTCTTTTAATCTACAGAAGTACAGTCATACCTCGCATAACGAATTTAATGCATTCTGCAAGGCTGCTCACTATGCGTAAAATTTGCTTCTCTCCCACGTGGCCACCCTCCAGCTGCAGGGCCGCGTGCCCGGCTTTGTCACATCCCTGAAAAAGGCAGAGGCGAAGGAAAAGCCTGTCTGGGGAGACGCAGACGCCGCCACCGCGCCAGACGCCGCAGACGCCGCTGCACCCTCCCGACCCCCGTCACCGGCCGGGAGGAAGATAAAAGGGGCCTCCCTCGGCCGGGGAGGCCCGAAGAAACGCAGATGACGATGCCGCGCCAGACGACAACGCTGCACCCTCCCGGCCCCGTCACCGGCCGGGAGGAAGATAAAAGGGGCCTCCCTCGGCCAGGGGAGGCCCGAAGAAACGCAGACGCAGACGCCGCGCCAGATGATGCCGCCGCCACTGCACCCTCCCGGCCCCCGTCACCGGCCGGGAGGAAGATAAAAGGGGCCTCCCTCGGCCAGGGGAGGCCCGAAGAAACGCAGACGACGACGACGCGCCAGACGACAACGACGACGCTGCACCCTCCCGGCCCCCATCACCAGCCGGGAGGAAGATAACAGGGGCCTCCCTCGGCCACCCGGCCTCGAAGGGAGAGAACTTGGGGGTTTTGGGCGGCTATAGAGGACTCAACAGGGGGGGGTTGGTGGGATATTGTTTTGTTTGTGTGGAAGCCGCCTAGAGTCAGGTTGGCCTGAGCGAGGCGGGGTATAAATTTGAAGAATAAAATAAAAATAAAATAATAAATAAAAGGCAGGAGAGTGTGGCTCCAGGGATGGAGGGACCGGGACCACCCTTGCCGGGGAAGGGGCTGCGCGAGCGTGCTCAGCCCCCTTGCCGACTGTGAGGCGCGGCGCTTCATTAGGGGAAGGGCCAATGCAAATCCCTCCCCTTGCTATGCGAGTTTTCCCCATAGAAATGCTCGTTATGCGAGTTTTTCCATAGGGAAAAGTCCAACTCGCATAGCGAAAAATTAGTTATGCAAGTCAGACCGCTTAGCAAAAAACTTGCTCGTTATGCGAGTTTTTCGCTAAGTGAAACGCTCATTATGTGAGGTTTGACTGTATTAACCATCCAAGAAGTTTTCCCTATGGGATGAGGGAAAACATCACCATTCAAATTAGTGTAAACTACTTCCCAAATGACAATTTCAGAATCATAATAGTGAACAATGAAAGCAGAAAGTATTAAAAACTTTATTCAAGCTGAACAATTCTGTTCCAATCTGGTTGCCTATATTAACTTTCTTGCATGATTTTTCAATGAACAATGCAATTGCTATGATCTACTTTTCCCAAACTGTTCTACTTAAAGTTACAGGTGGGTGGGTGGGTTCAGTAGACCTTATGACAAAATATAAAGAAAACAATCTGAAAAACTGCATCAATCCACCAAAATGTACAGTGACACTGTATCATCATTTTGTCTATTCAGAACAGTAGGCTACATTTGAAGTTTCTTTTTTTAAAAAAATGAAGTGTTTTTATTGCATTGATTTCCAATAAAAGGTAGAAAATAACAGAACCCAGTTGCCTCCATTATTAATCACTAGCTGACAGCATATAGAGAGGGTACTGAGAATTACCATTAAATTTTAAGCAACTCAACAGTTTTCCTTGAGAGGCCATCTAATTTCAATTAGACTTGTTTCCACATACCTCTGACTAGAACTGCAACAATTATTTAAGTGCATATAAAAGCTACAATACAACCCAGGGGTCCATGTTTATTCTAAATTTTAGTCTCATTTTATTAGAAATTAATTAATTGCATGCCATCAAGTCAATTCTAACTTATGGTGATCATATCCAGGAATCCTTAGGTAAAGAACAGAAGGGGTTTACCATTTCTTTCTTCTGTGGGCACCCTCTTATTGTACAGCCTGCTCAAAGCCACATTGACTGGCTCTTCTCCCAGACGGCACAGTGGGGATTCCAGCTCCCAACCTCTAGCTCAGTGGTCCCATATCTAAACTTCTGAGCTATCCAGTCACCTGGTAATGTTTATTCTCCTTGGAGCTCTGTTATGTGTTGTCACAACCAATTTACAGCAATTCTAATTTCTTCAAGATGAGATATTTATAGAGGTTTCATCAGTCATGCCATCCAATGGGTTTCCATGGCTGAATGTAGATTCAAATCCAGCTTTCCCAAATCCTAGTCTACCATTTTATTCATTATATCAGCCTCTTATCTGCACCTATAAAATTAATAACATTCACTAGTTACAGGAACTTGGGCCAGCTCTAGACACAACCAACATTAATTTAGCCCTGCTATTTCTGTATTCAGCCTGAACTTTAAGCAAAGATATTATTAGAAAAATAAAAGCAATACTGCTAGATTTGATGAGTTTAGCCACCACACACAAAAAGGTGTAACACACTGATAACAATCAGTGGCGTCACGTAGGGGGGCCCAGGGGGGGCGCCCCAGGGGGCGCTTTTTGGGCTATGGATGTTCTTGGACTACAATTCCCAGAAGACCTAGCGGGAGTGGCCACCAGCATACACCAGGGGGCGGCAAATTTGGCTTAAGCCCCGGGCGGTTGAAATCTATGCGACTTTACTGATAGCAATACATGCTATGAGTTCATAGTTCATGTTATAAACTGCATAGCAAACATCCACACATTGGGCATGAATATCTGAATAACATGAGCCTAGGCATGTAAAAGTGTAAGCCAGGACTGGCAAACACCCTTCAACAATTGCATTCCTTTTGGGATAATCTCTTGTGGGGCACAGACCAGTAGTAGAAAGGGGTGAAAACCATGGCAGGAGGGACTTAAACCAACCTCTTTTCGTTCTTTCACAAAATTTTATCTCCCATTCATTCTCTTTGACATCTCCTCCCACCACACCCACTCCACTTTTCTTTTCTGTGGGTGCCAATGAACTAAGAGAAGACCAGATAACTTGTGCCATAAAGCTGAACTGAAAGACCATACAAAGCATTTGGAATTAGGCTGAAGCCCACATGACATCAGGTTGATGACCAGAGATGGCCCACCAATGTGCAATCAATACATAAATATAAGGGAGTATGGCTGGGTCAGAGGTAGCAGGGGGTGGAGATGTCCACACTAGATGCATTGAGATGCCTACCCTGGTATTTCTGGATTAGTTTATAAAAATGACTTTTGTCTCACGGAACCCAGAATCCAGTGGGCATGCTTGTATTGCAGAGAAGTGACATTGTCAAGCTCTGTAACAAAATGAAGGTCCCTATCCTGCTCCATTCCCAAAACAGAAATCACACGTCAATACTGTGACTCATAACCACTGGATGCCTGACCACCAAACTAATGATCACTGCCACGTGTTAACCATGTTCTGAGCCGAACATAATTGCTTACATCTGCTCTGTTGGTAAAACAGACTAACTAGCTCTCTCTTAATTCTTCACCTGGTTAGTATGAGTAGTCCACTATCTCCAGATTAGGAATGGGCTTCATCTACTTCATCATTATAATTTTCAAATTATGTAACACATTAGTTTTTTAAAAATTGAGTTATTAACCTGAGATCCTATCCAATCAATGAAGATGTTCAGAAATAACCATGACATGGCATTGAAAGGACTCTAGAAGACCAGTTTAAACCCATGAGCAAATGGTATTTCAAGAGAAAACTGTTTTCTGCTGCCAAGAATAGTTTATGCAAAGCATCCTGACACCAGTATTTAACTGTTCAGCTAAACAATGGACCTGCATATGAAAGTCTTATGTACTGTATTATGGGATGCAGACAAGCATAATAAAAAACTGCAGAGGATTAAAACGTAGGTGTAATCAGATATACAAAAAGCATGGAAGAATTTTTTTTGGGATATATAAATAGCTTGATTTAAACAGAGCCCTTAAAATGAAAACATAATTCAATTATGCTTCAATATGACCATAAATTCCCAAATCTGGATGCCTATCACATGAGTAACAGGCCATAGCTTTCAAATATATTTAATACATAGCTTCAATGAATTTAGTCCAGACTGATTGGTTTAAAGAGCAAGAACATTAAAATTAAAATGTGTAGGCAATAAATCAGTTCAGAGCTTCTGAGCATAGCCTACACCGATATAATAGAACACGCCCTGCTAAGACCTTCATGCCCCACAGTTCATACCACATCCATCCATTATGGAAATGATTACAGTACATATATTGCAAATGTGGGCTGGTAATTTCACAGTCTTATCAAATGCAAGTTTAAATGCACACCACAAATCGATAACAAATCATTCAGAGGAAGATGAACAATAGTCTCGGTTTAATAAGTCACTGGAAAATCCACCCTCCTGCGTTATATAATGGGCTTTAAGGGCATATTTTAAATTATGATGCAAGTGTTTTAAATATAGAATAATAAGCCGCATGGACCACCTAGATACGAGGATATAAAAGACTTTAATAGCCAATTAGCAGGTGAGGAAGAGAATCCCTCTTGCCATCTTTCTTTCCCCTCCACCCTCTTTTTTTTTAAAGAGACGTGACACCATCTGCCCCCATCTTAGCAGATGGAGCACGTTTTCCTTTTCTCTGCTTCCACATTAAAAAAAATGCTGCAACTACCCGTGCAAAAAAATCATGCTCTCTAGAGCATGCAGCTTTTTACATTTATATCCTCCCACCAAAAACCAAACAAACAGAATATAGCACGATCCGAATGGAGGTAATCTGTTGCCCGATAATGAGAAACAGATGTCCAGAGGAGCAGGTTTTTAGCATGGGGCATGATGCGCTGAGGTCTCTCCCCGACACAATGACAGGGGCCGAGAGAGGGGGGACCTCCTCTTCTCCTCCACTCCTTCTCAGCCCAAAATGGTGCAAAATGCGCCGAGCCGGGGAGGTGGACGCGAGGGAAGCCCGAGCAGCCGCCCACCTGCTTCCCTACCAGGAGCCAGGCGCCAGGGGCGCATCCCTTGACGCACAATGGCCAGGGAAGCCCCGAGGCGCCCCTCGAAGAGGGGGGCGGGGAAAGGGGGGCCCTCGCCCCTGGGGCACCAGAGGGAAGGGGGCCAAGCCTCGCTTACCTGTGCCTCGGAAATGCCCAAGCGTCGTGCCTGTGCCGGCAGTTCGCCTCGTCCCCACCGCAAAGAGAAGGGAGGGTCTACCGATGCCTGCCCCCGCCGGCTTCCACTCCTGCTCGGAACCCCGACCACCCCCACCAGGCTGGGCTCAGCAAAGGTCCGCCGCCGCCGCCGCGCTGAAGAAGGAGGAGGCGCGCCCGGCTTTGTTGCGCCTCTCCGCCCGCCCCGCTGGCTGCCACTGGCTGGCCAGGCGCGCCGCCACGCCCGCCACGCCTCCTGCGCCTCTCGCCCGCGCAAGGGGAGGGATGGGCACCAAATGAAGCGCCGCGCCTCACAGCCGGCAAGGGGGCCGAGCACGCAGCCCCTTCCCCGGCAAGGGCGGTGCCGGCCCCTCCGTCCCAGGAGCCACCCTCGCCTTGCCTTTCCTCCCCAGACAGGCTTTTCCTTCGCCTCGGCCTTTTTCAGGGATGATGCGACAAAGAAGCCGGGCACGCGGCCCTGCAGCTGGAGGGTGGCCACGTGGGAGAGAACAGATCTTTCGTGGTTGCCTAGAAGATCACGGGCACTCAAACTATGGCTCGTGGGCCTGATCTGGCCCTGGTGCCAATTCATCCATCCCCTGACTCCCTCATCACTACCGGACGTGTACAGGCACATTTTACTTCTGGGAGCGACAAGGGTGGCATGGGCTGGATGAATTGGCATGGGGGCGTATGTGATGGGATGTAACAGGTTCTCACCAGTTCTCCAGAACCGGTAGTAACTTTTCCCAGTGTCCCAGAGAACTGGTAGCAGCTTTTGGGGGGAACCACCTTTAGGGCTTACCTTTTCACTGGTTCCCCCACTGCGCATGTGTGCCAAGCACTTGGTGTGCATGCACGCCTAGTGCTTGGTGCATATGCACGGCCTCCTTGCTGTCCTCCCAAACGGGGAGGAGGAAGAGAAGCTGCTAGCCTGAAGCTCCCTATTTTTATTATTTTGTATTTTTTTCTTTGGCCCCACCCATGACAAGATGTCATGATGTTAGCTCTGCCCACACTGTGATGACATCACGGTGGGGTAGTAAATTTTTTGACATCCCACCACTGGGCGTATCCTACCCGTGGGTCGTAGTTTGGGCAGCCCTGGTTTAAGCAGAGAAAATGGCAACCTGAAATATCCTGTTGCAAAACATATATATTGCAAAACAGATTGCAAGGCGCGTTTTACTTCTGCTTCTGGTGGAAGGAACCATGTGACTGGCCTGCGGCCCGAAAAGTTTGGGCACCCCTGGCCTAGATGATAATAATGTCTGTGTCAGAAATTATTCTGGGTTGAAAGGATTTTTGCTGGAGAATTCCGCTCAGGACACCCGAATGAGGCTCCTTTCGTGTCTCCCAAGATCTTTTCCCACCAAAGTGGTCTCTTATCTACCTGCAATTTCTTGCTTTCAGTCTGGTAGGTTGGCAGCAGCTGGGACAGAGATAGATGTTCAAGCCATCATGCAGTACCCGGGTCTCCAACTGCTGACTTCCTGGCCTTCCAGCTAACAAGGCAGGCTTCTGGACCACTGAGCCACCGCAAACCCTGTTGCAAAAAATGCTCAGCAAGGGTGGGTTGGCGAGTGAGCTGCAACTGAGGAGATTCCAGCTGCTTCACAGCAATCTCAAGGCATGGATGGTCCTGTCCTTTGTTTTGTAGTGTGTGGCCCAAGGTGTGTGTGTGAGAGAGAGTGAGGGCCAGTTTGGTGTCATGGTAAGGTAAAGGTCTTCCTTGCTGGAAAGTAGGGTACACAGGGACGACTCCTGATCGACAAGCATCTTAACCACTAAGCCACCATGGCCCTTTGGTGTAATGGACAGAGTGTCAAACTAGGACCCAGGAAATCTGGGTTTAAACCCTTGCTCACGTGTGGAAAATCTCTCCAGGTGGCAATGGTAGACTATTCAGGGAGTGCTTCACTCTCCTGCAAACTCTCATCTGGTATAGCATAAAGTACACCATAGGTGCTTGCTGTGTGCCTCCCTGCTTGGAAGGAAGTCCTGTAGAGTTCAGGATTACTGCAATGTTCTCTACATGGGCTACCTTTAAAGATGGTATGGAAGCTGCAACAGGTACAGAATAGGATGGCTCTATTGGTGACAGGTAGTCAAAAGTTCCCCAATTCTGGCCTGCCTAAACTGTGTCCTTTCTTCTCAGTTTAAGGTATTGGTTGTAACATACAAAGCTCTACACAAATTGAGAACTAATAATGGAGTGTTTCTTCTGATTAAATTTAATCCAGACTATCTGTTCTTTGCATGGGCTGTGGGTTCCATGAGAAAATAACTAGGAAATGAGTGTGCTGTATATAAAAATGTAGAGAATATCTTTCTTTTTATCAGAAGGGGGGGGGACACATAAGCTACCCTCAGCATTTGAGCGGTGTAACTAGCAGTTTTAGTGACTGGGTCTTCACTGCTCTTCTGGCTAAATTTGGATCAGATAAGTTTAGCATCTCTGGAGGGAGAATAGAGGAATCCAAAGGAACACTCAATTGTAAGCATGTGACAGTCATATAGTTTCTGAGCTCTGGACATGAAAGAAGAAGCTGCTGAACTGATCTGTTTCTTCTGCTTTGGGAAAAGGCTGGAATATTGGGCACATTGTATGCCCTTCTTTGGCCACCAAATGAAAAGCTAGGACTCACTCAAGAAGCCCTTGATACTGAGAAAGACCAAGGGGACAGCAGATGATGAAATGGCTAGATGGCATTGTTGAGCAGGCTGTGGAGGATAGTGGTGCCTGGCATGTGGTGGTCCATGGGGTCGCAAAGGGTCAGACTTGACTGTGTGACTGAACAACAAGAACAAATGCCTTTCTTGCAGTAAATATCAATGAGAGGATTTCTGCTGTTCAAATAGTAAATTTCTACACTCTGGGTCAAAACCCAAACACTCCACCCTAGTTACAACTCTGCTTGCTCTATATGTTACATTGAATGCTGGTGTGGTGTAGCAGACAGAGTGTTGGATTAGGACTCAAGAGGCATAGGTTTGAATCCTTGCTCTTCTTCTGCTGTATCTGAATATTGGTGATCATCATGGCAATCAGCCATGAAGACTGTCCTGAGAACATAATGCAGTGGCCTTTTATCTGCCTTCTGCATTGCAATGTGACACCTGTACCACTGATCCAGTTCAGCAAATCACTTTCTGGTCCTGAGCACTTCATCAGCCTCAGGCCAGTATTGATGAAGCTGCTGTCCTCCTCCAATATGGATTCAAGCGGGATTTAATCCACTTGGAGACTATCACCCTTCTCTGTGGACTTTGGCACCCAAGCCGTTAGTCCTAAGGGTTGTTGAGTTAGTTAACCACCACCTGACACTTGACATTGAGCTACTGGCAGTATGATCTACTCTATTACCATAGCAGAGTAACCTGACCAGACTGGAAATTCAGAGGAGATGTGGAATTGATAAATCCACTCCAGAAATACCTCACTTATCTTGAAAGCCCCAATAGGCTTGTTATAAGTTGGTTCCAACTTGACAGCACACAGCAACAACAGTGTGTTATATATGTTTCTGTGTAGTTTAAAAAGAAAAAAGAAAACAAACCATTATGGCATCTTAAAAACTAGCTGTTGTACTGTATTTCAATCTGAGCTTTTGTGGATCAAGTCCACTTCCTCTTATGTTTTTGTGTGATATACTTGTACAAACTAACAGCTATTTGTTCAAAAATTACATTTGTAATGAACTTTTATTTTATTTCTCTGAACCACCCTATGACTTATCTAAATAAATAAAGCAAGAATAAGTCACAACTAGTAAGAATTTTGAAAAGTTATCTATTAAATTTGCATGTGGGGCTGGTTTGTGGGGTTGTACCACCTTTGTTTTGACTGTCTACTCCAAGGGTGGCCAAACTATGGCCTGTGGTCCAGATCCACCCCACAGGGTCAAATAATCTGGCCCCCACCCTCACTCCAGCCTCCACCACTGCCAGAATTGGCCATGGACTCATTTATGGATGTCGTTTACGCCAGCCTGGCCCCCGAAATGAAAAGGTTGAGAATTCTACTTGTTTAACAGCTGCCAAATAAGTGAATATTATTTTATACAGCAGACAGCTACTTTGTGTTCAAAATGTAGCTCTAAAGCTTTGCCAGTCCTCTTTCTTCCTCAGTTCTGTTGGCAGTGATTTGGCTGGTCGGTCATCCTTACAGATTGTCCTTTCCTTTTTCTCTTTGATTCTGAAAGGCTCCAGAAGAATTGCAGCATTACAAAATACAACCTCAATAACTTGAACTCTCTCTGAACCAGGAGAAATATTGGCTAGCCTTTTAGCATGAAAGAATAGGCAACAGCAGAAGAACAAGGCAAGCAGACAAGCACCTTGACAACCAAACTGGAGAGTAACCAGCAGCTTTTCTAGTCAACAAGAAGGCTAGCTAATACAGTCATGTCTGCTTGTTTATGCTTTATTGTTCTATTTTGTGGATAACATTTTCTCTTAAAGTACCACAGTGAGGCCTGAATAAAAGCTTCTTTTACCACTGCTCAGAAGTTGGAAGTTTTGTTTGTTTGTTTTATCACAGCTTTGAATATATCTCAACAAACATAGGAAATTCTGTGAGCTGTATAAACTTTTTCAGGCTTCAGAGTTTTGAGGCATTTGTCCCACAGAAAGATGCTGGCCACATCTGTTAAGAGCATAGAGAGGAAATGTGCTTAGAAATGACATTTTCAAAAATCTTTCTCTGGCTGATTCTCCCTCTCCTTCTGCCAACAGAGAGAAGATAGTAAAGTATATTGTTATAACAATTATTTAAAAATTGACATTTTAGGATATTTTAATCTCATCCCTAAACTGCAGGTGACTCGTCCTGTGACTAAGTCTACTCTACACTTTCTATATAGACTGCATCCAAATGGCAGTATATATTCACTGCACCTACATTTTGTCACAATTCACATTGGTTTATTAGCTCTCATCCAGAACACTACTGAATCCAAATCCTGGTCTAGGACTCGTGACTCTCTTCTGAGTCAAATAATACAAAAACATAGATTTAATTACATATGAAAAAAAGTTTAACAAAATAATAATAATAGAGAACATAGAAACACCATGACACTTTAAAGACTAATTGCTATAGTAATTAACTATTACATTTTACTCTATTTGCATTTACTTAAAATAGCTTAATGGGTGCTTTTAACAGCATCACATAAATGTTGAATACTATCAAATACAGTACAACAAAGAATGCTAATGAACCCCAAAATGTAAATGTCATGATGCCACATTATGGTGATCCTGCAAGTAGCAGGAAAATCATTTTGTCATCTCCCAGCCCACCAATGTGGGCTAGTAGGACACCAGGATCAATAGTGAACTGCTGAGAGATCAAGGAAAAAGAGCATAACAGTTTCTTCCTTCCCTCCTAATAAAGATCATCTTTCAGATTTACAAGACCTGATTTGTTACCAAAATCAAACTAAAATGGATTTAAGCTTCACAGTTGAAGTTCAAACAGATGACATTTTTTCTTATACTGTATGTATTCATTCAGTACTCCTTTAACCCTTCAAACTTGTTGCTGTTATCATGGGAATCTTCAATCACATGACATAGCAATCTCCCGCTAACCCATATTTATGAAAAAGTGGTAAAGATTTTCTTTAAAGTTTAGTCTGATGTTTAAACAATGATACTAATTGTCTACCAGATACTGAACTGCTATTTTTACTACACATGATCACTTCTTCAGCTGCTGCATCCATTCCAGATATTGGCTATCATGGCAATAGTCTTCCTGTTCTTAACTCCTCGGAACAGTTCTTCCAAGGATATGCCACAACAGCCTCTCAGGTTCTTCAGCCATGAAGTCCATCTATGTCCAGGGCCTCTCTTCCCAGGGATCCTTCCTTGCAGAGCGAATTGGAGTACAGGTATTCTATACTTTATGTTGTTCCTCATGATATGGCCAAGGTATTGGAGATTCGTTTGGTGGTCTTAAGCAGTTCTTGTTCTTTTTATCCATCCAGCACAACACTTGTACATTAGTCACATGGTCAACCCACAATATCCTTAGCAGCCACCTGTAGATCCACATTTTAAAAGCTTCAATTCTCTTTTCAGATGCCTTAGTCCAGGGATTTGCAACCTACAGCCCGTGGGCTGGACCTGGCCTACAGCGGCAAAACATCTGGCCCATGGTGGCAACCACAAAAGCAGATGTGTTTATGACAGCCATAAATGCACCTGCGCAAATGTGCCCACCACAGTTTACAGCAGCATTTATGGCAGGGGGAACCCACATGTTCAGTCCACTCAGCTGCCTGAAGGGGTATGGTCTGGCCCGTGGCATGAAAAGGTTGAGAATCCATGTTTTAGTCAATGTCCAAGGTTCGACTCAATATATCAACTCTAGGAATATGTAAGTCTTACTATTCAGATCTTTGTAGTGAGAGTTAGATCTCTAATGTCACATTTTTATGAAGGTGGATCTTGCTTTTTCTATTCATATTTTAATTGTGCCTTAGGACCCCAATTTTCAATTGATCACAGTTAAAATATTCTATTAAACCAACTTTCCAGTGTCTACGGTCAAATAGGGGGAGGCCAAGAGTTTAAATTGCTGCTATAATCCAGAGCTAGCTAGGTAGCTCAGTGAGTTAGGTGGCAGAGGGTGGGAGTTAGATTCCTCGCTATCCTTCCTAGGAGAAGCCCCAGCCTGTGTGGCTTTGGGCAAGGTGCAAAATCTCAGGATGCTGCCAAAAGAAAGGGATGGTTAAAAAAAAGGAAAGGAAGAAATATCTGGGCTTAACTAATGTTAATTGTGTCAAGAGCAAGCCCAAGATCCTGTAACTAATGGGTACAAATAATTTTATAGGTGTAGACAAGGTGGTGCAGTGAATAAAATGATGGACTAGGATTTGGAAACCTGGTTTGAAACCACTGTAAATATCTCACCTTTAAGAAATTAGAATTGCTATATGTTGGTTGTGACTTGACAGCATGTAACAAGGCTCTAATTTAGGGAGAATAAACATTACTAGCTAGCTGGATAGCTCAGTGGTTTAGATATGTGGCTACTGAGCTAGAAGTTGAGAGCTGGATTCCCCACTCTGCCTCCAGGAAGAAGAGCCAACCTATGTATCTTTGGGCATGCTGCACAGCCCCCAGAAGGAAGGAATGGTAAACCACCTCTGTGCATTTTCTACCTATTTTATTTATCACAAAGTGCCAACATAGCAACAGGGGAAGAAGGAAATGCTCCCATTGGGCTGCTGGACAGAGGGGTGGGACAAACTCTGTGCTGGGGGAAGGGAGGAAGTGTTCCCATTGGACTGCTGGGCAGAAGGGCGGGGTAAACTCTGTGCTGGGGTGGCTGCACAGGTGCCCACAGAGAGGGCTCTGAGTGCCACCTCTGGCACATGTGCCATAGGTTCGCCATCACTGACCTAGATAATCCTGGAAAATATAATCATAAGACTGAATTGACTTGACACCATGCAATTATTATATCATTCAGAACTCCAGTAACGTGGAGGCAACTAATTACTGAAGTTGTGGTATATCCAGAGTTCACAGCAGTGAATACATTAGGCATGGGTAATAACCATATCTAAGTTAATATTTCTCATACATATTCAGCTGTGAAGAACATGCTTTTGTCTGCTTCAGGAAAAAGATACTGACCTTATTGTCAGAAATCAGTAATCATATTTTGCAGGGTGGATAAAAATGTATTATAATAAGCAACAAAAAGGAAAAGTCCTTAGAGGAAAACAGAGATATTATTATAGTAAGACCACATAAATTTGATTAAGATAAATGATGCCAAACTGAGTCAAATCTCCCTTCTCAGAGGTCACTAGTAGTTTGGTTGATAACAGCTTTGCAGTGAATAATGAAGCTGCCCCTGGCATGAAAATGCATTTAATATAACCTGGACAACTCCTGTATGAAGCAGGAAATTAATATTAGTATTACAAATAAGTTCCAGATACTATGCATGCATATTTTCAGTCCAGTATTGTAAACATAACATTTCATATATGAGCAATTTATTGAAATAATTACTAAAAATAACATAACATTTCATATATGAGCAATTTATTGAAATAATTACTAAAAATAAATATTTGGGTTTTTTGAAAAACTCTACCAAGTACCTTGTCTCAACTGGTAGCCTGTTTGATCCAAGGATGATTGAATCCCACTAAAATCCATCTTGATGGAGGGCAGCAGCAGCATCGATACTGGCCTAGGGCTGATGAGGACTTTGTGTGCCAAAAGGACTCAGGACCAGAAACTGACTCGTGGAAATGGATCAGTAGTATGAGTGTCACACTGCAACACAGAGGGCAAATGGAAGGCCACTGTATTATATTGTTCCCAGGACAATCACTGTAGGGTGTGTGCCCCATGTTGGGAACCATGGCAGTAGGCCAAGAGTTCCCAACCTTTTAATGCCTTGGTCCTGATCATGCCCCCCCCCCCCAGACATCTGAATGGGCTTGATCACATACCAGGAAGCAGAAGTAAATGTGCCTGCCAGGGGCCTGCTCAACCAATCAGCTTTGAGGGCTGGATGGCCATTTTCACTGCCTGCATGTATGCTGGCCATTTTGTCCCAAAAACTTCAAAGGGGTGGCCATTTTGTTTCTCGAATGCACTTGGAGGGGTGGAGGGGCACATGAAATGGCACCATGGGCCAGATGTGGCCCATTGGCCTTAGGTTGGGAACCCCCGCTCTAAGGATTTCACTTCACTTCCAAGCATTACTGCCTGAAAGCTCAATGGAGGCTCTCAGCACCACTGGACATGGACAGAGCTCAGCTACAGTGCAGCTGCAGAAGCAGTAAGAAGGCATCTGTGTATGAGAAGAAGCAATCAGAGAGGAAGTACAGTAATGTACTGCAAAGCAGAAGGTCAAAAACCATCAGTCAGAAACATGGGCAGGTGAGAAAAACTGAGAAAAGAAAAAAAAGATGTTTGGCTGTTTGTTTTCCCAGTTGAGGGAGAAGGCTAAATATCGAAGCCTTAATATATGTTAACTATTATTAATATTATTTGTTTGTTTCCAATCTTTCTCCCAGTTTGAGGCCTATAGAGGAGATTCTGATGTGCACCTAGATAGGGTTTATTTCCTGCCAGACTTGACAAATAATTATTGAAAGAGGCCAGCTGATGAATTCAGAAGTGACTTTGAACCCATCCCCCCCTTTAAAAAATAATCTTCAGTCATGTCCATGAAATTCAGCATGATGCAATAAGTAAAAAAAACCTGTTTTAATGGAGATTAATTGTATCAATCATATTTATTAATAAGTTTTTGCTAAACATACACATAGAGAAACAGTCCAGAGAAATATTTTCTGATTTGGGAACCAAGGTGGGAACATAATGAATTAAACAGTGTAATTTGACTCTAGTTGTTGCATATTTTAAATGATGATAAAATTCGTTTGAAACCACTTCAAGGAGAATAAATTTATGTTAAAGGGCTAAACTGATATCTATTGCCAACCTTTCATTTGCTTTCCTTGGATTTTCAGCTAGTTAGTGGGAAATAGCTTTTCTTCATGTAAAGGAGAATCACTGCCCTTGCTATGATATAAAGCTCTAATGACTAGTGGAACTCTAAAAATATAGTCCCCCCCCTATATATATATAACTTTTAAATAATCCATGAACTATAGCTATAAAACAGATCTGTTTGAAAACTGAGACTGAAAACTGGTTTTTATGTTATTTCCTTAGGCAAAGAAATTCTTTGTTGGAATAACTGTAACAAAGAAAAGAACTTTTTTATATATTAATGCAACAGAAAAGGAAGATAATGTTGTAGAGAGCTTTTACTGCTGCTGTTGCAATGAACTAGAATTGTGATAGTGGTTAAAGTGTCAAAAATGTAGACCAATGAGAGGTTGTGTGTGTCTGTTCCTCATTCTCATGACACCCAATGCACAATCATGTGAACAAATGTGATATTAGTAACACAGTGTTGTTCATTTAATTCTTTTTTTTTCCAGAGAAGCTAGTATTAAATTAACCAAATTCACAGTTGTATCAATATAACTCATCTATCAAATCATCTACTCAGTTTTTCGCAGTCTTTGGGTTTTGGACCTCAATTCCCAGAAGCCTAAGTCCAAAGCACTGATCAGACAAATATACTGACTTAGGCTTCTGGGAATCAAAGTCCACCAGTGTTCTGTGGAACATAGTTTGGGAAACACTGATCTACATCATGGGTGGGATAATAAACAGGGCTTGACTGGGCATGTTTTCCTCTCCTGTCTTTTTAAAATATCTTTTTGGTACTTACAGCTTCTTTCCATCTCCTTTCTCATAAGTCCCTTCTAGTTTCTTTTTGCACCTCCAACTTGAATGGTAAGAAAACCTGACATAGAAGCCTGGTCTATGAGTTTCTTTACTAAGTCTCAGAACTTCTTTCTTTCTACACTAGCCTATGTTAATTTCCTCAATCAATAAACAGTAAAATATCTTCTCAATCTTTTTGGCTATCCTATCATCCTCCAGAGTGATTATTACTGCACTCAGCCAGGAAATGTGAAATAAAGCTAACATGTAGGAACAGATGAATCTATCCTATTTTCATTTTATTTCAACCTATGGCCCATGAGCCGGGGCCAATCCTAGTTTGTTCCCAAAGCATACACCCCCAGCCACAGCGATCCACAGTGAGGGGTGTGAGTGTGTGTGTGTTTATTTTTATTTTATTTTATTATTTTATATATTTTTCTTAATTTTTTCTTTGGCTCTGCCCACAATGTCATGACACCATGACGTCATGACATTGGCTCCGCCCATGACATCATGACGTTGGCTCCACCCACACTGTGATGATGCCACGGTGTGGTAGTAAAAAATTTGACAACCCACCACTGATCAAGGGATATAAAGGAAGATTAACTATTTAACCAGTTTTCCCTCAACATTTCCAAGTCAAATCAATACTTCTAATTTTAAAACTTCACTAAGGAAACAGAGTTTTAAAAATGGTTACATAAATTCTTTGAATTAGTTTTAGAATGGCACAAATGTACTGTATCTAGTATACATTATGCAAGGCTCTAGTCTACGTCAGTCTTTCAGGCCACAACCAGGTGTTATTTTAGGCATTCGTGACAGCATCTTTACACCCACTAGGACTTTTGACCTTTTTCTTCTTGCAACAGTTTGTGATTTACCAAAACAGCTCAGTGTTTTATTTGTCTCTGTGCGGGTATAATAAGGGGAATTTTGATTAAATGCTTTAAAGAAATACATATCTAAAATTCTCAAGTCAGTGTAGTCAGGTTGTACAGAATTTAGTAGTACAGTATCTGGTTGTACACCAAAAGTGATGAGATTTTTAACAACCTAATATTGTTTAATCTTTAGAACAAAAATGGGCAACTATTAGACACACACACACACACACCCCGAGGATTTTGGCCTATCTGCCAAGATCCCTCAGTATTTTCTATGCTGACAGGAGATGTAGACCAAAAATATATGGAGGGGTTAGACTTGCCCACATCTGCTTCAGAGTTTTTCAGGAAGGTAAACTTTGCATACAGAGAAAGAGGAAGACAGACAGAAACTTCACAATGCCCTGTTATTATGTATTTTTAATTTTGATTTTTTTTGTGTGTCTGTATGTAGAATTGACCTTATGTTGGTTAATAATGTTTTCAAGAAATAGTAACAGGCCTTTGATTCTACAGTAATTCTACAGTAATTATAAACCAAATAAGTTAGCTGTCAGTCAAGAGTATTCACAAATAGTGCAATAGGAGTTGACATAAATAGTATGTGTGCAAATTGTCTTGTGTTTGCTATCATTGTTAGCAGGAAAAACTCAAAATATTAACTCACTGTGTTTCTGGATCTATGGATTAGTGCAATAAATATCTATCTGTTTCTCCATGGTTATTGTCTTGTACAGAATGATAATGAGAACATTCTAAGAGAGCTTGCACTTTAATGGCTGACAAGTGACTCAGAAACCTAAAACTAATCTGAATTAACAGTGGTGGTACAAAGAATACCTGCTGTCTCTGCTTTTTTTTTAATGTGATGCTTACCTGGCCTTCTGAAACTAAAGTTATATGGTATTATGATATTTAGAATATTAAAATGTAACTAACCTCAAAATGCACATAAGCAACCTTTTAAATGTGTTTGCTGCATTTGTTAGAAATGCATTATCTACAGCAGGGATTCTCAACCTGCGGCCCACAGGTCGGATATGGCCCATGGTTCCATTTCATGTGGCCCCCACTGCCTCCACCACACCTACAAGTGCCATGTGGTAGTTGTTGTTGTTCAGTCGCACAGTCGATTCCGACCCTCTGCGACCCCATGGACCACTGTCCTCCAGGCACTCCTGTCCTCCACCATCCCCCTCAACTCGCTCAGCTCTGTGCCCATTATCTCCACAATACCATCTAGCCATCTCATCTTGGGCCGTCCCCTTCTTCTTTTGCCCTCTACCCTTCCAAGCATCAAGGCTTTCTCAAGTGAATCCTCTCTTCTCATTTGATGTCCAAAGTATTTTAGCTTCATCTTTATTATTTGACCTTCTAAGGAGCAGTCAGGCTTGATTTCTTCTAAGATTGACCCATTTGTTCTCCTCGCTGTCCACGGTACTCTCAAAACTCTCCTCCAACACCACATCTCAAAGGCGTCTATTTTTCTGCGCTCAGCTTTCCTAATGGTCCAGCTCTCACAACCATACATTGCCACAGGGAATACCATTGCCCTGACTATGCGAATCTTTGTTTGCAATTTAATGTCTCTACTTTTCACTATGTTCCCCAGGTTTCTCATCGCTTGCCTCCCGAGAATCAGTCGCCTTTTTATTTCATGGCTGCAATCACCATCTGCAGTGAGCTTTGATCCTAGGAAAGTAAAATCTGTAACTGCCTCTACTTCTTCCCCATCTATTTTCCAGGGACTGATAGGGCCTGTTGCCATGATCTTGGTTTTCTTGATATTTAGTAATTTTACTTTGTTCTAGATAGCTAGAATTAGGAGATTAAGGGCAAAGCGGTTTGCCAGTGTCCAGTATGGAAGACTGTAAGGAACAGTCGATTGCTTGGTCTTAAAACACCAAGAGGATTATAATTGCAGCAGTTTGCCTCAAGGAGAGACAAGAAGAATGTTTCAAATGAAAGTTTTGAAGCAATGGGAGCGGAGAGCTATTCAAGCACGGAAGAAATTAGCAAAGAAACGAATGGAAGAAGAGTGGCAGGATTGCAACACTTCCAAGGAAGTAAATGCAGCCAGAAAGGACGGAAAACAAAAAGGAAATTCCCCATCCAGAAGGATGCAAGCCTCTGACGATGGAAGGGTAAGCCAGCATAATTTTGATTCTTTCACTGGGCAAAGAATTGTTAGAGAATCCCTTAGCCAAAGGTGGACCTCCAAGGAAGAAAGGTGGGAGGAGAATTCGTATGGAATGGAAAATGGTGGGAACGTAGATGAAGAAGAGGATGAGGAATTTGGGCAGCCACAACAGGAACCCAGAAGCAAGCCAGAAGGGTCTAACATGACTTCGTTGGAAAATGTTCTAGCCCATTTAGTGGAGATTCAGGCATTACAATTGCAGGAATCAATTAGACAAAAAACGCCATCTGCTGCTTCTTTAGATAGAAGATTACTGCCAAAGTATCGGCAAGGTGAGGAAGGGCAAAATGGCCATCTGGCCCCTTAAGCTGTCTGAGGGAATGTGAACCGGCCCCCAGCTTAAAAAGATTGAGAACTCCTGATCTACAGACTAATTACTGACATATTAATAGTGTAGTAGGTTGAGCCTAGAGCAGTGATGGCCAACCTTGGCACTTCAGATGTTCTTGAACTTCAATTCCCAGAAGCCTTGATCAGCAGGTGTACTGGCTGAACTTCACGGGATAGATTTGAACTTGCTGATTCATGTGTTACTCTAAATGAGACAAAATCTGATTAAATGTTTTAGGAAATTTAACATTGTCATTTGCATAGATTTTCATCATGGGTTATTTGGACAAATGAAGCATTTTGGAAAGAAAACTAACTACATAATTTCATTTTAAACTAAGTTACCAAATATAGCGTTATCTCTAGTATTCTTAAAAACATAAATGTAATCTCTACAGTGAGCCGTTTGATAGGAAAATGACTGAAGATTTTGGGCAGGCTTTCATACAAACTATCTGAAGGACATGAAGTATGAAAGGAAAATTGTTACCCGCCAGATGTTTTCTGGACTACAATCCTCATCACCCCTCACCATCACCCCTCACCACTCCCGCACCAGCTGTGCTGCTAAGGAATGCTGGGACTTGCAGTTCACCAACAAATTGTAGGTGTAAATCAGTATTAAGAAATATTGAATAAACAATTTTAAGAAAATGAAATAATGGCTACATTTGCAAACAAATGCATTTATTTGAAAATGCATTTAAAAAGTTAAATAGGTTGCTTTGAGTTAAGAGAAATATAAACACCTGTTATGCACCTTAGAATAGCTTTAGTCACCATTTCATAAGCTGAAACTGAAAACATTATTATGTTCAGTGATGGGATGACAAAAATTCTACTACCACGCCATGACGTCACGGACGTCATGGGCGTGGCCAATGTCATGACGTCATGGCCGAAGCCGACGTCATGACGTCATGACTTTGTGGGCGGGGCCAAAATAAAAATAAATAAAAAATAAAAATAAACATACACACACACACCCCTCCCTCTCAGCCCACCCACCCAGACACAAATAAATAAATAAATAAAATAAAAACAACCACCCACCCAAAACACAAATAAATTACCCCTCACTTACCTTTCTTGGGACCCCCCCAGCTCACCGCTGCCGCCACCCCCTCCCCCCGACTCAAGCAGAAGGCGGCCCCCTGCTGACTAGCGGCGCGCGCGCGATCTCGCGTGCACCACACACCTCCGTCCGCTCGCCCGCCAGGGGCCATCCGCCACCCACCCCCGACGAGTGCACCTCCGGCAGATCGCCCGCCCGACTGGCTGTCGGGGGCTCTCCTGGCGGGCGGCCCACGTGCGCGCACACGCTACCCACCTCCTCCTGCCCAGCCAGCCGCCAGGGGCTCCCCGCCACGGCGCCACCCACCCACCCCCGACGAGCGCCCCGTCTCACGGCAAATTGGGTGGGTGGCTGGGCGGGCGGAGGCGAGCAGCGTGCGCGCGCACATGGGCCGCCCGCCAGGAGAGCCCCCGACGGGCGGGCGGGCCCCTCCTTGAATTGTCCACCTAAAAAAAACCCCTTTTTCTCCTCCTTGCCTGCAAGCGGCGAAGCGCACGCGGGGCGCTCACCAGCAAAAGGATGGGGAGGGGACATTTTGCCGCCCCCTGAAAGCCGCTGCCCGGGGTATCCGCGCCCCCTCACGCCACTGAGCCAACGGCGGCAGGCGGCGGTTGCAGGCACCCAGCCCACAGGCCGGCGCCTGGCGGAGGAGGAGGCGTCAGCGGTGCGCCGTGCCGGGCGTCCCCAGGGCATGGGGCTTGTCGGCAGCGGACGGCCCAGGCAGCCCTCAACGTGCCACGGGGGAGGTCCCCTTCTCAGAGGGCTGGTGCCGCCGCCGCCGCCGCCGTCCTGAAAGCTCTAAACAATTTTTTTAAAAAAATTGGAGCTAAAATGGCTCCAATTGACTGCGCATGTGCAGAAACTCAATCTGACGCATGCGCAATGTGTCAGATTGAGTTTCTGCACATGCGCAGTCAATTGGAGCCATTTTAGCTCCGATTTTAAAAAAAAAATCTTTCGGTGAGGCGTCCGGGCCTCAAAAGTGGACTCCCCTCACGGAGAACCCTCCGGAATTGGTCCTACCAGTTCCAGGGAACCGTCTGGAACCGGGGACATCCCATCACTGATTATGTTGCAAAAAGTCTCCCTTCACTCCTGAATTCCACCGTTACATCAAATCTGCTCTGAGGAATTTTTTCTTCATGTCAGAAGCATCAAAATTAAAATAAATATTAAAACATTATATTTAAATTTAAAATATAGCTTTGAAATTATTTAAAAGTCTGAATTAGACCATTCTTGCTCCCAAGCAGGCAACTCTGATCGCATTCAGTTGCCCTGTAATGAGGTCCTCAAATGTACTGTCGAGGAAATTTTATTTCTATTTCCCCCAGCTGCTACACACAAAAGGACTCTAGGCACAATATCTTAAAATATTATTAATTAATTTATTGCATGCATAAGCCAAATAAAATCAGAACACATTCTATAAAGTACAATACCTTAATAATAAAGAGATGCAAGTACAGTAATATTAAGATTGGCCAATAATATAGAAATTTAGAACAAAGCAAAGACAGGTTTCCCTAGGATCCCGTGTTTGCAATGCCCACCTTCCTGTCTTTTCTCCTCCCTTATATACCTTCTAGTACTAGGTCATGTCACGTTTTGTGGTTAGCAAGATACACGTGAGACACGTGGTCAGCATGAGTCACGTTTTGTGGTTAGCAAGATACACGTGAGCACGTGGTCAGTATGAGTCACGCGTAGTTCTGTCTTGAGCCACCTGCTGAGGTTACTATAGGTCACAGTGACATTTTGATTCTACTTTCAATTAAAATGGCTGCACTTGCTTGTAAAATGGCTGCACTTTCTTGTAAATAATATGAATCAAAATTTCTCTCTCACAGTACATTGAGCAAGGCCCAAGGGACAGTATACATATCTGACATCATCAGGTAACCCTTTTATTTAAAGTATCTCTAGCTCTTGCTGTGCCTGTGAGCGGTCTATTAGTGATTTCCAAACCTCCCAACTTTAGCCAAAACCAGATGTCAGCAATTCTGTCGTTCCATCCAAAGTTGATCCTTCATTGCTTCTCATATGTCTATTCTTCTTTTAATTTCCTCCAAGTCTTCCATTGACCTTTAGAACTGCTTGCTTAGTCAATTAAACAAATCAACTCCACAAAAAGGCAGAATTAGGGAAGAATACACATAAATGTTAGGTCCACACAGACAACTTGTGTCATATTTCTTAACCTTGTGGTTTATCTTCATTAACTCAAATTATATTTTACATACGTCTGAGATGTACCCTATTCCTTCTGCAGAGTTTTAACAGGGAGGTCATGTGACAGGACTGGTGAAAAGTGATGATGGTTACATCCCAGGGAAATTCATTAAAATAAACTGATGCACAGTAGTTTCATGTGAAGATCATTCTACCCACAGGGAGCATTTTCCACATTTAGCATGTCTATCCTGGGCATGAGAGTAATGGTCATAAGGTCAAAATCAAATGTATGACAGTCAAACAATGAGCTCACAGCATCACAAAACTTTATAAACACAATTTGCTAGTTTATGTGGTCTGGATGCTATACTACATCTTGAAGATCTCAGAGATAGCTCAAGTAGTCAACTCAAAGACAAACACATCATCACTTTTCCTTCCCTTTCACTGTGACCAGAGTGTCTGACCCACAGCTTTCAGGATAGCTCTTTATTTGCTTCTAGGATGGATCTGGGGAGGAATTACTTATTTATTTATTTTGTTATTAACTTTTATATCCCATCCTTTTGATGCAAGCACCACTCAGGGTGGCTTACTATATATATATATATATATGAAAGCAAGTAATTGCAAGTAGATAAATAGGGACCACTTCAGTGGGAAGGTAACAGCATTCCGTGAGCTCCAGTGTCTAGTCATGCCTGCCACATGACCACAGAAATGTCTGTAGAAGCAGACAGCACTGGCTCTTCAGCTTTGAAACAGAGATGAGCACTGACCCTTAGAGTCGGATACGACTGGCTTTTGAGCAAGGGAAACCTTTACCCTTACCTTTACACATTAAAATATATACATATATAAAATATCAGATTAAAATCATCCAATAATAATCAACAATAACCAAATGGAGAAAACCAGATGGTGTCAGAAAATCTTAAAACCATAACCATATTTATAGTAACACTGTCAGCAGCAATAAAGGGAGGTAAAATAAATAAATACATAAAAATCTAGGCCAACACTACTCAGTTCTCATGAACTTATACATCTTGAAAGACTTGTTGACAAAAGTGAATCTTTAGGGACTTACAAAATGTTAATAATGTAGAAGCAGTTCTAATCTCCACTGGCAGTTCATTGCAGAGAGAGCTCTCGGCTTGGTTGTTGCTTTTTCTTTGAGTCTTGAGGTCTAACCACTCAGAACTTACATACAGTACTTGGGTACTTTGGGTATAACCCCTGAGGAAGAGGCATTCCCTCAAATAGCTTGGTCCCAAACCATTAAAGGCTTTATAGGTTAACACCAACACCTTGCATCTGGCATAGAGCACCACAGGCAACCAATGCAGACTAGCCAGGACTGGTGTGATATTGTCAAACTGACCGATATCCACAACCAACCCCTCACTAATGACCCCAAGTTTGCAAAGATTCTCCATAAAGGAACTGTCAAATGGCTGTAAGCATTGACTGATTCTTGCCTGAACATTCAGCACAAAAAGTGGGAAATCTGTGGCCTCCCAGGTAATGCTAGATTCCAGCTGCCATTACAGCCCTAGATAATTTCCCAAATTGTCAGGAATGAGGGGAGTTGCAGTTCAGCAAATAAAACAGAATGTTCTAGTCTGTGAGCCTGGCCCAGTCCCTGACGCTGTTCCATCTGGCCCACAGCAGCAACTCCAGAAGCGGACATGGACATGTTTGCACATGTGCAAATATGCCAGACACCATTGCATCCGGCCCATGGTGCAGTCTGGGGGAAGCTGTCAGGCCCATGGTGCAGTAAGGTTAAGAACCCCTATTCTAGACGACTCAGATGTTTAGGAAATTTCTGAGCCCTACTGTAAAACATTTCTCCCTTCAGCTTAACTCTACAAAAATCATTTTTGAGAGGGAAAAAAGTGAAGGTGCTTTGAATTTATTTTCCTTAAAGCCACAAAGAATCCAGATCTGACAGAACCTTTTGTACTAACTTTGAAATGCAAGGAAATAGCTTACAGCATTTACTGTGAATGCCAGCTCAGCTATCTTAGTAAAATGAGATGAAGCCAAACTATCTCATTAAATATTTTAGCTGTGTTTCTGTTATACTTGTTTTCCCATTTATATATATTTCATACTAGAGTTATCCAAGCATCTCCCTTATTTCTTCAAGTTATCCTTCAAATGCACCTTTTAAAGAAAATTTCTGAATCATTCCCCTAATTCTGATACCTTATTCTAACTAAGACAAAGTATGTACAATTGGAATAACAACATATTTCCTCCCAATTATTAAGCATCCTCTTCTCTCTTCCTCTGTTGTTCACTTGTGCTTATTTTAGACTGTACACCATTAGGACAAGGAGCTGCCATACCTGTTCCTCAAAAAACATCTACATGGATAGTAATATATGAGTAATTTTACATATATTTATATGACAAAGAGCTCATCATACTAGCAATATCTGCTCTGATCGTTGGTTCCATGTTTTCTTTGCAAAAATTCTACAAAGATAATGTAAATATCTTTCCCAGAAGCAGAAGTAAAACACACCCGTACATGCACATTTTACTTCCGCTTCCAGGAGTGACAAGGGCTTCACTGGCTGGATGAATTGGCATTGGGGACTGAATCTGGCCCCCGGGCCATTGTGACCGGCTCCCTGAACCACGTTACTGGCCCACAGCCTGAAAAGTTTGGGCACCCCTGCTTTATGCCTTAGGTCTGATTTATACATGCTGGCTTATTCCTTAATGACTTGCATCCAAGCATAAATTGAGACATCACAGATATGTACAGTACCGACAGAATGTTCACATTAAATACTTTTCAGTGCAGTCATTTCCCTTGCTCAGCTGTCAGCTATCAAATGTAGAAAAAAATCACATAACCTAAAAAAACTCAGCACAGCAGGCTCTAAAATTAAACAACAGGTAGAACATCAAACTTGTTTGTATTTTCCATCATTATATCTGCCTCTTACAAGATACTTTCCCCTCACATGTCTAGACCAAAGAGGTAACAAAATCATGATTCATAGGTGGTTCTATTCTTACTTCATTGAACAGTATTAACATTGTTTGCCTTGTCTTTATGTCCACAACAACAAGAGTGTGAGTGAATGTTTGTGTGAATATATTTGTGCTGCAGTTAATCAGGACAGCAGTATATACATATGTAGATAAATAATAACATGTCAGTACATCTGCATCTGCCCAGTGAGTGGGTAGTGGGGATATCTTCCTTGATTAATGCTACCATGAAGTCAAGACTCCCAGAATTGATAGAACTGAGTTTTATTCATATAGGGGCAAAAGAAAAGGGTACAATAAAAATTGGGCACTGACATCATCCCATTCTGCCAGGTTATTGTGGCACTGAACTGACTCCACTTGGCTCCCAAATCCAGTTTTTGCCCAAACCGCGCTGGTTTGGGGTTTCAGTCTGCCCACAGCCTGTAGATCTGCAGTGTAGTTTACAAACCTCCACAGGATTTTCAAGGGTGTTGGAGCTTAGATATTAGAACTGCAGAACTGGAAGGGACCCTGTAGATCATCGAGTCCAATTCCTGTCACATCAATGACTAGTTAAATAGGAGCACACTGGTTCTGTACCCTTGGCCAACCTGATGTGGACCCAGGATCCAATCCAGGGGTTACAAAACATTATTACATCCTCCTCCAACTCTTTCTGTGCATCTCCCCTACCTCCAAATCAGTAGAAGGGATGAGTCCTCTCCTCTTCCTTCTCTTGGCCAGTCCCCACCTCCTTGTCCTGTCTTTCCCAGTTCCTCTTTCCCACCTCCATCTTCCTATTGGTACCCTTCTGGTGCACAGCAGTTGGAGTCTCTGCCTGGTCCATCTAGTGGCACATGGTGAGGCAAACCTCCTGCTATTGACACCCAGAACATCACCCTCACATAATACAGAGGAAAGGGGTAGTTTTCTCTTCATAGATTAAACCTCGGGGATTTTAATTAAATAGCAAACCTTCATTAGTGAGATATTTTTACATATCCCCAGTCTTGCTATATGAAGTCAAAGCTTGGACATTGATTAAAGCATCTGAAAATAAATTTGAAGTTTTTAAAATGTGGATCTACAGACAGCTGCTAAGGATATCATGAGTTGACCATGTGACTAATGTAGAAATGTTGTGCTGGATTGATAAAGAAGAAGAACCCTTTAAGACCATTAAACAGAGAAAGCTCCAATACCTTGGCCATATCATGAGGAACGACATGAAGTATAGGATACTCCAACTCTATTATGTAAGTGAGTACCCTTGGGAAGATTGGCTCTGGACATAGATGGCTAAAGAACCTGAGAGTCTGGCATGGAATTGAGGGGAAGAACAGTTCTGAGGAGTTAAAAACAGGAAGACTAGCACCAAGATGACAGCCAATATTCAGAATGGATAGGCACGTGAAGAAGAAGTGAACCTTCATAGCACAGGTTGACATTTAAAAGCTAATCTCAGAATTTGTCACCAAAACTGATGATCTGCCAACCCCAGTTTAAAATAAAGTACTCTATGTAAATCAATGAGCCAAGCCAATTATTCCTTGTCTGCACTCAGTCCTTACATTTATAGCATAAAGGCCCTGCCATTTCTGCAATCTATCTGCTCTGTAGACCAGAATCTATAGAAATATCTCTTCTCAAGATAAGTATCTATCTATTCGGTAGATAAGACTTTGCCTTATCTGAAAGCAAAGAGCAATAGAGTTATCATTTAGATAGAAGGAAGGCTGACTGAGTCTAAAATTACTGCACCAGAATAAATAGCCTCAGCAAGACAGATACTGACAATTTTTCTTTATTTATTTGCAATTTCAAATTATGGATGAATATGAAATGTAGATAAAATTAAAATCAAATTAAAATGTTAAAATAGACAAATTATGAATGGAAATGGGTGGATCCAATAGAATTATCCTAGCCATTTACTATATCTTCTTTTTAACAGACATAAATGCTGCATTGAATTTCTCACATTCACAGAACATTTGTCCTGTATCCAAGTAGCCCCATTTTACTTGATTTATTTGATCTTCCTACTTTGCATCAGCACAGGTATGAGCCAACTCATTCCTTTCCGGTAGGGCTTATGTAGGCCTTATATGGCAGTTAAAGTGGGCACATGAAGAATTCAGCAGGGCTTCTATTAGCTTTCTCACTGTGTAGAAGTGTGGATTTATACAGGTGTAGATAGCAAGTTAACAAACTGAATTTCAACAAGCAATGGCATGCAGTCAAGGGATGCAGTTGTGTTGTTGTTATAATAATGATGCAATTTTAAGTTGCTATGAAGCAGAAATGAGAAATAAAATGCACAGGAATTAGAACCATGTAACCATGAGGATGTTCAGCTAGTTATAGCTCAAAGTGTTTGGATGATATGCAAGAAAGAGTCAACTGCATTGGTAAAGGTCATATTTGCTCAAAAGCCAGTTATATCTGTCTCTAGGGTCCCGTCTGTGGGTCATAGTTTGGCCACACCTGTCTTAAACTCTCTTTGCTACAAAAGCAGCAAAAATATATAGTATACCTTTGAACTGCCTCTGTATATTTCCAGATATTTCTACTTCAAAAGGAGACCATCTTGAAAGAAATTGATTCCACAAGATACAAGGATCCAGCTTTTTATTATGTTTTCTTATTTCAGTCATTTCTACTAACAGGAGCTCCAGGGTATCTCATGAAATTGCCCTACAAGAAAATGGCACATTCACTGACCGCTCCAAGTCAGCAGTTTTTGATTCTCCATTTGATCACAGCAGCATTGACAAAATCTTGTTGCTTCTTGTAGTAAATTGGACTGACATAGACTTATTAAATCAATGGGGGTTTGGTGAGTCAGCTCCTCCACAAATTTCATGGATTGAAATGACTACACTAACTTGTGTGTGCACTAAGTTGGATGATATAAAAATGTCAATAACAAATGAATAACTACAATACTATGCTAAAGGCGATCCATTTGAATCAGTGGTAGTCATGGAGGGCTCAATTCCTCAAATCCCCATTGATTCAACAAGCTTACTCTAGCAAGGTTTACTACACTAAGAAACAAGATTTTGCCAATTACTGTGATAGGTAAAGTAAAGGTTTCCCTTGCTCAAAAGCCAGTCG
Organism: Furcifer pardalis; assembly: GCA_030440675.1. NCBI lineage: Eukaryota > Metazoa > Chordata > Lepidosauria > Squamata > Chamaeleonidae > Furcifer > Furcifer pardalis. Next base: position 91,081,526 of record CP126895.1, on the reverse strand, counting down.
TATCCGACTCTAGGGTTCAGTGCTCATCTCTGTTTCAGAGCCAAAGAGCCAGAGCTGTCTGCGTCTGCAGACGTTTCAGTGGACAATGAGGGGTTTCCAGACACACAGGAACCAGAGCACAATTTTGCTTGCAAGAGTGGTGAAATGGCAAAGGCTCACTTTTTTCTTTGAATCAAGCTAAAACAAATCTAGCATTGAGGGACAGCGATTAGTGGTTTATTTTTTTAAAGGTAGGGACACCCCTCCCTCCCTGGGTTGACACCAAGCAAGTATAACACACATGTGTTTTCCAGTCGCAATTCAGGAAAGTGTTTTTATGCCAATATAAAGTTCATCTTTTACACTATTCCCATTTAGGAAAGACCTGCCTTTTGTGGAGGTAGAAGTCTGCTAGAATTCTCTTATTGATATTATTTGTTTGTTTGTTTGTTTGTTTGTTCACATTTGTATGCCGCCCTACTCGCAGAGCGACTCAGGGTGGTTAACACAATATCACAGGAAAAACAACAACAACAATCCCAACAATAAAATCCAGCAATAAAACCCTGAACAATCTGGTAAAAATTTAAAAGATTAAAAAGAAGTAAGAGAGAGAGGGGTAATTATTGAATCAACCAGTGGGCCGGGGCCACCATGTTGCTTGTACCCCACACCTGGCCCGCCAGCCAAGTTTGAAGGGCAGCAGCTCCATCTGGAGACGCAGCTCAATTGGCAGGAGGTTCCATAGGGCCAGAGCCAGTGGTGGGCTGTCAAAATTTTTACTGGGGGCAGAGCTGACATTGTGAGCGGAGCCGACATCATGGGTGGAGCCAACATCAGGATGTCAGGACATTGTGGGCAGAGCCAAAGAAAAAAAGTAAAATAAAATAAAATAAAATAAAATACACATTAAAATTAAAATAAATGCACATAGTACATAACCCACAAATCAATCCACCCACCCACCCCAAACACAAACCCGCCACTTACCTGGCCTGGGATCAGGGAGCAGGCACTAGGTAGGCAGGCAGGCATTAGGCAGGCAGGAACCTCAGTGGCACGGCAGCAAACCGCCACGGTGGCAAACTGCCATGGCAGCACAACAGCCTGGCAGCGCAGTGCACCCCAGTGAGGAAAGGCCGCCGCCACTGCAGCTCTTCCAGGTGCTGCCCGGAACTGTGCATGCGTCAAACCTTCATTTGATGCATGTGCAATTCTATTTTTTAGTGTGCATGTGTCAAATGGAGGTTTGGCGCATACGCCGTTCTGGGCAGCCATTTTGGCTGCCCGGAAATACACATCTGGAGGATGGCTGGAGAGGAAACTGGGGTTTACCACCACCACCACGGCGATCCCCTCCGGATGGCTGCTACCGGTTTGAGTGAACCAGTCCAAACTGGTAGGAGCCCATCACTGGCCGGAGCAGACACAGAGAAGGCCCTCCTTCTAGTGCTAGAGAGATGTGCCTCTCTAGCTGATGGAACAACTAGGGAGCCTCTCCGGTCCACTCTGGTTGGACGGACAGATGTTCTTGGAGTGACGCTGTCTCTTAAGTGTCCTGGCCCACTACCATGTAGGACTTTAAGGATAATTACCAGCACCTTGAATTTCACACTGGCAACAAGTACAGCTCCTGAAACAGTGGTGAGGCACATGCATAATGCCCGCATCCCATCACCACCTGAGTAGCTGCATTCTGGACCAGTTTTAGCCTCTGAATGGTCATCAAGGGCAGCCCCATGTAGAGTGCATTACAATAGTCAAGTCTGGAGGTGATCAGAGCATGTGTGATCATGAGCAAGGAGTCCTGATCTAGGAGCTGGCATAACTGGCATGTAACACAAAGCTGTACAAAAGCCCTCCTGGCCACGACTGCCACCTGCTCTTTGAGCAGGAGTCATGAGTCCAGGAGACCCCCATATTACACACTGGGTCTGTTTGGGGCAAAATAGCCCCATCCAGAACCAAAGATGGTAACTCCCGAGATAACACAGGGCCCCTGACCCACAGCTACTCAGTCTTGCCAGGATTCAGTTGTAGCCCGTTGGATCACCATTAACATACGGGACTGTGCTGGCTCAATGGCTAGGAAGCTCGCCTTGTTAGCTGGAGGTCCGGCAAGTCAGCAGTTCAAGACCTGAGTACTGCATGATGGAATGAGCACCTGTCTCTGTCCCATCTCCTGCCATCCTAGCATTTCAAAAGCAAGAAATTACAAGTAGATAAATAGGGACCACTACGGTGGGAAAATATATTGGGGACATGAAAAAAGCCTCATTCAAGCGTCCCCTGAGCAGAGTTCCTCTGGCAAAAATCCTTTCAACCCAGAAAACACCTTTATGTGCTTCTGACACGATAAAAAAAATTGCATTTTTAGACTCTTCTTGAAAATATAGCTATGAGGGACTCATAGCTATATTGAGTATTTGCACTTTGAAATGAAACTTCATACATGATGAAAAGGGCCAGATTACAATATAGTCAAGGTTAGCATAGGAGCATACAGCAAATATAAAGGAAAAAAGACTGAAATTCCAAGCAAATACCAGCCTAACTGAGTTAATTTCAGCGCTATAGGCTGCAGCAAAGGCCAAAAGTATAACTATCAAGAAAAAGCATGTCTCCCATGTCTGACAATGTAGACTTGATCCATGAATGCTAACATTAAAATATAACAGTCTCAATGTTTTTTGTTTTGTTTTGCTTATTATCTGGCATGTTTGAGACACAGACTGACACTGCTACTATATCAAGAAAAAGACCACACAAATGCACAGGTTATCAATCAAAATTAGCTGAGACAGTCAAAACATGTGTTCTTTTTACTGATAATGCCCTACAATTCTAGATTATTGAAAGCAATTTAATTCGTGCCCTGAGGTTTAGTATAAATTCTTTTAAAGTTCTCTTCAGAGCATTTAACTGGGAAACACAACACTGGATTAGACAAACTATTGGTTTGACCCAATAAGGATCCCATGTTCAATAAGTGCCTTCATGTGTGTGAAAATCCTATTGTCTCACACATGAATCTATGTTGGTAATAACTGACTTCAGACAGTTGACATCAATCACCTTTGCCAGCAGATGCTGGATTAATCAACCACCATTCAGAGCATAGTAAAAGAGATACAATAAAACCCCTACTTACATAAAAAGTCTGTTCCGTAGGCTTTTATGTAAATCAGGGTGTTTTTTCCCCTTAACTCAAAGCAAACCCATTGGGAAAATGTTTAAAGGTTTTGGTGGTGGTGGTGGTGAATTGTGTGTCATCAAGTCAGTTCTGATTTATACCAACCTTTATGGCAGCCATTCAGAGTTTTCTAAATAGAGAGCTCTCAGAAGTAGTTTGTCTGTGCAGGTTGTTCAAGACCACACTGGCTGGCTCTTTTGTGATGCACAGCAGGGAATCAAACTCCCAGTCTCTGGCTCTGCATCCAGATACCTAAACAATTGAGCTATCTAAAGGTAAAGGTCTCCCTTGCTTGAAAGCCAGTCGTATCCAACTCTAGGCTTCAGTGCTCATCTCTGCTCACATCCAAAGAGCAAGCGCTTCCCTGTGTCTGCAGACGTTTCAATGAACATGTGGCAGGCATGACTAAACACCAGAATGCATGGAACACTGTTTATCTTCCCACCAAAGTGGTACCTACTTGGAGTTTCTTGCTTTCAAACTGCTAGGTTGGCAAGAGCTGGGACAGAGACGAGAATTCACTCCATCGTGCACCACTCATGTCTGAAACTGCTGACCTGCGTGCCAACCTTCCAGTCATCAAGTTCAGCATCTTAACCACTAAGCCACCACAGTCCTGCTGCTAAGTCAGAAACAGTCACAGAAAAAAAAAATCCTATTCAAAGAAGCAGTGACAGTAACAGACTGCTTGTTGCCCTTTTCCTCAACTATATACCTGGGCATCAATTTATTTTTCAGTGAATGCAGAATCTGTATTTGAGATTTAAAGGTCAAAATCTTCTTGGGAAAGGTCATGGCTTAGCTGTGTGAACTGAAATTACACAGTACAAAAAGTGTATGCAGATTTAATACAAACAAAGGAAAGCTATATCTAGCACCACTGGATTCAGTCGCACAATGTCTTGTTCTGAAACCTCCCAAATCATTCAGTAAATAATTGTTCTTTCCCTTTCCCTTCTCCACCTCCATCTTCAAAACTGTTGCTAAGAGAATGGAAGTCGAAGCTATTCAGGAGGCTTGGCTGACATTCCAATCAAGATGCCTGCGGCAGAAGGCTCCTGTTCTAAAAGCTGCTCGATGTGGGTGGACTGCTGCACCCACATTAAGAAACAGGGATTTGGGAGATTGCTTCTGAGAGCACACAGCTACTCAGTACAATCTACAGGCTCTGTGTGTGTGTGTGTGTGTGTGTTTTTCTCATAGCTTGTCTCCCTAGAATTAGTCGCTTTTTTATTTCATGGCTGCAATTACCATCTGCAGTGATCTTGAATCCTAAGAATGTAAAGTGAAGAGGGTATCCTTCAGCAATAGCCAAAGAGCACAAATTGCACAAAAGAAAGACTCTTGAGACTTTCATTTAGAAACAAAAGGTCTCTCTTTCATATTCGTTCTTCACAAGCTGAGAAAGGAGAAGAGAAAAGAAGAGATTGTTCAAGATTGCTTAGTAAGAAATTGGGATTCTAACCAGTAATAATTCCAATAGCACCCATTGCTAAACCATGCTATGCTATCCTTAGCTATATGTGTCTACTTTAGTTCCTCTTTCACTGTGACAAAAGCCCAAGAACCCATTCAATCAACCCAACAATCACTAACTCTTATTCTGCACCTTGGTCTTCTGATTCACCTTTTCTTTCTTTGCTCTTTTCTGCATCATCCTGTCTCCTGTTGCTTCATTTTTTTACAAGTTAGTATGAGAGAAGATTAACTGGAAGAGAGTGAAAAATTGTGAAAAAGCAGCTGATGATAGGTAGAGGGTTTGTTGAATTGGTTCTTGGAGCTGTGATCTCTCATGTTAATGAGACTGGAGTGGCCTTCCTTGAAACTGTTCCAATTAACACTCATTTCAAACCACCTGTGGCCTTTTAGCACTTTACTTTTCAATCCTTTGCTATTTATTGGTTCTCTTCAATGCTTTTCTCATACAGGGTTTTAAAAAGCGTTCAGCTTCATTGCATTAGCAATACAGTACCTTGGACATGAAATTCTACATTTGAACACCTAAACAAAAGAAATAGTGTATGAATTGTTACAAGTAGGACTTTGAGAGGGTAACTATGTGTTAAGCAGTTTCGTGGCTGAGGTATAGATTTGTATTCGTGAGTTCCTAAATCAATTTTAACACCACATTGCAAGAGTACTCTAAACAGTAGGCTCAACTACATTATTAAAAGTAACAGCTACCATTCTTTTGCTTCCATGTTTGCAACAGTATTTATTGTTGAGAAAATACAACAGAGTGTTGTGGCATGTAGGAACTAAGATGTTCCATTTGTCATAAGCTTTCATAGATTGTAGCCCACGTCTTCTGATGCTTCTGAAAAAGTGACTTCCAGGGCATAAAACCTAATGCCAGAAAACACTTATTAGTCTTTGAGGTGGCACAAGACTCTTTGTTGTTTTTGCTGCAGCAAAATAATATGGCTACCCTTTTAGGAATATTGCTGTGATGGGCAATGTGAATTGTGTAACTAATTGTTTAGGAAAGCATACCTGCTTTCTTTATCTTCTTTACTGATGTTTCTAAGATTATTTTAATTCAATTGTGCTTCAGTGCTATTCTTTTTCTGGATTTTACTAATATAACAATTTCTGTTTTATCAATACTCTTTTAGATTAACTGTTTTAAAGTCTTGGTTGGTCTCTGTTTTGGAAGTAAAGTGAGATATCCATCCAATAATTTATTAAAATAAATAAGCTGACTGTAGTATTCATACCTTCTGTGTTCTGGATATGCTGGCACTGAGTATGTTCTTGATGCCAACTGAATGTTAAGCTATAGATGTTTTGAAAGCTCAGTCATTGGATTAATGAATGCAAATCCAGTATAAAGGACAAAAATGAACCCAGGGGTAAAAATATTCCACATCACTTTAAAAGTTCGTGTTGGGAAGAAAAGCATACAAGAGAGGGACACATTTCAAGAATTTAACTTGAAAAGTTCCAGAAACTACAATTCCAAGCCTTCAGTGAGAACTGAATACAGTTTCTGAGAAATTTCACAATTGACAAATGTAAAGGTAAGTAAATTCATATGACCACAAACAGAGCTATGTCAAGAATCCAGCTATTTTTAAAAAATTATGGAGAGAGAGAAACAAGCGTTAAACTAAAGTGGGTTTAGTAGAAGTCATGGAGAGCAAACAGCAAGCCCACACAATTTACTGTAAACAGCTTTCAGCCGAAAAGCTTATTGACAAGAAAACTGTAGGTTTAAAATTCAATGGAGTCTCTTAAAGTAGGGATACATTTTTAATGGTGTGTTTGCTCTCTTTTGTCTCATTGTCCTGCAAATTGACAATTACCTTGATTTTAATATTTTAGTTTGCCACTCCCTGGAGGTATTAGCTTGCTAAACAAAGTAAAGCAGAAAGAAATGGTGGCCGGGGGGGGGGGGGGATGGAAATGTGATGTATCAGTAGGAGGAAGGAAAAGTGCATGGCCAAGACAATCCAGAAAGTGCACAAAAGGTGAATCAACAACAAAGCACAGCATACTCTGGACTAGGAAGTCATTGTACATGCTCAGTTGTGTATATGCATGCCAGAAAGTATGGGTTGTGAACTGAGCAGGTGGGTGCCCTATTCATGGGCTGCATATGCATAATGAAATGGTGTATTGAACATCCGAGTGCCTGTAATCTCCAATGTAGAGCCGTAGATACGACAACCCCAGAAGCCTGCCTTGATGTTCACTTCCTGATCTGCTCACCTCAATATCAAAATGCTTACTTTAAAAAAAACAACAACCCATAAATAAGGGCAACGGTCCAGACTATTTGTTGAGAAAAAAGTACATTGATTGTCAGTTAATGTTTGGGTATTTTTCTTGCCATCTTCACTTCATAAGGCCTGTCTCAGTAACAACCATGACTCTACAAGCTATTTTGTTATCTTCTGATTGCATGTATTTTGTCTTGGTTTGTTACAAGGAGCAGAGCTCAGTAGAATGGCAGACTGCATTTTCAACATATTTTAAAAGGCTAAACAATTATAAGTGCTACTTTTGTTCCTCAGCTTTACTCCCCACCCACACCAGACAGCTGACGCAGTCAATTCACTTCACCTTCACACTTATACCTAGGTGCTGATTGTAGCACCAGTAACGAAAGCATACTAGCTGGCACGATGATGAAGCTTGGCTGAAGAGCCAGCTGCTGCCACTTTCCAGCTATTTAAAGGCACCACTTTGCCTCACCCCTTCTCCTCATAGCTGATCATCTCCTCTGGGGTTTTTTTGTTTTGTTTTTCCCTCCAAAGCACTATGCAATGGTTTAGATGTGACCATGGGAAGTTCAGTATTCATGTGGGAAGAATGAGGAGATAGAATGTTCCTTGATTTTAACATTTCATAAACTAATCCCTGTAATAGTTTATTTATTAGATTTCCATACAACCCAGATGGGACATTTTCCCACTCTGGATGGTTTACAATAGTTAAAACTATAAATATACGGTATATACAGCAACAATGGATGGAATCTGGGAGTGGCATAGTCCAATGCTACACTTATTCATTAGCTATAGAGAGAATGTTCTTATAAGCCTCTATAAAAAGTAAGTTTTAAGATGTTTCTTGAAAACATCCAGTGATGGGACCTGGTGTAACTCTGCTGGCAGAGCAAATCAAAGAGAGTGTTGTTTAATGAGACTGGGCTGATCTCTCCATGTTATGGTGGTGGCGGTGGCGGTGTTTTTTGCCTTTTACTGTGTTAATTAAAAGGAATCGCCAAATTTCTAGAAACTTCTTTTTACCAAATTCCCCAAATAGTTTGCACATCGGTATCCATTGCTTTGAGTGTCTTCACACAGAGAAACGACATATAAAATGAATAAATAAAAATTACCCATGGTTCATTTCCCTCAGTAGTATCTTGGAGGCACTTCTCATCTCCACCAATCATTGATTCTTCTTCTTCTGTGTATCACACTTAAAAGACATGTCTTTCATTACAAGAATGTATAGGATTTCCCTTCAACAATCTTTGTTCTTTTGTTAGGTAATTTTTCAAATTTAAGTTAGGAGATGAAAGAGTCAGCATTTTCAGATTTGGCACATTTGAGAGAATGATTTACGCATTTACAAATACATGTGACTAGCCAATAACGTAAACTGCAGTACTCAGAAGCTGGAAGGAAAAATGTAAGAACTCCAGTTCCTAGGAAAGGAAGAACAATTTTTATAGCTACCCCAGGCATTGTTTTAAGATGTGGTGACATAATAAGATTACATATGGTATTTTCATTTGTCTTCATCGGACTAGTTCACATTTCAAAGCTACAAATACTCACCTTTGTAATCTGTCTTCTACATATTAAATGATTTCACCTTTCAAGATTTCTAGAGAGAACCAGAGACACCCGAAAAATTCCTCCAACATCTCTTTTCTCTTTGTTATAGAATTGCTACTGCTATTATTATTATTGCTGCCACCACTCCACACTCCATCTTATAACAGATTCTTCTTACTTGTGGATGACATGTATCACCTGTTAAACTCTGGAAATTTTTCTATTGCTCTGTTTCATTTGTATTCTACCTTTCTTCTATGAATGGGACTCAAGGCAACTTAGAATTATATGATATAAATTCTGTTAAAACATAAAATGAAAGAGAAGAATCTCAATTTAAAATGAAACATAAAAACACAACAGTGAAAGAATACATAATCCACTTGTTAAAAAATGTCCTTGCATAAAAAACCTGTCTGGCCAGGTTATCCTGCCATGGTAATAGAGTAGACCATATTGCCAGCGACTCAATGCCGCGTGTCAGGCAGTGGTTAGCTAACCTAACAACCCTGAGGAATAACGGTCTTGGGTGCCAAAATCCACAGGGAAGGGTGATAGTTCCCAAATGGATTAAATCCCACTTGAATCCATCTTGATGAAGGCCATTAGCTTCATCAATATTGGCCTGGGGCCAATGAGGACTTTGTATGCCAAAAGGGCTCAGGACCAGAAAGTGACTCACAGAACTGGATCAGTGGTATGAGTGTCATGCTACGATGCAGAAGGCAGATAAAAAGCTACTGCATTAAGTTGTAGGGACAGTATTCATGGCTGATCACCATGAGGATCACCAATACTCGGATTTGGATATGGCAGAAGATAAAAAAAACAATCCATAACTCTTCTACTATCCATTCCTGTTAATAAAAATAACATAGCCAGTGGCAAGCAGTCTGAAAGTCAAAGGAATGACAAAGAAGGAGTTATTACCAGAATATTAACCCCCTTCTTCATTGCTACTGGCTTTTCAAGTTGGTTGAAAGTATTCCTTTCTAAATTCAGCCTGCATTCTATTCCTTCCACACTTGCAAAACATGTGTGGGCTAACAATTGTTTCATGCCATGGTCAAAGTGGAAAGAGTAAGATCTTTCTGACATATTTAAAAACCAAACTTGAAGGGAGGAGAAAGGAGGTTGCATTAGAACAACTGTAGCAGGTCTTCCAGAACTAGGTTGAAAATATAGATCGGTGGTGCCCAAAGTACAGCCCGGGGGCCAGATCTGGCCCCTGACACCCAATCATTCAGTCCGCACCACCCTTGTCGCTCCCAGAAGTGGAAGTAAAACACGCCTCTATGGGCGCGTACTTTGGGCACCCCTGAACCATGTGACTAGCCCATGGCCCGAAAAGTTTGGGCACCCCTGAGATAGATGATAACCCAAATGGAAGGTGGACCAGTCATCCCTACAAAGGGAATCCAATCTATGCTAAAAGACAAGCCACTCACACCTTGTCTGGCAATGGAAGACTATTTGCACCAGTATGTTCTCACTCCATAGAATACTGAACATGTGTTGCATCCACAGGTTCACAGACAGATGGCTCCAAGTGGTCCCGTTTCTCTTCCAAAGGGTTCTTCTTCTTCTGCCATATCCAAATCCAAATATAGGCAATCCTCATGGCAGTCAGCCATGAAGACTGTCCTGAGAATATAATGCAGTGGCCTTTCTTCTGCCTTCTGCATCGCAGCATGACCCCCGTACCATTGATCCAGTTCTGTTAGTCACTTTCTGGTCCTGAGCCCTTTTGGCATGCAAAGTCCTCCTCAGCCCCAGGCCAGTATTGATGAAGCTGCTGCCCTCCATCAAGATGGATTCAAGTGGGATTTAATCCACTTGGGGACCATCACCCTTCCCTGTGGACTTCGGCACCCAAGCCTTAGTTAACCACCACCTGAAACTTGGTGTTGAGTCACTGGCAGTATAGTCTACTCTATTACCATAGCAGGGTAATCCTGAAAACTAAGAATTATTATACAGTACTTGAGTTTCTCTAGCTGGACTGCTCCCTCTGCCTATGTATATGCAAATGCCTTCCAATTTAGGATATTATTCTGTGCTTCTAAGGAAAAGGACAAGTGCTTAGGTCATTACACAACTGTCTTGTTTTTACTGTTATCATGTACAACATTGCATTTTTGTAAGACAAGGGGAAGGCTGTTTGAACAGGAGAACAAAAGCTATGAAGGCCACCAAGTGAATCTCACAGAGCTATTTAGTGTCCAGCTCTGTGTAGAAATGGTACCAATTGTTTTCTAAACTGCAGGATAAACAGCAAAAAGCCACTATTTTCCAAATACTCCATTTCATTCTATCTCCTTTTGTGTTGCACCGCAACAATGATGTCATTCTCTACTTAGAGGAGTCTAATTGCAGCTTAGCGTTAAAGCTGTCAGTAATAAGCAATAACCCTGTTAACATTATCTCTTAATAAGGCAAACACTGACAATGATAAATACTCTTCCATGGAAGCTCTTTAAAATGCTCAGATGACCCACTCATTGCTTTGGTGGAGCAGTGTGCTTTTTAATTTGAACCTTGATGTTGCCAGATTAAATACCAATGTTTCTCTGTATTTTTTGAGAAGACTAATAAGGTTTACAATGAAAGAATGATAAATAGACCTAAGGGTAACAATGTTGATGATGAAAATACTGTGATTCTAAGCAACATTTTACAAAGGAGAGTCTATCTTTAACAGGCACATTCACATAATCCAAAAACAAGTCCCCCAGCTTTTTTACCAGGCTACTTACCAACCAGTGGTTGAGCAGCTGAAGTTTTCTAAATATGAAGATTCAGTTAGTAGTAGGTTAGTAGAAGGTTGCTTTCACAGTAGTTTTTAAAAGCATACATGCCCTTCCAGAATATAAACTGTCTATTTTAAGTTACCAGTAAGATGGTACAGTATTATGATTCATTTTGGCTGAAATCCTGTTGCTGTGTAGTAAGTCACAACTACAATAGGCACACTACATTGATGGAACTTATGGGAAAGTTGACTCACTAAATCCCCTCTGCTTCAATGGGCTTACATTAGTTGTGACTTACTACATTAGGATTTCAGCCTTTAAACCCTAAATCCACTGCTCAGGGAAGCCCTGAATAAAAGTTATGTTAACAACTTTGCTAAATTTGTTACAGCATGGGTGGATGGGGTGACCCTGGTGTTTACATGCAACAAATTACTATTTCTTAGAACTAGAAAACAGTAGCTACAGAGAACATTACTTTTTGAACCTGCAAGTAAGATGTTTTATTTGATATTTGACTTTTATTCTTTTTCCCAGGATTGGTACTCCAGGCATCATTAAATGTGGGTCTCCTTGGAGAAAAGCGGAGATTATATATGTAGGTTAAAATAATTATCATTTGCTAAGGTTTCTACTAGGTTGCTTAATTTGCTTTCATGCAAATGGATGTGGTTAATACTCTTTTCCATAACACATTATAATTTGTAGTAAAGCTTGGGGTGTTTAGGTCACCCTTGCTTGAAAGCTAGTTGTATCCGACTCTAGGGTTCAGTGCTCATCTCTGTTTATAGCCAAAGAGCCAGCACTGTCTGCGTCTGCAGACATTTCCATGGACATGTGGCAAACATGACTTGACAAGGAACACTGTTTATCTTCCCAGCGAAGTGGCACCTATTTATCTACTTGCAATTTTTTGCTTTTGAACTGTTAGGTTGGCAGGAACTGGGACAGAGACAGGAGCTAAGTCCATCATGCAGCACACAGGTCTCGAACTGCTAACCTGCCGACCTTCCATTCATCAAGCTCAACATCTCAATCACTAAGCCACATTAATCTTTACAACTTTCCAATTTCCCAATACCATGTGTTATCTTTCAAATTTCTCAGTTAATTGGGGGGGATGATTTTTAAAAAAACATTTTTCATTTAGAGTCTATCATGTTTTCATTTTCTTCACAATGGCATCTCTGAAACTATATTAATTTGCAGGTGATTTCAAGGATGCAATAAATGTACATCTGATTTCAAGCACACAAATGAACATGCGTGGAACCAGTGGTGGGCGTCAGCAGGTTCGCACCAGTTTGCCAGAACCGGTAGCAGAAATTCTGGCTGGCCCCTCTACCCAACCAAGTTTTGAAATAAAGTACAGTACAGTCAAACCTTGCATAAAGAGCGCTTAGCTTAAATAGTAACTCGCTTAAAGAGCAGAATTTTCTCTGAATGTTCGCTTCACTTAACAAATAAAAACAACCAAAAACTCGCTTAACAAATCAATCAGGGTTTGCAATCCCCCCCACAATTGGTCACTTACAATGGTGTTTCGCTTAAACAGCAAATTCGCTTAAAGAGCAATGCATGAACAATATGTTAGGATTGTCCTTTCCCCTTCATAGCAACAGAACCTGTGTGGAACCACCACCATGGAATAGCTCAAAAAAGCCATGGGAGGTTTCCATTTTGAACACTGATTTAATGTGCTAAAGTATTTTTGTACTTCATCATTTGTTTAAGGAACGGGGAACTGTCCCATATTTCCCCTTAGGTAGGATGCTTATCTGTTTTGACCACTGGAAGATGAAATATGAAACCTGACACTCTTGAATATTCCCAGTCAAATCTATGTTATATAGTCTATACAATGGGATCAGCAAACTTGGCTCTCCAGATGTTCTTGGACTTCAGTTCTCAGAAGCCCTGATTAGCAGGTATACTGACTTGGGCTTCTGGTAACTAAAGCCCAAGAACGCCTAGTGAGCCATGTTTGCTTACCTGTGGTCTATAGGAAGAGCTCTTTTATAGTAGTAACTTAGAATATGAGAATACAACATTATTCAATATACAGTACACAGAAACATGCAATGAAATGTGTCATATGTAATTTCAAAACAGAAGTCTTTATTTACAAAACTGACAACATAAGCTTCTTTTATACATCAGTACTTGGGGCAGTATTTTTTTAAAAAAACCAACAGTTTGTACTAATTCCTAAGGGATGAAAAATATGCTCCAATTTCTGGTTACATAAACATAAAAGGGCTATTGATTTTATAGTGCAATCCGCACAACATGGGAGAATCACAAGCCATTTATACAAATGAAATTTGTCCTCCCCTCTGGTAAGAACAATAAACTGTAACAAGTAGTTAAAGATCTTCCACTGAGATTCTTTTTTGCTAATTAGCAGCATCACTGACTGCATTGAAGAGGAGGGGGTGCTCCTTCAGGAAAGACTGTTTATTATTTAAACCTTTTCTTCTATGCCTTGATATAGATGCCACTCCCTGTCCACATGTTCTACCTTATAGCAGGGCTCACCTTACCACTAGGGGGGCAGAGGTGGGCTGTTCCTTTCGCTGATGATTCCGACGTCAGCCATGGTGGTGGCAGCCATGCTTTGTCCCCGCTGCTCCGAGCAGCCTCTGACTCGGTCTCCTCATTTCAGCAGCCTTTGGGGATGTGGATCGCTGCATTGGGGAAATTTTCAGAGCTTTCCTCCTTTCAAAATCCATGGCGCTAAGAAAGCCCCATGGCGCACCTAGGATGATGTTGTCCCGGGCGCACCATGGGGCTTTCCTAGCACTGTGGATTTTGAAAGGGGGAAGGCTCTGAAAATTTCCCCAACGTAGCCCGTATGGGCGCGTTTTACTTCCGCTTTTGGGAGCGATGAGGGAGGCGTGGGCTGGATGAATCGCAGTAAACCCCTTCATGTGGATTCACAAGAGCTTGGGCTTCTGGGAATTGAAGTCCTAGAACATCTGGAGTGCCAAGGTTCACCTTCACAAAACTAGAACTTCCAGGTAGTGCTAGGAAAGACTCGTGCTTGGAAGTACACTTAAAACATAATTTCTATGTCACAATCTTAAACATAAAAAACATCATGAAAATAGTTTTAGTGGAATACGTCTAAATCAGAACAATATAATTCAATGGGTAAATTACTTATATTACTTGAATTTTAACAGGGAAAAATTAAGGATCTGAAACCCGACTAATTTTAGCATTCTCCATTGGTACCTGAGCATTATGTTATCAATCTGTGTTGAAACCATTCGACTCCTTATCTGGTAGGCTGGGAAAGTGTGTGTTTTGGCCCACTGTGACTTTTCCCTCCACAATATTTGGGGCCAGAAAATGGGTCATGCATCTGCCTAGCACAGAATGCCATCTGGTAAATTGTTTGTTAGGGGCTGCGATGGCTTAGTGGTTAAGAAGCTTGCCTAGTTAGCTGGAAGGTCAGCAAGTCAGCAGTTCAAGCCCCAAGTACTGTACTGCATGACGGAATGAGCGTCTGTCTCTGTCCCAGCTCCTACCAACCTCGCAGTTCGAAAGCAAAAAATTACAAGTAGATAAATAAGGACCACTTTAGTGGGAACATGAAAGGAGCCTCATTCGGGCATTTCCTGAGCGGAGTTCCTCCAGCAAAAATCCTTTTAACCTAGAAAGCCACTTTGTGTGCTTCTGATACAATTTCAAAAAAAAAAAAAGTTGGTTGTTGCTCTTTTACAGGTATCTGGAAGTGAAGGAATGACTATATATAAAACCCCTCAACAAACAAAAGATGTCAGCTTTTCTTCAACAAATGGATAAATATTCCACACATCAAACCTATAGGTTACTGAAATGCTCGTACTGTTTATGAAAATCTACACAATGTCACTCAGATCCTACATATATTCAGTAGTCTTCTTTTAATATTCTCTGAAAAAATATATTTTCTATTTTTCTATAATCCTTATCTGTTAAAAAAAAATAAAGAAATAGAAAATGTTGGGATAAGATATCAGAGCTTCAGTTTTGGAAGTTGCTTCACTCCTGCTGTCTTTTTAATTGGTCCTCTCTTTGGATCCAATATTCTTTGATTCCTTGGAATATTACACTTTCCTCTGAAACATTAAAAGAGTGGAGAGAGTTTTTTAAAAACATAATTGTACTTGCTGCTGTTGCTACATAAACCAGAAATTGCTTACCAATGTTTGTACTACTACCTGAATGGTAAAGACTGTTACTTACACCTGTAAGCAAAATGCCGCAACTGTGCAGAACTGGATCTGGTGCATTTCAGTCACTTTTTAATGAGCAGGGCAGGAAGAAATTAATCTGCTATTGCTGGGAAGGTTTTTTCAAAAGGTTTTTAACTGTAGTCGGAGCAAATGCTCAATCCCTCCTACCTGGCCAATCTAGTCTTGTTCTCCTGTAAGGATGGTGGTAGAATGATGACATCAATGAAGAGTAGCCTTCTGGGGGGAAACCTGGCAGCTTCTGCTCTGGGTCAGCCATAAATCAAATTAGGGGTGAAGAATCTGTTGACTTCCATGTGTTTTTGTAGCCTAATCTCCAGTGGCTGGCTGGTGTTGACTGGTAATTCCAGAGAGTAATAGTTCCTTAAAATTTGGAGAATTACAGGTCCCATTTACAACTAGAAGGTTGGCAGGTCAACATGTGCAGTTCTATTTTTTTACTGTGCATGCATCAAATGAAAGTTTGATGCATGTGCAATTCTATTTTTTTTACTGCACATGCATCAAATGAAAGTTTTACGCATGCGCATTTTGGCTGCCGGGAAAGGAAGTGCACAGGGAGCGCCTGAAGAAGCGGTGGTGGCGGCCTTTCCGCACCTGGCCCCGCCAGGATGCCGTGCCATTGTGACGGTTTCCTGCTGCAGCAGTTTGCTGCCACACCACCGCTTCCAAGGATGAGGGGTTTGTGTTTGGGGTGGGTGGGTGGGTTTATTTGTGTTTGGGGTGGGTGTTTGGGTGGGTGTATTTTTATTTAATTTTTATTTTATTTATTTCTTTATTTAATTTATTTAATTTATTTATAGGTTTGTGTTGTGGTTGTTTGGGTGGGTGGGTGGGTTGAGGTCTGTGTGTGTGTTTATTTTAATTTTATTTATTTTATTTTTTATTTTTTCGCCCCGCCCACACATCATGACGTTGGTCCGCCCACAACATCATGGCGTCATGATGTTGACTCCGCCCATGACATCGGCTCCGCCCACACTGTGATGATGTCATGGTGTGGTAGGAAAATTTTTGACATCCCATCACTGGGTGTATATCTTGCACAGTTCAAAGTGGCAGGCAAGACTAAGCCATACCACAATGTTCCAGGTGGGCAATTATGAGCATCAGCCTGTCACTTTATGTTCCTTTGGCCACTTTTGGGGGGACCCCATGAAATTAATTCTAGCCTCCCCATAGGTGTTTCACATAATTCTCTCCTCGGCTGTTATAACTGCAACCTTGGCTTGGCTGACCAGGCTGATAAGAAAATCATGTAGGCACAACTTGCAGAGCTAATTGCTCTCTTCAAATACCTCATTATCTAGGGGTTTTTCTTCACAGCACCCTTTAAAAATCTGGTGATTCTGCAATTCTGGGGCATTTTTCCTTCACTCTACTGCATGCTGCCAGTGTTAAATGATTATATAATACAGTTAATGAGACTCTGTGGAGTAAGAAGGATGCAAATCTTTTTTTAAAGGCCTAATAAATCTGTAAGATAGGATGCTACTGGAGAGTAGTAGACCATCTTATTTAACAATTGTTATTAAAACAATCAATTTTATAATATCGGAATGATAGTGTTTATTGGAACATCAGTTAGAATGCTGAACAGAATACCAGAAGGTCATAGGCTGGAGAATGACTGAGATAACAATTTCTTCTTAATTAGAAACTGAAATTGTTTTCTTTGCCTCTAATTAAGAATCCTCTACAGGAAATATTATCCAGAATCAATTTTCAGTTTCATGCTCTTAAATATAAAATTGAGACTAGCCATGTTCTCTTGTTTTTACAAAACATATTCTGTTTATAGTCTAAAGGCTGGACAGAGAACATATTCCATTATGTCCCACTACAAAGCAATCCTCTAGATCTGGCACTCAGTTTGCTTACAACAAGGGTAGGCAACGTCTAGCTCAGTGTTTTCCAACATGGGGCCCATACCCCACCGGGGGGGGGGGCTCAATTCCCAGAAGTCTAAGTCAGTACATTGGCTGATCAGTGCTTTGAGGAATTGACCTAGGCTTCTGAGAATTGAAGTCCAAAAAACAAAGGTTGGGAAAGACTGGTCTAGAACAGCTCACAGGGCTTGAGCAAAGAGTTGAAAATTCAATTCCCCACTGTGCCTCCCAGGAGAAGAACTGGCCTGTGTGGCCATGAGAGAGCTGAGAGTGTCACCAGAAGGAGGGACCATTTTACTACTTTTGAGTACTTTATACCTAGATAATTCTAGGAAGGATTGTCACAGATCAGAACTCGACAGCACATTCTTCTTCTTCTTCTAGCTCAGGGGTTCCCAATCTTTTCAAGCCAGGGGCTGGGTAATGCTCTCTCAGTCAGCTTCAAGGGCTGGACAGCCATTTTGTCCTGCCTGCACAAAGGGAGGGGGGAAGGTTTGGCCATTTTGTCCCAACAGCTTCAAAAGGATGGCCATTTTGTTTCTCAAATGCCCTTGGAGAGGTGGGGGCCAACATGAAATGGTGCCATGGGCCGGATCCGGCCTCTGTGCGTTAGGTTGGGAACCCCTGTTCTAGATGTATACAGCCCACCAGATGTTCAGACCAGAGCTTTGGAATCATGGTTTGCAACCATGGAGGCTATTATAAAAATGAGATAGATCTGGTTTTCCCTAATGGGATATGTCATTGTAATTCTACAGTCAATTGTTAATGCAATAATAATTTTTCTAAATTTCGACTTGGCAGAATTCAGACTAAATTGCTGAAGTTTTATACTCTCTATACCATTTTGCCTTTCCTCCACCACTTGGCACTTCCTGGTGTGGTGGAGGCGGTGGCGGCGCATGAAATGGTGCTGTGGGCTGCATTCAACTCATGGGCCACAGGTTGAGAATCCCTCTATTCTCTCAAATGGCTCATTGTTTGTTATGAATATTCAATAACTTGGAAAGATTTTTTACCGCACCTGTATAATTAAAAAGCCAAGTCTGACTTTTACAAATCTATTCAAGGCAATAAGAATGTGGTATAATACCATATTAAAATTATATTAAATAGAATTGTGCTGTCTCTAAAATATTAAAGATCAGGTAGAAATTGTTGCTCAGATATTTTCAGGGGACAAAGGCAGGAGAAGTGAAAATGTACTTTTTTTGTGGGCAAAGAACTCAACTATATAAAAGACACAAAATCCTGAACTGTTTAACTAGATCTGCAGGCGCAAAAAGAGTCTGATTTCTGTTTTGATTAAGAATTAATAAACATTGTATATTGTTTAAATAGAATAAGCTATTTTGCTGTGAACACAATGCCATGCAGAATTCCACATTGTGCAAGCTGAATAAATAATATTTGCCAGGTTTTGGAAAGATTGACCATGCCTGCATATATAGAAGGAATGCAGGTTCCCTCTTGCTGACTGTCAAGGTTTGTACCTGGGATGATAATCAGGAAGGTGAAAACCAATATACGGTAATCATGACATGTGCAAAGATGAAGCATTTGCACACACTGCAGAACAGGGAATCTGATATCATGGAAATGGCTGTTTTAGGTAGGTCTGTGATTAACAGTTGACTGCTGATGCTAGTAAAGATTATAGGCAAGGTTTAAGGAAAGGCCACAGCCCCAAAGATACAGGAAGACTAGCCTGATTAACAAGACACATTAAAGAAGAAATAGATTGAATGTTGGTGTCTTCCAGGAAGAGCATTAGTTCAAATATTTGTTCAGTGATTAAACTCTCTGAGTAACACTGGAACAATATCTATCAACCTATTCTATCATCCAGAACACTAAGATCACAAGATGGTTTGTTTTATCAAAACTCCAATCACCTTGAAAGCAAGAGCTATTTTTTAATGTATGAAAGAACAATAATGATTGTTATTTACCTGAGAAGTTGATTTTCCCTCTTCATTTCTACTCCATCCACCTTCTGCCTTTCTAATGGTTTCACAGATCCTGATATCTCAAAAATAAAAACATGTTAATTCCTGTTTCTATCAAAGCTTGGCGCATTGCTCTGAAAAAATAACACACTGGCATTAATAGATTATTTGCTCAGGTACTTCCCACTGAACTGTTGCTCTGCAATTTATGTCCACAGAAAACCCCAACTGAAAACTGAGTGTTTCAGGGAACTGAACATTGGGACATAAATAATCTAATTCATTCTCATTACTGAATGAGTGTTAAAAATGTGATGTTTTGCACCTAATAAAGAAGGCTGGTTCTGCTTTATCCTGTCCTTTACCAATGCATTTGCCAAAATGATACTTCATTTCCCAAGAGACCAAGGGACTATGTGTCCTTTGAACTCAGTTGCCACCATAACTGCCAATCCTAAAACCAAATATCAAAAGACATGATCTCCCCAACATGAAAAAGCATAATCCCACAATATGATAAATAACACTGCACACTGAATAGACTCCTGGAACAGAGGATACCATATCCTCTTCTAGTCTGGATTAAGGAAAGGTAGCACTTCTACTGCTAGCCAGAATCATGTTTTTAAGCTTATAGAATGCAATGTTCATGTACCATGTATATAGTGGTGGGCACCAGCAGGTTCATACCAGTTTGCCAGAACTGGTAGCAGAAATTCTGGCTGCCCCTGCCCATTCAAATTTTGAAATAAAGTAATCTTAATTTGGCTGCAACGCAGGGCTTTCCCCCTGGCCACGCCCACCATACCACACCCACAGTGTGGTAGTAAATTTTTTGGAGCCCATGACTGCATATATATATGCATCTACACAAGAAGAAGAAATAACAGACAGCACATAGTCTGAGATCCTGAATATTTTTCAGCCATTGACAGATCAAATTTACTGTTGCATATAATGTATTGAAATAAAAATGAAAGGCAGCACAAAACAAAAACAACCAAGTTTGGCTAGTGTAAGGAAGGTTGATACTGAAGACATTACACATCTGTATATGCTTCCCCTAAAACAATTTGCTTCTGAAAGGTTCAATAACATAGTATTAGTTTCTCTATAAAAAGCTACTCATATTTGTGGTGCTCAATTCTGATCCAGCTGCAATTCTAGCTGTACTTTTCTGGAAGTAAGTTCTACTTGATCCAACAGGATCTACTCTTACATACATACTAACAAGGGAGTGTGGTGGCTTAGTGGTTAAGACACTGAACTTGATGACTGAAAGGTCAACAGTTCGAGACCTGAGTGATGAATGACGGAGTGAGCTCCCATCTCTGTCCCAGCTCTTGCCAACCTGGCAGTCTGAAAGCAAGAAATTGTAAGTAGATAAATAGGTACTACTTTGGTGAGAAGGTATACAGTGTTTACCTTCTACTCATACAAGTAGAGTGTTTAGTCATACATGCCAGTCTATGAAAATGTATGCAGACACAGACAGTGCTGGCTCTTTGGCTATAAACAGAGATGAGCACTGAACCCTAGAGTCTGATATGACTATCTTTTGAGCAAGGGCAATATTTACCTTTACCTTACACATAAACCATGCTATGGTGTTAGGAGTCATTATAAAATATACTTCTTGGCTGAGGAAAGGACCAAAAAATGCAAGCAAAAATTGTATTTCAGAAGTTTATATATTTAAGTGTTTTCTGAGAATGTACATTCGGAAATGTGAATTTTAAAAGAAAATATATTCAATATATATTTAAATGCAGGGTTGTTGTTTTTTTGTGAATTTAAGGAAAAAATAATTGAAGTCTCCATTTAAACTTGATGGCTACTCAGAAGCAAATTTCTAACCTGACAAATTAAAATCACAAGAAATAGAGTAGTAATAATATATTTGTGAAAATATGCTACATTACAGTGTTCTCAAAAACCTAAAATGCTTTGGTTTATTTTGAATAATATTAAGTTATGGGGTGTTTTTTTAAAGTATAGATCAAGAACCAATCTTGGAGTAAAAGTCTGCTATACAGTACACAAAAGGATGGATCAATTAGCTGTCAAGTCCAGAAGGCTTTTAACACCACTGATTGAAACATTAGGTTGACATGGGCAAAAAAGAAAAAATTGCTGAGTACTTAACATCCCTTTCCAGCATTTCAGCTGACTCAGGATTAGTTTTTCAGAGTCTCCTTGGGCAGAGGTAAACCATCTTAAAATAAAGATGAAAAGTTCAGTGGAGAAAAAGTAACAATTAAAATTTTTTCCCATCAAGCTACAGATTCTCAGACTTACTTGTGAAATCACTGTGAAGTATGCACGGCGTTCATCGTTAACTTTATGGTAAGCCTAAACTCCAAAACAGATAATTGGTTAAAACATAAAAACTAATAGGATAGGAGATGAAAAAACAAACCTAACTCTAGACCGGGGTGCCCAAACTTATTGGCCCATGGGCCGATCATGTGGTTCAGAGAGCTGGTCACTAAGGCCCGGGTGCCGGGTGCGGCCCCCAATGCCAATTCATCCAGCCCGCAAAGCCCTTGTCGCTCCTGGAAGTGGAAGGAAAACGCACCCGTACGGGCACATTTTCCTTCCACTTCCAGGAGCGACGAGGGCTTCGCAGGCCGGATGAATTGGTGTTGGGGGCCGCACCTGGCACCCAGACTTTAGTTTGGGCACCACTGCTCTAGATTGTTGACAGATACATCTATTCATGCAATTATTGCATTATTGCCATGTCAGACAACGAAGGAAGGAGATACTGCAAATGCATTTAATGTGGTCACAAACCTTTGCTTCTTGTTCCAATCTAAGCTCATAATCTTTTAGTTGGTTCTGAAGACTTTTCTTCTCCTCTTCCAGACTTTTAAGAAACTGATTTAAGGAATCCTGATGCAGAAATAAAATAAAACCAACAGGAATATATATGATTTTCTTGCTATTCAACTAAACTGGGGAAGAAACATTATCACTCTCCAGAATCAGTGGCTATGTGGTTTCAAGGCTGAGGAATAATAATAATTTTGTGTCAGAAATTATTGTGGGTTGAAACGGTTTTTGCTGGAGAAACTCCCATTCGGGGGAGTTTCCTGCTGACTTGCCCAAGAACCAAAAAAGGCCATATGAAAATTTTGTTCTTCGCTTAGTGAGTGGTGTTTTTTAAGGTCCTCCTTGTTAGAAAGCTAGTCATATGGGTTCATCCCACCCCTAATTATGAAAAACAGCAGTTTCCCATTCAGCACTGCCTGAAGTTAGTACAGTCAAACCTTGCATAAGAAGCGCCTCACTTAAAGAGTAACTTGCTTAAAGAGCAGAATTTCTCTGAATGTTCGCTTTGCTTAACAAATAAAACCAACCAAAACTCACTTAACAAATAAATTGGGGTTTGCAATCCTCCCCACCTGACGTCACAATTGGTCACTTTCAATGGTGTTTCACTTAAAGAGCAATCCCATGGAACGCATTATGCACTTTAAGCGAGGTACAATTGTACAAGGACAACATCATCAGGAAACATCAACCGGTATGTTGCTCCAGTATGGAGCATATCCACACATGCAAAACAAGTTGACATTGCTGTTAATGAAGTAATGCGTATGGTGACATGATGCCTCACACCTATACCAGTTGAGAAAATATGCCCTCTTGTTGGTATTGCTCCACCTAAGATCAGGAGAGAAGTAGCAGCAGACACTGAGAGAACTAAGCAAGAGAATGACCCTCGACACCCTCTGAACAGACATGAAACTCAAGTCTTCCAGTTCAGATTGAGGAAGAGCTTTATGGTAAGAATAAACATTCTTGACGGTACACAAGAGATGGAGGAAGGAGCTCGCTGGACAAGGAACAACATTAAAGAAAGATATAGCTGAAGATCTCAACCTCCCCTATATCACTTGGAGGACCCTGAATAGGCTGAGGGTTGAAGTCCCTAAATGCAAGACCAACAATGCTCAAGTGAGGGGTGCTGGCAGACAACAACACACAGTGTGAATGTGGAGACACAGAATCCAGCTCATTTACTCGTCTGCCGATTGCTGACAGAGACATGCACCAATTAGGACTTGGGTTTAGGTAACAACAAAGCCAAGAAAGTGGCCTCATTTTGGGAGTCCAGGGTTTGATCTGGACAAAAAAGAATAAGAAGCAGTTTCCCATTAGTTTGGTTTAGGCCAATGCAGTCATTTAAAACCAAAGGACAAGCTTACTTTGATGTCCAAATCTCTTGCTTCCTCAGTAAGAACTTTTTCAGTATTATATGGAAAATTCTACCTCAGTTCTTTATTATTTGACCCATGTTTTGATGGCATGGAAAACTATGAATAAGCTGTGATTCACATGAGGTACAACTGAGGTACACTTCCCCTACTATATTCAAGAAGGAGATTCCAAACTTCCAGTGCTATCTAAACTGAGGTAATTGGCCTTTGAAAATTATAGTCTGAGGATAAGCCAGGATCTGAAACCCTAAGTTAATATTAGCTTGTACTCATTAACCGTACAGTACAGTATTTCAAATAAATTCAGAGAAGCGCTCTCTCATGCACACGTAAGAAAGAAATGTAGTGGATTCCCAGAAACATTTTTTTAAAAATCAAAGGAAATCCTTAGAAAATAGTGGCTTGGTTTACAGAATTTTTTTCAGAATGGATTAATTGGTTTTCAATGCATTCCTATGAGAAATTGCAGTCAATGCACTCCCATGGGAAGTTCAGTTTAAGTAATTTTCGTTGTACAAAATGTCCCAGAGAATGCATTAATTCTGTTAATCAAGGCTCCACTGTACAGGCATAAGTTAGAAGTTTAATTGAATTGCATTCTAATACCCTAAATTCCAACCCCTATTGTTTAAAGAGGATAATATTCATTCTTTAAAGCTTTTGATTGTAAGACTATATAAATCCTACTTGGGCATTTACGCCTGAAATTCTGGAGAACATTAAATGAATAGTGTGGATAGAGGTGGACATGTACCGTATATGCCGGTGTACAAGACGACTGGGTGTATAAGACGACACCCCAACATTTCCACTCAAAATATAGAGTTTGTTGTATACTCGCTGTATAAGACTACCCCCTCTTCCGCACACCTTCCACACACCAAATAAAACGTAAAAGAACATCAGATTTGATTTCAACATGTTAATTTATATTCAAATGCTTATGACATGCAGAAAAATTGTCACAAGGCTGTATGTTATCAAACATGTACAGTAAATATAAAACAGTGCAAGTGCAAAGTGGTACTTATTTATCTACCATATATATATGAATATAAGCCGACCCGAATATAACCCAAGGTACCTAATTTTGACCTTGGAATCCAGGAAAATAGAGTGACCTGAGTACAAGCCAAGAGTGGGAAATGTAGCAACTGCTAGTGAGTTTCAGTAATTAAAATACAGTAATATTAATTATTTTATTGATTTTTTAGAACTGTACTTGCACCAGGCACCAGTGGTGGCACTGCAGGTTACGTGGGTGGGCAGGTCAATTGCACTGAGGCAGGAAATGTTGCTCTAGCCTAACCTCTTGCTTCCCTTGCAAGCATGGCTTTTTCCTCCATTTTGGGCAGAGCAGAGATAAGTGCAGAAGGTACCAGTAAATGAAACCCTTTCTTTTTCCCCACCAGTTTGAAAGGGAGACACAATTGTAATGTAGAGCTTTTTTCTTCATCTGGATGGTATGTAGAATGAGGTGGGCGAGCATCAGGAGGCCACTATGGGCAGCTATGTCTATCCCAACTGAAGTGCACCCGGTGTATAAGACGACACACCCCCCCCCTTGGAGGCATGTTTTTCAGGGTGAAAAAGTCATCTTATACACCAGCAAATACGGTAAGCCTGGACTACATATCACCTAAGAGGTAACAGACGCCTTTGTGCAATTCATGCAAACTCCAGCAGAGGAGGTCTATTTATTTATACATATTTATGATTTCTTAGTTTTTATTCATTTGCTTTAGCAGTTTGTTGGTCTCCCTCTTGATCTAAGAAATTCTTAATATTCTGCAATAAAGCAATTAATTTTTTTTCACTTAAATGTTTGTTTGATTTAAAGTCTATGGTTCCATGTCGTACAGATCATAACAGAATGCCTACCATATAGTATGTAGAGCAGGGGTGCCCCAACTTTTCCTGTCAGGGGACTGATCACGCCCCCTCATGTAGCTGAGCAGGTCGGTCATGTGATTCCTCACGGCGGTGACATGTGAATTTACAGCATATTTCTAGACATTTTTCCTGCCTCTGCCACTTCCAATGGAGAAGGGAGCGAGGTCTAACCATTTTTGCGCCATTTTTTAATTTTTTTTGGCAAGTGTTCAGCACTTCCGCCAGTGACAAGTCACTTCTGGTGTTAGCGGCAATCTGTTATGACTCAGTCCTTATCAGACTTTGAAGATGACATGGATCAGGAGGCACTTCCTATGCTCAGCCCAGTTCTGCCTGCACCTGAATCTGAGAATGTCTTGAACCAGGAACCTCAACCTGCTTCTGGCCCAACTCTGACTCCCCAGACAGATGACCTATCAGACCAGAGGTCTCACTCTGACACCGATCAGCCCTTAGCCAGGGAACGGTGCAGAAAGGAACTGCAGCTGAGATACAAGAAAGCTAGAGCTCATTATCAGAGAAGGCTCCCAACTGATGCCCATTAGCTGGGAGGCTCTTAAGCAAGCTTGTCCCAGCAGTCCTTTGCGCAGCAGTCCTCTGTGCAAAGACCGACACCCTGCCTGTCATGACCCTGTCTTCTCTGCCAACCTTGATGATGCCCCCGGACAACCTTTGAACTACCAGTACCCAGACCTTGCCTTGCTCTTTGGACTTTGCTATTTGGATTTTCTTTGAATAGACTGCTGTGCAGCAACCCTGCCTGCTGGGATAGGTCAGCACACAATCTGGTCCACGGGCTGGATGGTGACATCACACAGGCTGGCCATGGGCTGTAGTATGGGCACTCTGATGTAGAGCAACATGCAGGGTGTCAGCTTTGGTAAGAAGTGCCACCATGCATCCCACCCAAATGGATAGAAGAACCTGACCTCCTGGTCCATGGAGCTGTGAAGTGCTAAATCACCTCTAAGTCCCACCAGACCCTGAGCAGCACCAGAGGTTGAGATAAAGCATGCTGGGTAGGCATCATTATGGAAAACCATGGGCAGTAATGTCGCATGGATTTCAGCCACCCAGGGCTTAAGCCAAATTTGCTGCCCCTGGTGGACGCCGGCGCACGCTCCCATTAGGGCTGCTGGGAATTGTAGAACACCCATAGGCTAAAAAGTGCCACCCGGGGCAGTCCGCCCCCTGGCTCCCCACCCTACACCACTGACTGTGGGCATGATTGTAGGCACTACATTTAGCCACAGAACAGATGCAAAATGCAACAGAAAACCACTAAATTGTACTTTCCAACTAGACAGAGAAAGTACCAAGGGAATGGCTCTTTCCATACCTTGCCAGCACATTTTTCAGAGGCATCTATCTCACTGCTGCTTAGTCCAACATATTGTGTGTTCATTAAACCACAGAAACATTAATTCATAAACATGATGGTCTTGCTTTATATTACTTAATTGCAATGCAAACCTGTGTTTCCCTTGGCTCTGAGAAAGGTGTCATAAAATGTAACAGATGTTCGGACCAGGGGTCACCATTCTTTTTACTGTCAAATGCATAAAAAGAGTCCTGGTGACACAGTGGTTAAACTGCTGTACTGCAGCCAAAACATTGTGAGTTCAATCCTGATAGGTATCCAGGTTGACTCAGCCTTCCATCCTTCCAAGGTAGGTAAAATCCAGCATGTTGGGGACAAAATGCTAATTATTTTGTGAACTGCCCAGAGAGTGTGTTAAGAGTGATGGGGCAGTATATAAGTCTAAGTGTTATTGTTAAACAGACCAAGTAAAGGGGTATCTATTCTTAACTCCCAGTGCATTCAATCATGACTACTGGGATATTCCAGGATTGGTGTTACTTAATCAACCATTCAATGCCCAGTTCTATGCCCAAGAGACAAACAGTATTCAGTGTAGCAAATGTTTTAGGCTCATTGCTGTATCCCACAGCTGCCTTTCTGCAGCTAATATTTTCAAAATTTATAGTTATAGTTTAAACACATTTATTATATACACAGGAGTGGGGAATCCATGCGTCTGCATACATATAATAGAACAGCAGCCTTGAACTCAAATAGAAGTGCTAAAAGCAAAACTTCTATATTTAGAGTGCAAAATATCTTTTAAAATGTAGGTGTTTTTCTTTCAAAGCAAGTGGAAGAAATATCTTTGGACTGCAGACAGAATGACAACACTCTATGAGTGATAAGTCTCATCTGTCATGCAATTCTCTCGAGAACTGACAAGGCAAACTATGAATGTCACCATAAAACTAAGGAAATATTTATTCTATCTCACTTGAAGGACAGGAAATAAGAGAGTATGATAATAAACAAAATAATGAACGGTATTATTTTGTTGTCCAAAATGTTGCAAAAAGGTGTCAATACAAGTTCCAGTTAAGGTAGGTAAAGGTCGCCCTTGCTCAAAAGCCAGTTGTATCCAACTGTAGGATTCAGTGCTCATCTCTGTTTAAGAGTGCTGGCTCCTAAGGTACTCTGTACTTTTTTTCCCCTTACACCAGTAACAAACAAAATTCTACAATGAGAAATTATTTTTGCATCCATACCACAAAGAGCCTTCAGAATAAATACATTTCGTATCAGAGTTGAAAGGATTTTTGATGGAAAAACTCCGCTCATGGGACACCCGAATGAGGCTTCTTTCATGTCCCAAAGATCTGTCATTCAGCACTTGGGTACTGAAACCCAACCTTCCAAGTCTCCAAGCTCAGCGTCTTAATCGCTAAGCCACTACAGTGCTGCTAGCCTTCAGGATGAAACAGTATGATTGACTCTCTCGCTTAGATCAGCATATATAATGTAGCTTCATCCAATCTCTTAACAATTCATTACTGCCAAATTGGGAATTTTTCCATGGTACCGAAGACTGAGAAAAGAGTCGGAAACAACAATGTATGGCATTTAGGATTGGGATTCTAGCCTTACTGGTCCCAATTTAAGTGATTTGTTCACTGTGGTGGTAAAATCATCACATTACTTATTCCAGGAAAAGGGGAGGGGGAGGCAGTTAGCTTCTTCTTCCATGTCTAGGCCAGATGTCAAAATGAAGGCATATTTTGGTGAGTTCATTCTACAGTTCCTTTTGCCTAACCTAGTGTGAGAAAGATTAGCTGACAATGCAAGGTTGTTGTTAACAGGGTATGCCCAATCTTCAAGGAGGCTCTTTCTGTGTACCTCAGCCAGTGAGCTGGAAGGTTCTGAGAGTATTTGGTAATGTATGTGAACACAGTACAGCAACCTAACACTATGACCACTTAGCAAAAGGAATTGCACTTATATACTACCCCATAGCACTTACTGCACTTTCTGGGCAGTTTACAAGGTAATTAGCATTTTGGCCCAAACATGTGGTGCACTCATTTTATCAACTTCAGAAGGATGGAAGGCTTTTAAGTGGCATACAAATAGGATTTTTAAAACTAAGTGAGATCAAGCCTAATTACTATTAGGGTAGGAGACATCCAGATAGCATTAGGGATTGCCAGGTAGAATTAGGGATAAATCTTAGAGCACCAGTGCTGGTCAGAGTTGACAATACTGTACTGAACTATACAGATCAACAGCCTCAGGTGAGCCCCATTATGTTCAACAGAGTTTTATCTTTAGACTATGCTTAATGTAATGTAATGTATTGTCTGTAAGCCGCCCTGAGTCGCCACGGCGAGTGGGCGGTAATATAAATTTGAAATAATAAATAAAATAAAATAAATAAATAAATGCTTGCACAGGATTGCAACCTACAACAGATCTTCTTTCGTGTCTCAATCAAACCCTGGGCTGCCAAAATGAAGCCACTTTCTTGGCTTTGTTAGCCAAACTTAAGTCCTCATCAGACCAGTAAATAAGCCGGATTCTGTATTTCTACACATTCACACATCCTGTTATTGTCCACCAGCAGCCCCCACTTGATCATGTTGGTCTTGAATTTAGGGACTCCAACCCTCAGCCTATTTAGGCCCCTCCAAGTTATGTAGGGGAAGTTGATTTTCTCAGCTATATCCTCCAGATAAGAGGCTGTAGAACATCAGGACTTGGTGAACTGCTCCCCTGGTCTCATATTCTAATTTTAGCATTATGCAGAAGTTCGACCTCTAAGGGAACCAAACTAATCTAATCTCTCGCTTTCTTCTTCTATGACATTTTATGTACTTATTCAATATTTTTTTTGTTGAATGTTGTTTCTGATTTTTTTTTAAACCACTACCATACAGAACAATGCCATTCTGGTTAACACAGCACACTGCTCAATTAGCAATGCAAGTAGTGTTTCTAATTAGTTTGGCCCTAGTAGATGTGAAATATATTTTGAAAATCCCCACAATAGGTTCCAAATCCATTTTATCTAAAAAAAAATTGGCATACTGACTGTTGAAATAGTGCCATTTTATTTTAATTTCTGTCATCCCTGACATTTTCCATCATGGGGAGGTATATTTGCAAACATGTTATGGAAAGTGATATCAATAATGATGACCCTTTAATCTATTTGATTTCCCATTAGAAACCAAACTTCCAGAGTGGGGACAGCCTCTCTCCATTTTAATGCCAAAAAACTGTGGCTTAACCACATGTTTCAACATTACAGACACAACCTGTGATGTCTGAATAATCAATGCCAGCATGTGTATTAAAATCCACATTAGGTGCCCGAAGCAAGAACAGAAGAACACAGAGATTTAATCTTTTCTCCTACTGAAACAAAAGTCCCATTTAAACTTATGCTGCATTTTATGCTATATGTATTGAGGTTTAAGACAAAAATGAAGATAAAATATATTTTTCAACTAGATGTAAAACAGGCAAACACAACATGATGTTACAGCAATTTTAAGCATCAACAATATAACAGAAGGCTGATAGCACCTAGTCTTGCTTTGCACAAAGCCTGATATATTACGTATCTCGCTAAATATGGCAGATCAAAGATTCCAAAACTGAAACATATCCAAATAAGAAGCGCCACCTGGCGGCTAGCATTTGAAGTTTACAGTAAAGCCTTACTACAGTAATACCTCAATAACATTAGTATCGAATAACACTAAAATCGCATAACATTAAGCAATCTGGGGGGAAGAATTGCATCGGATAACATTAAGATCCTATGGGATGCATCGGATAACAACCGCTAAAGCCTGTGTGGTTACAATGTATCTCTATGGATCCCATAGGATTTTAACATGCATCGGATAACACTAAAAATCGGATAACACCAAGACTTGTGGAACCAGGTTTTAGTGTTATCCGAGGTTTTACTGTATTTGACTATTCTTGACTGCTTGCTGTTTTTCCTAAACTGTGTCTCAGAGAATATTGGGAACGTCCAGCACCTTTTCCAATTATTCAGCCACAACTGGGAACAGGATGTCCTCAATGAGACCTCCAATGCAAGATTTCCTAAGGGGAAAGCAGGTTCTCAGTAAAGAGATGCTGACGTATGAAATGGTGGTACAGTACCACGGGCTCACAAGTTATTCAAAATGGAGTTTCTTAGGATTAGAAACTGGTGCGTCAGTTAGAATTGTACAGAAATGCCAATACAGTAATACCTCATATAACATTAGTATCAAATAACACTAAAATCGCATAACATTAAGGAATCTGGGGGGAAGAATTGCATCAGATAACATTAAGATCCTATGGGATGCTTCAGATAACAACCGCTAAAGCCTGTGTGGTTACAATGTATCTCTATGGATCCCATAGGATTTTAACATGCATCAGATAACACTAAAAATCATATAACACCAAAACTTGTGGAACCAGGTTTTAGTCTTATATGAGGTTTTACTGTATCTGTTCTTTCACTGCTAAGCTTATCAGCAGATGCAATCTGGTGAAGAAAAAAGGGTTTTGCCAAGGCCTGAGTAATCTTTCTCCCCACTAGAGATGGAATGTCTGAATATGTCAACATCCTATCTTTTGGGAACGGACAGTATTTTGACTTAGAACATTTTCTGACTGGTTGTATGCTAATTAGCTGAGCCAGAAGCTGTGATCTATATAATAGACACATGCAACCGATAGTCAGTCATGTGTGAACTCCAAGCTGCTAAGGAGTCCATGTTCTTCTGAGTCATCAAGATGATAACTTAGGATAGTTAGTTTACTTTGCTTTCTTGGGGGAAACCAAGGTGTGGATTTTCCTGTATCTTTTTGATTAGAAACTGTATTTTTGGATTGATCTGTATCCTGAGACCAACAGATGAACTTTATATTTTCTACTATACTTTAAGAACAATAAACTCAACTTCTTCAATACATTGTGTGATTATTGGAAGGGGATAAGACATACTGTATAGAGTTTAGCCTGGCTTAAGCCAAGAAGAAGCCACACTGCTACCACAATTATTCTCTCCATTGTCATTGTCTGGGATCACTTTAACTAAGTAGCTATCCTAGGTTGCTGCAAGGGTAATTTTGCAAGACCAGCTTCAAACGGCTAGCTGCTCGGAGTCTCAGAAGATCCAGTTTTTGGTTAGGAGGCCCAGAGGGAACCCGGAGAGGTCTGAGGCAGAGGGGGCTATGCGGTAGGAATGCTGACAACGTATACACTTGTCACATGCACTGAAGATGACTGTTACAAAATCTCTAGACCTGTGGTGGCAAACCTTGGCACCCCAGGTGTACTTGGACTTCAATTCCCAGAAGCCCAAGTATCTGTGAATACACACAAATGGGTTTACTGCACATATTGCTTGTTCTGAGAACTGAAGTCCAAGAACACCTGGCGTGCCAAGATTTGCCACCAACAGTCTAGACAATGAAGTGAATGGCAGTAGGTGGGAGATGCTGCACAATAAAACTAACACTACTTCTTGAAGATTAAAAAAAAACAAGACAGAGACACCATGATTTTTCCTGTTAGATGCTCTCTTCTTCTTCTGGTTGTTTTTTTTTTTTGGGGGGGGGGGCAAAGAGGAACAGCATCTGTGTCTTGAGTGTGGAAGCCATTGCCTTCCAGATATTGGATTCCAAGTCACATAAGCCAGAATTCCCAGTGATAAGGGAAGGTGGGAGATAGTAACTAACCACATCTGGAATGGCATGGATTCCTCACTCTTGACCTACATGAAATTTGATTTAAAATATTTATTCTGTCAGAAGGATGTACAATAAAGCCACAATACAAAAGCAGAAGAGAAACAAGTGTTCTTTTAAAATAAATGAAAACAAAACCTTACGATCCATAGACCTAACAGAATATTAGGGGTTTGGCTGATTAAGCCTGATGAGACTCTTTTGAATGCTTCACAGGAAGAAGAAACAAAGGCCTACATTAGGAGTTCCCAACGTATAGCCCATGGGCCGGGCCAGCCCGCAGCATCATTTCATGTGGCCCACCACAGCACCCAGAAGCAGACACATTTATGTCAGCTGTAAATATGTCTGCAGCTGTCGTAAACAGTTATATCAACTGTAAATGCGTCCATGGCTGTTGTAAACATGGGAGTGGGTGCATTTACTTCCGCTTCTGGGGGCATGATTTGGCCCACTCAGCTATCTGGGAGCATAGTCAGGCCTGTGACATAAAAATGTTGGAAACCCCTGGCGTACATCTATCCTGAAGAAACATGGGACAACACTGTAATTTAGGAAAACAACCGTGGTTACCTAAGCCTAGGTCTGGTTATTGTCAAAGACCAAGAGCTGTCCAATTAACATTATGTAACCTTGGATGATCCAAGTCATATTCCTTTAGCTATGTGTAATTTATACAGCAAATTCATACTGGAAATCAAGTGCCTATCAGTTCCTTCCTAACATAACTGATTAATAAATTAATATTAATTAATTATTAATAAATAAACTCAAGGATTAGAAGCACCAACACTATCCGTTATCCATAGATTCATTCTGAAGCCCAGCTCCCTTATTTTCCCAACATCAAGGCAGTTGTGGGATTTAGAGAATAGACTCTCTCTGCCATAATTTATCACATGCTTACAACAATTCCCAACAAGAATGTTGTTAAGAATGTTGCCAGAACTGTATCTACAGAAAGTCTGCAATATTCATCATCAGATTTACATATGAGGCGCTCCTTAGGGTGTTTTAATGCAGGCAACGTCATGAAAGCAAAAGATGAAAGTTCCTCATGCAAATGTGAGCACATTAATTTCTGAAAAAAACTTTTGTCCATTCCCTGAAATCTCTCTTACTGAAAGGACACTGGTTGGCTAATTTTGCCAGAATAAAATAAGGGATTTAGGACACAAGAGAACATACCAATTAAATAGAGCTCATAACAGGGATGTCATTGAGCTACCATTGCTACTCTAGAATACTTTCAATATTCAGTCCTAAAAGGCAGAAAACAGATTTTCCTATTCCATTATTTTTCTAATCATATTCATCTATTCCATTCTATCACTATTTTTTACTGTCTGACAGGTTATCCTACTATGGTAATAGATTAGACCACCCTGCCAGTGACTCAACGCCAAGTGTCAGGCAGCAGTTAACCAACCTGACAACCATGAGGGCTAACGCCATTGGGTGTCAAAGGCCACAGGGAAGGGTGATGGTCCCCAAGTGGATTCAATCCCACTTGAAACCACCTTGATGAAAGGCACAAGTTTCATCAATACTGGCCTGGGGCTGAGAAGGTCTTTGCATGCCAAAAGGGCTCAGGACTAGAATGTGACTTGCGAAACTGGATCAGTGGTACGGGGGTCATGCTGCGATGTGAAAGGTAGATGAAAGGCCACTGCATTGTATACTCAGGACAGTCTTCATGGTCCAGGTACACAGAAAGAGCCTCCTTGAAGACTGTTATTTTTGAACCACAATCAGGCATACCCTGGAAATGGTAACCTTGTGTTGCCAGCTAATCTTTCTCACACTAGGTCAGGCAAAAGGAATTGCAGAATGGACTCACGCAAAGGTGGCTTCATTTTGGCAGTTTCATATCTTGCCTAGACACAGAAGAAGAATTATCATTTTTGCAAGGAGAAGAAACTATGGCAAAACAATGTCCTTGGGAAAACAAAAATGCTCAAATAAGAATGGGCTGCAAATGACAAAAGGCAAAGAAGAGCTGTGAAAAATGTATCCCAAACAGAATAAACAATAAGGGTCAATTGTGTACAGAAAAAAAGATCTAATCATCTTTAGCATTGTTGAAACAATGATTCTTGTATAAATGTTTCCCGGTTACCTAAACATATACAATAAAACCTTGCATAAAGAGTGTTTCGCTTAGAGAGTTACTCGCTTAAAGAGCAAAATTTTCTGAATGGTCGCCTTGCTTAACAAACCAACCAAAAACTTGCTTAACAAATAAATCAGGGTTCACAACACCCCCTAACAGAAGTCACAATTGGTCACTTACAATGGTGTTTCGCTTAAAGAGCAAACTCGCTTAAAGAGCAATTCTGTGGAACTCATTATGCTCTTTAAGCGAGGTACCACTGTACTTTAATATTTCACAACCCAGTGTCCTCCAAATTTTTTGGGATACAATTCCTATGAGCCTCAGGTAGTAAATCCAAAGGTTAGAGGTCTTGTTTTCTTGTTTGTTTAATATGTCACCCTTGCCACTGAGATTGGTAGACCAAAATACCTGGAAGGCATCAAACAGAGGAAGACTGCCTTTTCAATGTATTAACTTATGTATTAAACTTTTAAAGTGAAATCAACAAATGGTGAAAAGCCAATTTTTTTGCAGTCTATCCTGATTTGATATTTGCAGATATGGACAAGTTATCAACAAACTGCCTTCCCTTTAATTAGGAAATGGGCCATTAATACAGATTAATACTATAGTAATGCATATAGTCTTCGATTATCTAGGGCAGTGATGGCGAACCTTGGCTCTCCAGGTGTTCTTGGACTTCAATTACCAGAAGCCCAAGCCACCACTCCTGCTGATCAGAACTTGTAGGAATTGAAGTTCAAGAACACCCGGCATGCCAAGGTTTGCCACCCCTGACCTAGGGAAATGCTTGAGAAGGAGAAAAATGAGAGATTGAGACATTCTTCACTTATCAGGTAGTCAGTGCATGTCTTAAGGAAAATCATCTTCCTCTTATATTAATTTGCAGAAGTACAAATAGGCATACAGTACTTGTATCTGCCTCCTCCATCCACCTCCTGTAGCTGCAGACCTGAGTGTGTACATACAACTGGCTAATCACGGACCGTAGCTAGCACAGAAAAAGTTTATCTGCAGTTGGGACAGTTAACTACAAACACCCATGTTTCAGAGTGTAACAATTCAGGGGTGAAGATCAATTGTTATGCAAAATTAAGATAGTGCTTACTTCAAAGGCTACAACCACAAAGAGTGGGGAATGAAGGGATGTTCTCAAAATTGTCAGCCTTAAAACTATTTCTGGCATTAAATATACATTCCCTCATAGAGCAAAATGTATAGATATTTGTTCAAACACCATCATACTTACCATATGCATTTGATCAAAGAAGCGAATAGAAGCTAGTCTGTCTAGAAATAAGAAAAATACAAAACCTTTATGCAAATATACCTGCTTGGAACTGTCAACAGAAGGAAGGAAGGAAGGAAGGAGGGAGGGAGGGAGGGAAGGGGGGGGGGAGAGAGAGAGAGAGAGAGAGAAAGAAAGAAAGAAAGAAAGAAAGAAAGAAAGAAAGAAAGAAAGAAAGAAAGAAAGAAAGAAAGAAAGAAAGAAAGAAAGAAAGAAAGAAAGAAAGAAAGAAAGAAAGAAAGAAAGAAAAAGAAAACATACCTGTTGGGCTGCCACGAATATGTTCCATCTTTCCTTGTAGAAGTTCAATTTGTCTTTCTAACTGTTTGTTCATTTCTATTTGGGTTTCATATCTGACTTTCCATTCATTGTCTTAAAAGAAAAAGAAATTGACAGTGGCTGTTGTCTAAAGAGTAAACAAATACTGTATCATAAAGTTTTTAAAGTAGGAGTGAGGAATCTCTGTCTCTACACTACAACTCCCCTTGTTCCTTCCCATTTGCCATGCTAGGGAAGTGGACGGCTGAAGAACTTGCAGGTGAAGCACAGGTTGAGCAGGGCAGAGAAGGAGTGAAGCCTCTCAAACAGAAATTCAGTGCCCCATT
Source organism: Furcifer pardalis (assembly GCA_030440675.1). NCBI lineage: Eukaryota > Metazoa > Chordata > Lepidosauria > Squamata > Chamaeleonidae > Furcifer > Furcifer pardalis. The sequence continues at coordinate 91,045,040 of CP126895.1, read as the reverse complement.
TGATTGTTGAACATTTCTTTATGTTTGAAGAATCAGAATCACAGAGTGATTTCAAGCCATCAAGTCCAACCCCCTGCTCAATGCAGGAATCCAAATCAAAGCAGATATGATGACTGTCCAATTCTCTCTTAAAGGCTTCAAGTGTTGGACCACTCACCTCCTCTTGAGACACTTGGTTCCACTGTCATACTGCTCAAACCATTAAGACATTTTTCCTAATATTGAGCCTATCTCTGACTTTTTTCAGTTTGAGCCTGTTATTACATAACCGACACTATGCAATGAAGTGTTATTAAAGATTTGATAGCACACCGTGTCGAGTATATTCTGTTTGGACAAGCTTGGAGGCTGAGTTGGAGAGGAACAGATGTCCACGTGTGCTTTTGAATAGCTCTTTTGTGTGTGCCAGCTATGATCCTTTCTGAGTCACTCTGATCTGGCCATTGTCACTCATGCATTAGTTATCATTTTTATTTTTTTATTTATTCAATTTGTATAGCCACCCCAATTGACGTGCGACTCTGGGCAGCATACATAAAATCCCCAATGTTTAAACTCTAGAAACCATTAAAATTCTTAAAAACACTGAAAAACTATCTCTTTTAATTGCTGTAATGGGCTCAACACAGTGTTATCCTTAAAACTCCAATAAAATCCCAACCACTGGTCTAGATACTACATTTTTCAAGAGAGTCTCTCTTCAGAGTACAGTGCTATCTTGTATAATGAATGCTTCATATAACTAAAAATTCGTATAATGAAGCATTTTTGAGCTATTGGAGATACCCCGCATAATGGGGAAAAATTCATTACGCATAATGGGGAAAAATTACCCTGCATAACGAACATTCCCCCCCCCCCCTATTATATGGGGCATACCCCACATAACAATTTTTTGTACTGTGGGGTAACACCAATAGTGATTTGCAGAATGAAAAAATTCATATAACGAAGCGCTCCATGGAACTGAGCTTTTTTGCTATACAGGGTTCTACTGTATCTTCATTTATAGAGACGCACTCAATGGGACACAGAAGAGAGCTTTCTCCTGAGTTGCTCCTAGTCTGTGTAATAGATTTCCTTCATAGTTGAAGTCCCTTGCTTGTTACTTCTGGTTTAAATCTGCACTTACCAGTAAATTGTTTTGATTACTCTTAAGTTAACTGTGATGGTTTTGCCATTTATTATTTATTTCAGTTATGTTAATTAGCTCCCTTAAGAACTATTCTTCTTCAAATGTAAGATGTAATAAATATTAAATAAATAAAACTGGGGGTGAGGGGAATATAAACTGTTTACAATAGTTCTTAACTAAAATGAACTCATTCCACTTTTTGTACCACAAGCAACTTCAGAATACCTGCTCCTGTTGTTTGGAAGGAAGTTTCTTGCCCTCAACAAACAATTCCAAAATTATTCTAGTTTGTCGATAAACTTTTGCATCCTCTGCTAACCAATCTGGCCAGGTTATCCTGTTATGGTAAGAGAAGACCCTATTACCAGTGACTCAATGCTAATCGTCAGGCAGCAGTTAACTAACCTGACAACTCTGAAGACTAACTGCCCCAAGTGGATTAAATCTCACGTGGATCCATCTTGATGGAAGGCAGCAGCTTCATCAATACTGACCTCAGACTGAGGAGGACTTTGTGTGCCAAAAGGGCTCAGGACCAGAAAGTGACTTGTGAAACTGGATCTGTGGTATGGGTGTCATGCTGCGATCCTGTTCCCAGGAACATCTTCATGGCTGATCGCCATGATGATAGCCAATATTTGGAATTGGTTACGGCACTTGAAGAAGATCCTCTGTTAACACCCATTTTTGTACTGAAATCTGTTGCTTTACCCAAGCACTGAGACCAGGAATGGGAACAGGTGGTCAGAAAGCGAAAGAAACACAAGAAATGCACTAGAATTTTTGCAGTTTTTGGAATAGAGCAAGAAAAAAAAATAGATTTGGACTTGAAGTCATCTAGCGTCGCAGTTCTCCCTCTGCTTCACCCTGGGAAATCAAATGCGTAGCAGCTGCTCTGCTTCTCTGGAGCATAACCTATTTGCCCCTGCTTTTTTTTTTACTTGCATATTCATAAATAAAGTGAATACTACAAAAATGTTTTAGGTCTCTCTTTCCTGTGAAAGAATCCAAAACCCAGACCCACTGCTTCCAGGGCCTTTCAATGCTTTGGGAGCTGAGTGGCATGTAACGGCATGCTTTGATCAGCATGCACAACTGAATATGGGAAATTTAAAATATATTTTAGTGGTAATGCCTAAAGACACTTATTACGTTAGAGACGGTTGCTGTAATTAAATATACAGCACCTTGTAATTTTTTTACTTCATGCATAGAAATCTAAAGTGGCAGTACACTCCAAACTCAAAGAGATGTCATCTGTAGTGGATCTGGAATTGAAATCACCAACCAGTAAAACTACTGTATATTTAAATCATAGTTTAATACACAAAGGCTCATAAAAGCTCAGAGTTTTACTTTCATTGTTACTGCTTTCTCCTCCCTGGCATGCTTAGTTTCTTGTGCAGATCTATTCCATTTCCAACAATCTTTTTCTATTTATTGGTTATTATTGTTTTAAAAACTCAGCACTTAAGAGGTAAGGAGTTAATTCTGTATACATAGATTTGCAAAGGAACAATGGGATTAAGACTTTTTTCTCAACGATGCATGTCTAGTTTATAATATTTTTGCTGTGAAGAAAGGGCATCTGATCTCTGCAGACACAAATTCACAGTTTTGAGAACTGTAAAACCAAGCAAGTGTGATATCTTTTAGAGACAAACTGTCCAACAATCTGACAGAAACCTCTGGACAAGCATGACATTGTGAACTGATCAATGGAATTCGTTTACCAAAAAAATTAAATACTACATGAATCTACAACCTCAGACTACATAATTAAAACTGAACCCTTATTTTCTTGATTAATAATGCTTGGAATATAATGTATCTTAAATGGAAAACTACAGAGGGTGTAAAAAATTTATACACATTGACCAAAATGTTGTCTTGTACTGCTGCAAATGCAGTTTCAATTTCTTCCTGAAGCACTTCCAGTGTAGCCGGTTTTGAATAAACATCATGCTATACATTGCTACCGTAATTCAATTCAATTTCAAAAAGTAACACGTAGATTAATTACATCATTTAAAATGTGCAAACATTTTGGCACCCTCTTTATATTTAAATATTTTCCCAAAAAAAATTATTTTAAAAAATCAAATTTAAAATTTAAAAATCTGATCTATTTTTTAATTAATGTTTGATTTTTATCCACTCTGATCCACAGTCATCAGGACCAATTAAGATCATGTGTTTATTCTCTTACCTTCATCCTCAACACTGTTGAGCCTTTTCTCTAGCTCTGCTACTGTATTTTTCATTTCATATATTGAGAGTTCTAGCATTTCTCTGCATGACAGAAAGAACAAGTAATTTTAAATATACAATAGAAATGTTAAGTCCATAGAGACAAGAAATTTCTATTGGTATTTATAAAGAGATGAGGAAGAAGTAGAAGCAGTGACAGATTTTACTTTCTTAGGATCAAAGCTCACTGCAGATGGTGATTGCGACTGATTCTTGGGAGGCAAGCGATGAGAAACCTGGGGAGCATAGTGAAAAGTAGAGACATCACATTGCAAACAAAAATTTGTATGGTCAAAGCAATGGTATTTCCTGTGGCAATGTATGGTTGTGAGAGCTGGACCATTAGGAAGGCTGAGCGCAGAAAAATAAATGCCTTTGAGATGTGGTGTTGGAGGAGAGTTTTGAGAGTCCCTTGGACAGTGAGGAGAACAAATAGGTCAATCTTAGAAGAAATCAACCCTGACTGCTCCTTAGAAGGTCAAATTGTAAAGATGAAGCTAAAGTACTTTGGACATCAAATGAGAAGAGAAGATTCATTTGAGAAGGCCTTGATGCTGGGAAGGGTGAAGGGCAAAAGAAGAAGGGGGCGGCCAAAAATGAGATGGCTAGATGGTATTGTGGACGCAATGGGCACAGAGCTGAATGAGTTGAGGAGGATGGTGGAGGACAGACGTGCCTGGCGGACAGTGGTCCATGGGGTCACAAAGGGTCGGAATTGACTGTGCGACTGAACAACAAAATTTCTAACACAACTTTTCACAATCCATTCTGCAAGGTTCTTTGAACAGATGTACAATCACAATCAGAAACTTTAAAAACACTCTAATTCAGGGGTGCCCAAACTTTTCTGGCTGCAGGCCGGTCACATGGTTCAGGGAGCTGATCACTATGGCCCAGGGGCGGGATCAATTTATCCGGCCCGCAAAGCTCTCATCACTCCTGGAATTGGAAGTAAAACACGCCCGTATAGGATGAATTGGCGTCAGAGGCCAGTTCCAGCCCCCGGGCCATAGTTTGGGCACCCCTCCTCTAATTTGTAGAACATATAAAACTAGGGAACAGATGTCATCCCAAGTAACAGATTAATCCCACCCTCAGTACAGTGGTACCTCGCTTAAAGAGCATAATGCATTCAACGGGATTGCTCTTTAAGTGAGTTTGTGCTTTAAGCGAAACACCACTGTAAGTGACCAATTGTGACTTGGGGGGGGGGGGAGATTGCAAACCCCGATTTAGTTGTTAAGCGAGTTTTTGACTGGTTTTAGTTGTTAAGCGAGGCAACCATTCAGAGTCAGTTCTGTTCTTTAAGCGAGTTACTCTCTAAGCGAGGCACACTTTATGCAAGGTTTCACTCTATTTTCTGGGAATGAACTTTGAAGTGCTACACTAAACAGACAGATGGTAATTTGAGCTCATGCTGTTGAGCAAAATTGTACTAAGATTTTGCAAGTCCCAGGACAAATAAATTTCTGAGCTTTTGTTCCTACCGATACTATATGTTTTTCCACAGTAATATGATCTTAATTTATTAATCATATTTTGTTATGCCCTTTTGATTGCAGAAGAGATATCTTCCATTCTGAAACACAGGAATTAACACATATTGATTGAAATCCTGTTGCTTAGTAAATTGCATCTTCTGGGGTAAAAGTAAAGGTTGTAACCTGGCTCATCTCTGTTTATAGCCAAAGAGCCAGCACTTTTTGTGTTTGCAGACGTTTCTGTGAACATGCAGCAGGCATGACTAGACACCAGAGTGCACAGAACTCTTTATCTTCCCACCAAAGTGGTACCTATTTATCTACTTACAATTTCTTGCTTTTGAACTGCTAAGTTGGCAGGAGCTGAGACATGGAAGGGAGCTCATGTCACTATGCAGCACTCGGGTCTCGAACTGCTGACCTGCTGACCTTCCAGTCATCAAGTTCAGCATCTTAACTACTAAGCAACCACAGCCCCCCTAAATTGCATCTAAAGCAAGTCATAAACCAACATGAAGAAATCTAGTGTTTTCCTCCCTTTGGGGATGACACATTTATTGTATTGTGAATTTCCCAGGATTATATTTCTTCAGATGAAATACACATGCCAGAAGACATGAACAGCCATTCATGAAAGCTCCCATTGAAATAAACCTCTTAAGTTTTTAAAGGGGTGACCCAGACCTTTTTTTTTTTGGTCTTTGTTATACATGGGGCACCGTTTGGTTTGACAAGGATTCCCTGGTTGACTTGTGACACATTCTAGAGATTAAACAAAACAGAACAGCAAAAAAAAAAAAAAAAAGACAGAAAATGTGGTGGCACCTTAAAGACTAACTCCTGTATTTAAATGTGAGTCTTTAAGGTGCCACAACATTTATTTATTTATTGCTATTGTTTTGTTTAGTCTCAGGGGACTGTAGTGGCTTAGTGGTTAAGACACTGAACATGATGGCTGAGATCTGGGTACCCAGGGGCGGATTTTCCTATAGGCTAACTAGGCTTCAGCCTAGGGCCTCAAGATCAAGAGGGGCCTATATATTGATATATATCACAGTAATGATGTATTTTATTATCTCTCATGTAATTTACAAACTTAAAAATGGGAGGTGAAAGGGCCACATAAGTGGAATAGTCTAGGGCCTCTTTTCATGTAAATCCGGCCCTGCGGGTACTGCATGACAAAGTGAGCTCCTGTCTCTGTCCCAGCTCCTGCCAACCTACCAGTTCGAAAGCAAGAAATTGCAAGTACAGTACTGTAGACAGGTACCACTTCGATGGGAAGGTAAGCAGTATTCTGTGCACTCTGGTGTCTAGTCATGCCTACCACATGTCCACAGAAATGTTTGCAGTCGCAGACAGCACTGGCTCTTTGGCTGTAAAATGAGATGAGCACTGAACCCTAGAGTCGGATACAACTGGCTTTCAAGCAAGGGTAACATTTACCTTTAAAGGTAAAGGTAAAGGTTTCCCTTGCTCGAAAGCCAGTCGTATCCGACTCTAGGGGTCAGTGCTCATCTGTTTCTAAGCCGAAGAGCCAGCGCTGTCTGCTTCTGCAGACGTTTCCATGGTCATGTGGCAGGCATGACTAGACACCGGAGCGCATGGAACGCTGTTTACCTTCCCACCGAAGTGGTCCCTATTTATCTACTTGCAATTTCTTGCTTTCGAACTGCTAGGTTGGCAGGAGCTGGGACAGAGACGGGAGCTCATTCCGTCCTGCAGTACTCGGGAATCGAACTGCTGACCTTTACCTTTCTCAACCTGGAGCCCGTGGGTCGGATGTGGCCCACCTCCACCACACCTGGAAGTGCCATGTGATGGAGGAAGGGCAAAGTGGCCATCCGACCCACGAAACTGTCTGAAGGAGCATGATCCGGCCCCCGGCATAAAAAGGTTGAGAACTCCTGGTTTAATCTCAGAAAAGTACCGGGTGTTCCTGGCTGAGCGACTTTCTTTTTTTTTTCCGACCTGTCCTACCTCTCAGGGTTGTTAAGAGGAGAAAAGTGCAAGAGGCAAGAGAAGCACCTTCCTTGCCTACCGCCCCCCGTAGGGGTTTAATGGCCATTTATTTCATCCCACCTGGTGTGGGGGGGACTCACTTCATCTGCTTCTCCTGCTCCAGCCGCAGCTCGGTCCCCCCCAACTGGGGCCACTCGCTCCGATCCCCCCCATCGCCCATGCTCGCCTCCGCGAAGTCCTCCTTCCTACCGCAGACGCATCGCCTTGGAGAAAAGACCAGCTGGGGGGAGACGCGGAGAACGGGGCGGGGCCTGAAACGATGACGTCACACGGTGTCCTCCTTTTCGAACGCCGCCTTCTTTTTTTGCCACACCCCCCAGCACGCCGAGCCATGGAAACCTTCGGACGCCGCCAAGGCTCGCTTCTGCTGCCTGTGGCGGCGTCCGGTCGCTAGGTGGCACTGTTGGTTAAACTGATGTAGTGCAGCCAGAAAGTTGTGAGTTCGATCCTTCTGAGTCCGATAAAATGAGTAGCATGTTTTGGGGGCAAACATGCTAATTATCTTGTGAACCGTCCAGAGAGTGTGCACTAAGCACTATGGGGCTGTAAAGGGTAACGGTAACGACTGCGCCTTGCTCAGAAGCCAGTATCAAATGGGAAGTCACCAGTGGTGGGATGTCAAAAATTTTTACTACCCCCACCATGACATCATCACAGGGTGGGTGGAGCTAACATCATGGGTGTAGCCAATGTCATGACATCATGATGTTGTGGGAGGGGCCAAAGAAAACTCATTAAAAAATAATAAAAAATAAAATAAAAAATAAGCACACACACACATACCTCCACCCACCCACCCACAACACAAACCTGTAAATAAATTAAATAAATAAATAAATAAAAATACATTAAAATACACCCACCCACAACACAAATCAACCAGAGCTTTTAAACCAGAGTTTAAAGCTTATTCTGCCTAATCTTTCTCACACTAGGTCAGATGGAAGGAACTACAGAATGAACTCACCACAAGATGGCTTCATTTTGGCACTTTTCAACTTTTCAACAGTTAAAGAAGTTAGGTACTAAGTCTTTGCCTAACCAGTTCTCTAGGATATCTAGGGGAGCAGGTTATAGGGAGTTTCAGGTTAGCAGCTTCTCTTCCTCCTCCCCACTTGGGAGGACAGCAAGGAGGCCGTGCATATGCGCCAAGCACTGTAGGCATGCATGCACACCAAGTGATTGGCGTGCGTGTGCAGTGGAGGAACCAGTGAAAAGGTAAGCCCCAAAGGTGGTTCCCCCCAAAAGCTGCAACTGGTTCTCCAGGACACTGGGAAAAGTTACTACCGGTTCTGAAGAACTGGTGAGAACCTATTACATCCCATCACTGGAAGTCACTAAAAGTAAACAAAATCAAGTTGTATATACAAAGGTATAAGGTTCCATAAAACAATCATACAGTAATACCTCAGATAACATTAGTATCGAATAACACTAAAATCGCATAACATTAAGCAATCTGGGGGGAAGAATTGCATCGGATAACATTAAGATCCTATGGGATGCATCGGATAACAACTGCTAAAGCCTGTGTGGTTACAATGTATCTCTATGGATCCCATAGGATTTTAACATGCATCGGATAACACTAAAAATCGTATAACACCAAGACTTGTGGAACCAGGTTTTAGTGTTATCTGAGGTTTTACTGTATCTAGACTTCAGCTCATCATACTAGGCCAGCGGTGTCCAAACCACGGCCTGGGGACTGGATCCAGCTCCCAATGCCAATTCATCCAGCCCACGAAGCCCTTGTCGCTCCTGGAAACAGAAGTAAAATACACATAGGCGTGTTTTACTTCCGTTTCTGGGAGCGACGAGGGCTTCACGGGCTGGATGAATTGGCGTCGGGGCCGGATCCGGTCCCTGGGGCATAGTGGCCAGCCCCCTGAACCACATGACCGGGCCACAGCCCAAAAATTTTGGGCATCCCTGTACTAGGCAGTCATGATGTGCATAATGTGGCTTGAGCCTATAAAAATAATTATACGTTTAAACACCAACTACAATAAAAAAATGAAAAACAAAAAAGCATCACAATCTCTTACCCAAGGATTCAATAATATTTGATTTATTTTCTTCAGTAGCAACTGGTGCATATCAAGACTACTATAGGTAAGACATGCTAAAACCATTGCCATCCCTCCATCCTTTCCCATTTGCAGAGGGTTGTATAACACCTTTACGTTTAAACTTAATAACTAAAGGATAGCTTCTTGATGCAGTTAGTAGTTTTGGATGGCTTGCCAAGCTACACGCTGGAATAAACTTTTGAGTATTTTATACCTAGAAAACCATGGGTTGCTATCAAGTCAGAATTGGCTTTACAGCAAGGGTTCCCAAACTAAGGCTCATGGGCCATACCCAGCCCATGGTGCCATTCCATCTGGCCTGCTGCCACTGCATCCAGAAGTGGAAGCAGGCATGTTTCTGTCAACTGTAATGCGTAAATGAACCCACTGCTGTCGTAAACATGGAAGTGGGCCCATTTATGACAGCAGTAAATGCATCCGCTTCCAGGGAACGTGGAGGCATGGTCCGGCCTGCTCACATGTCTGGGGTGTGTGACCAGCCCCGCAGTGGAAAAAAGGTGGCCACTACTGGTTTACGGCATATAATTATTTTTTTAGCTTCCGTAGATTGGCTGCATTTACTGCCCAGCACTGAACTGAGGGCAGATCATCTACATACAATATTTCTTTATTTACTGTATTAAATTTGTATTGCTGGCATACAGCAAGCAACTCTGGGTGGCTCACAACATCAAGGAAATGCATTCCTGATCCCTATGTATGGGTACAAAAGCAGGATAGGAAAGAAAGCTGACAGGGGAAAAATTATTGATTTGAAATATAATACTTGAGGAAAGGTATGTGGTTACCCTGAATTGCCCGAAAATCAAACAAGTGGGGCCTATAGCAAATCTAGGCTAAATTATCTCAGGAAGCAAAAATGATGAAACTGATGAAACTATGCAAAGGCAGGATTCTTTGGAAAAGGTAACAATGCTGGAAAAGGTTAAAGGCAACAGGAATGGAGGAAGACCAAATGTGAGATGGATTGACTCCCTAGGAAGCCACAGACTTGAACATATAAGAGCTAAGCAGGTTTGTTGAGGATAGGACATTTTGGAGAGAAGTCATTCAAAACAGTCACTGTAAGTCAAAGACAACTTGACAGTACTACACAACAACAACACAGAAGACACGGAAGAAGCCTGACTAAAGAAGGGCCTGGGCCAGAAGTCTTTCTCTGCTATTTTACTTTTGTGCCCAGGAAAAGTTTTATGTGAAGTAATAGGCTTAAAGGATGACAATAATCCCCCTCCCTGCCTTTGAGACACGCTTCTCTGTCCTAGAAAGTCATGCTACCATAAGCACACTCCTTTATACTCCTTTCTTTAACTGCTGCTCTGCTCTAGTTTCTGTAGATCAGCAACAAATGATTCCACCAAGAGATGAAATTCAAAGCAAAAGGTTCATTTTTAAAAAGCTATCTTTAACTCAGGTCTGTACAGCCAGAAAGTAGGTTTACTCAGATTTTCAACTGCTATCAGCTGGCAACTAGCATCAATGACAGAACTACACAAGTTATCAAAAGCATTGCTTTCTTTTTTATAATGGTAGTGCTCTTTAACACTGGTCCAATGGCTGAAACACTCCATCCACTTCTAACCTCATTTGGATAAGATGCAATTGTTTCAGAAAATGGAGGCACAAATGTTCCACAAGATCCTTGACACCACCTAGATCTTTAGGGGGGAAATTACCTTTGAAATAAAAATACAAATAGCCACATTATGCATCTTAAATTTATTTATAGGTTTTAAATCTGCAAATACATTTCAAGTGGTTAGTTCAATTACTAGTGTGTTCTTATGTACAGTATTATATTTCTGTAGAAAATAAACACTACAGTTCTTAGAAACTTCACAAGAACATCAAATTCTGAAGAAAAGTCATAGTAAGAAGTGGAAGATTCCCCCAAACAGCAGCAATTAATTATTATTATTTTGTATTAGGCGTTCAAGTAGAGCAAAGTTTAGTACCCGGCATATGAAATGCACTGAAATTTATCACAAGGCAGCAAGAGTCATTTCTGAGTAATACTGGATTTTAAATAAGTAGGTTAATCTTGTAAGAAATACAAAACACAATCCAAAATTTATGGTGAAGCAAAAATATTATTTAATGAATACCAACCTTGAAGAGAAGATATATTCCCATGAACTGACCATGTGATTAAGTTTCGCTTACTAAAGTGGCAACAATCTTTCCATCTATTCCATGAAAACCCAGGATTTTATAAAGCTTTTTTAAATATCCAATATCTTTGGTTTTTGGAAAAGTTTGGACTTTGTTTTTTTTTTTTGGAATTATTTACTGGCTAATGCAGACAGTTATGTAAAGCGGAAGTGTATATACAGACTGATCAGCCAGTTCAGTAGCTATTAGCTTATTTCTTAATTCTAAATTGTGTTACAAAAATATTCTCTCTACACCTGAAGACAGATTCCAACATTCCACTTAATTTGAAGAAGAAAAAAAATAAAAGCATTTCAGTCTCTATTGTGCAAGTTTAATGCTATAGCAAATTCTGTCATCAAGGTCCTACAACAATATTTGAGTTATGATTACGTAAAACTATTTCAGAAGAGGTTAGGTTTCAAGTTCAATACCTTTAAGTGCAGCAAATTTAAAGAGTTAGAAAAAATACAGTATCTTTTAGTTGAAAGTTCATTTCTTTTTAAATAAGTTACACAATACGTTAAGGCTTTGAGTAATTCATTTACACCATTGTTTTCAGTGTCCATCTTTTTATTCCTCCTTTTCTATAACAATTCATACTTTTCTTCGATTTTGTAGTCATCCAAGACGGCGTGGCCAGTTTCCTTTGCAGTTTTCTTGACAATTGCTTTGATTCCAATGTTGTCTATATTAAAAGCTGTCACACCAACATTGATGGCAGAAGTCACTGCATTGTGTGTTGCGTGGCCAGCATCATCTCCATACCTTAATGCAAATAAGGCACATATCAACTGGCACGTTCATGTTTATGCACAATGAAGGAAAAAATTACATGCACAATCTCATTCCCAAACAGCATAGAAATGTTTTTCTGAAGCACTTGAAAGCAAAAAGCATATCGATTGGTATGATCTCCTCTTAAAATCTTCTGAAACAACAAAAAGCACAGAAGAGGATAACTACAATCTTAGTTTTATAGAAGTGCTAATTTGCCTCAGATTTCCCTTTTCTTCTTTGCTTCAGAGAACCAATTTTTACTCACTCTTCGTAGTGACAAATCCCAATGTGGAGCCACCATGTGGTGCCCTTCCTCCACCACATGGCACAGCCGGGCGTGGTGGAGGCAGCGGGGGCCCACATGAAATGGCACTGCGGGCTGCATCTGGCCACAGGTTGAGAATCCCTGGTGTAAATGAATGGCTAAATGAACAAAAAAGACAACGGCTATCCTATAGCAAATTCTTGTGAAAGTTAACAGTATTTCATATGATGCTGCCTCTTGATATTGTAAGGGATTGGGAGCTACACTGATTACTACTTTAAGCTTTGTTTCAATATATTTGTTCTAAATGGAGATCTAACCGCTGATGTTAGATGAATTTGTTTCCAAATTATTAAAAAATTAAAAATCCTAGTAGGTATGAGGAATTTCTCCATGCTTTACTGATTTGTAAATTGAGTAAAATAAAATAATCCAATATCAAGATATGAATATACATTTTTAACATAAAATATAAAACGTTCTATTTCAGAACACATGCTTTTAAATCCCAATGGAAACAGTCAGAATCAACTATTATAGTCCTTAAAATCTGCATCTCATAACATAGCAACCAAATACTGTAATGATTTTCCAAGTCACAGGCAAATTTGATCAATTCAATTGGACGGCAAAAAAGTCAGATTAATGTCGCCACAGCCCAGTCAGCCATAATCACCAAAATCATCAAAGTAAAAGAGAATACACTGATTCAAGAAATACCAGAAAGCACAGAGCTGCATCCACACCATCTCCAAGTTATATATATTTTGCTACAATAGGGAGGCATCTGCAGAATTTAAACATTTATATTAAATGTGAGTGGGCACAAAAACAAGAATTTAAATGTTTGATAGTAAAGCAGTTCAAGAAATACTACCATTAGCAGGTACAGTGGTACCTCGCTTAAAGAGCATAATGTGTTTCACGGGACTGTTCTTTAAGTGAGTTTCCTCTAAGGAAAACACCATTGTAAGTGACCAATTATGACTTCGTGGGATGGGGGATATTGCGAACCCCTATTTAGTTAAGTGAGTTTTTGTTTGGTTTTAGTTGTTAAGCGAGGTGACCATTTGGGGAAAAGTCTGCTCTTTAAGTAAGTTAGTCTCTAAGAGAGGCACTCTTTATGTGAGGTTTTACTGTACTTTATATACTTCAGAATGGTTAAGACTGTCCCTAATCAGGAAAGACAAATATGGGAGATTTGTTTTTAACTGCAGGCTTCTAGATCAGGCTTCCTCAACCTTGGCCCTCCAGCTGTTCTTGGACTTCAGTTCCCAGAAGTCCTGATCAGCAAGATTGAGCTTCTGGGAATTGAAGTTCAAGAACATCTGGAGGGCCAAAGTTGAGGAAGCCTGATCTAGATGGATCCGTATAGTGGTTTCCTCCGCAGAGCTCCAGACAATTCAGAAATTAAAAAAATCCTACTTCCTGGCAAGGGGAAGCCAGAAGAGGAAGCAGAAGGGATGACTAAGAAAGCACTTTCATCATGAGAGAGAGAAACTGGCAAGAAAGAAAAATGGTGATGTGGCTGAAAGAAATGGAGGGGGAAAGAGAAAGAGTCCTGATAGTGGTAGAGAAAGATGATTACTAGGTAGTTTCTAGTCTGTGGAAGACCTATACATTGATTACTAAAATTATGATTTGGCTATTATCAGAAATACAGTAAAATCAATGGGAAATCTCCATCTAACATGTAATGTTACATTTAATACTAATGAAAAATGCTAGTCAATTGCTAAATTGCATGCAATTTATGTCTTCTTGCATGTAACAATTTTTGGGTGTTAATCTCAATAATGGGGAAGATTTAAGTTTTTAAAACTTGCACAGAAAGGAGATGGTATGGATGCATGAAGTTACCAAAATAAAGGTTACGTATGGATCGCCATGAGTTACTTATTGCTTTTCACTCTTTGTGACCACTGAAGGCTCATCATCGTTTTTCCTATTTTTATATCTAAAACAAGAACAAAGATTAACATGAATTTTCTTACACAAACAAAACCTAAAATCCAGTCTTTCCAGCAAGAAAGCTTGCAGAAATGTGATATTCTTTTTCTATATGTGGATTTAAACTAGAAGACTTATATGAAGAGCTATACACCTGACCTTTGATAAGAACTCCTCTTGATAGGCAGAATAAACCAAAAGTGATTTTAAAAAAAAAAAGGATTTCAAACTGGCATAGTAACATTTTATAAATTATCCCCCATTCTGTGTAACCAGTCTAACAAAAATATTATACATATCACATTTCCAAATCCTTTCTTTTTTAATCATAAAAATGAGATAATGAACTTTTGAAAATGTTTCAAAACTAGACTTCACTTTATCCATCACAATAAAGACAAACTTTTAGCTCTTTGCATTATTCCATTTTTATTATTCCATTTTATTCACAGACCCTATATCCTGTTGTTTTTCTGCAGTCTCATTGTTATAAATACAGTTGTACCTCACTTAAAGAGCATAATGTGTTCCACAGGATTGCTCTTTAAGCAAGTTTGCTCTTTAAGTGAAACACCATTGTAAGTGACCAACTGTGACTTCCAGGGAGGGGGGATTGCGAACCCCGATTTATTTGTTAAGTGAGTTTTTGGTTGGTTTTATTTGTTAAGCAAAGTGAACATTCAGAGAAAATTCTGCTCTTTAAGCGAGTTACTCTCTAAGCGAGATGCTCTTTATGCAAGGTTTGACCGTAATGGAAAACTTTAACAAGTTCAGAAAAGGAGGTCTTAGGAAGGAGGAGACACAGGCAATATTTTCCCACGGCAACCTACCTTCCTGCAATCTCTCTCTTCTGAAATGTTTTTTCTGCACAGCTCTGCTGTATACTTGAGAAGAAATTTGCCCAGGGAGACGTTTTTCAGGAAGCAAAGCAAGAATTCACATAACCCATATGTGCCATAGGAGATGGCTCCGTGATCATAGTGTGTGGGTCACTCTATGGCAAGCTGGGATCCACCTTAAACAAAATTCATGCCAATGGCATTTTTCCTGCTTCAGGAAAAATGCATTCTTGGATATGAGTTGCAGCCACAGCTGTCGAGAACCCATCTATGAAATACCAGTCCCCCTTCCCTTGTATGCAGCCAGAAAAGTTCAAAATTTAGATACCTGGTACTACCATCACAATGTATAGTTTCAACCTAAGTAAACCAAAGCATTGTTTTAATTGTTTAATATGACCCTCGTGTTAAAATGCCTTGATGTTCATGCATCATCAACATTTACTGCACAGCTGAGGATAAAGTTAACTCACTTGTACTTGACAGTTTGAACCGTCTCGTCAGACACACTGTGAGCAATGCATCTTGCAGCACTTTCCAAACCATTCCATACTGTTGCAAATCCTGCAAGAGTCAGCAGTTTGTTAGATAAAATATTGAAAAAAACAACGTTCAATACACTTGATATTACACCCTGAGGAAGAATTATTCAATATTACCTTGAACACCACTTGCTGCAACAACTAGAGCACCATCTAAATTAGACTTCCCATCTTTATCTTTCTTCATAGATTCTGGAACCAGTTTGCTTCCATGCTTCTTGACATGAGGGGCTAATTCTCTTCCAACACAGCTTGCAATAGAACACACACCTTCAACTGAACAGGAAAGAATTAACCAAATTTCAATTTTCTAGTTTGATATTTGAGATCAGAGTTCTTCTGAAAGATCATAAATCGGGCTTCAAATTAATGGTTCATTTTCTCCTAACAATTTCATTTGGTGGAGCTACAAATACTGCAAACTTTCAGCAGAACTACTGTCTCTCCACCGATACTTAATGCAGCCCAGAAAATTAAGACTGCTGACTACTGTTTATACCTGGCAATAGAACAGTTGTTGTTCAAATGAGACAAACTGTTTTTGTTGTTCAAAAGTTTTTCCATCCAAAAACATTCAGAGATTATTTTCATTTCTTTCTAATGTGTCAAAAGGGGCAAAAGACTTTAGCTTCAAAATCTGCAATTTAATTAATCAGGTGCTCATTCATTAAAAGACAGACAGTTAGGGGCAACATTTATTCACCCCAGGGGTGGCCAAATATGGCTAATGGGCCAGATCTGGCCCACAGTGCCAAATCATCCAGTCCTAGATACCCTCACCACTCCCAGAAGTAAAACATGCCCACGCATGCGCAAAATGCTGCCGTAAACTATTCATGGCTGTTGTAAATGTGTTTACAACAGCCACTTGTGCATTTATGGCAGTGTTTTGCACGTGCACATTTTGCTTCCAGTGGGAGAAACCACGTGACCAGCCCACAGCCTGAAAAGTTTGGCCATCCCTGATTTACCCCTTATTGCTGATATGAACACCCATTGTAAACAGGCAATTGAGACTTACCTATGCTATGTATCTTTAAGACATCTATATTCAGGACTACAGTGAGAGGAAGCTGTTCCAACTTTTTCTAATCAGAGTTAGTTCTGAAGCTCACTGAGTGGTCCTGTGTCAATAATTAACTCTCAGCCTAACTTGTTACCTACAGCTCTTTCACAAATAGAGATGATTTGCATATGTGCTACCTCGACCTCCTTGAGGAAAAGAAAGTATGAAAACTACCTACAGGGGAACTAGAATCTGCAAACAAGCTTCTGCTGTAGCATTGCTTTGAACTGATTGAGATTTAAGGGATTTTATTTCTCAATGGAAACTGCCACAAGTCTTCAGATTATAAATGCAAAAAAAATCTATTTATACTCTCCCATGATTCATGCCTCTTTAGATCCTATTTTTGAAGGCCACTTCCACAAGGCTCTCGGTTGGTCTTTTATAAACAATTTTGAACAGACATGGAAGGAATGCAAGACTGAAGAAATAATTAGGTTCTTACCTAAGAACTGACTGACTTTCACAGCTCCCCCGGAAGCTTTCTTTGCTATGTGTAGCCCCTTAGCTACTGTAGGGTTGACTTCCAAAGGTTTTTCTTCTGGCTGAATGTGTTCTCTTAGTTTTGAAGCTCCTTTGTGGATTGCTTTTCCAGTATATTCTGCCCCCTTGACCAGGCCCCAACTCACCCAGGATGCTCCTTTAAAAATAAGAAGACAAACTGATGTGATAGCTCTGTCAAGACAGAGCACCAACGGCAGCTTTTCTTTTCTACAATGCAAGTATCTAGCTTTTGTTGTTCAGTTGGACGGTCGATTCCGACCCTTTGCGACCCTATGGACCATTGCCCTCCAGGCACCGCTGTCCTCCACCATCCTCCTCAACCCGCTCAGCTCTAGTTTCCCCAAAAATCAAACTCTGACTTCCTATACCTCATCCCCTCCTGTATCACCTTAATTAAGCACAAATGTATCTTCTGCACATAGTGCAAATGTGACGATAATCAGTCTCTACCTGCCTCAGTGATGTAGAATCTACCTACCAGGCAAAACATCTACCCCCTGGAATTTGTGTAATTTTATAGAGGCCTGTGATTCTATAAAATTGGACAACCATCTACCTCATGGCTGCAGGCCATATCCGGCCCATGGCACCAAATCATCTGGCCCACACCACCCATGCTGCTCCAGGAAGCAGAAGTAAAATGCGCCTATGCATGTGCAAAACACTGCTGTAAATGCACCTGCGGCTGTCATAAATGTGTTTACAACACCCACAGGTGCATTACAGCAGCGTTTTGCACATGTGCGGGTGCATTTTACTTCCGCTTCCATTGGAGGAACCATGTGATTGGTCCACTCAACCACATGATTGGCCCATGGCGTAAAAGTTTAAAACTCCTAATCTATCTACCCCTGGAATGCATGAAGTCCTGCTCTTTAAATAAGGCAGTTTGGGAGACTCATACTTAAACAAACAAATAAACTGACTAAAATATATTTTGTAATAGCTATGGCATACCCATGAATCCAATTTCAACTTAACAGTCTTGATGTACTGCCTCTTGAAGGCCATTTATTTTATTCTGATTGATTTATTTGATTGTTGTTTGATGTTTTTAATCCATGTTAACCACCTGTAGTAGCCAACATGCTAGATGGGTAGTACAGAATTTATTTAATTTTTATACCGTTCATCTAGCCTATTGTTACAAAATAAAGAAAACATAGAATAACAAAAGCAAAAACCATAAGATCTGATAGATGGTTGTCCAATTTTATAGAATCACAGACTTCTATAAAATTACATGAATTACATTATTAATGCAAGATTTTTGCAAAACATTGTGAAAAATAACATATATTAGAGATAGCCAGCTGGTGAGCTCAATTAGTTAATTATCTAGCTGCAGAGTCGGAGACTAGGAGCTCGATTCCCCCATTGTGCCTACAAGGAAAAGGTCCAGGTTGTTTGGCCTTGGAAAAGCTGCACAGACCCAAGATGCTTCCAGAAGAAGGGGATGGTAATCCATTTCTGGTATTTTCTATATAGAAAACCCTGGGAAGGGCTGCCATAAATAGCAACCATTTCCTCCGAGAAAATGCCAAGTCATTCAATAAATGTTATAATTCATTTCTAATTGCCAAATGGTTGCCCAATTTCATTCTGGATTTAATCATTTATTGATATAAATGTCATCTGTGACAAACACAGGCTTCTGATTTTCTTCATGTGGGTGTATAAAATCTGTAGGACTCATGAGCAATGATCAGGCATCAGAAATGCCAACTTTAAAACCGCCATTAAAAGACAGGCCATTACTAACTGTAAATTTAAGGCAGGGGTTCTCAACCTTTTCAAGGTGAGGACCGGGTCATGCTTCCTCAGACAGCTTCGGGGGCCGGACAGCCATTAAGCCCTGCCTGCCACACACGGCACTTCTGGGTGTGATGGAGGCAGTGGGGGCCCACATAAAATGGTGTCATGGACCACATCTGTTCCCTGGGCCATAGGTTGAGAATCCCCAATTTAAGGGTACCTGATAAGATTCCATGGGCTACTTTCTCACTCCAGACAGGTAACTCTCTTTCTCTCTCCTCAGGCATTGGTTGAACAGGTACAACGTGGCTCAGGTTGATCACATCACCTGTAGCTTCTGCGGGCTAAAAGGATGAAAGATGTATCAAAGAAAGGTAGCAAAATCAAAGGCAAATCAATTAAGTACCCACATTTCCTGTAAAGAAATGCTCATTGTATGTAACGGGAAACAAATGGGTAAACATAGGTATGCTATTATTTTTAGAAAGCTACAAAATTTGGCTCAGGTTAATGGAGGCTTTGGCTGATAGTCTTAATTAATTTATTAAGCAGTCCCCTATTAAGCTGTCCTTGTAATTTGTCTACTTTTGTATTTTGTATTGGTATGCCGCACTATCACCAAAGCGACTCAGAGCAGCTAACAACATAGATCACAAAAATATCACATATTAGATTTTTTGTTGTTGTTCAGTCGCACAGTCGATTCCGACCCTTTGCGACCCCATGGACCACTGTCCGCCAGGCATTTCTGTCCTCCACCATCCTCCTCAACTCACTCAGCTTTGTGCCCATTGTGTCTACAATACCATCTAGCCATCTCATTTTTTGCCGCCCCCTTCTTCTTTTGCCCTCCACCCTTCCCAGCATCAAGGCTCTCTCAAGCAAATACTCTCTTCTCATTTGATGTCCAAAGAACTTTAGCTTCATCTTTACTATTAGAACATATCAAAAGATCACATACATTTCAAGAAATCCCCCATCACAATTACAAAATTAAAACATCATAAAAGACATCTCAGAAACACTTTCAGAAGGATCTTAAATAAAACAAAGTACAGTAATACCTCGGATAACATTAAAATCGCATAACGTTAAGTAATCTGGGGAGGAGAATTGGATCGAATAACGTTAAGGTCCTATTGGATGGATCAGATAACAACCGCTAAAGCCTGTGCGGTTACAATGTATCTCTATGGAGCTTTAATGTTATCCGATCCATCCCATAGGATTTTAACATGGATCGGATTACACTAAAAATCGGATAACACCAAGACTTGTGGAACCAAGTCTTAGCGTTATCCAAGGTATTACTGTACAGTCAAACCTCGCATAAAGAGCGCCTCGCTTAAAGAGCAGGATTTTCTCTGAATGCTCGCTTCACTTAACAAATAAAACCAACCAAAAACTCGCTTAACAAATAAATTGGGGTTCGCAATCCCTCCCACCAGAAGTCACAATTGGTCACTTACAATGGTGTTTCGCTTAAAGAGCAAACTCACTTAAAGAGCAATCCTGTGGAACACATTATGCTCTTTAAGTGAGGTACAACTGTATCAAAATATTATCTAAAAATTCAGTTACAAAAACATCACAACAATACAGTCTACTTTGCTAAAGTTAAGCAATTCACTGACCTCTCAGGTAATTAACTTATATATACAAAACCTAAATTCCACACCATTTTAAAAGCTGAAATAGAGTAAAACTAAATTATGAATTGGTATGCTTGCTTCCATAATTCCATGCTATTTTATGTAATACATTTGCCTTTTTTCTGCCCTTTTCGGTTTTTAAATGTCAAACACCACAGTTCAAAAGGATTGCTATTTTAAAATGCAAACACCAAATTCCCCCCCAGCAACGTAGTGCTTTTTTTAAAAAAAAAATAGAATTTCAGGGGAAAACAAGCAGAAAAGAACAAGGCAACTGAGAAAAATTTGTTTTGGAGTGCAATTCCTCTAGATTCCTCAAAGTGGCCAGCCACTTTAAGACTGTATCCCTCAAACCCAATATTTCTATGCTCTAGTCTATGTGGTTTTGTTTTGGAGGACTAGCTAGGATGACCAACATATCTTTCCTCACTCATTTCTTTGTTTTCCGTTTTGACTATTGTCCTTATATCACAATATAAGCTTTTAAAGAAAATAGTACAATTAGACACCCAAACACACATGCCAGAGTCAAGATTTTTTTTTTTTTTAAAAAAAGCTTAATTTTCATAATTTTTATTGCTATCATTCATGTAACTCATTTCTACCTCTCTCACACACTTTAGGCTTAGGGGGAAAACATATTTCTCCCCCTTCACCCATTATTGTTAAAGTGCCTCCATATTGTGTCTTTGTTCAGTGAGTTAGGATTTTAAGGGACAGCATGTGTGAGAGAAAAAGGGCAGAATTAATTCTCGGGGCTTTCCTCTTACAAATTTACAAACAATGGAACTGCATTCATTCCATTTGTTTCTGTGGGCACAAAACAAACCTTCTGTTTGTTTCACTGGCACAACCAGGAACAGGGCAAAGTTGAACATGTGATGCTGTCTTTCTTTGTGGGGGAAGACAACTAATTGTCAGCCAGAGATAGGAATGGGACATGAATCCAGAGTTCAAAAGCAAGCAACAAGCAAAAGGAGGCCAATTAGCATATTAAAATAACTTATTTTGATAAGACATTTTATTATTCTGAACTTGGTACACAAGTACCTGCTATCATAGGTATGTACAGTTACAATTCCTGAAGGAGTCTGACTCAAGATCAGTTCATCAGGAAGGTTCAGTTCTTTCTGTCACATAAAACCTTCACTTCAGCAAGCGTATTGCTGACTTACACCAAAATACCAGATCTACATGGATCTTGCATTGCAACATAACATCTTCAATATGTTAATATAACATACTGACTGAGATCCCATTGCTTAGCTTAGTGAGTCACAACCAGAGTAGACCTATCAAATCCGGGGGGAAGGTTGAAAAATTCCATCAGGCTACTCAAGTTGTGATTTACTACACTAAGCAACAGGGCTTTAGCCACTACAGCAGATCATTAGTGTACACTAGCCTGGCGTGTGGTGGTCCATGGGGTCAAAAGAGACCATGTGACTGAACAACAGCAACAACACTAGATGAGCCTCTGGGTGTGACACAGTGGTCACTAACATAGAAAACTGAGCAGATAAAAACATTGGATTGATATTTTGTTGTTGTTCCTGCCTGACATATGTTCTTAACAACTAAAAATAACCTATGCTCACATGAACAGCGGGAACCAATTTAAGTAGTAACTGGCATGTATTTCTGCTTAATCTCTCTATAAGCTTCTTAAGTGAATCACCACGTACAGGAACAGCTATTTAGTAACCAAGTGTAAAATTCAGTCAATTCTTTACAAGTCGTACATTAATGTTCATTTGCTAGGTACAATCTTTAAAGCATTCTCTTTTTTAAAAAGAACTAGGGCTATCATCAAGAGTTCAACAGATCTGACATAATATTGACAAGTGTTTAACATCAATTTCTAAACATTTTGTAATTTACATTATACCGAACCACCTGTCTGTATGACAATATACCTTAAAAACCTAGCCACTTGATCAGAATTATTGACAACTCTCCACATTTTGTGATGTTCAGTAAACAATAAATAATCAAAAAGTTAAACACCTGACATTTTTCTAGAACCTTCTCATAATTCTTGCCAAAGCATAAGTCCTCAACAGATTATATTTCTTCCGGTCTGTAAGCAACACTTAAACTACAATGTCCTACAATTTGCATTATCAAAATAAACTATAGTTTGATAAACCACAATTGCTCAACAAGCCATTAAGCCAGGCACATAGGAACTGTGAGACAGGAGGGATTGTGTAGGCACAAGAATTTGTATTCATGCTAAAAAAAATGTTCAAAAAGAAAATTGTAAATTCTCATGAATGGATACTGTATTTTCTCATATTAGTATTAACAGTACCATTCCACGACAAAATTAATTCATCTACAAAACCAGTTACAGGACTAGTTACCAGTTCATACAGGGAGCCTTATGCTTTGCTTCACTGAAAATTAAAAAACTTCCTTTATGGAGATTTAGGTATGTATTAGGTTAGGCCACTACACAATATCTATTCTATTTACCATCAGATCTAATATTTCAGTTGTCTTTCCTTTGTACCGTTAAGACGCACATATTAATGCAATTGCCAAAATTATCTGATTCTTAGTTTTAAAAAAAGAAATATACAGTACTCGGTACTTTCAATGTTTGAATGCTGCTAGTTGTACAAAAGTCATTCTTGGTGTCCTATAAATGTTAAAATAAGTAAATTTCTTACATCCTATGCAAATTCAAATTTCCATTAAATTTAACCATGTGTTAACTTGCTGAGAGCCACCATTTCAGGTCATAGCCCTAAAATTTACCTTGGCTATGAGATCAGGCTTCAGTTTTAATAGATCCTCAAAAAGCTCTTTGTAAGATCTTGGGCGTTCTCCCTCATGGGATCCTGGAACCTGTGGTGCCATATCAAGGACATGAACAGATTCACAAGTGTGAAAACTCAACAAAGGATCTGTTCTGCACTGATGCACAGAAAACATTACCATAAAGAGAATCATGTTTCTTATAAGCTACATGATTGAAGGCTCCTGCATTAGCAAATCTCCATATGTCCATAGAACAGGCAAATAAATAATTGTAGATCAGATTGTTCAGTGTAAACTACCAATCCTAAGAAAGAATAACATGAACATATTAAGACCACAAATGGTAAGTCTCTATTTCCATTAAATTTAAATTTTATTGCTTAAAGTTTTATTTATGAAAATCTGCCTCCTACTACTTTCCCCTAGACTTCATGAATAGACCATGCCTCTTCAAGCTCTTATAATGCAGTATCTCTGTACCTCTGGTTCTTCAAGAGGTATAAACTTCAATTCCCAGTATTTCTAATTATGTTGGCTGAATAGGGTGAGAACGGAAATCAAAACATCTGAACTTCAGCATGCTGACTTCACTTAGATTAAAAATATTGCCACTTTAAATATCTGTAATACTGATATTTCATTTAATTGTTGCTTCCTCTCAAGCAACTGAACTTGATAAAGTTTTCCTGCCATACTGCAAATTCAAACCTAATATTCTTTGAGGTGGGGGTCACATAAGCCTCACCTGCCCTTCACAGCACTGTACTAGAAATATGTTTTCATTCAAATTATTTCAGAGTTTCTCAGGTGCACTATGTTCTCCATTCTCAAAGAAAGGTCATTTTTACTGGCAAATTCTGAATTATTACGGTGCTCACCAGTGTCATGTAGTGTTTTGTTTTAAATCAGCCTGTGAGATGTTAGCATGATGCTGGTTTTTACCTGCACTCTAAGGTCAGACATTTGGTTTAGCAAATCTTCGAACAATTCTCTGTCAGCAGTTGGAAGTTCTGAAGATAACACGACTCCTACATATGATCCCGACACTCCAGACATCAGGTCAGGGAACATGTAGATTCCATTGTTACAAGAAAGTACAGGTGACTGGTTGTGCATAAGTGGATACACCCAGTCGCAAACCTGGAATAGACAAAATGGTAGTCCTGTTAATGCACACCATCCCTGTTAATAACTAATACATTAGCATGGAGAGATTCCTTGTCTTATAGCTAGCATCAAGGAACCGATACATATACTTGTGTAGAAACAGTTCAGTAGCTTAAAATTGTATTATTCCTCTATATCAGTGATGGTGAACCTCCAGGGGTTCTTGGACTTCAATTACCAGAAGCCGTGATCAACAGGAGTGATCAGCAGGAGAAATCTCAAAATCTTGAGATTTCCAGGAGACATCCTTCTTTTAGTTCTGCCAACCTTTGAAACACACTTGATACGTACAAAAGAGAGGGCCTTCTCAGTTGCTACTTCCAAGATTATCTTTCTCTTAATAGACAAAGACTCTCATTACAAAGCAAAGCAATCACACTTATATACCACCCCATAACAGTTAGTGCACTCTCTGGACAGTTCACAAGTTAATTAGCAGTTTGTCCCCAACATCCCGGGTACTCATTTTATCAAACTCAGAAGGATGGAAGGCTGAGTCAACCTTGAGTCCTGGGCAGGATTGAACTTCCAACCTTTTGGTTGCAGGAGAGTAGTTTACCCACTGCTGCACCAGTTTCACTGAATAAACCAGCCTTTGGTAATTAAACTAAGTTTCTGTGCCTGGGCTTTTTCACTGGGTAGGTGACTATTGTACAGTAATACCTCGGATAACGCTAAGACTTGGTTCCACAAGTCTTGGTGTTATCCGATTTTTAGTGTTATCTGATGCATGTTAAAATCCTATGGGATGGATCGGATAACGTTAAAGCTCCATAGAGATACATTATAACCGGACAGGCTTTAGCGGTTGTTATCCGATCCATCCCATAGGACCTTAACGTTATTCGATCCAATTCTCCTCCCCAGATTACTTAACGTTATGCGATTTTAGCGTTATCCGAGGTAAACGTTATCCGAGGTATTACTGTACTTTCTTTTATTCATGTGTGTTCACTTTGTTTCCATGTTTTAAGTTTTAAAATCAATTCTATCATTATTAAAAACCTCTTTGAGATAATGGTATAGATCCTACCAACAAATAATAAGTACAGTGGAACCTCGGTTAACATAATTAATGCATTCTCCAGGATGTTTCATACAGCAAAAATTACTTTAACTGACTTTCCCATAGGAATGCATTGAAAACCAATTAATCCATTCCAGGAAAACAATCCGTAAACCAAGCCACTATTTGCTATGGATTTCCTTTTGTTAAGCTATTTTGTTAATCGAGCTGTTTGTTAACAAAGGTTCCACTGTAAGCAGTAACTCTACTAGATGTCAAGACTTTTTTAAGAAGTCCTGGTTGACTGCACAATACAATGGTTGGTGTAATGCAATCAAAATTCTAGTCTTTACCTGAAGGAAAGCAGGGGGGTGATTCTGAGCTGTTGCGGCATCTGTGTCCAAAAACTTCACAATGCGAAGATAGCCAGGATATGAGGGGGCACTGACCAGCCCATCAGGGGTTACATAGAATATCTGCACACCATGGGGGATGAGGATCAATTCATCGGCATCCACTCCAAAACTCTGAACAGGAGGTGGCTGTGTGCATTTTGCGTAGTAGTCGTCTCCGACAAGTGAAAATTCCCCGGTGTCTGTCCCATATGACACAGTGAAGTGACCATCAGTGGCTTCTGGGGTATAAACAGGGGGTGCTTCATTAGGCAACGAAGAAGGGCTGATCGCAGGCAAAGGCCCTTGGCTTGGAGATCCTGCACTTCGGCCAACTGCAGGAGGCTGTGGTGGTGATACCAGAGAATTTGGTACAGGGGGCCTCTCTGGTTTTTCTATGGCTGGAATGGCTGGATATAACATGGATGCCTCTGGACTGGGACTCCCTGTGGAAGTGCTAGGCTGTGCATTCTCACCCAGAATGCTCAAGCGAGATTTCACATTTTCTGTCGTCTCTCTCATTTTCTGCTGCATTTGCCTGGCAGACTCCCATCGGGGACCAACGCACTCAGAGCCTTGGGAGGGGATGTTAACTCCCATTACCAAGTGGTTAAGACCCTTCCTATAATATTCTCTTGCTTTTCCCTTCTCTCCCTTTTCATCCAAACTCAGAGCCTTATTAACAAACACAAAAGCTTTACTGTATTGTTTTTCAATCTCCTTCAAATTGGCATCGCCTTCCTGTTGCTGATCCATTATCTGCAAACAAAAACACAAGGAGAATTATTGGAAGCAGAAGAAGCAAGGAAATACTTCTCCTCAACCACCACCCTCCAGGAGATAACCTTGGGTGGAAGATGATGGATATTATACTCAAAAATACCCAGAGCTACAAAAACACGTTGAGAGGATACTTACACACTTCTAGTTAATCTTTAAATTCAGAAAATACTTACCTTTATGAGGGCAAAACTCAGTCCAAAAAAGGTTATGAAATTTTTAAAAATCATGTCAGAAGCACACAGTTACTTTCTGGGTTGAAAGGAATTTTGCTGGAGGGGGATGCCTGAACGAGGCTCCTTTCATATCGCCAATATTTTTTTCCACCAAAGTGGTCCCTATTTATCTACTTGCAATTTCTTGCTTTTGAACTGCTAGGTTGACAGGAGCTGGGACAGACGGGTGTTCAATCAGTCAAGCAGTACTCGGGTCTTGAACTGGTGACTTGCTGGCCTTCCAGCTAACAAGGCGAGCATCTTAACAACTGAGCCAGGTTATGAATACTGTATAAGAGGCTGACTACACAGGGTGTTTAGCCTGCTGTATGGAACGCTGCAGGGACAGGTTGGTGTGCTCTTAAAAACAGCACTCAGGCAACATCTTTGTAAGTGCACCAGCATACTCCCAGAACCTTCCTACCCACCCCTTTCTTACCCCTGTCGAGAGTCTTCTCCTTTTTTTGGTACAGAACTGTGCTCTGTTGGGCTACAGTGGCCTAGTGGTTAAGGCACTGAAATTGACAACTAAAAAGTCAGAAGTTCGAGACCCGAGTATTGCATGACAGAGTGAGCTCCCATCTCTGTCCCAGTTCCTGACAACTTAAGAGTTCAAAAGCAAGAAATTGCAAGTAGATATACAGGGGCCACTTTAGTGGGAAGGTAACAGCGTTCCATGTCTAGCGTGGTCTCTTTGGTTGTAAATGGAGATGAGCACCAAACCCTAGAGTCAGATATGACTGACTTTCAAACAAGGGCAACTATTACCTAGGTGTGCTCTAGTTTGGCCCATTTCCAATGTTTGCAACTGCTGGGAACAGACCAAAATTAAGCCTTGCACCTGTCAAAACCACAAAGGCTCTTTCCCGCTATTTCCAGTACCATGAAGTGGCTTAATAAGCAACCTATTTCAGGATATCAGTAAGCTGAACACTTTCCTTGCTCCTCTGCAGAGGGAAAGGGGAAGTGAAATTATTATTTACAGTAAAACCTCATATAACGCTAAAACCTGGTTCCACAAGTCTTCGTGTTATATGATTTTTCGTGTTATCTGATCCTCTATGGGATCCATAGAGATACAATGTAACCACACAGGCTTTCGCGGTTGTTATCTGAAGCATCCCATAGGATCTTAATGTTATCTGATGCAATTCTTCCCCCCAGATTCCTTGATGTTATGCGATTTTCGTGTTATTCGATACTAATGTTATATGAGGTATTACTGTATTTATTTTTTTGCTTCTGCTAAACCATCGCTGATGCACTGAATTGGTTAAATTTTTTTAAAAAATTAAAAATTCTTTGCCTTTGTGTGAAGTGCTGTCCTGATCAATACCACAGTGACAGTTTTTCCAATCACTGCTATGCACAAGGCAAAGAAAAGGTAACACAGCAGAGGAAGTGTTCAAACTGCTTATAGGCTTAAGCAGCTCATTTACTAAGCCATATACAGTACTAGAAATTGAGAGCAGGAGGAGTCAGACTAAAAATCATCGCTTGAGTTCGGTATGCCATTTGGATGAAACAATGACACCAAATGGCATATTGTTCCTCCCCTTGAAGACTGTGGTATTTTTGAACCACAACTGGGTGTACCCTGGTAACAGCAACCTTGTGTTGCCAGCTAATCTTTCTCACACTAGATCAGGTGAAAGGAACTGCAGAATGACCTCACCAAAAAGTGCCTTCACTGTGGCAGTTTCACATCTGGCCTAGATAGGAAAGAAGACCACCAAGTGACCCTATGTGGATCGCACCAGCTTGCTCCAAAGGAGTCAGTTACTCACACCTCTAGTCTAGCACAGTAATTACAGAAAAGTAATATGCCCTTGTATATTTTAATATTTGTTTAGAAGTCGGATCTCCTGCTGATATAAAACCCAATCTGCCTACCATCTGCAGACTCATATTCTATTTATCCAATCTGGAAAATGACACACGCCCTACCCAAACAGTGTTTGCTTCCTAATACTATATACCAATACTTTTCTATGTGTAGCAAGTTTGTGGCAGGATTTGAGATAAAGTACATCTGAAAGACTTAAGTTTCATTCTGCAATTCATGAACTTGCCCTTACTGTGATGCTGAGGAAAAAAATGCCTCCAGTGCCATTAATTTTAAAGGAGAAAAATTGAGGCATGTTTAAACTCCAGGTTTAGTATTACGCATATTTAGCTGTGGAATAAAACTCTAAGCAGGCTTCCTCAGAACTAAATCCCACTGAATTGAACAGGGCCTTCTTCCTGCTATGCTTTGGAAGCAGCTTTATTCCTTTTATAGCAGATAGATCCTAGGTCAAAGTCCTCCTGAAACATGCAAAACTGACTGTGATCAACCAATGGTTTGCCTATAAAGTTGAAGGAACCTCTGTTATCACTTAGGAGGGATTGACCATTAGCTGGACAAAGTGAAGCAAACACTTTAACCAGAAGATTTTGGATACCATGAAAGGCCTGCAGATAGTTATTTAAGGAATGGTTTTACCAGTTCCACTCCCTAGTTAGTTTCCATGGCTGAGTGGGGATTCAAACCCAAGCCTCTTGAATCCCAGTCCATTACTCTAACACAGAAGGCATCGAGAAATGTGATAGTACTGTACTGTAGTTTAAAAACTGTACAAATACAAGAAGAGGCAAGCTTTCAGAAGCAGCCATCAGTATTGTTGAGGGCTAAACTGTTCCAGAATACAAAAGCTCTGCTATAAATGCAATTGATTACTCATGGTATTTAGGGAGAAAGCGTTCTTTGGATTTGCTGTAAATAGTAATCAACATGTCTGACTGCTAAATAGTAAAGATCAGCAAAGCATGTGACAGGGGGTTGTAGCCAGCTTTTGTTCAACTCCACCCAGACAAACTCATACAGATATTTAGCAAAGCTCTCCAAAGGCATGGTTTGAGAGAGAAGTTCATACCATTAAAGGTAACAGTTTACGTTGCTCGAAGGCCAGTCGTATCAGACTCTAGGGTTCAGTGCTCATCTCTGTTTCAAAGACGAAGAGACAGCGCTGTCTGCTTCTGCAAACGTTTCCATGGTCATGTGGTAGGCATGACTAGACACCAGAGCACACGGAACACTAATACCTTCCCACCAAAGTGGTCCCTATTTATCTACTTGCAATTTCTTGCTTTCAAACTGCTAGGTTGGCAGGAGCTGGGACAAAGACAGGAGCTCATTCCATCCTGCAGCACTCAGGAATCGAACTGCTGACCTTCCGCCTCCCAGTCAGCGTCTTAGCCACTTGAGCCACTGCATTACCTAACTCAAAATTAAAGAGGCCACTTGGGGGCTGACACCTCAGTAGATCAAGTAAGATTTTTATATATACTGTATGAACTATCTTGAGCTCCATAATGGTGAAGAGTGAGATCAATCTATCAATGAATAAACAAATCCAGAGTTTGCCTGCCCTCCATTCTAATCCAGTATTTACAGAACTAGGAATTCAAGCCAAGACAAATAAAGATCTATTTGGAAGGCAACTGCGATGAGATATTATGCAGCACAAGAAAGCAAACCTTTGCCACTCCAAATTTTTGGACTACAACTTCCACAGTCTTTTATCACTGCCATCATTTAATTTGTCTGAATGTTCTCTGCATTTCATACACGTCCATAATTTCAAACTGTGCAAACATTCCAATATGAATAAATAAAGATCATGGCCAATACAGGTTGGCAATTCTGGGAATTGCAGTCCAAAACGTATGGAAAGCCAAAGCATCTTTACCCCTACTATAAAAGCTTTTGGGGGGTGGGTTGCACTGTAACATGTCTCTGATTCAGCATTGCAAACAAGGCACTGCCCCACCTCAGGTTCTAGCCCAGCCACTCCACTCCTCCATATACTAGAACAGGGGAGCTATGGCCAGTGGGCCACATCTGGCCCATACTGCCCTTATCATTCCCGGAAGCGGAAGTAAAATGCACCCATATGGACACTTTCACTTCCACTTCCAGGAGTGACAAGGGTGGCACATTGGGGGCCAGATCTGACCCCTGGGCCATAGTTTGGGCACCCTTGGTTTAAGCAGAGAAAATGGGAGTTTAAATATATATTTCATCCTGTGGCAAAACAGATTACAAGGTGCATTTTACTTCCACTTCCGATGGGAGGAAACAAATGACCAGCCGCAGCCCGAAAAGTTTGGGCACCCCTGTACTAGAACTTTCCAAAAACATTAGGCAATGAAAAATGCAAAATAAAATATGACTGGTGGAAGTAAAACTTCAGTAGCCAGTATGAGTTTAGGAATCTGGGCCTCTACTTCTCCATGCAAATGAATCAATTCATATCCATGTACAATTTGTAGATGGGGTAAGTGATGGATGGACCACTCACTGTGTTACCCCACCTTCAGAAGCAAGTCCTGGCAAACTGAATGGAACCTATGCACAAACATGTAACTAACTTTGCTCTAAGCATTACCCAAGAAAAAGGGCTAGAAGCCTGATTCAGCCTGCAGAGAACTGGGGTTCAAGATGAACTATGAACCCAACCAGGGACATCAAACCTACATGCAAACAACTGCAACCCCTAAGAAATGGGGAAGGGCTTCTTATGACCACAATGACTGACCAGACAACTAACCAGGTGACCCTATTCAAATGTTTCCTTTCCCCTGATGCAAACACCCTCCCAAGGCACAGTTTCCAACCTTAATCTGCCCCGGGTTTCCCAAGCCTAGACTTTTACCCCAGCATCTCTCATTCATTCATTCATATTTATACCCCGCCCTGAGACTGCAGTTCCCAGGGTGGCTTACGATCAGGAAAAAAAAATCAAATAGAAAGAGATAAATTGCAACAACAAAACATACCAGAGAGTAAAGAAAGGAAAACAAGACAAAAACCACTGTGGCACTTTAAAGACTAACTGCTATATTTCAATGTTAGCTTTCATGGATCAAATCTTCTTCATCAGACATAACAGTGAGCCATCAGGACATCAATTTATAGACATTAGGTGGGGATACAAAGGCACACAATGGTTGGTTAATATAACGTAAGTTTACAAATCTGTGTGGCTTTTTACAACTGATAATAACAGAAGATTCCTAATTGTGATCCAGATTTATTAGTGTGAAGTTTGGTTCTGTTGAGTTGCAAATAGTTAGCAGACGGATGCAAAACAAACATTGTGGCATTACACATTTACCCTTCAGGACTAGCATCTAGATATACGATAACAATTGGTGCATGAAAAACAAGCTTTGTGTTGATTTGAAACAGAGTGCTGGGGTAATTAAGCCAAATAGACTGTGAGACTGAACAACAACAGTAAGAAGCTTTCTTCTTCTATGTCTAGGCCACACATGAAAC
This sequence comes from Furcifer pardalis, assembly GCA_030440675.1. Taxonomy (NCBI): domain Eukaryota; kingdom Metazoa; phylum Chordata; class Lepidosauria; order Squamata; family Chamaeleonidae; genus Furcifer; species Furcifer pardalis. Next base: position 91,012,906 of record CP126895.1, on the reverse strand, counting down.
TCCCAAAATGAAGGCACCTTTTGGTGAGTTCGTTCTGCATCCTTTCACCTGACCTAGTCTGAGAAAAATTAGCCGGCAATAAGGTTGATGTTACCAGGGTGGTTCAAAAATACCACAATCTTCAAGGAGGCTCTTTCTCAATGCAGCATTTAACTGCAGTGCAACACAGAAATTATATATATGTATATCTATGCTGGTCTTTGACTGTAACAATAAATTGATTGATATATGTATATCAGTCTTATCTCCATAACAAAATGGTTTGTGATCCGTCAAGATTAATACCTGTATTAATTTTTCTGGTAGCAGTTTTGTTTTATCATTTAAAAAAAAACCCTTTCCCTATAATAGATTTAAGATGCCACAAAAATGTTTTGTTGCTGTACAACAGATTAGAGACCTTGCCTCTATTAACCATGTTGTCTGAAAGTAGACAATGTTGTGAGTTGACCCCGGCAGAGCAACAACCAATCAGTACCATAAAACAGGGAGGGGTCCTTAAGCATGTACAGAGTGCATTTATTTTTCCAACAGCCCATTCCCACGTTCACGAGACGCGGGTTAGCAGAAAAAGGGCCGAGTCGTGCCTTTTACCACCTCCTCCCGCCCTCCCTTTACTTACGGACCCTGCGAAGCACCAGCGATCAACACGCGTTCAGGCGTCCCCACCGTTCTCACGCTCCTCTTTCACCTGGTGGAGCTCCCAGTCACGTCACGTGCCCGGCTGACGTCAGCAGCTTCCTGGCAGCCGGTCCTCTCCTCCCGCGGAGAGCGCCTGCTGGGGTTCCCTTCAATTAGAATGGCCCATTTTCGCAAAGAATTCTGGGAGTTGTAGTTTGGTGCAAAGGCAGAGCTATCTTAATCAAGCCAAGTTGCAAAGGCTACCTGTCAAAAGGACAAGACCGAAAGAGAACCGGCCTAGCTTGCCCTTCTTGAGACTCTTAAAGGCTTTAACCCTTCGAAAACTTTTTTTGTTATTTCACAGAGGGAGCTAACTGTGAAAAAGTAAAGAAGAAAAATAGAAAGTAGCTGCTGTGTTGGGAAGTGCCATCATCCACTCCAGATTATTATTATTATTATTATTATTATTATTATTATTATTATTATTATTATTATTATTATTATTATTATTATTATTATTATTATTTATTGCATTTATTACCCCGCCCCAATCGGGAGAACCCGACTCTGAGCGGCTTACATCAAGATAAAAATAAAACATAAAAACAGTCTACATCAATAAAAATCATCAAAGTTAAAAAAAAGTCATCAAAAGTTAAAAACAATACAGAAACTATGCACTCTGTACATGCTTAAGGACCCCTCCCTGTTTTATGGTACTGATTTGTTTTTATTATATCACTGAATGCTGCCATGTGATCACTAATCATTGCTGTACATTAAGTTACTGATTCTCGGGAGACAAGCTATGAGAAACCTGGGGGACATAGTTAAAAGTAGAGACATCACCTTGCAAACAAAAATCCGCATAGTCAAAGCAATGCAAGAATTAACCCATAAAACAACTGGGTCCATAAATATCCCAAGGAGGGGTGAATATTTCTGGAGGTCTCTTTGAAAGGCTGCATTTAAAATGCAATTAAATCCTCTCATGCTTTTGATTTTAATCTATTGTTTATATGCTTCTTGAATACATGTATGTACAGTTGTACCTCGCTTAAAGAGCATAATGTGTTCCACAAGATTGCTCTTTAAGCGAGTTTGCTCTTTAAGCGAAACACCATTGTAAGTGACCAATTGTGACTTCTGGTGGGGGGATTGCGGACCCCAATTTATTTGTTAAGTGAGTTTTTGGTTGGTTTTATTTGTTAAGCAAAGCAAACTTTCAGAGAAATTCTGCTCTTTAAGCGAGGCTTGACTGTACTGTAGAAATATACAACTTCATTCCTTGTATCTGAACAAGTGGTATCTTCAAAAGCCCATGTGCTGATAAGTATACTAATCTCCTGACAAGAGTGTTATTTTTCTGCAAAAGACTACCAACTGTATAATAGAATTAAGGGGTTTGTGTGTACCAGGCCGGAGATCAACAAGTGATGTTAAACTGCTCCTAAATGGCAGACAACTGAAATACATCAGGGCTTTAAAATTAACACAGCCAATGTTTGTGGGCTAAAAATCCACTTTTAAGAAGTAAGTGAATAACAAACAGGTGACTTCTGTGTCAGAAAAAGTTTCACCTGACTATTTGTGGTTGTAGCATCATTAGCTGTCTATTAACCTTTCCCTGGCTAACAGCCATTACTTGTGTGCTACAGTTATCCCTAATCCTTGGCCAGGTGTGTGTTAGGCTAGATCTCTCACCAATGTTATAAGAATATATAAAACAATGTTCTTCAGGTGCTGTATCTGTTCCAGATATTGGCTATCATCATGGCAATAGTCTTCCTGATCTTAACTCCTCAGAACAGTTCTTCCAAGGTCATGCCACACCAGTCTCTCAGGTTCTTCAGCCATGAAGTCCATCTACATCCAGGTCATCTCTTCCCAGGGATCTTTCCTTGCAGAGTGAGTTGGAGTATTCCATACTTTATGTTGTTCCTCACGATATGGCCAAGGTATTGGATCTTTCTTTGCTTGATGGTCTTAAACAGTTCTTGTTCTTTATCCATCCAGTGTAACACTTCTACATTAGTCACATGGTAAACCCATGATATCCTTAGCAGCCATCTGTAGATCCACATTTCAAAAGCTTTGATCAATGTTACAAGATAGGAAAGTCTGCTACTGGTTGGGTTGATGGGCATTGTATACTAACACATCTGGAAGATGCTGGGCCAGGGAAGGACAGTAAAGAGCTTGGAAAAGTAATTGTTCTCTCCTACAACCCTCAGAATCTTCCTGTCAGCATGGCTAGTAAAAAAAACCCCAACCTATAATGTTGTGCTGTGTCCTTTTGGCAGAAACTTGGCACATAACTTTGTGTAGCCCTGTGAGAAAGTGCATATATCACTATAGCCTTCCATTTAAAGGTACAATAATCTCCTCAAGTCTGATATCTTCCAGGCTTTCTTCCAGGACTTAGGATAAGTATAGGTAGAGCCCAAAATTCCCAGCAGAATGCTGCACTGGTTGAATTTTTGCCTGCTTAGCAACCCTTCAAAAGACAGAAGCGCTTTCAGAAGAGAAGTGGTTGTGCTTAGTGCAGCATATTTTATTTTATTCCTTGCCTTTCTTCCAAGGCAGCATAAAAGAAATTTAGATACAACTATTAAAATAAAAAGTACAATAAATTACAATGAAAAAAACATATTAAGGGGGCTGCGGTGGCCCAGTGGTTAAGAAGCTAGCCTTGTTAGCTGGAAGGCTGGCAAGTTGGCAGTTTGAGACCGGGGTACTGCATGATGGATTGAATGTCTGTCTCTGTCCCAGTTCTTGGGGACATGAAAGGAGCCTCATTTGGGCATCCTCTGGGCAGAGTTTCTTCCACAAAAATCCTTTCAACACAGAATAATTTCTGACATGAAATTATTGTTATCATTTTTAAAATAGTAGAGAAAATCCCTTTAAAACAATCTAAAAGCACATTTAAAAGTAAAAAAGAGAATGTTCCAATTAAACCTGTTTTCTCATTAGTATGAGGGTGACTCAGGCAGAGCATGGGCACAAGTTGTGGGTTTGTTGCAGGGGAGAGAAGCCATTGAAACAATGAATTCAAGTTAACTGCCTTGGTGTGAAACTAGGCATAGAGGGAAGTAGCAGTGGGTAGAAACATCTGTTTTTTGTTTGTTTGTATCTCAGTTGAGTTGTGAAATGAACAAGCAGGGTTGAGTTAAAACAATCTCTGAGTGACTGAATGAATGAATGAATGAGATTCTGTTTTAGATCCTTATACTGTATTGTTATGTCACTAGATGGCAGTCTTTTCATTGCCGCTGCTTCGAGTCCAGCTCAAACTTTAGCTTGCCAAAATGAAGCCACCTTCTTGGCTTTGTCGTTGGCCAAAATTAAATCCTCATAGGTATATGTTTCTAGTAGTAATCGACAGGCGAGTAAATGAGCCAGATTCTGTATCACTCCACATTCACACAACATGTTATTGTCTGTCAGCAGCCCTCACCTGAACATGTTGGTCTTGCATTTAGGGACTCCAACCCACAGCCTATTCAGGGTCCTCTAAGCGATGTAGGCGAGGCTGAGGTCCTCAGTTATATCCTCCTTTAATTTTGTTTCTTGTTCAGAGTGACCTCATTCACCTTCTAATTCAGTTTTGCTCTTGGGTACCCTCAAGAATGTTTGTTCTTGCCATAAATCTCTTCTTGGATCTGAGTCAGCGGACTTGAGGCACATATCTGTTCAGATGATGTAGGGTAACTCTCTTGCTTAGTTCTCTCAGCATCCACTACTACTTCTCTCCGTATCGTAGGTGGAACAATATCAACAAGAGGATATATTTTCAAAATTGGTGTAGGTTTGAGCAGGGATGGGATGTCAAAATTTTTGCTACCACACTGTGATGTCATGGACATTGTGGGCGTGGCCAATGTCATGACATCATGGGTGGAGCCAATGTCATGACATCATGACGTCATGGGCAGAGCCAAAAATAATAAAAAATTAAAATAAAATAAAATAAACACACACACATCAACCCACCCAACCAAACAACCACAACATAAACCCATAAAAAATAAATAAAAATTAAATAAAAATACACACACACACACACACACACACACACCCCAAACACAAATAAACCCACCCACGCCAAACACAAACCCCTCACCGACCCTTGGAAGCAGCAGAGGTGGTGGCAAACCGCCACTGCAGCAAACCGCCGTAATGGCGTGGCATCCTGGCGGGGCCAGGCTGTGAAAGGCTGCCACTGCCGCCGCTTCTTCAGGCATTCCCTGCGCCCTTCCTTTCTCGGCAGCCAAAATGGCTGACGGGAACTGCGCATGCGCCAAACTTCCATTTGACGCATGTGCAGAAAAAATAGAACTGTGCATGCGTCAAATGAAGGTTTGATGCATGCACAGTACCCGGGAGCCATTTTGGATCATTGGTGGATGATCTCTGGTGAGAACAGGATGGAGGTCATTGTCCGTCCTGGCTCTTCTTGACCTCTCAGTGGCTTTCGATACCGTCGACCACGGTATCCTTCTGGGAAGGCTCCAAGGATTGGGGATCCAGGGCACTGTGTTGGGCCGGACCCGGTCAGTGTTGCTGGAAGGCGAGAGGTCCAGCCCTAGGCCCCTGCAATATGGGGTGCCTCAGGGCTCGGTACTCTCACCTCTCCTATTTAACATCTACATGAAGCCACTGGGTGAGATCATCCGTTCCCACAGGGTGAGGTATCACCAATACGCAGATGACACCAAGCTGTATATCTCAGCCCGTGGAGATCCAATTGATGCAGCAGAAGTCCTATCCAGGTGCCTGGAGGCTGTCAGGGTCTGGATGGGGGACAACAGGCTACAACTGAATCCCAGCAAGACTGAGTGGCTATGGGTAAGGGGTCCTGCGCTATCTCAGGAGTTGCCATCTTTGGTTCTGGATGGGGCAGCTTTGCCCCAAACAGACCCGGTGCGTAATCTGGGGGTCCTCTTAGACTTGCGACTACTGCTCGAAGAGCAGGTGGCAGTTGTGGCCAGGAGGGCTTTTGCACAACTTCGTGTAATACGCCAGCTACCCCCACTCCTAGATCAGGACTCCTTGCTCATGATCACACATGCTTTGGTCACCTCCAGACTTGATTACTGTAATGCGCTCTACATGAGGCTGCCCTTGGTGACCATCCGGAGGCCGAAGCTGGTACAGAATGCGGCTGCTCGGGTAGTGATGGGGTGCGGGCGTTATGCTCGTGGCAACTCCTGAGATAGTGCAGGACCCCTTACCCATAGCCACTCAGTCTTACCGGGATTCAGTTGTAGCCTGTTGTCCCCCATCCAGACCCTGACAGCCTCCAGGAGCTGCACTGGTTGCCAGTATGTCTCCGGGTGCAATTCAAGGTGCTGGTCATTACCTTTAAAGCCCTATATGGTAGTAGGCCAGGATACTTAAGAGACCGCGTCATCCCAAGAACATCTGTCCATCCCACCAGGGTAGATCGGAGAGGCTCTCTTATCATTCCATTAGCTAGAGAGGCACATCTCTCTAGCACCAGAAGGAGGGCCTTCTCCGTGTCTACCCGGGCCCTTTGGAACCTCCTGCCAACTGAGTTATGTCTACAGACAGAGCTCCTGCCCTTTCAGAAGGGCCTAAAAACCTGGCTGGGGCTCCAGTAATATGAGGTCCCATGTTAGGTGGTTGATCTTTTAGATTTTTGTAAATTTATAGTTTACATTTTTAATTGATTTTTAAAGTGATTTTGAACCTTAAGGTATTAATTTTTGAATTTGTAGGGGGGTTGTTTATTTGTTTTGCATTTATTGTGTATAGTCTTTCTCCTTTTCTGTAAGCCGCCTAGATTCAGTTTCGCCTGATTGGGGCGGGATAATAAATCTAAATAAATAAATATATAAATAAATAAATTTTGTTTCCAAATTTATTTATTTTTTCTTTGCCGATGAGGCGTCCGAACCTGACGCCTTAAAAAAACAACAACACAATCCTGGGTGGTTGCTACCGGTTCGGTGAACCACCCGGGAATGTTGCTACCAGTTCAGGTGAACCAGTAACATCCCATCACTGGGTTGGAGGCATTTGGTCACTGTACACATTGCTTTATTAACAGCAATGTCAGCTTGCTTCTCATGGTGACTGTGGTGGCATAGTGGCTAAGATGCTGAACTTGATGACTGGAAGATCAGCAGGTCAGCAGTTCAAAACCTGAGTACTGTATGACTGAGTGAGCTCCTATCTCTGTCCCAGCTCCTGACAACCTAGCAGTTTGAAAGCAAAAAATTGCAAGTGAATAAATAGGTACCACTTCGGTGGGAAGGTAAACAGCATTCTGTGAACTCCGGAGTTTAGTCATGCCTGCCCTATGTCCATGGAAGCGTCTGCAGACACAGACAGAACTGGCTTTTTGGCTATAAACAAAATGAGCACTGAATCCTAGAGTCGGGTACGAATGGCTTTCAAGCAAGGTGACCTTTACCTTACCAGCTTGTTTCACAAGTGTAGATGAACTCCATACTGGAACAGCCTTCTCTGCCATTGGGATGCTCAGGGTCAAAGGTGATGTATACAGTGTGGATGTTTGAGTTCCCAATTTAGAGTCCTGTCCCGTCCGTCCGTCCCCCCTTCCCCATTTTTTCACTGCTTATGAATAAGGCCAGCATGACTAACCAAAGTTTCTATTGCAGGAAATCTATTCTAGTGCAATCCAAATCACCTCCCAATAAAATCATTTTATGAAATTATAACATTTGCCTCTGCTTGGTGTTTCATTGTGGATGGTAGTGAGCACAAAAGAGCACCACGTGACGTAGACCATCTTGACTACCGACATTTTTCATGTTATCTGCCTTTAGGCTGGCTTTACTAAGTGAAGTTTGACATCTTTTTTCCTGCTGGCAAGGAGGGCACAATATTGCACAGCAATGTTGGGGCATATCCTGGTACAGTATTTTTAATCATGTTCATAAACCTAAGGTTTTTTGATGGATTGAATACATTATTTAAGAGTAAAAATATATATTATAACTTTGAGCAATCTTGAGCCTTAAAGTGTATTGCTGGACAAGCATGAAAAATATGCCACCTAGTTTGAATCTGTGGAGGAAAATCCATGTTGTTCTTATCTGTTTTGAGGAGCTTTTGCATGTGATATGGCTACACATTGTTCTTTGATGTCTGCTGTTCCACATTAGCGTTGTTGGTATCAAGTGTGTTTGTCGTGCTGCGGCATGTTGCATAAGTGCCTCTTGCATCCCTATATTTATATTCATCTCAGTTGTTTACATTTCTCTTCAAAACTGGTGGGAAGCAAACAAATTCGCTACCACACCATGGGCGGAGCCTACGTCATGGGCGGAGCCTATGTCATGGGCGGAGCCTACATCATGGGCGGAGCCTATGTCATGGTGGCAGTCTACATCATGGCTACCATATGGCCATGTATACATCTGCAAACACAGGCAGCACTGACTCTGGCTGTAAATGGAAATGAGCACTGCAGTCCTAGAGTCGGATTATGACTGGCTTTTGAGCAAGGGTGACCTTTAACTTTACTAACCACTTACAACTAACCACTGCCAAAACCCTAAAAGTAAATGTTGCCCTTGTTTGAAAGCCAATCATATCCAACTTTAGAGTTCAGTGCTCATCACGGCTGCTTTTAGTCTTTCTCCTCCTCCCCCACTCTGGCTGATGCAAATGAGAGCGCCCAGGCCACAATGGTGGTGTTGCGGCCATGCTGCTGGGCCCAGCTGCACTTTCTCCTCCTCCGAGCATGGCGGTGCACGTAGCATGGCAGCGCACACAGCATGGGATGCAGGGGGAGTGGGAGGGACCCCAGTCCCCAGGGGAGGCATTGAGGGCTGCCACCGCCCCCAGGCCATTGACTCTCACTCTGCTCTGCAAGGCCTCCCAGACTTAGAAGTAGAGGAGAGGATGTGGGCGGGGCAGGGGAGGGAGGTGGGCATGGCCACCCAATTCTACCACCCCTCCGCCCAAAAGGCCACACAATTCTGCCAGCCCCCTGCCCGATGGCCACACAATTCCACCACCACCACCCCCGGCCGGGTGTATGTGAACCGGTCACTGCCCACCACTGCCTTCAAATGAAATTACAGTAAAACCTCGGATAATGCTAAAACTTGGTTCCACAAGTCTTGGTGTTATACGATTTTTAGTGTTGTCCAATGCATGTTAAAATCTTATGGGATGCATCGCATAACATTAAAGCTCCATAGAGATAGATTGTAACCGCAAAGGCTTTAGCAGTTGTTATCAGATGCATCCCATAGGATCTTACCGTTATTCAATGCAATCCCCCCCTTGCTTAACGTTATGCAATATTAGCGTTATCTGAGGCAAACGTTATCCGAGGTATTACTGTAACTGAATTTTGCTGGTGCAGTAAATTGCTGATTACAATAAATCAGGCATTCGCAACCTATGACCTGCAAGCCAGACATGGCCCCAGAAGCCATTTCATCTGGTCCCCAATGCCCTTGCCGCTCCCAGAAGTGGAAGTAAAACGTGCACTGCACATGTGCAGGATGCTGTTAAATGCGATCTATGCATGAATAGCACACTTTTCAGGGTGGCAAAATACAACTCTCATAAATCAGAAGGCTGCCAAGTTGCTACTGTAGCAGACAATAGCCCTAATTTTGACTAACTAGGTCCCTGCGCATATGGGAATAGGAGGTTGCTTGGGTAGCTTTCCACCATGTAGGCAAAATCTCATGGGCATAAATTGCTGGTGAACCTTGATGGCCAGGTATCAATAAACTGTGCACACTTTAGCACTCTAGGAAGGTTTGTGTCCCTATACTGTTTTGCATTTCCTTATCACTATTTGTACCTTAAACTGTCAGCAATGGACAAAATTCTTTTCCAAGGTAATGTCAACATACATTGATCTTGCTTACATACTTGGCTGGAGATCTGGCTGATTATGTCACAAACTTTTAGTAAACTGCTGTCTAAACTTCATGTTTAAAACACAAGGTACATACATGTTCAGGATTGCATTTTTTTTACTGTTCCCTTCATTATTTTTAGCACTCTATAGATACAAAATTTTACACTTTGACATCCCGCCAGAAAGTTGAGCATGGGGATGTCTTGATTGTAGATCTGCTCTGTTGTTAAAAAGTGTTGTTTATTTATTTATTTATTTATTAGTTCAAATTTATATTGCCGCCCACTTGCCGTGGCGACTCAGGGCGGCTGACAAACAATACATTACATTACAATACAATATGTTGGTATGGGCACAAGGGGAGGGGCGGCAAAGTTCTCAGCCTGTTAAAAGAATGAGACTGCTTCCCCATCACAAGTGTTGTCTGAGGCAGCAGTCTCATTCTGCATTATAGCAATAACACTTATATACCGCCCCATAGCGTTTGGTGCTCTCTCTGGGCACTTCACAAATTAATTAGCATTTGGCCCACAACGTGTTGTGTACTCATTTTACCAACCTTGGAAACATGGAAGGCTGGGGGACGTGGTTTGGATGGAGTAGGAGAAGCAGCGGCTTGTCCTTCCTCCGCCATTAAATGGGATTATCAATGTGATTTTTCTACTAAATAAAGACGAAATCGGTGGAAAAGAGACTGCTGTTGACGGCAGGGGTGGACCCCGACCTAAAAGAAAAAAGAAATAAAGCAGCAGATCGGCGAAAGCGGGCGATCAGGGCCTGGAGAGTTTGTGCTCCGGATGACGGGGGGGGGCCTAGAGGCTCGAAAGAGCGTCGGGGCTCCCGGTGTCGCCCGTTGAGCCACCTCCAGTGCCGGAGGGGAACCCCAAGTGGTGCCGTGGAGGAGAAACAAAGGAGCCGCAAGAGAAGATTTACAGCGGAGATTGTGAAGTAAAGAGGGGAGTTTTGCGTGTGTCTGTTTGAAGAGAGCGTCCCCGGAGTTTGCCCCGTGAATCTGAATACTGTGAGTTGGAGCTTTGGCAGCAGAAATTAATTGAGAGGGGGAGATGGGGGGAACGCGAAGAAGACCAGAAGAAGACGGATTATAGAGTGATGGTCGGGAGCTTGGAGAAGGTGGGGGCCTTGGAAAAGAGGAGAGAAAGGACAAAGGGAAAAGATCGGAGGGTGGATAGAGCGGTCAGTTGTTTTGCTTGGAGAGTAATTGAAAGTAATTGACTCTGTCTAAAGAACTCATTACTGTGGTGATGGCTCGTTAACAACATCTTTAATAAAAGACCTTTGATCTGTGACTTTGTGGGGGATCGAGGAGACGGGGGAAAGGAGAGCGTTGGAGAAGAAAAAAGAGTAAAGGGAAAGGATTGGTTTGCAAATAGTGCCGATTGTTGTGACGTCTAAAGAGAAGATTTGAAAAGAAAAGATTTGGAAATAACTCTTACCAAAAAAAAAGGGGGGGGTTTAATTGAGGCGCTGAGGGGAGTGAGTGGAGAACTGTAGCTGGATATTGGATAGAGGAGCGTGCTAAGAGGAGGCAACAACAATGGCGGAGACAATCGAAACTTAACTTAGAGAGCGGAAACGAAACTTAGAACTGTAGGAGGAAGAGAAGAAGAAGAGAAGAAGAACTTTATAAAAACTTTCCCTTTCGTGGATCCTTGACAGCTGATTTTTGACTTTTGATTTTTGACTCTTTATTCTCGCCTTATTGGAGAAGAGAAATTGCAGCAGTCTCAGCAGTATTACAACTTGGTTTGCCTCCCCTATTCCACCCACTTCCCCCCCTCCCTGTTTTTTTTTGTTTGTTTCATACGCAGAAGACAATAAGTGCCTACTTTGATTCTAATTTTACAGGTTATGTTATTGAGCTATTGCATTACTGGTAATTTTGATATTTTGAGATTAAGTTACTGATTTATGTATATATCGATCTAATCATTTAGATTATAATTATTAGAATAACTGAATGTTGATATAATTGGGTTTGAGTTAATCTAACTGGAGAGGTAAATTTATAAATTCATAAATTTGAGAGGCAAAGTTAAATAGATAGGGTATGCAGGGAGGGGGGGAGACAGTTAAGCCAAAAGGGAGGAGAGAGAAACAAGATCAAAAAGACAAGGAAAGGCATACACCGTCACCAACGATGGAGACTACATCAGCAGCAACAGATTCTCAAGCAGGTACTGGAGGACGATTAGCGGACTTACCTGAAAGGATGGACAATATGTGTGCTATTTTACAACAATTGGTTAAAAATGGGAATGATAATCAGGTTGCAATGCAAAAATTGAATAAAATGGTGGAAAATAATTGCGAAGAAATGAAAAAAGATAGAGAACTTGCCAGGCTACAACATGAGAGCCTGGCCAGGACTCTGACTGATATGCAGAAAGAGGTTACAGAGAATACAAAAAAAATTAATGTGATTACTGACACAATGCAAAAGGATTTAGAACAGGCAAAGATTTCTATGAATGAGTTGTTGATTCAAGAACATGTGATTGCCTCAAGAGTTTCTGTTCAAGAAAAAAGGATGATGATGGTGGAGGAGGGGCAGAGAAAGCAGAATATTGTGATACGTAAAATGGCCGAACGAACGCCAGACAAGCTTAGAGATAGAATAGTGGATTAGCTGAATTCTTTGAAAATGGGAAAAGATTTTGTGGCAGAAGACATCGGAGCTGTATATAGAGTGGGGGGAAGACGAGACAGGAGATCACCAAGGAATGTTTTGGTTAAATTTGCAAATTGGGCGGATAAGTTAAAAGTGATGGCTTACATCAAACAAGCGGGGTCTGGCGTTCTAAAGATTGAGGGGGCTGATGTGGAAATCTACAATGACATAGCGCCGGAGGAAAGAAAATGGAAATACATGATGAAACCAGTGACGAAATTTTTGGCTTCAAAAGATATTAAGTATAATTGGAGATTTCCACAACAGTTGAGATTTTTTTATGAAAAAAGATGGCATATTTTGGATGATAGAACAGATGTCCTGGAGTACTTGACTCAACTTGGGTTCATGAAGGTGGCTAGTCCAGAATGGATTGCTATGAGAACTGACTTGTATGCAGTTGGGGTGATGGGTCCAGTTCTGAATAAAGAGGGGGAGGTGGAGGGTGCAGTGGGAGGAGCGGAAGTGTCAGGAACATCGAGTGCTGAGCTTTTTGAATAAGTAACTTGCAGAAATAAAATTATAATGGTGGAGGGAGGGGGGCCCTTAGAGGAACATAATGCTTTTTCCCCCAGTCCCCCCCTCCCCTCTTTGAATGATAGAGGCGACATCTTGGAACAAGGTGTGGGGAGGGTAACAGAAAATGGAAGAGTAGGTAAGTTTTTTTTCTTTTTCTTTTTTGTAGTTGTAGTATTATGTAATTTTTTTCAAGTATTTTACTTTTTTGAGCCTTTTAGCAGTAAGGACTCACAATTTTTTTTTTGGTTCCACATTATTTTTATTTATCTGTTTTTTTTCTGGGTTTTTATTAGGGGATGGAGATAGCACGTCCGGGGAGAAATGTAAAGGAGGGGAGACCTTAGCAAATATAGATGGTTAAGAATCTAAGACTGTTAACCTGGAATGTGAAAGGAACAGGGAATGCCGTGAAGAGGAGGAGATTGCAGATAGCGCTCAATAAAGCTAGACCTGATGTCATCTTTCTACAGGAGACCCACCAAAAGTCAGCCGATACTAATAAATTAGTAGTGAGATGAATTGATATTTATGAAATGGCTTATGGGACATCAAAAGCAAGAGGGGTTGCAACCCTTATTTCGGAAAAATTGGGTTTTAGTGTGATAAAGTCTATAGCTGATCCAGAGGGGAGATATCTGATAATTAAGGGAAAGATTGAAGAGGAAGAGATAATCTTGGCTAATATATATGGTCCAAATACCAATCAGGAAGAATTTTTAGAAAAATTAAGAACAATCTTAAACAAGGAAGGAACGAGGAATATGATTATTGGGGGGGATTTTAACTTATTAAGTTCCGAGATTGATACTACAAGTACTAAAAAGAGAAGTAAAAAATACATTCTGAGCGATTGGGTAAAATCAATGAATGTGAAAGATGTATGGAGGGAACTTAAAGGACAGGAAAGGGATTATACTTACTACTCTCAGGTTTATGATATGTATTCAAGGATTGATTATATATTTGTTACACAAGGGTTAATGAAAACAATAGAGGATATTAAAATAGGCACATTTAGAGAATCAGATCATGCTAAAATAAGTATGGACATAAAATTGGATGAAAGCGATAGGAAAAAATATATTTGGAGATATGATTCAAAATTATATAAAGAGGAGAATACGAAAAAACAAATAATGGAGAAATGGGATGAATATTGGATATGGAATGATAATAAAGAGGTCAGCTCTGGAGTGGTATGGGACACAATGAAAGCGATTTTTAGAGGAGAATCCATAAAATTAAGTAGTTGGAAAAAGAAATTGAACACTAATAGAACCCAGGAATTGGAAATACAATTGAAACAACTTCATCGGAAGTATATAAGGGATAAAGATAAGAAGGTATTACAACAGATACAGAAAATAAAGAAAGAACTAGAAGCCCAGGATATGGAAAAGGTAAAAAAAAATTTTATATTTTTAAAAAGAGAATATTTTGAGTATAGTAATAAAAATTCCAAGTTATTGGCAAAAGCAGCGAGGGATAAAAAAAATAAAGGCCAGGTAGGAGTTCTGATAGATGGGAAGGGAAAGAGGTGTAATAAAAGGAAAGAGAAAGCAGAAATAATAGAGGGTTTTTACAAAGATTTATATTCAAAGAAGCAGGTAAATTTGAGTAAATTGGAGGAATACTTTCAAAAGTACAATATAACACTATTAACAGAAGAACATAGAAATAGGATGGAGGAACAAATATCGGTAAAAGAAATTGAGGATGTAATTAGGAAATTAAAATTGGATAAAGCACCAGGAGAAGATGGGCTTCCTGCGGAATTCTATAAGGATTTTAAGCCTTGGATTGTTCCGAGACTATATAAGTTATTTAATGGGATATTAGAGGGAGAAGCAACACCGAAATCTTGGAATAGATCTATCATTGCATTAATCCCTAAGCCGGGAAAGGACTTACAGAAAATAGAATCATATAGACCGATATCCTTAATTAACCAAGATGCTAAAATTTTTCTACAATAATGGTGACTAGGCTAAATAGTTTCATAGCCAAATATATAAGAGATGATCAAGCAGGGTTTGTAAAAGGTAGGTATTTGTCAGACCTTACAAGGAGGGTAGTGGACTTATTGGATATAGCTGAAAAGCAAAAGGATAAAGTAGGTTTTTTAGCCCTGGATATATTTAAAGCATTTGACTCTCTGCAATGGGATACAATACATGAGGTTATTAGATTATATGGATTTGGTGACAAATTTCAAAGGGTTATTAGGAACTTATATAAACAGGGGATAGCGACAGTGAAATTTAATGATAGTTACACAGGGGAAATAAAATTGGAAGCTGGAACTCGGCAGGGATGTCCTTTGTCACCTTCATTATTTGTATTGGCTATGGAACTATTGGCGAATATAATTCGGCAAGATAAAGATATATTTGGAATTGAAGGAAATAAAATAAGCTTATATGCCGACGACACATTAATTACGATAAAACAACCAATACAAACAATTCCAAAGATTAATAAACATTTGAAAACTTTTGAGGAAATAACAGGATTAAGGGTGAACTGGGATAAATCCGAGCTGATTTTAGTTAACGGGACTAAGAAGGATGAAGAAGAAATAAGGCAAAAATTTAATATTCAAATTCCGAATAAATTAAGATATTTAGGGGTAATACTTGCTAGAAAAACTGGAGAGCTTAAAGAATTGAATTATGATAAGCAAATGAAAGAGATAGATAAAAAAAAATTACAATATAACAAGTTGAATCTATCGTGGTTTGGCAGGGTTGCAATGTGTAAAATGATGTTGTTACCTAAATTAAACTTCTTATTTGATGCCCTGCCAATAAAACATACAGATAGAGAATTGAAAAAATATCAGAATACTATAAATAGTTTCTGTAATGGGAAACGAAGAGCCAGAGTACCTAAAATGTTGTGGTATGTATCACAAAAAGAAGGGGGACTGGGTATTCCGAATGTTAGCAAGTATTATAGAGCCTTTCAATTACGAAATGTCATTAAACTTTTAATTAGAGAAGAACCAATATGGGGAAAATTAGAGTCAAAAGAGTTTTCTAGGAAAGGAAAGGCGTTTTTTCTTTGTGGAGATAAGGATAAAAAAATGAGAATACAGGGTAAGATGATAAGAGCAACAATAGAGGAATGGAATAAAGCAAGAAAGGATCTTATTCCAGGGATCTCAATGGTAACAAAATTAGAAGATTTTAATAATTTACCAATGAAAATAGATGGTAGGATTAAGGATGTCTTATTAGAAAATGGGGTCTCTTTGTTGAAAGATTGGATCAAAATTTGTAGGGACTTGGAGAGGAGAAAGGAGCTATATCGGCAATTGGAGTTGGATTGGTTCAAAGTCCTCCAGATGAATAATTGGAATAAGGAATTTCTTTTGGAAATGGGATCAGACAGGGAGCTTACAGAATTTGAAACATTGTTGGCCAAACTAAGAAAAGGAGACATAGGGTTAAAAGGGATAGTTAGTCAAATATACAAGATTTTGAATAAAGGGGGGAAAGACACAACAAGTATTGAAAGAAAGCTGGGAACAGGAATTGAACATAACAATCACTGAGAACACATGGGGGAAAATGTGGAGAAGACGCATTATGAGATCTATGTCGATAAGAGTGAAGGAACATAATTATAAACTAATATGGAGATGGTATAGAACCCCGGTAAGACTGCACCAAATGTACAAAAATGTGAGTGAGAAATGTTGGAGATGTAAAAAAGGTAGAGGTACATATGAGCATATGTGGTGGTCTTGTGATGTCTTGAAAGATTTTTGGGGAAAAATTGAGAATGACATTAAGGATATATTGGATATGCAGTTTGAACTGGGGCCAAATACAGTCTTGTTAACTGAGGTGGATAAATACAAAATGAGTAATGAAAACAAAGAACTGATGGCAATAATGTTATCGGCGGCCAGACAATGTATAGCGAGAAATTGGAAAAACAACGAAAAGTTAAAAAGAAGGGATTGGTATAAGGAATTGTGAGATTTGGCACTTAATGAAAAGCTCACATGGGAGATAAATTCTAAAAAGGGTAAAGTATCTGGCAATAATTTTTGGAGGATTTGGAAACCTTTTATTGATCACGCAATGGTTAAGAATAAAGGCATACCCCCTGTATCTGAGCAAAATGACTTTTGGAAAATATAAGGAAACATAAATCCCCGGACAATGTATATAACACAAGGGTGGTTTTAAAGTTAAAAAGGATAGTAGAGTTAGTGAATAATATATATTGGTTAAGAGGAGATATGTGGAGATATAACTTATAACTTGTAGTTTCAAATTTTGGTTTATAACGAGATAATAATATTCGATTGATGATATTAATGTAGAATTATTGTTTATGTGAACATCTATTTCTTTTCTTCTCTTTTATTTTCCTTTATATATATTTTAAAAAAAAGTTATGTAATGTTTTTTGTCCTATGTATTTTTTTTTTTTGGTTTGTAATGTCTTATATACCTAATTAAAAAAAAAAGGAAACATGGAAGGCTGAGTCAACTTTTATCCCTGTCAGGATCAAACTCACAAATAACAATCATTTCACCAGTGTTCTTTAATAACAATATTTTAATATGTGAACCAGTAAAACTGCATCCAACCAAGATGGCCTTGTTTGTACATCAAGCCAATACATTTTAGCACTTATTTGGACCCAAAAACTGAACATAGATATCCCAATGTAAAGGTTATATCTGTTTTCTTCAGAGTCACTTTAAAGCTATATACATTAAATCTAGGGACAAGTCCCCTCAGAGATGCAAAAGATTATAAAACTAAAATTAAAGTTGGCTGCAGGCACGGCTCTGTCTGTGAAGGAGAAATACTTCACCCCATCTGGGGCCCAGTGGAGTCTCCTTGAGGGCCTGCAGCTGCTGAACACTGTGTAGCCCGGAGAAGTACAGCTTCCTTGCCACTGTGAAGGATGCATTTGTTAAAGTTCTCAGAAAAAAGCATGAATTTTTTTTTTTTGCCATCTAAAGTTCATCCACAAAAGGGCTCCAGTGAATATCTCCCTGAAAACATTGTCTCTGTCTGTAGCAGTTGCAAAAAGGGTAAATTCCTCTCAAGAGATCATCATTAGGGGAATGACTAACAATATTGACAATATTGTAATGGCTAAAAATAGCTAAGTTGTTCACGGCAACCCTGTCTTCTTCAGAGAAGAAAGCAGCTGGCCAAATGCCAGACCTGGAAGAAGGTGTTCTTTTGCTACAACTTGTACACTCAAGACAAGCATCAGATCAAGAGGTAGCCCAAACCATACACATGATACTTTAAAGAGTTCAATCCTACCCTGAACAGGCTAATGTTGGAATTCCTGAGCAACTATCTGGATTATGTTCCAGAAAGTTCTGCTGCCTTTTAGTTCTCAATTATTTTTATGTTCTACATGGGGCAAAACAACTAAAATATTTGTGTGTGTTGTATAATCTTTAAAGGGTGATGCAGCAAGTGTAGAGCCAAGGATTAAGGCTGAATGCTTTGAAATGCAAGCCTTCCTTAATTCCCCTTTTCTCTTATTTCTACTATTGAATAAATACTCAGGCACAGCTTTAACATAAGGCAATAAAAGGAAAAGTTTACTTACAAGGTGTGTGTTCAAATAAAGTTGTCAGGTAGATAAAAAATATAATATAGCAATTCGCTTCACCTTAGTTGCAAAAAGAAGCTGAAAAAAAACTCTAAGGCAAATGATGGCTGTAAGAATTACTAACTTTCTGAGACAAACAACTAGACCAGGGGTCAGCTAACTTTGCTCTCCAGGTGTTCTTGGACTTCAATTCCCAGAAGCTCAAGTTAGTAACCTGCTGATCAGGGCTTCTGGGAATTGAAGTCCAAGGACATCTGGAGAGCCAAGTTTGCTGATCCCTGAACTAGACTAAACAACTGAACCATTCAAATAGAACAGGCAGAAATGTTTCACTACACACCACCCACGCAGTATATATACAGAATGCAAAGCAATTACTTTTTGGGGGAAGAAACATTTAGCCTAATGATTGGGTATTTAGATTCAAAACAGGCAATGTCTATGTTTGTTAAATTCTGACCTGTCCCATCTCCATCTTAGCATGCAAAACAAACTCAAAGGCTGCCTGCCCTAAACTCAACATTTAGAAATTAAGGTCCCTGAGAAGTCAAAGAAATCTGCATATCCTAGCTCAAGCTTGCCTCCTTTTGCTTGATGCAAATTAGCTTCCTTCTGTTTTATCACTGGTCATTGGGAAGGAAACATGGGCTTCATTTGCAAATTTGATTCTCAAGCACAAAGCTTGGAAGGAACTGTATGACTAGATGGAGGAATGATATAACAGGAGACAACTACAATGCATTTCCCTTAATATGACATTTGACCCTGTTTAACCAGCTTGCCTGTATGAATCAATCCATTATGCCTCTCAAAGTTGCCTTGACAACTGAAGGCAGATACGCTGTCAAATATTACAGCCAGCACTATTATTATCCTGCCTGGCTGTAACAGTTACAAGTACTGTACCTGTACTCACCAAGGATCTCACTCATTCACAATAAAGATTTGCATTTTCTCTCAGTGTTTTAGAATTTTCATACGTAGACATAGGTTTTCCAAGCTGAAATGAAGAAGACTTTGCTCACAGTTTATTCAGTAGCAAGGTATACCTGTAGAGGGTTGGAGAATTTCGCTTGACCCAGCCTCTTATTATCAGAAATGGTTGACCATTTCCTGATCTTAAAGTTCAGGACATTATTTTCTTTCATTGTGACTGACATAAACAATGTTTAACAGGTTCCAACTTCTTCTGCAGAGTCACATAAAAATGGAAGATTAATTTTCCAATTTAATCTACAATTTAAGGCCTTTGCTACATGCTTAAATGACTGCAGTGGGATAGTTTATGGTTGCCTAGGCTGGACTCAATAAAGAACTCAAATCCCCAGAATTTATGTTGCTGTTGTACATAATCAATAGCTACTATTTGTGATACAAATTGCAACAGGCATACAGCACATGATTATGTATGCAAAACAGCAATACATTTGACATCAAGGAACAAAGAATACAAAGCAGCACTAGTTCAAAGTACAGTATGTAGATCGGGAGTTCTCAACCTTTTAAAGCCAGGGGCCAGGTCACGCTCCCTCAGACAGCTTCAGGGGCAAGACAGCCATTTCCCCCTTCCTCCACCCCATGGCACTTCCTGGTGCGGTGGAGGCGGTGTGGACCACATGAAATGGTGCTGTAGGCTGCATCCGGCCCACTTGCGCAGGTTGAGAATCCCTGCTGTAGATTATAAAATACAGTACCCAACAATTCTGGAGATTTTTTTAAAAAAACTAATTACTGAGACATTGCCTTTGTACTGTGCATAAAATACCAATCATTCCACATCTGTAAAAAGTGCTAGTGTTATTAAGATATCACAATAATTTGTGGTGAAGGCAACTTTCATCTTAATTTATTTCTCAAGAACTCAAAAAAGTTTCATTTGAATGTAGACCTCTTTCCTATATTAGCCAGTCAAAGCCTTCCTGTACTACAACTTCTACTAACTAGGTCAATTTTAAGAAGGTTTGTTTTAAAGAAAACATTCAATATGTAGTTTTACATATTGCTTCTACCATGTAATCATTTTGCTGTGTATAACATCACATCATTCATTGTATTGAACTGTGCCATGGATTCTGCCATTTTCAACTCTCAGTTGTGTTACACGTAAAGAGCCTCCTCGAAGATTGTGATATTCTTGAATCACAATCAGGCGTACCCTGATAATGGCCACCTTGTGTTGCCAGCTAATCATTCTCACACTAGGTCAGGCGAAAGGAAGTACAGAATGAACTCACCAAAAGGTGCCTCCATTTTGGCAGTTTCACGTCTGGCCTAGACACTGAAGCCATTCTTTTTCTTAAATGTGTCCACATGGAAGTGTTGAAAATCACACAAGGGAAGGGTTATGCAATCTAGTCAACAGTGTGGCTAATTAAGCATCACCAAAGAAGAAGAAACACATCCTTTAAAAAGGAAATGTAATTCTGGATTTTTAAAAAACACATATGCTGATCTAGAGAGAGAGGTGCAAATGCATAACTAATTATTAGAGTTAAAATAAGAAAGACCAACGAGGGTAACTTGGACAAGTTGTCTACCTGAGCATTTGTCCTGCATTTTAGGGTGGTGATGGAAACCGAGGAAGCACAACAGCTTTATGACACTTCAGTCAATGCCTTGAGACCAGGTCAACCCTCCTTATGAGTCAAGAGGGACATTTTGTCACAGGTCCAACTTCTATCAACCACTTACTGAAATTTAATGGTAAGAACTACACCGCCTGCCTGGGGCCATCTATCAAAGAAGCATCAGTATCTGCACGCTCCTCTTGGCACTTCTTCCCACAACAGGCAGAAGATAGAATGAGGGAAATCTGATATATACAATGCTTCGTTGAGCCATTGCCAGATTTAGGGGAGCCATCTGATGATGTTAGTGTCCTCAGGAGTCTTTTATGGGAGTTCCACTTACTCCCAAATCATATTAGTTTAATCAGTTGAATTGTTTCCTCCTGATGTCTTCAAATAAGAAAGCTCAGTCTACATGGCTACTTTTAGGTCCCTGACAATATACCATAATTGCTTATAATGTCTGGAATGCCAAGATTTCTTTCCTTCTCTAGCAGCTTTCTTTTACAGAATTGTTTGACTTTGTCTGTTTTAAAGAGGAATCAATTAAGCAAATAAAGTCATCCAGAGAAGTAACAAAAAAACTACAGCAGTAGCTACAAAGGCTCACATTGTGTGTACTCTACTGTTAAAGGAATGTGGTTCCACAACCTACAAACTATTTTTTAAATGAAAGACCAGTGCTTAATGTAATGCCATAGTTTAATGTTTTAATGTTGTTCATTTTAAACTGTTTGTTTGTAAACTATTTTATATGGCTTTGTAATCTGTCCTGATGGGACTGCAATGGCTAGTGGTGAAGACACTGAACTTGATGACTGGAAGGTCGCCAGGTTAGCAGTTTGAGACCTGAGTGCTGCACGACAGTGTGAGCTTCTGTCTCTGTTCCAGCTCTGTCAACCTAGCAGTTCGAAAGCAAGAAATTGCAAGTAGCTAAACAGGTACTGATTTGGTGGGAAGGTAACGGCATTCTCTGTGCTCCGATGTCTAGTTTGAAAGCAAGAAATTGCAAGTAGCTAAACTGGTACTGATTTGGTGGGAAGGTAACAGCATTCTGTGTGCTCCGATGTCTAGTCATGCCTGCCACATGACCACGGAAATGTCTGCAGATGCAGACAGTGCTGGCTCTTTGGCTGTAAATGGAGATGAGCACCACATCCTAGAGTCGGACACAACTGGTTTTCAAGCAAGGGTGACCTTTACCTTTACCTAACCTGTCCTGAGATCTTTCAATATAGAGTAGACTATAAATATTTTAAATAAATAAATAATGGATTAGACTGTTTACCTTTCCACCAAAGCAGTACCTATTTATCTACGTGCAATTTCTTGCTTTTGAACTGCTAGGATGGGAGGAGTGGGACAGAGACAGGAGCTCATTCTATCGTGCAGCACTCAAGTCTCAAACTGCTAACCTGGCGACCTTTCAATCATCAAGTTCAGCATCTTAACCACTGAGCCAAATGTTACCGCAGGTTTTAATAATCTTTTTGTGGCTGTAAACAGATCTGACCTTTAAAAAAAGTTGTGCAACTAGAAAACTGATGCCAGGCTGAAGGAGCCTCAGCTAATTAACAAAATGCCTGATATGGGAGTGTAGTCAGTCACAAAATGTTGACAATAGCCTTACTCATTGTATCTGTTTGCATGTCTTCTTAAAGACAGACGGAAGATAAACATACCCAGAGAATCAGAGATAATACATGCAGAGGAAGAATGCACATACATACAAAAAGAAAATATGGAGAGACAGAGTGCACACAGAGATGAGTGTGTGAGAGAGAAAGAAAGAGAGAGAGCAGGGGTGCCCAAACTATGGCTTGCGGGCTGGATCCGGCCCCCAACGCTAGTTCATCCAGCCCACAAAGCCCTCGTCGCTCCTGGAAGTGGAAGTAAAACACACCTGTATGGGCGCATTTTACTTCCATTCAGTTGTCTTCAAGGACCACATAGCTACTCCTTCCCCTTTGCCACGCTATATGTGGTGATTCTCTGTAAAGGCATGGCCCAACATAATACATCTCTGTTCATAGTTTGTCCGAAAGAATACATCCTCCAAAACGCACTTGTCCCAGAATAAGTGTTTTTATCTATAACTCTCATCAGTCTCCGCTACCACAGCCAAAAGTGAGTGATGACGGGAACTGTAGTCTAAAAATATGTAGAATGCTGGGTTTCCAACCCACATCCTGAATCCACTAATTGGCCAAGGGATGAGGGACCACTGGATTGTGTATGGTGAGTGCATATGTAAGCATTTGACCAAAGGAAGTAACTCCTCCACATTAATATACAGGGTAGCCTGTAAGTCCCTACCCATCCATATATCTTAATTTGCCACTTATTGTTCAGGGTGTCACCAGTATTCTTGTGCTCATGTACCCACGTACTTGTCATAATATGCTCTTCAAGTGTAAATAGGCTTAAATCAGCCATAATTCTCTGGGGGGGGGGGAAAAATAACACATGCATAATTGAATATAATATAATAACATATGGACAGGTAGGGACTTACCAGCCACCCTGTAGATCTGTTGCTCATTTGTCATTGATGCTTTTTAATAAAAATGATCTTGTTATCAGTCCAGTCCATTATTTATTTAAAACATTTATAGTCTGCTCTACATTGGAATATCTCAGGACAGGTTAGGTAAAGGTAAAAGGGGGGGGGCGCGGCGGCGGCGACGAACAAAATGCCAGAGAATAGTGACCCCCTTTTGAATTCTCCAGAATTTTTAATCAATACAAATACTGTATTAAGAAAATGGGAACCTCAGGGAGGTAAAGAGTAAACAACCAGTAAATGATTAAGGGCAAATAATAAGAGTCTTAATAGGCTGAGAGCTGCAGGAGGCATTGTGTACATTTCTAGGGAAATTACAAAGAGAATAAATGTGTATAACAAGCAGAAGATGACTTGAACCCTCAAACCATTATTTGAATGAAAGGTTTTCCGCTGTAATACAGCATCCAATCACAAAAGGCAAATTAATTTACTTTCAAGCAATCTACATCACCTCTGCTCTGCCATCTCTCCGGGAAAATTCAACACAGTACTAAGCTAAGACTCAAATCTCCCTGTCTCTCTTTCTGTACCAGGAGATTAATCCTGCCCCCAAATTGTCACCTAAAGTGGAAACTGGAGACGAGAAATAGAGAGAATAAAGCTGAAAGTCAGAGTCAGGAATCAAACAATGTAAAGCTAGAAGCAAAGCAAAGATCACAAAATGGCACAACAAATGGCTACAGCAGTGATTCCCCAATCTTCTCTTACATTGAGTGGCTACATTAGAGTGTCCAATGCTTTAAAAGGGCCACATATTAAAACAAAATATTACAAAAGTATTAAGATGCTGATTTAAATCAAAAGTAAACATTCAGAGATCAATAAAGAAATGTTAATGTTATGGGTACCTGAATTCTGCTAGCTAGCAAAGCTCCTGGAATGTACAGTGAAATGACAAACCACAAAGAGTCTGGAGGTATTATTCCAAAAGTTCACATTTAAAAACCTCACACTGTAAGCACAAAAGCACAAACTGAAGCCACTAGTGTGATATTGATAGTGTGATATTGAAGAAGGGAAGGTGAACATCAATACTGTAACACTGGAGGATGAAAAATGGAAGTAAAGACTGTAAACTAAGGCAACAAGTGTACAGATCAAAAGGGCAGAAGCCCAAAGACAAGATGCAGATATGTAAAACAGAACCAGAGAAATCTAAAACAGAAACAACACAATTTTCAAAGTATGAAGCAAGGAACTAGAAGCTGGAAGGGAAAAGCTCAAAGTTTGAGCTCAAAAAGCATGACAAAAGAATGCAAAATCCAAAACTGAGAAGCCAGGAACCTTACTACAGCCAAGACAGAGCAAAGAGATTGGAGAGAATATTCCAAAACTGCAAAATCTAGAAGGCTGAGCCAACAAGCCAAGTGCAAAGACCGAAGTTAACAGCATGAAAGTGGAAGATGGAGAGTAAAAGCCAAGTGGATGGAGCTGGAAAAAGCCTCAGTTATCTCTGTATTGAAGTGGTATAGGCCAAGGAAGGTCCATAAAATGTTTTTTCTAAGCATGCAACCCATTTTCCAATGATATCAAAAACTGAGAAAACTCGAATGATAAAAATAGAAATCACAAGAACCTTCTATTCACGAATAATTAGAAATAAAGTTAAAATTCTTACATAATTACATTGGTTAACAATACACTGCTCATCTGAATTCAAGGTTTTGCAGATGACTGATAACCCCTTAAACAGCTTGGATACTTGAGGTAATGCCATACATAGGTCAGTGATGGTGAACCTTGGCAATTGAAGTGTTCTTGGACTTCAATTACCAGAAGCCCAAATCAGCACATCTGCTGATCAGGGCGTTTGCAAATTGAAGTTCAAGAACAACTGGAGTGCCAAGGTTTGCTATCACTGCCATAGATTATCCTGCTATGGTAATAGAGTAGACCATACTGCCAGTGACTCAATGCCGATTGTCAGGAGGCGATTAACCTGACAACCCTGAGGACTAATGGCCTTCGGTGCCAAAGTCCATAGGGAAGGATGATGGTCCCCAAGTGGATTAAGTTCAACTTCTGCCATATCCAAAACCAAATCTTGCTGATCCTCATGGTGATCAGCCATGAAGACTGTCCTGAGAATATAATGCAGCAGCCTTCCGTCAGTCACTTTCTGGTCCTGAGCCTTTTTGGCACGCAAAGTCCTCCTCAGACCCAGGCCAGTATTGATGAAGCTGCTGTCCTCCATCAAGATGGATTCAAGTGGGATTTGGTCCACTTGGGGGACCATTACCCTTCCCTGTGGACTTCGGTACTCAAGGCCATTAGTCCTCAGGGTGGTCAGGTTAGTTAACCACCACCTGACACTCAGCACTGAGTCACTGGCAGTATGGTCTACTCTATTACCATACCAGGATAACCTGGCAGACTATCCAGTCTCAGTGACTTCAAGTTACTTTAAATCCAGTTACTTTGGCTACAATAGATTATGAATAAAAGAACATAAATATTTATTTATTTGATCGA
This sequence comes from Furcifer pardalis, assembly GCA_030440675.1. Classification (NCBI taxonomy): domain Eukaryota; kingdom Metazoa; phylum Chordata; class Lepidosauria; order Squamata; family Chamaeleonidae; genus Furcifer; species Furcifer pardalis. The sequence continues at coordinate 90,986,995 of CP126895.1, read as the reverse complement.
AATTTTATGCCGCCCTCCTCACAAGGACTCAGGGCGGCTAACAGACTTTAACAACACTTAAAACACAATAAAAACACAGTACAGTATAAAAATCAAGATTAAAAATTACAGAAATTAAAAGAGATTAAAAAGATTTTAAAAAAAACACACATAGAGGGAGGGGTCAGATGAGCCAACAGACTAAAGCAGCCGTCTGGCCCATAAATAATTCTAGCAGGATGGTTCTGTGGGGTAGAATCTCTTTCCAGTACAATGTAGTTGTTAGGATACAAAGGGGATGTGATAACCCATACGCTTCCTCACCTCTGCTTTGGGACCTCTCCAGCGTCCCCTTCCAAGGAGAATTATTTAAAATCCCATCTAGGAACTTACCCAAAACTCATGGCAAGGATCGTTATGTCAACCACTCTGCACACATCCGGCTGAAACAAACCTGGGACTTGTCTGCGTACAGTGCCCAGCCAATTTAATAATGGAGAGGTAATATGGTAGCATTAAAAGGAGGCTAGTGGCTTTACTTTGTCTTACCCCTGCATCCCATTTCCAATGAACACATGTGATTGAAGAAAGTAGATTTATTGAAGTTGAAGAATGATTCTTGATGAATCAGGTTACAGATCTCAGCATAGAAAAATAACCTAATCAAAATTGGCTTTTAGATTAAGAATGCTTTCAGACATTTCTCCCCTAAATAAAATAATCTAACTATCTGTTCTAAATTACCATATTGAAGACTTTGGGAGATAAGGCCTTTTGGGATGGCCTTCTCCTCTCCACACTGGTGTTTCCTTGTTGACCACCACATTCGAACTCTCTCTCATCTAAAACCATGTGCTTACCTCTCCTCAGGTATGAGCTGATCCTGGTTAATTAGCATGCATCCAATCAGGTCCCAGTGTTGGGGTAAACAACTCTGGCCATATTGATGAAGCATGGTGTCTCACAGTCTGGCTCTTCCCTTCCGGGTCCCAAGGAGTGAAAACAAACAGGTGGCCTTTTGCAAGCACAAGAAGCCACATTTCTACTGTAGTCTAAAACCTAATAAACTCCATCTTGGATATGTGAAGAACTTGGGGCCTCATTATATCACAGGGGACTTTTCAGAGTTTGTGCCTCATTAATCTTAAATATACATATCAGCATGCTGCTTTGGATTGTGACATTTTTCCAGCTGACAGCCACATGCAAATAATCTAGTACACAAAGATCAACAAATGAAAAAAATCCTTTGGGTAAACAATTTCTCATGAATGGCGTTTGTAACTGTTAATTTTGTGAGTCAGTGATAGACTCTATTTGCTTTTGTTAGAACTGCACATGTGTAGCTATAACAAATAGTGAATTGTTTGTACAAACCATGATCTACTTTAAGCTTTTGAATTTTTCATTTGGATCATGGGAGCTATTTCTGTTCAGATTATTTTGTTGTTATTGAGACATGATAATGCATATTGTATTTGTATTCAGGTTTTGGTCATGCTTAATGGAAACAATTGCTAGCTAAAGTGTCACCCAAAACAAGAGATTTTTGTACATTTTCCTTATGCAGAGAATTATTTCTAGTAGCATATACCTGTGCCCCAGTTGTGATCTGCCACTGTGTGAGTGGGTGTGTAAATATACACTGCTTTTGAATTATTTATAGTTAAAGGCACAAAAAGGTTGAGAACCCTTAAGCTACCTCTTTTCAAGCATGCAAACACTCTTACAAGAAAGTCTGCTTGTGTGAACTAGAAATCCTGCTTCAAAAAAGGAAACAAATATCCAGCCTCTACTTATTTACATTTCTCATTCTATGACTATACAGTACTGTCAAAATCAACAGAAAATTCTGAAAGCTTTATTATCACTTCATTCATTTATCAGGGAGAAACAAAAAGAGAGAAGGATCCTAGTTCATTTAACATTTGGTCCTGTCCAGGGGTGGGGTGGGTGGGGAGTCTTTTAACTATATTAGGCACCACAAACAACAGTTATTTCTTCTCTGAGGGTAAAGAATATTTAGGAACCAGACTAGCAGATACCCAAACATGTTAATTGAGGTAATAAAGAGGGAAACCAAATGGGGCAGTTTACTGCTCTCTTGAACACTGTACATTCCAGGAGCTGTTTCATTATCTAAACAGCATACATCTTAACCTGCACGATATCCAGGAAGTTCTGTGAGGTTGTGGCAAGGTTTGACTATGTAGTGGGAAATGGTAAGATATGTAAAGAGAAGACTAAAGAGTTTTTCTCTGCCTTCTTGAACCACTTTGGTTGTCCTTCTGGCACTGTAGGAAGACAGAACCAGGTATGTGGTCAATCAAGGCAGTTAGGGAGATTCATTTTATTGTACTGTCTCTGACTGGACATCCCACTACAGTAATGAAGTAGACTGTACAGCCAGCGACGCAATGCCAAGTATCTCCCTAAAGGGGCCAACAGCTATGGGTGGATGAGCTCCCTTAGGTGTGGTGTGTCACGAGATCTTTCCAGCTACAAGTGGTTAATTTAGTCCAGGGAATAAATTAATTTTACAGCCTTCTATCCTCCCAAGGACTTCCGATTTGGAGCACCAGCTGTCTCATGTTATTCTTCCATGTAGCATTGCCGTGCTCTTCATAAATTTAGTGAAGAGCAGTTTGTAGAATTATGGCTGTTTGTAGAATTATGCCTTAATGAGTATCTTAGATTTACCCTTATAGAATCAGAACTCCACACCAAGTTCTTCTTATCACAAACTTGACCCTTTCCAGGGTTCGAGAGACTGGGTACGAGCATCTTGGCTGCTAGATATTCCTTTACTTCATTTACAATGGTGTTTCGCTTAAAGAGCAAACTCGCTTAAAGAGCAATCCTGTGGAACACATTATGCTCTTTAAGCGAGGCACCACTGTACAACATAAAAGCAAGCACATCTAGATTCCCTTTATAATAGCGCTCTTAGGTTCAAAGTTGGCACTAGGGGCATATTTGTTTTATATAATTTATTTTTTTTCTATGTTACCTTTCACCCAACTATAGGACTCAAGATTGACCAGTTAAACATATAGTGGATTATTACCATTAAAATCATTAAAAATATATTTGTATTAAAATGATGAAAACTGTTAATAAATAATATTTTTATTTATCTTGTATAACATACAAAACATACTAAAACAATCACATGAACACATAATAATTTTTAAACAAAAATACACCATATACACTTTCCCCTAATATTGTAACTACAATGTCTTATAATAATCAGATCCCTTTAAATTATCTTTTTATTTATAGTCTACTTTAAAGACATTAATTATTAAAGTACATATATAACTTTGACCCTCCACCTGGAATTTTAACTATTACTCTTCCTAATTTATATATTTTCCATCCATTATTTCAAAAAATTTATGACCTCCTGGTTTGGTTTAACTCCCTTTGGTTTCTGAAAGACAGTCAACCAACTCTCCCCATATAAGTTCAAACTCATTATTCTTTATCTCTCCTTTCTTAAACTTTAATTTGAATGTTAATTTATCATTTAGTGCAATATTCCATACTTCCTTGCACCATTCCTGTAAGCCCCCAGAGATGTTTATCTTCCATTTTTTTAGCAATTATTATTATTTTAATCCAACAAGCAGCACACTGTCCCATTAATTATATCTATTTTCAAGCCAAAGTTCAAAGCAAGTCAGACTTTTCAAACACTCTCACAGACAATTGTTGAAATTTACTACTGAAGTCTTATCTGCTTTTGAATTTCAAACTTGCTTGTTCACTGTCTTGTTCAGCCCAGTCTGAAGGTTTCCAAGGTAATTAACAACTTCAATATGTCTCAGTCAACATTAAATCACTCCTGGGAGACAAGCATTTAAATCCCTATCACCATTCTTCTCATTTCCTTTCATAAAAACCTATTTTTAATAGCCCATTCCTATTGCTTTCTTTGATGTCAGCAGAGCAAGGGGGTAAGATGTCCTCTTAAGAAGCCATATTTATTTATTTATTTATTTATTTATTTATTATTCACATTTATATAGTGCCCTACTCGCCGATATTGCTCCACCACCCCCTGTTGAAAACTGTTAAAAACTTGCTTAAAGTATATGCCAGGCAGTGGCGTAGTGCGGGTTTCAGCCACCCAGGGCGCAGGCCAAACTCCCCCCCCCCCATGGCACCTGTCCCTATTCCCCCTCTGTGGGGGACTTTCCCCAAAAACAATGCAACATTTTCAAAACTCTTTTGACCGCCCTCTTTTATTTTCGGATCCAGTTTTCTGTTTTTATTTTTAAAATGACCCCCTTCCTCCTTTGACCCACAATCTCTCTTTCTTATGGCCACGGTGGCCACCCTCCTCCCGGGAAGAGTGAGAGGTGAAAGGGGAACACGCAGCAGGGTGGGACGCCTGGGCACTCACCTACCTTTGAAGAAGCGCTGCAGAGCCTCCGTCTTGTCCACCACCTCCATGGCTGTGCCATGCACCAAGCGGTCGGGCTAGTCACCAAGCCCGCAAGGAGACATCATTCTCCCTGGCCTGGGGGCTGCCGGCAGCACTGCGTCCATGGTGCCCACCCCACAAAGCCCTTTCTCTCACCGATGCCATGCCTGGAACTGTGGCCCTGGTTGACCCGTCCAGGCTGAAGGGTGAAAGAGGGGCGCTTCCCCACCTCGCCTTTTGTCTAGCAGGAAGAGTGGGAACGCTCCACCCTGGGAAGGGCTCCTTTCCTCAGGCTCAACCAACTCCCTGGCCTCTCCCCTTCATGCCCTCCCTGCCGGGATGACGTCATCCCGGGCATGCCAGGGGCCTCTCTTAGTGTGGCAGATTTTGAAGTGGGGAAGGCTCCAAAAATTTCCCCAAGTCAGCGGGCCACATCTCCAAACGTTGCTGAAGAGAGGGGACCGAGGGAGAGGCTGCAAGGAGCAGCGTGGATGAAGTGTGGTCGTTGCCTTTGCTGCTACTGCTGCTGACATCAGGCATTGGGGGGGGGGGGATTTTGCTGCCCCCAAAAAATGCCACTTGGGGCGGGCCGCCCCTGCCCCCATGCTACACTACTGATGCCAGGGGTTCCCAACCTTTTAATGCCATGGGCTGACCACCCGGACAGCTGAGCTGACTAGACAACGCCCCCCCCCCCCAAGCGGAAGCAGGTGCATTTACAGCTGTCGTAAATGTGGCCACTTCCACATTTACAATAGTTGTGGGTGCATTCATGCATGCACTGGTGCATTTTATGGCTGACATAAATGCACTCGCTTCCACTTTCTGGTGCATTGGCAGCTGCGATGGGCCGGATGGAATGACACCGCATGCCGGGTACAGCCCACAGGGCATAGGTTGGAAATCTCTGGTATATGCAAAGGTCTCCCTTGCTCAAAAACTAGTGGTGACCATCTCTAAGGGTGCTCATCTCTATTTATAGCCAAAAAGCCAGTGCTGTCTGAATCTAAAGAGGTTTCCATGGTCATGTGGCAGACATTACTACAGGGTGGATCATAAGTCCCTACCCGGCCCATAAGTCCCTACCAGTTCTCTCCATGGGCATGCGCCCTGCCCCTCTGCCCTGCAGACCAATTGGAGCGCTTCCTCCCTCCTCCCAGCACAGAGTTTGCCACACCCTTCTGCCAGCAGCACAATGGGAGCACTTCCTCCCTCCCCCAGCAGAACCATTCTTTGTGGCCAGGTTCGGGACGTACAGGCCACCCTGTAGATGCCAGAGCACACAGAACACTGTTTCTTTTCCACTGAAGCAGTACCCACTTATCTACTTGAATTTCTTGCCTTTGAACTTCTAGGTTGGCAGGAGCTGAGACAGAGTCAGGAGCTCACTCTATTGTGTAGCACTCAGGTCTCAAGCTGGTGACCTGCTGACCTTCCAGTCGTCAAAGTTCAGCAGCTTAACCACTACGCCACCACAGTCCTTTAAAAGTACATGTAAACATATATAAAACAATATGCAGCTTCAAAAATTAAAGCTTTTCACTGACCAATTAAAAACATGCCAAAAAAGCTCAGTCCCCACCTGTCACCAGAAGAACAAGAGGGAGGAGTCCAACCTACTGTGCCCAAGGAGGGCATTCCACAACCTGAGAGCAACCCGAGAGAGGTTCCTCTCACATGTACCCACCAAATATGGCTGAGAAGAGAGAAGGGCCTACTCTGAAGATTGTAAGAGCCATGAAGAGCCCCTCCTGGCCTCACCAACAGCCAGGGGGATAAACAGCCGCCATGGCCACAAGCGGCGGAAGACGCCAACACTGACCTCCAGGCCCCACCAACGGCTGGGGGAATAAAGAGCTGCTGTGCCCACAGGAGGCAGAAGTTAATGACGCTGTCCTCCGAGCCCGACCAATGGCCAGTGGGATAAAGAGCCGCCATGGCCAGAGGCAGCAGAAGATGCCACCACCAACCTCTGGTCCCCATCAATGGTTTTGGTTGTGGTGCCATGGCGTGATTCATGTGGTGACTGTTCTTTTGTTGTTATGGGACTTTTTCAAATGAATGTTTTTCTTCCTTTTTGCAATGTTCGATGATGCTGTGATTTATGATATATATGATACTGTGATTTATTTACTGTTATTCTATGGTATTTTATCGTGTTGTAAGATGTATATGTGTTTAAGATGCTCTGTTGTTTCTGTGAGCCGCTCAGTCATGTTGTTGAGTGGGTGGCATACAAATTTGATGATGATGATGGCTCATAAATTGGTGTGTGGATTGGCGTAACCCTGTACTTCCTGATGCCCATTGTATCTCAGAAGGGCCTGGTATGAATCACAAAGCCCTGGCCCACTCTCTAGGCAGGTAACTCAACCAGGATGTATAAAATGCATTGCCAGTGGTCTTTGAGATCCCTGAACTGTTCAAATGTGACATTGACCACAAGGTCAACACCTACCACACATATGCAGATCAGATATTTGAAAAAAAATTGGGCTAAAGTTCTCACACTCCTCCAACAAGGGCGGACAGCGGTCATGGCCGCAAAGTTATTCTGGGGACGGTAAATCCAAAAATAACTTTTTGACTCTGTTCCAAAGTAATTTCTGTATGTGTTACTTCTGAATTTGGATCTGAAAGAGGGGAAACAGTGAAGAGAAAAAAGAAGCCGCTCGGTGCTTTACTTCAGCTAGGCAGGTGTGGGGACAGTGATATGTTATTAATACAATGTTATATGTATGCATTTCCATCAATATTTCCATCATTTAGAAATCTTTCCTGAAGATACATGACAAGGGTGTGTGTGAATAAAAGGTCATGAAATATGAATGTCAGCAAAAAAATTCCCTCTTCTGGAAGCCTAAAGAGCTCACTTGCTCTTGTTAGAAGATATGCAAATTTATTCAAAGATTTAAGTAAATCCAGGAAGGGATTGTAAGCTTTTGGGCAAATATCATTTACAGAGGCATCTAGAATATAATGAAACAGAACTTATGTCTTCTTCATTTTGTTCTGTTTCTTTTGCTAATGTCATTCAGTGTGGTATATTAGTTAATATATTCAGTGTTTATGCGGCCTTTCAGAAGAAGGTCATGCAGCTTACTTCTAAGGGACAAAATAAGTTTTGCCTAAATTATGGTAGTATCCCATTAAAATCTTCCTTTGAAACATCTCACATCCCTCTAATACAGGAGTTCCCAAACTATGGCCCATGGCACAATTTCATATGGCCCGCATCGCCGCCACCACCACACCAGAAGCGGATGCATTTACAACAGCTGTAAATGTGCCCGTGGCTGTTGGAAACATGTTTACAACAGTTGCATACCCATTTTACGGCAGCGTTTACACCAGGGAAACCACCAGTCTGGCCCGCTCAGCTGTACGGGGTGCATGATCCGGCATAAAAAGGTTGGGAACCCTGCTCTAATACATCTCAGTAAGAGACATAAGAGACTTAGATTCTTTTGTCCATTTCCATCTAGAATAGGGGTTCTCAACCTTTTCAATCTGAGGGCCAGGTCACACTCCCTCAGACAGCTTTGGGGGCTGGATGGCCACTTTGCTCTGCCTGCCACATATGGCACTTCCTGGTTTGGTGGAGGCCATGGGGAGCCACATGAAATGGTGTCGTGGGCTGCACCCGACCCCTGTGCCATAAGTTGAGAACCCCTGTTCTAGAACATTATTTGAAGTGTTCCCTCCTCCCTAAAAAAATAAGAAATGACCCTTTAAGAAAATGGTATTTCTTTAATTTGTTTTATGCAATATATTGAAATCTTGTTTTGCTAGCAATTCAGCTGGAAATCAGGAGAACTGGGATTACAAACCCAGCTTTGGGAATCTCCATTTTGTCCACCTTCATGTAAATGCAATAGTTTCCCTGAACATCTCCCCATCCTCTCTAGTAAACTGCAACTTGCTTTCAGTGTACCTTGTTCAAAACTGCTCTGCCACATGGCCTGGCTCGAAAGTAACTTTTCAAAATTTGTATTAACCTAGCAGCATGGTCCTGTGGATCAGCAATGGGAATGGTTTAGTTTTTTAAAAAAAGACAAGCATTATTTTCCCAAGATCTATATGCTACCATTGTTACATATTTTAATATTGGTGTGAAACCAAAGCAACATTCAAATGTGTTAGAGAAGAAGCTACATTGCAAAAGAATGATTGTAGCCTATCTTAAGTAACTTCATTTGCCTTTGTATTCAACACACTATAATTTGAATTTGCAATTAATTTCTCTCCTTGCACAAGCATAGCTTGCACATCATATTCTACTGACAAAGGCCTTTCCCTCATACTTCTATCACGCTTCAAACAGTTTTATCATTATGCAGTGTCCTGGTTGGCCAAACACATTAATACCTAGAAGCACTAGATATTCTATTTGCTAGAAGCGACTGAAGCAACCTGACTACATTAACAAAATGTGTATTCATTTTTTAAAAACTGTATGCATTTGTGACATTAATAAGAACCAGGGCTTTAGGAAATATGCAACAGCATAAATTTGCATGGATAACGAACTCTGTGGGGGACCTGCTTCACAAGGTTAGAACACCTATAATGTTTATTTCTATTGTCAGCAAAGTTAAGCAATAAGGCAAGTTCATGAAGAAGTTGCAGCCAAATGACTTCATACCTATGTAAACAGGATAATGGCAGGCTTTTCATGCAGAATAATGAATGTAGTGGTGGAGCATGTTGCTATTACAGCTTCTGGCCTAAATATTTGGTAGAACCTTGTATGGAAAACATAATCACATAAATTCACTTAACAGTAGATGGGGTAAATACATACCGTAGTTGGTTGTAGAATTGTACTCAGAAAGTGCTTATAAATGATACATTCTCCAGCTGGGAAGGGATAACAAGTCACAAGTGGGGTACCACAAGGCTCTTGCAGAGCCCTCTGCTCTTCAACATTTTCATTACTGGCTTGGATGAGGGTGTGTATAGAATACTTAACAGATTACCAGATGACAAAACATTGGGTGGAATAGCTAATACTGTACCTTGAAAGATAGGAACAGAATTCAAAAAGAACTTGATGTGCTTGGAATCTGGGCTGAAACCAACAGAATGAAATTTAACAGGCATAAGTGCATAGTTCTATATACCAAAGGGAAAAAAGCCCAAATGCAGAGTTACAGTGTGGGGGATACAGTAATACTACGAGGAAGAAGAATCTTGGAATTAATGTAGATCACAAGCTGAATATGAGTCAACAGTGCAATGTGGCTGCAAAAAAGCTGAATTATATTTAGGCTACATTAACAGCGGATGAGATGGTTAGACAGTATTATCAGCATAGTGGGCGTATATCTGGGTATTCAGGAGGTTGGCAGATGACAGAGCCTGGTGTGCTGTGCTGACTCTTGTAATGTTAATGGCCTGCCATAACCATATATAAATGACCATGCAATCTACACCAAATGGCAGCTGCATGCTGCAAATATCTGGAGGGCCACACATTTCCATAACCTGTAGAAACTCTTGTTTGTGTTAGTGATAGTTTTCTTCTATCTCATTCCAGTGAAAACAATCCTCTTCTTTACTTACTACCGTATCTCCTCTGGCTTTCATTCCTCAGGACTTTTGTCAGACATCTTTCCTTAAGCTTCACTTTGTTACATGATAAATATATTATTTTTGTCACTTTCAGAAATGGCTGTCCTTCAGTTGTTACTGACTTCACACTGGCATTGCTGAAATCAAGATAAATTGTTGTTTTGACTGTAACCAGCCCTTTACTTATGTGAATTTATCCACCTCAGTATTTATTAACCTGATTGGCTGCAAACCAAGGCAAGTTATGTTGTTTGACTACAACATTTATTGGTCTTAGCCAGCACAACCAATGATGGAAGTTGTGGTCCCAGAATATCTGGAAAGCCACACACCTCTACATTGCTGAAGATTGTAGCAGTAATGCATAAGACTAATCTGAGGGAGTGAGAAAGTTTTGGAGATGTCTGTGTGCTGTATGTACTGCTACTGCTAATTGTTGTAGTGAAAAACTGCCAAGGTTGAATTTATATGTTCCAGGACACTAAGCTGTCTGGAGAAAGCTTCTGATAGATAGTTTCTAAACTGCTCAATAAATTACAGCTAAAGAGGGAAAGAGAGAAGAGTGGGAATAGTTTACCTCGTTTCCATTTTGATTAGTGATTTGTCACTGAAACAAGCAGACAAACAGCATAAAAAAAGAAAGTACTGTACAGTACTACAAGCCATTGGAATGGATGTATTTACTGGTGACTTGGTACTGTCTTTAATGCATTTTTAAAATCCAAGGAGTGCCTTTGCACAACTGCGTGTGATTCGCCAGTTACGGCCGTTCCTAGACCGGGACTCCTTGCTCATGGTCACACATGCCTTGGTCACCTCCAGACTTGATTATTGTAATGCGCTCTACATGGGGATGCCCTTGGTGACCATTCGGAGGCTTCAGCTGGTCCAGAATGCAGCTGCACGAGTAGTGGTGGGATGCGGGCGTTACGCCTGTGCTTCACCACTGCTGAAGGAGCTGCACTGGCTCCCAGTGTGCCTCAGGGTGCAATTCAAGGTGCTGGTTATTACCTTTAAAGCCCTACATGGTAGTGGACCAGGATACTTAAGAGACCGCATCGTCCGAAGGACATCTGCCCGTCTCACTAGAGCGGACCGGAGGGGCTCTCTGGTTGTGCCATTGGCCAGAGAGGCGCACCTCGCTGGCATGAGAAGGAGGGCCTTCTCGGTGTCCGCTCCGGCCCTCTGGAACCTCCTTCTAATAGAACTACGCCTGCAGACGGAGTTGCTGCCCTTTAGGAAAGGAGTAAAAACCTGGCTGGCAGGTTTGGTCTGGGGAGTGGATGGTTCAATTTCCCCAGCCAATTGGTTGGTATGACCCCAGTATGCCTATTTTACAATTTCTAGCTTTTAATATTAAGTTTTTAAAGTTTTTAAATCTTTTACATGGTTTTATAATTGTTGTAAATCGCCCTGGGTCCCTTTGGGGAGGAGGGCGCTAAACAAATATAAATAAATAAATAAAATAAAAGATGGGCAATTTTTTTTCTTAAATAGCAACAAAAATAAACAGACAAAGCCAAACTGCAAGAATGGGGCAGGGAACCTTTGGCCCTCCAGATGGTTTGACTTATAACAGCCCTGAAAATAATTGTTCTTTTCCCATTAAAGGACAACTATGGCTTTTTGCTTTCACAGAATGCTGAAAAACACACAAAGGAGGGGAAAAGAGAGGGAAAAGTATGTAAGGGCAAGACTTGATTCAAAGAATCAGACAACATACAGAGATTATTTAGCTCTCTATTTTTGTGGCAGCTCTTTGAGGTATTGAGTATAGATAACCATGTGTGCTGTTGATGTCTACAAACTATTCTCTTAGATAGGCTGCCTAGGCAGAGGTAGGAAATGCTGTCAAGTCTTTCATCCACTGGTAATGATTGAGATAAACCTGGTTTCTAATGTATCATCTCATCTTCTGGCTGTCAGAGAATGTTTGATAACAGCTGCCTGTCAATCCATGCTTTGCTGAAACAGAAATATAATTTCACATGAGATTTAACTTTCTGAACTGCAGATATATTTAAGAGCTTGGGAACATGCCTTATTTTGACTCAGAAGACTGGCATATCTAGCTCCATAGTATCTTATTGGTAGTAGCCCTACAGGCAAGTTAGGCTTACCTAAAGTGTCTTTGTGGTGATTTTTTTAATCCAAGAACTAAAAAGCCTGACTCTCCTTAGCTTCCAAAATTAGACAATATCAGGCATGTTCAGGAAGATGTATTCAGTGACTTCATTTGCTTTCTTTAGAAAGCTACACTCTTCAGTGGAGGTTTCCGAGATGCACCCTTGTTGCAATATATAACTCCCCTTATTTTATTAGGTAACGACATTCAGCTTTAACAGCAACAAATGTAATGTTGGACATTCAAGAGCATATTAGCAAAATTATGGACTTCATATACAGTGGTACCTCGCTTAAAGAGCATAATGTGTTCCACAGGATTGCTCTTTAAGTGAGTTTCCTCTTTAAGTGAAACAGCATTGTAAGTGACCAATTATTACTTGGGAGGGGGGGATTGCGAACCCCAATTTATTTGTTAAGTGAGTTTTTGGTTGGTTTTATTTGTTAAGCAAAGCGAACATTCAGAGAAAATTCTGCTCTTTAAGTGAGTTACTCTTTAAGCGAGGTGCTCTTTATACAAGGTTTGACTGTATTACAGAAGTATGCAAAAGTCATTTTAACTAACACCATGGTTAGGGCAAAGTTACACAGTCTGCTGTAGTAGATAAGAATGACTACATAGGACTCAAAAGACCTAGATTTTATTCCCGCCTCAACCATTAACACTTATGGGGCAGGGAAGGAATAGATAATTGGTAAAACCACTCCTTACATATCTCACCTTGGAAATCATGTAACTGTCAATCAGTTCCAACTTGATACCTATAACAAAATTTAGTTAAGGTGGCCAAATGTACGTTTTAGTGTTATGGTAGACTGTTCTTTGTTTCAAAGACTATTCAGCCCTAGCAGGAACCTTTACTTTTCTCATCAACAAATAGCAACTATGTCCAAATCTGCATCCAAACTATAAGTCAAATTGTGTAAATGTTATGCACTGAGTCCTCTCTAAACCTTTATCCTGGTCTTCCCTCACTTCTTATTTTATTTGCATTTGCTCTTCTATAGCAGGCTGGAAGTGCCAGACCAGATTAGACTTGTAGAATTTTGCATTTATAGCTAACACATGCTGATATCTAGTTATTACAACTGTATTTTTTTTTTTACTTCCTTTATGTTGCATCATAATTGCGGCCGGGTAATCAAAGTGTCAACTCAAAGTGTCAACTCAAACTAATCAAAGTGTCAACTCCCTAAGGAAATAAGAAAACCCAGTACAATAGTACTGGAAACTTATTCTATACTGGCATGTTTGTTTGTTCCTGGTTATCTCATAAATGCAGGAAGCTTGCTTGAATGCTTGAGGCAAACAGTTAATGATTATTTCGTTTACATGGATACTACAAAGTTTGGTTTCCTCAACAGATGGGAAGCTCTTCAGAAGCTGTGGCAGTTTCGTCTTCTTCCACATTTCTTGTGAGTGTTTAGTAGCCAGCACAGGATTTATCCTAGGCTTAAAGAACATTTTTCCCCTCCTTTTGGATACAAGTCAGGCAGGATGTCAGAAATGAAGAATGTCAGCCAAAAGCAATCTACCTCCAAAGCTGATAAGAATAAGCAAGGACAACTGACTGGAAGTGCTAGTTAAATAGGAAGACTGTAGAGATGTAGCAGTCTTACACAGATGCAATCCTCTACACCTTTGCTTTGGAGTAAATCTCACTGAAATTAGAATGTATTATTAGGTTGTAGTTCTATACAGTATACAGTTGATGATTCTATCACTTTTCTGTGTAATGAGTGTCATTTATATGGTACTCTTCTACCCTATGATGAGCTAAGATCATTTTTGTTAGGTATTTTTTTTAAAAAAAAAATAACTTGTTTTTTTTTAAGCCAAAAATTAATGGAAATGTAACAGGTAACACAATGAGTAGCATAATGGAAGTTTTATTCATATTGTGGTCATAGTAATGAATTACATTTGGGAGATTATGCAATGGGTCACATAATTAACTTGTCTTAAAACATAAGTCTCCAACTCTTATAGCTACTTCTATTCAATTTTATTGGTGTGTAAATATTTTGTAATTTTGTTTTGGGACTTCAGCTGGATTTAAATTTAAAATACCCCCCCTGAAAACAAAAGAAATCAAATCTAAATCTACATATATAGCTCATTATATTAATAAAAAACAAAGAATTGAATATTACTAAAACCATATTGCAAAACCTCAACACTATTTGATAGTTTGAAAGACAGGGATTGCTTGCTGTGGCCTTGCAGATGTTTTATTTTTACCTGTAGCTACTATAAGAGTTTGTGAAATTTTGAGGAAGCATCCATATTTACCAAGAAAGAAGTGGTTTTGTAATGGGGAGCAACTTGACTTACAATGTCATGGCCTTGTCTGAAGTTGGGGCCATGTCAGTGGGAGGAAGGGGAGACAGTGGCACTTAGTCAAAAAGTTTTCTCTCTTTATCACAACTTTTAAGGTCAGTTTGTAAAGTTGAATGTGTAACTGACTGTCATATCTGTCTCCATTAATAATAAGATTCCAAAGTGATGGCAATGAGTCACAGCTCAGAAGGAATCTGTCCTTAAGGGAGAATTTGAAACTGACTTACAGATTTGGGTTTCCTGAATTCTATTATTAGGCAGATAGCTTCAGATATAGAATATGTTCTAGATTTTGCATTTAGATTAGATTACTTTGTCTCTGTTAGCTCTTTTTAGACCGAATTTTATTTGGGGGCCCCGCCACACCTGGAAGTGCCATATGTGGCAGGCAGGGCAAAATGGCTGTCCAGCCCCCGAAGCTGTCTGAGGGAGCGTGACCTGGCCCTCAGCTTGAAAAGGTTGAGAACCCCTGATGTAAAACAAGTCTTGTCATATCTGCTGGCTTACATAAATCACCAAATAAAACAATTAACAGGTGGTGCATGTGGCTTAAAGTTGGGCAAAATCTTGAAATCATCATAACAAAAGTATTGTTTTCGTTCTGTCTTATTTCTGGCCAAATTATCAGCTTGCAGGCCAGTCTCACCCCTTTGTTGTTATTGGTGTTATTAGTAACATTTATCTGACATGTTTGTTTTAAGAAGTTAACACAGTAGAGCTACTGGAATTTGATGATCCCAAAAGGCTCTTCAACACAAGGGGTTTATTCACTGCCCTGGAAGTAGACTAGTTGTGTAATTCCAAATGCTAATGGATTTCAATTTCCATGAGCCCCAAAACAGCATGGCCAGTGAGCCACATGTTCCCCACCTTTCCTTAAATCATACTCCTCAACAGAGCTGTTTCTCAAGGGTTGCCATGTTGCATTTCTTGCAGCTTGTAGGTCAAAATTTATATACAGTACTTATATTAGATCAGTATTGCTCATTCCAAGCTGGCTGGATAGCTCAGTGATTTAAGCATCTAGCTGCAGAGCCAGAGGTTGGGATTTGATTGTTTATAGTGCCTTTGATTGTGTTGATCACAATAAACTGTGGCAAGTCCTTAAAGAGATGGGAATGCCAGACCACCTCATCTGTCTTCTGAGAAATCTGTATGTGAGTCAAGAAGCAACAGTTAGGACAGGATATGGAACAACTGATTGGTTTAGAATAGGAGGAAGAGTACGACAAGGCTGTATTTTGTCACCCTGCTTTATTACCGTACCTTACATGCAGAGTACATCATGCATAATGCAGGGCTGGATGAAGCACAAACTAGGATTAAGATTGCTGGGAGAAACATCAACAACCTGAGATATGTAGAGATGATAATACCCTAATGGCAGAAAGTGAAGAAGACCTAAAGAGCCTCTAGATGTGGGTGAAAGAGAAGAGTGCAAAAACTGGCCTGAAACTCAACATCAAAAAACCCAAGATCATGGCATCCAGCCCCATCACTCACTGGCAAATAGAAGGGGAAGAAATTGAAGCAGTGACAGACTTTACCTTTTTGGGATCCAAGATCACTGCAGATTGTGACTGCAGCCATGAAAAAAAAAAGACACTTACTTCTTGGGAGGCAAGCTATGACAGACCTAGGCAGCATAATAACAAGTAGAAACATCACCTTGCCAATAAATATCTGCATAGTCAAAACAATGGTCTTCCTAATAGTAATGTATGGCTGTGAGAGCAGAACCCAAAGGAAGGCTGAGCGTGGAAGAATAAACACCTTTGAACTGTGGTGCTGGAGGAGACTCTCGAGAGTCCGCTGGACTGCAAGGGGGTCAAATCAATCAGTCCTAAAGGAAATCAATCCTGACTGCTCCTTGGAAGGACATATACTGAAGCTGAAGCTCAAGTACTTTGGCCACCAAATGAGAAGAGAGGACTCACTGGAGAAGGCCCTGATGCTGGGAAAGATCGAAGGCAAAAGGAAAAGGGGCGGCAGAGCATGAGATGACTAGATGGCATCGTTGACACAGTGGATGTAGATCTGGGCGGGCTATGGAGGATGGCAGATGACAGAGGAGCCTGGCATCCAGTGGTCCATGGGGGAAACAAAGGGTTGGACTCGACTGTGTGACTAAACAACAACTGCCTCCTGGGAGAAGAGCCAGCCTTTGCAGACATGGGCAAGCTCCACATTCCCACGGCATTCCCAGAAGAAGGAAATGGTGGACCACTTCTGTGTATTCTCTACCAGGAAAATCCTGGAGCCAACTGACTTGACAACATTCAATTTTTATTATTTGACAACATTCAATTGTTATTATTATTAACTTATGTAATCTCACACCGGGACTGTGGTGGCTCAAGTGGCTAAGATGCTGAACTTGAAGACTGGAAGGTTGAAGTTCAATACCCAAGTACTGCATGACGGAGTGTCCAAGCTCCTGCCAACCTAGCAGTTCAAAAGCAAGAAATTGCAAGTACTGTAGATAAATAGGTACCACTTCGGTGGGAAGGTAAAAAGTGTCTGGTGTCTAGGCATGCCTGCCAGCCACATGTCCACAGAAATGTCTGCAAATGCAGACAGCACTGGCTCTTTGGCTATAAACAGAGAGGAGCACTGAACCCTAGAATTGGATACAACTGGCTTTTCTAGCAAGGGTGACCTTTACCCTAATCTCACATCACTGTGTTTGCCGGCTTAAACTGACAAAAATCACAGACCAAAACATCTAGAGGACAATTGTCCATCCATTTTTAAGGCAGCTATGCTATACGTTTCTGAACTATACCTTTTCTAAGATGTCACCTCCAAGTAAAGTCAAGTACAGTATTGGAATTAGTTTATTTAAAGGTCACATGGGGATACACATAAAGGAAATAAATTCAAAGTGGGAGACTTTGCTTCAGTAGCTCCTTTTCTACTTCAACAAAACAGTAGTAAATGTTATCAAATATAACTGAGATAAGTAGAATTCTAATTTGTGCTGAATGAAAGACACAATAGATTTAAATAGCATCCACAGATGTCCAGGGAGGAGCCTGGTTCTCAAAACAATCTATAGACTTCAAATCTGGATATTTTGTAGCAAAAATACCTCATCTGCTGAATACAAAATTAGCTAAGCTCTAGTTACTGAAAGTAGTCACAGCATCTGCTCTCATCCTATTGTGATATCTCTCCATATACACAACATCATAAAGTCCAGAAGTTCTGTGTTCAAAACTTACTGAAGGTACAATTTATGCTTGTCTGTGTTAGACATCAGTTTGGTTTAGTGCAATTAACTAATTACCATCTGCAGTCTCTCTCTGGCCTATTTCTTTCCTCAAAGCATAATTACTAATCCTGCTTATCTAAATCCTGGGAGTGGGGAGGTAGTGATCCTGATGAAGAAAGTATAAAGCTCTCTGTATCATCAGATAAATATTTCATACTCCCATTTTCTTCCTTTTTATTGGCACTCTGCAACTTTGTTGTCAAAGTATTCTGTCTTCCATTTATCCACTAGTATGAAAACCTTCTTAAAATCCATTTGCTGATAATGCCCCCCTCCCATTTGTAACATTTTTTGTCTCATTGGGGTTTGTTGCTCTCAATTTTCCTATTCACTAGAGAAATCTGTTAATTGTATTTAGCTTACATATCTGAAGCCTGCTGTACACAGAATCATTTCCTGACCCATCCAGACCAGCACTTGAGGAAGTTTTTTAATCTTTCCAACAGCACAGTTAATAGTTTATTATATCCAGACAGATAAGATTTAACATGCTCAGTGTTCTTCATTATGATAAAAAGCCATCCATCAATAGAAAGCCTTTAATTGTCTCCTTTAATTATCTCAGTCTGGCAAGATGACCTGGCCTTTTTTGTTTCTGTGTTTGATACTCTATGAATTAACTTGGAGATCTCATTTTCCCTTCTTAGTGCATATTTTGGTCTCAGAGATGCAGTCACCTGGATCAGCAAGTCTGGCAAAGATATAACTTCTCCTTACAATATTTATAACTAATTTGCTCTAAGTTCCAACAAACTGTTTAAAATAGATTTCTGTGTTTGTGATTCCCTGAGACAGATTCCATGGGCCCAAAGTCACACTATTTGTATACAGGTTTTATTAAAGGTTCCACGGCTGCCGCCAAAGTCCATTTCCCCAGTTTTTGGGGTTGTGTTGACTTCATGAGCCCCAAACACAGTTGTCTTGCTTTACCTCTATTCAATTGGGTCTACAGTAGTTACATCAAATTATTGTGTTGAACCACCAA
Organism: Furcifer pardalis; assembly: GCA_030440675.1. NCBI lineage: Eukaryota > Metazoa > Chordata > Lepidosauria > Squamata > Chamaeleonidae > Furcifer > Furcifer pardalis. The sequence continues at coordinate 90,968,286 of CP126895.1, read as the reverse complement.
AAGAAATGGAAGGTGGAGCAATTAATGCCAGACATTAAGTCTGCTGTTTTATTTTTAGAGCTGCGGCATGAAATAATAATAAAAACAGATATAAATCAGTGACATACTACAAGAATAAAACAGCAGAAAGAATTACACATGAGCTCCCATGGCACACTAGTTAAGCTGTAGTACTGTAACCAAAATTCTGCTCATTTTGATCCTGATGGGTTCAAGGTTGACTCAGTGTTCCATCCCTCTGAGGTTAATAAACTGAGTACCTAGCATGTTTGGGGCAAGAGGATAATTACCTTGTGACCCATCCAGAGAGTGCTCTAAACACTGTGGAGCAGTATATAAGTACAGTCAGAAGAGTAGCGTGCCTTGGCGGGGCCCCATATAAAAATTTGTTTGGGGGCCCTTAGGAAGGGTAAAGATTTGTTTTGCTTACGCACGTTGGGGCCCCCCATGGCCCGGGGCCCCCGTATAATTGATACGGCAGATACGGCGGTAGCTACGCCTCTGAGTACAGTATAATTGCTATTAAATAAGCCCTTGAAATGCAGAGAATAAACAAAACAAAAAAGACAAAAAAGTTGTGGCACCTTAAAGACTAACTCCTGTTTTTAAATGTGAGTTTTCGTGGATCAAGTTCACTTCATCAGACATAAGAGTGAGACCTCAGTAGAAATGAAACCAAGACTAACTAGCATTGCATGACATACTGGAAAACCCAAGCCAGTGTTTCAAAACCTTTTGCTCTGATGCCAAAATGACATCAAAATATGGCAAGAGAGTTCATTCAGATATTCTCAGTATCCCTCCATGAACAAAATCTTGACTTTGTTCCAGAAAGGCTGTAAACTGCCACCTTTACATGTCCACCTTAGACTGAATGAGGATTCTCATTGTTTTCTGTGTCAATAGATTTTCTTTAAAACTAGCTTCCCTATTTCACTAAATAAGTTTAGATGTGATTATTTCCTAGGGTGAAATGAGTTTCATTAACCAGTCTGATATTTCAGAGGTGAATTCACTACCCAACCAAGCTCCCAACTCATTCTCCTGACAAGGGAAAAATGGAAAAATAGCCTAAGATTATTGACACAAAGTCCACAATGCTGAATGTGAGATAAGGCACTCTCTGAGATGCTTTCATTAGGTAAACGTCAAAGTCGCCCTTGCTTGAAACTCAGTCGTATCCACCTCTAGGGTTCAGTGCTCATCTCTGTTTATAGCGAAAGAGCCAGTGCTGTCTGTGTCTGCAGTCATTTCCATGGGCATGTCGCAGGCATGACTAAACATGGAGTACACAGAAAGCTGTTTATCTTCCCACAAAAGTGGTGCCTATTTATCTACTTGCAATATCTTGCTTTCAAACTGCTAGGTTGGCAGGAGCTGGGACAGAGACAGGAGCTCACTCCATGAGGCAGCACTCAGGACTCAAACTGCTGACCTGCCAACCTCCCAGTCATCAAGCTCAGCATCCAAACCACTAAGCCGCTGCAGTCCCAAACTCTAATTCCTTCATTAGAGCTATATATATTAAAAAACCCACTAGCACTTTGGATTGTGCTCAGAAAAGAGCTAGCAGCTGGCGTAGGCCCCCAAACTGGTGAAATGTGATTGCAATAGCTGGACCAAGTTATAACTTAACTGCTCCATTTTGCAGAACCCAAATTTAGGAATAATCTTCAAAAATAGCCCCATGTTCACTGGGGTGTAGTAGCCAAGCCTGCAAGTCCCTTCAGTTTTGTTTCAAAAACCACTCACCCATCCTCAAAATTTCAGGAAGCATTCAGGTAAATCTCTGCCATTTGGAAGCCATTAACATTTGGCGAATACTTGGCATTTACTTGTGTTCTAAAAATAAGACTAATTATATCAGACTTTCATGAATCAGGAAGGCATAGAGGATAAATTCTTTTTTGCAATATGTTGCTTTAAAACAAAATGATATAGGCCAACAAACAACAAACTGTCATAGAAATCTGATTCCATTTATCTTGAACTTTGATGGGTAAGAGTCTGCCTTTGAGACATCAGACGTGGTCCCAACTAGCAACGGACTAATTAATCAGTCGGACTGCTGCTAAAAGGGGTACATCTATTCTTCATTTAGAGACTTGATGAATGGTGTATTAAATTCTCAGCCATCACTAAATTTATAGCAGGCAAGAAATGTTCTTCATGGCTAGACTGGATGGCAGCTTTGGTGTTTTTTCATTAAAGAGAAAAGAGTAAATGGTCAGCATCCAGTGTAACAGTAGCAACAAGAGGTGTGATGTTCTGCTTGTCTCTTCATGTTCTTGCCAGCAATCTGCACACAAATGACTAGAAATGGCATGCATGCCAGAAGGGGCACGCAGACCCCTCTCTGTTGGCCCACCTTCCATCACCCCAGCACAGTTTGCCCCACCCCTCTGCCCAGCAACCCAATGGGAATGCTTCCTGCCTCCCCCAGCACAGAGTTCAACCCACCCCTCTGTTCGGGCACTTGATCTCTAAAAGGTTCACCATCACTCAACTAGAATAATTTCATGAAACTATGCTGAGGGTTAGAAAGGGCTTAGATGAGTGGAACTGAACCACTGGGTGTCAAACTTGTGCAACAGCAAAATGAGCTTTCTTCTGGGAATCATCATCATCATCATCATCTATCTGGAGGCGTAGCTCAGCCGGTAGGAGGTTCCATAGAGCCAGGGCAGTTGCTGAAAAGGCCCTCCTTCTAGTGCTAGAGAGTCGAGCCCCTCCGATCTGCTCTGGTGGGACAGGTAGATGTCCTTGGGGCAATGTGGTCTCTTAAGTAGCCTGGTCCACTACCATGTAGGGCTTTAAAGGTAATCACCAGCACCTTGAATTGCACCCGGAGGGACACCAGCATTATGATTTATTATCCAACATATGTTTCCACCTTTCTGCCCAGCCATGTTCCCGAAGTGATCATTGTAATGAATGATTGGACCCGGGGGCAGGGGGCCACAGGGGTGGTTTCAGCTTTCATTCCTTGTGGATATAGGAGTAGACATTTCGTATTTTCCTTTCATAATCTCTCCAGGTTCAGCCCACAGTTCTGATTTTAAGCTAACTGAGTTTAATATGCAAACGTGTTCTTTTACATTACCTTTAAATTGTTCAGGATAAAATAAGTCTAAATATGATTTCTAGTTTTCTTTAGTTTTACTTCAGTCTCTGTGCAGAAAGTCTGTTCCTGCTTTTGTTTTTGCAGAGAATACAGTCCCTCTGTCTTCTGCTACCAATTATACAGTCTATCAGGTTGCTGCATAGACTATCCATTGATGTCTTTGGGAACAGTCACCAGTTCTGCTGCCTGAACAATGTACTGTATTTATATTTGTTGACTTCACAAAATTCAATGACTCACTCTCCTACTCCACTTCTGATTCCTACACCAAATTCCCCTGACATTTGGTTTAGCTTCATCTTCCAGTTTTAAAAACCAAAACCACCAATATATATTTACTTAGATGTGTATCTTATGTTTTGGTCCAAGAAAAGAGATATTTCAAACCAGCTAACACAAACAAAAGCAAACAAACACAATAAAGCACCGCATTAAAATGCACCACCACCAAACCAGTATCAAAATGACACCAGCATTTTTTAAAAAAAATCACAACAGCTTGCTGCAAAAATTAGCTCCACAATCTCTAGCAATCAGAATTGATTTACATAAATTAAATGAAGTGCAATCTCAACTGTGCCACTTAATTCAGAGCTTTGCACCGTATTATGCTAATATGTTCCGATTCATTACGCATATATTGAGTTACAGTTGACCTTGCACCTTGCAATAAGAAGTCAAAGCTTGTCCACCAAGTAATTAACTTTCATCAGAAGATACCAAATGTTTTGTTAATTATATTGATGTTAAAGGAAAATATGATTTCTGAACTCAGAGTAAGGTGAAGTTATGCTACAGCAATGTAATTACTGTAATAGAATGAAACCATACTTCAGTGGAACTTTAGTTTACCCAATAAAGGTACTGCCAATTTATGGGTTTTGGTCTGAAATCTTTATGAACCAACATAACATTCTGTTTGTATCTGTATACTGATGCAACATAATGAAGGAACTATCACATTCCTTCCAGGACGACTAGAGAACAATTTGCCCCGCTCTCCACAACCACAAATTAAACACTTCCTATAGACTGTGTTTGATGACCTAAAGGTCGACTGGTCAGCAGTTCAAGACCCAAGCACTGTGCAACGGAGTGAGCTCCCATAGTCTGTCCAAGCTCCTGCCAATCTAGCAGTTCGAAAGCAAGAAATTGCAAGTAAATAAATAGGTACCACTTTGGCATGAAAGGTAATAGCATTCCTTATGCTTTGGTGTCTAATCATGCCTGTCATGTGACCATGGAAATATCTGCAGACAGAGAGCACTGGCTCTTTGGCTTTAAACGGAGATGACCACTGCACCCCTAGAGTCAGACATGACTAGCTTTTGAACAAGGGAGACCTTTAACTTTATAGACTGCGTTTACCTGAACATGCATTACTTAGTACTAGTGACTGACTCTACAAAAAAGTACAATGCAACTTTATTGCAGTAGCTGTCTGTAAAATAAGTCAGAAATTTATTAACAAACATAAACTAGATGATTGCGAGGATGCTGTGTGAGGCTGTGTGACCCAAATAGATATATTATTAAAATTGCACACCAAACATTTTTTAACACTTTAGGCCAAAAGTTCAGGTCAGCAACTCGAGACCCAAGTACCGCATGATGTTGTGAGGGCCCGTTGTCTGTCCCAGCTCCTGGCAACCTAGTTGGCAGTTCGAAAGGAAGAAATTTGCAAGTAAATAAGTACCGGTTCAGCAGGGAAGGTAACAGCATTCCAGCATCTAGTCACGCCTTCCACATGAGCACAGAAACATCTGCAGATGCAGACAGTGCTGGCTTTTTGGCTGTAAACAGAGATGAGCACTATCCCTAAGTCAGATACAACTGGCTTTCAAGCAAGGGAGACATTTACCTTTACTATGAATGAGAGTGGAAGTGTGTTTTAAGGATTTTCTACTCTTTATCTGTGCTCTGCTTGAGAATAGAATAAGAACACCCCAGATCTTCAATATCTACCTGTAGCTCAAAAAATTATATACTGGACAACAATGGAAAGGTTCAAGTTTCCCTAAGAGTGAACGAATGAAAAGCCCTTTATCTACCAAGGAACACCTTCAGTGTTTGGCCTGAGGCAACAAAACATCTTGGACCAACCTTACCTCTCTTTCTGTGTGTGTGCACATGTGCGCACGTGTGCATAGTATCCTATCTACCAAATCCAAGTAAGAGACTCAATCTCTTATTGTAAAATGTGTGTGCTCATGAAAGCATCCGTCTGTATTATCCAATATAATTGTGCTGCATGTTGTACAAAGGAAAGCCTACATTTGTGTTAGTCCAGGGCCTATGGTACTCTTGAATCCAGCCCTGGATATCTGTGGTTCATAAATACAAAAGACTGGTGGCTCTTAATTGTTAAGCCTAACTATCTGGGGCTTCTTTTCTTCTTTAATTACTTAATTATAGAAACAGGCTTTTCCGCCTTATGTTTTCTTCTATATCCATTACTAGCCAATTCTAAGAGATTCCTTTGAAAGAAAGAAAAAAGGAAAACAAAGAGATAGAGGAGCATTTGGTTCTCTTGGACTCCTAAGTTTACTTATTCTTCTAACAAACGCAGATAGGTGCACTATGGCGTAGTGGCATGTGCTATGCATGTTAATTAGAGTAACACACCATTCTGCAGCTCTCCTTCACCCCCACTCTAAGAAATCCCCAAAGTCATCCTCTAACACATTTTATGGACTGATTTCATGGACAGTATTTTTCAAAACATTATTATCCTTCCTACCTTGGTCTGTAGAGGATTACCGGTATATCAGACCCTCGATGTTCAGCACTACCTGCGCCTTTGAGAGAACAGATCGTAATCCATGAAAGTGCGTACTAAAATAAACCCGTCAGTCTCAAAGAAGATCTGAATAAAACATTAATTACGTATGATCCTCAAGACTTCATGCAAGCATCTTTGAGAAGACTAGGCATACACAAAGACATGTTTGTGTGGACAAATTCAGTTTTGAAAACTGCAAACCCCAGCATATAATATCTTCTAGATACTGTCTGATAATTTTACTCCAATTTAAAATTTAAAACTACATTTTATATTTAAAAAAAACAAATTTTAACCATTGATTTTTATCCACGCTGTCTGGAGAAACAACCCATACTGTGTATGCACAGCTGTAGATGTGCATTTTCACACAGGAGCACAGACCTTGGAAAATATATTTTATGGGATTACTACTCTCAAAATCTGACCTGCAGAAGACAGTGGTTCTGCCAATCTAAAATAAACAGGCCCTGCACTAATGTATTTATTTATTTATTACATTTATATCCCACTGATCTGGGATATTATCCCACTCTAGGTGGCGTGCAACAAATTAAAAAGATTTTTTACAAGTAGAAATATAAAATTAAACATAAACAATAAAGCAAACAGAATAAATTATGCACAAAAACAATAACAAAATGCCCCAAAGAAAACACACACTAGTGATGGTAAAGTATAAATTAGTTAATCCTATTGTTCAGCAATAGGCAAGATCTCTTTAAAAGGCTTTTTAAAGAGAAAGGATTTCAATTTTTAAAATAACTTTTATAGATAAAGATGAAACCTGGCACAGCTCTAGCTGCAGAATTCCAAAGTGTTGGTGATGCCACCAAGAAGGCTCTTCTATGACCCAGAGCTTTCATCAAAAAGGGTTTTATTTAAAAATTCCTTATGAATTTCATTTTAAAAATTCAATTGCCAGGCCTCTTCTCCTTCCAGGTTCCAACGGAGGACGTTTAGGCCTCCAAGTCTTGAGTTTTTAAAACACTTCTTTCACGTCCACATCAAACTTTGGATTGCCAAAATGAAGCCACTTTCTTGGCTTTGTGATAAAAATTAAATCGTCGGTGCATGTTTCCAGTGGTAAGCAGACCAGCAAATGAGCCGGATTCTGTCTCTCTCCACATTCACAGTGTGTTGTTGTCATCCGCCAGCAGCCCCCACTTGAGCATGTTGGTCATGCATTTAGGGGACTCCGACCCAATCCACAGCCTGTTCGGATCCTTTAAAACAGGGATGCCCAAACTTTTCGGGCGTTGGCGGTCACATGGTTAAGGGAGCTGATCACTATGGCCTGGGGGCTGGATGCGGCTCCAGTGACAATTCATCCGGCCCGCAAAGCCCTCGTTGCTTCTGGAAGTGGAAGTAAAAGGCTCTCGTAGGGGCACGCTTTACTTCCACTTCCAGAAGCAACAAGGGCTTGCGGACTGGATGAATTGGTGTCAGGGGCCGGATCTGGCCCCCAGGCTGTAGTTTGGGCACCCCTGCTTTAAAACATGCTGATTCTCTACATTCTACTTGTGTAGGAAAAAGCTTGAGATAAAAATGGAAATTAATACTTTGGGGAATTGGAGGAAGCTCCTTTAAGGTGGTTAGTTTTTTTTTTTTTTGTTATTTCCACTCCCCCCCCCCAGGGCAAAATGCTAATTAATTTTGGCGGAGCCAACATCATGACATCATGACATTGTGGGCGGAGCCAAAGAAAAAATAATAATAAATAATAATAAAATAAAATAAAAATAAGCACTCACACACATACATACCCCTCAACCCACCCACTCACCCACCCACAACACAAGGACAACAAGGAGGACAGTAAGGAGGCCGTGCATACGCGCCAAGCACTATAGACATGCATGCACACCAAGTGCTTGGTGCACGTGGGGGAACCAGTGAAAAGGTAAGCCCTGAAGGTGGTTCCCCCCAAAAGCTGCTACCAGTTCTCTGGGACACTGGTAAAAGTTACTACCGGTTCTGGCGAACTGGTGAGAACCTGTTACATCCCATCACTGGTTCGGATCCTTTAAACCATGCTGATTCTCTACATTCTACTTGTGTAGGAAAAAGCTTGAGATAAAAATGGAAATTAATACTTTGGGGAATTGGAGGAAGCTCCTTTAAGGTGGTTAGTTTTTTTTTTTGTTATTTCCACTCCCCCCCCCAGGGCAAAATGCAAATTAATGTCTGAACCCCCCCAGAAAGTGTACTAAGTCTAACTGCTATTAATAAACTAATTTTTTTTAGTATAAATATTTTTGGTGACCTTTTTATCCCCCCCCCCTTAGCAGATATAATTTGTGCTAATCAATTTAAAGCTATACGGGGGGGGGGGGAATAATAAATAAAACATGCTGATTCTGTGACATTAAATACCCCTTGGGTCTGAATTTGGGATTTGTGTGTAGTTTCTGTATTGGTTTTTTTTTTTTAACTTTTGATGACTTTTGAACTCTTGATGATTTTTTTATGGATATAGAGATTGTTCTATGTTTTTTTATTTTGATGTAAGCCGCTCAGAGTCGGGTCCTCCCGATTGGGGGGAGGGGGTAACAAATGCAATAAATAATAATAATAATAATATCTCTCCCCCCGCCCCCCGGTTGCCACGGGCACGGCCACCCGCCTGCATGCATGCGGTGGTGGAGCGAGCGGGGAGCGCCGGCCTCCGGCTCCAACTGGCCGCTTCTAACAGTCGCAGGGCGGCTGGGAAACAATTAGCGCCCGGAACCGGAGCACGTCCGGGCGGCCACCGCGGATTGGAGGCTTGCTTATACTGTATATATATATAGCCCTAGGTAGGGCGGGTGGGGAGTTGCTTTGAGTCCTTGCCTTGCCTTCTTCCGTCGGTGGAGGGAGAAAGAAACGCACCGGAGTCTCCCCGCCTTTGGCTTGCAGGTGGGGAAGGGGAGGTGGTGGTGCCCCAAAACAGTGGCCTTGAAGGTCGAGGCAGGGAAATGGGTCTGTTGCCTTCGGGGAAAGGCGAGGATGGGGCTGGTTTGGGATGGGAGACATCCAAGATTAGAAACGGGGAGGCAAGTTAATGTCTTGAATCAGCGGGGAGATTTTATATTCCGGAAATGTGCCTCCTCCACCCGTGGTCTCCCCACGAGTAGCCCAGGGTTGGAATCGTTGCGCATAACTTTTTGCCGTCGGGTTGGATTTTCGGGAAGGCATTAAACAGCGCCCCTGGCGGCGGCTCTGAGACCGACGGTGCGCACTGGAAGAATGTTGCGGGGAGAGGGGGAGTAGTAGTAATAGTTAGTAAAGGCAAAGGTTTCCCTTGCTCGAAAGCCAGTCGTATCCGACTCTAGGGGGTCAGTGCTCATCTCTGTTTCTAAGCCGAAGAGCCAGCGCTGTCTGCTTCTGCAGACGTTTCCGTGGTCATGTGGCAGGCATGACTAGACACCGGAACGCACGGAACGCTGTTACCTATTTATGTACTTGCAATTTCTTGCTTTCGAACTGCTAGGTTGGCAGGAATGCTTTATTTAGATTTATTGATTTATTGTATTGATTTATTGTGTGTATTGATTTATTATATGCTGATTACTGTATTTATTGCTCTGTTATATTTTATCCTAGTGTATTTTTGGTTGTATTGTAACTTTGATATTGGTAGATTCTGTAAGCCGCCCCGAGTTGGTTTTTACCAAGTAGGGCGGCATATAGAAATCTAATATAATAATAATAAATAATAGATTTTGAAGCCCTTTCAGTGGTTCCCAACTTTGGGACCCCAGATGTTGTCGTTACTAATATTCGGCTTATACCCTCCCCATCTGGGATACACTCGCACACTACAGCTCCCAAAAGCCTTCAGCACAGGGTGTGCTGGCCAAGATGTTTGGGAGCTGCAGTCAAAGAATAGGGGCCATTGTGGCTTAGTGGTTAAGACATTGGGCTTAATAACTAGAAGGCCGGCGGGTCAGCAGACCTGTGTGCTGTCCGACAAGAGTGAGCTCCTGTTGCCTGCCCCAGCTCCTGCCAACCTAGCAGTTTGAAAGGTAGAAATTGCAAGTAGATAAATATGCACTGCTTTGGTGGGAAGGTAATGGCATTCAGTGCACTCTGGTATCTAGTCATACCTGCCACATGACCATGGAGCCGCCTGTAGACACAGACAGCGCTGGTTCTTTGTTTGTAAATGGAAATGCACTGAGGTGGGTAAAATGAGGATACAGTATGTTGGGGGCAAAATACTAATTATTCTGTGAACCACCCAGAGAGTGCACTAAATGCTAAGGGGTGGTATATAACCATAATTACTATTGCTATTCCCATAAGTGACTCTTCTGACAAGCTTTCTTGGTTTAAGCCAGCTGTGCTTCAGATTCTGTCTTCTTGACTGCTTATGTGGAAGAAAATTGGGCAGGTTCCAAGTAAAGATGGATCCTTAATTTTTTAATTTTTTTATTATATATATAAAAAAGTACAAAAACAACTTATAAAAATGCATAAACAAAACGAGGACAAAAATAAAATAAAACAAGATACCTTTACCTATCATAGGGGCACAATCTTCCCAGGTGTGTGTGTGTGTGTGTGTGTGTGTGTGTGTGTGTGTGTGTGTGTGTGTGTGTGTGTGTGTGTGTGTGTGTGTGTGAGAGATTTCATTTTCTTTTTGTACAATTTTGCCTAACAAATGGACATGTGTAACACTTTTGTGATCCTGGCTAAAGGCATTATCCAACTTAAATATCTTTAGCACATATTATCCCCATGAGTCTTTGGCATGGGCTGATGACTGAATCTATACCTGATCTAGATGCTAAGCCTTGCATCTTCCAAAATCATATTGTGTCTGTAGTAATAATGAAGAGAAGAATTTTCCCACATCTCCTCTAGGGAGAAAACCCTGTGGGTAGCCTTGAGCAAAAAGCACCTTCCAGAAGTAAAATGCTTTTGAGTACTGAATGCCTGGAAAACCTGAGTTAAGGTTACTCTTAAGTTGAATTGATTTGATGGCATGTTAATTATTACCTTGTGTATATGCACATACTTCTATGGAACATTAATGAAATGCTGGCAGTCTTCATGTTGTGGATGACACCAAGGCACTGGAGTTGGGAAATGCTGCGGTTAGTGAGAGCAAGGCTGTGATGGTGAACCTTGGCACCCCAGATGTTCTTGGACTTCAATTCCAGAAGCCCAAGTGTTTTACTTCCGCTTCTGGGAGCGATGAAGGCAGCATGGGCCGGATGAATCACGGTAAACCTATTCGTTCACAGGGTGCTTGGGCTTCTGGGAATTGAAGTCCAAGAAGATCTGGAGTGCCAAGGTTCACCACCATGGCTCTAGGGGGCAGTGTTTATCTCTGTTTATAGCCAAAGAGCCACTGCTGTCTGCACCTGCAAACATTTCTGTGGTCATGTGGCAGGCATGACTAGACACCGGAGTGCACAGATCAGTTACCTTTCCCGCCGAAGGGGTACCTATTTCTCTACTTGAAATTTCTTGCTTTCTAACTGCTAGATAGACAGGAGCTAGGACAGACTATGGGTGCTCCCTCCATCATGCAGCACTCTGGTCTTGAACTGTTGACCTGCCAATCTTCCCGTCATCAAGCCCAGCATTTTAACCAGTAAACCACTGCAGTCCTGGTGAAAGCTATATTCAAACAGCCACTTCCAGGAAAGCATCCATGTGAAATGTCAGGCCACATATGCCAATAGAAGGAGTACTTGAAGGAGATAATAGGAAATAATTTAATGTATGCCTCTTATTTTTCCTCTTTAGCATCAGCTGCTGACCCTGAGGAAATGCACCGCAGCAACAAGAGTGACGAGAAGGAACAAACTATGCCCTGGGATGCCCAGGCGGTTGCAGCTGAGCCTCATGCCAGTCAAGACCTCCACCAGAGGGTTGTTCTGGGAGAACTATCTAACAATGGCCAACGCTCGAGATTTTGTGTCCAGGTAAGATACAGGGGTCATGGCTTCCCGCATCACTGGCAGGGTGTTTAGTGCTGTCTAAACCCGTTTTCCTTTCGTAGGGCTTGTGTGTTGTGGCTGAGCTTATGAAAATTAAGAGAGGGGGGGGGTTAAGCAAGGGGAACTCGCCAAACCTTCTTGGTGGTTAACCCTCAGGTTTTGGAATGCCCTGCTTTGTGAGGCTCTCACCTTTCCTTTTGGGACCAACTGAAAATATCTTTACTCCAACAGTTTTTTAGCCATGTTAAAAATTTTTTTTAAAAATAACACCACTATGTTAAAATTAGTTATGTAAAGATATCTCAGGCTCAGAAGCCAGTCGTGTCCATCTCCATTTACATCCAAAGAACCACTGTGAATCTGCAGACATTTCTGTGGTCATGTGGCAGGCAGGACTAAATAACAGAGAGCACAGAACATTGTTACCTTTCATGCCAAAGCAGCACCTATTTGTAATTTCTTGCCTTCGAACTGCTAAGTTGGCAAGAGTTGGAACAGACAACGGGTGCTCTCTCTGCCGTGCAGCACTCGGGTCTCAAACTGATGACCTTCTGGTTGTCAAGCTCAGCACTTTAACCCCTAAGCTGAAAACAGGAGAGAGAGAGACTCCTGGGGGAGGATGAATTTGAAAGCAAGAAATTGCAAGTAGATGAATAGGCACTGCTTCAACGAGAAAGGTGTCCGCATTCTGTGTGCATGGAAATGTCTGCAAATGTAGGCAGCACTGGTTCTTTGGATGTAAATGATGATGAGTTGGACATGACTGGCTTTCAGACAGTGGAACATGCACACATGACAATTTAACAATCTCCCACTGCTTCAGGGAGCCTATATTACAGTAGTTGCAGCTTCCTACTGGAGTTCAGCCATTGTTTAGTTAGTGTTAATTTCCCTCTTTTAAGTTGACATTTTGGTTCAAATATTTTGTAGATATTGGGGGGGAAATGTGCATAAAATTGACATGTTTTAAATTTTTCATGTGTTTACCAAATGCAAGATTTCTTGTTTATTTATGATACAGTACTTATAGCCTACCTGCCCACTAAAAGGCATGCTCAAGGTGGCTTACAAACTTTTAAAAAATCATTTCTACCAAGTACAAAGCATTGAAATTAAGCAAAAAATAAAGATTAAAAGCAATAGAATAAGGCAGCAGTTCTCAACCTTTTAAAGCCGGGAGCCATTTTACACTCCCTCAGACAGCTTTGGGGGCCGGACGGCTATTTTGCCTTTGCTCCACCACACAACACTGTGTGGTGGAGGCAGTGGGAGGCCACATGAAATGGCGCCATGGGCTGCATCCGTCCCACAGGCTGAAAGTTGAGAATCCCTGGAATAGAGACAGGTTATTTTGTGTGGTGTTGTAAAAATGAGTTAGATGTGCTATTTCTATTTATTATTACATTTCTATACTGCCCATTTGGGTTCTGTCCCACTCTGGGTGGTGTAATAAATCAGGTAACTCAGTGTTCTGCTTTTGCCAGAAACCCAGCTCACATGCCAGAGGTGAAGGAAGGATGGTATGAGTTGTAACTCAAAGCATCTATATAGAGGTTTGAAAATTAAGTTTAAGAAAATTGAATGTTGTGTTGAAGCCATTTGTAACTCAGAAGTGGTAGGATGATAGTCTGGGACACCTGGCTGATCAACTAGCAGCGTATCCTGCTTGAAATACAAGTGTATTCTTCCCTACAAAATTATTGTTTTTCAGGGATCTTCTGTAGTGAGATCCCTCTCTGGATCCGAAAATGTATTTCCTGCAACTAGCAAGAATACCTTGCCGATCTGCCCGTCGTCCAAGCAGAATTTTACTGTTTACCTAGATGGAGTGGAAGCAAAAAACAACTACAGTTATATGGCTGTAGAAGAGGCAGAACCCACTGTGTGTGATATTGACACCAGTGTCATAAACCCCAGTTTTCATCTGCTGCTAAATTTAAGTACAGGTAACTTGTTGGGTCGCGGTCAGTGTTTTACATTTCTTTTCACAAATGATGCCTGCTACAGAAGCAGACAATTTGTTGAGACTGTGTATCACCCAGGGGATAATGGGCTTTGTGGAAGACATTTACGATCAGGAGGAGTTAGGGTGGCAGTCCCATTATCCCCCTCCAAGTTCTAAATTGGGTAAAGTCCTATGTGCCTGTTTGGAGAAGTAGATTTTGCTTGTTTAGCAGTCAATGCATTTAATTAGCTTGTTAATTAGCTGAGAGAAGAGTGCTTCCCAATTAATTTTGACAACTGGTGAGATTTAGGTAAAGAGTGTGTAAAAAGTTTTGGCAGAAGGAGACAGAGGAGATAGAATGACCCTGAACCCATCCCTGTCATTGACTGGTACATGAAATTACACCTTTGGGGCTCTTTATACATCAGAAGTGCCAGGAACATCCCAGCTAGCTACTCTGAGGTAGCTAAAGAAGGGACAGATGGAATCCATGCTAGGTATGCATTGTTGTTTCTTGTTCTTATTTAGAGAATTGTCTAGTAAAACTGTTTCTTCACCCACTGAGTGCTTATTATCTCTGAGCTCCTGAAAGAACCTGAGCTCATCAGCCTTAGCTAACCTGCTTGGCAAGACAGAATGCAAGCTTTGATACCTGGTTTTTATGGAAGGATTCACTGAGACCAGTAGTTCCTTTAATGTACAGTATGTTAAAAAAAATTACAAACAAGGTAAATTCTCAAAATTTCCTTCACATGTGGAAGAGTTCCAGAGACCTCGGACACTCATGTTGTTCATGACCTATTAGTACTGAACTAAGCGTTTAGGCCAGGGGTGCCCAAACTACAGCCTGGGGCCGGATCTGGCCCCTGACACCAATTCATCTGGCCATGCGGGTGCGTTACTTCCGTTTCCAGGAGCAACAAGGGCTTCGCAGGCCAGATGAATTGGTGTTGGGTGCTGGATCTGACCCCCAGGCCAAAGTGACCAGCTCCCTGAATCATGTGACCAGCCCGTAGCCTGAAAATTTTGGGCACCCCTGGTTTATTATTTATTTAGTTATTTGTTCACACTTGTATGCCGCCCTATTCGCAGAGCGACTCAGGGTGGCTAACATGATATCACAGAACATCACAAATATAAAAAAACACAATAAATCCCAATAAGTAAATTCAAGGCCTCCTAAGGTATCCACTTAGGAATCTTTTTTTCCTAGTCATGGAGCACACATTTACTTTTGTATTTCTGTTTGAAGTGGTGATTAATCAAAGCTACTTGCAAAATTGACTGTGTCTTGATATCTTTGATTCCAGCATCTCCAATGTTGGTAGATAAGTCTTTACGGTCACAAAATGAAGATCTTCAGGATCAAAAAATAGATGTTATGTGTGTTGCAGAGTATGCAGAAGATATATATCTCTACTTAAGAGAGGCTGAAGTAAGTGAAGGCTTTGATTGTAAGCTTGAAAAATGTGGAATATCCATGTGATTCAGACCTTCCTTTCATGGCCCAGCCTTCCATGGGCCTTTCTCCTCCTATCTCCCTCAGCTGGTAGCGTTCCTATGCCACAAGCTCTAACATTGAGATTGGAGTTTTCCATGCAAATTAAATGTGAGATAATGTTGAACTCTTTTAGGTTTTATGCTACCACATCTGATCTAATGAATTGCCCTCATGGCTGTTATTAGGGAACGAGTCATGCTTTTTATCGCTTTACATTTTTCTAATTTCATAATGATGTGCTAACTATTTCTGTGGTACCTCTGAAACCTCTCTGTATCATGGGTTTAGTGTTGAGGGTGTGTGTGTGTACCAGCTTAAGTGGACCCACCTAGGTCAGTGGTGGTGAACCTTTTAAATACAGAGTACCCAAAATTGGGGGGGGGGGGGAGGGACAGTGGTGGACTTCCAAAATTTTTACTACCTATTATGTGGGAGTGGTCATGTGACTGGGTGGCCATGATCATGTGACTGGGTGGGCGATCTGGTCATGCCTGCCACATGACCATGAAAATGTCTGCAAACACAAACAGCATTGGCTCTTTGGCTGTAAATGAAGATGAACACTGCACCCTAGAGTCTGATACGACTGGCTTTTGAGCAAGGGCGACCTTTATCTTTATTAACCACTTGCAACTAAACAGGGCAAAACTTCACAGCAAATTTGAATACCAACCAGGGGTCTTCTGTTATTAGGTAAAGGTAGCCCTTGCTCGAAAGCCAGTTGTCATAACCAATGTTATGTCACCGGAGCGCTTGAAGCTGTGCGTGCTGCACCCCACCCCACCCAACTTCATGCTGCCCCACCCGGACAAGCAATGGACAGCCATGCCAAGTGCCGGAAAAACTTCTTGGGCTCCGGAAAAGCCCCACACGGCCACCAGAAAGGCCTCCTGGTCTCCAGAGGAGCCCTTTGTGGCCTTCCCACCCCTGAATGGGCCTTCCTACCCACCACCGTGCCTTCCTACACCTCCCCCCATTGGGCCATCCCCCTGGCAATCTTCCCATCCCTGGCGGGCCTTCCTCCCCCCACGGGTATTCCCACCTCCCCAACGGGACTACCCACCCCTGATGGGCCTTCATAACCCCCAAAGCAGGAAAGCCAGTTGTATCTGACTCTGGAGTTCAGTGCTCATCTCTGTTTATAGCCAAAGAACCAGTCCTGTCTGCATTTGCAGACATTTCCATGGACAAGTGGCAGGCATGACTAGACACCGGAGGGCACGGAACACTGTTCACCTTCCCACCAAAGTGATACCTATTTATCTACTTGCATTTTCTTGCTTTTGAACTGCTAGGTTGGCAGGAGCTGGGACAGAGACGGGAGCTCATTCCATTATGCAGCACTCATGTCTCGAACCTGCTGATCTTCCAGTAGTCAAGTTGATTGTCTTAACCACTAAGCTAACGCTCCCATCTCTGCTCCAGCTCCTGGCAACCTAGCAGTTTGAAAGCAAGAAATTGCAAGTAGATAAATAGGTACCACTTCTGTGGAAAGGTAACAGCATTCTGTGTGATTGTGTGTCTAGTCATGCATGACACATGATCATGGAAACATCTGCAGATGCAGGTAGCACTGGATCTTTGGCTGTAAACGGATGAGCACTGAACCCTAGAGTCAGACACAACTGGCTTTCAAGCAAGGACAACCATTACCTAGTCTTTACAGATACAGTACTAAGTTAATAGCTACTACTTTGACATTAATTGCATAATCTAGGTGGGCTTTGTCTCACTGGAGGCTTGCCACACTTCATTTCTGTATAGAGGACTATTTTTCTTTATCATTTTACCCCCAGGATTCTACAATTTCAATAGCCATGTTGGCTTTGGGATTCTGTGAGCTGCATCTATTTGCCAAAAACAATGTTTGATCCTTGTGCCATAACGTGGCAACTAAAGGTGCTTGCCAAGCAGCTCCCTGGGTGGTTTTACTTCATTAATTTTAAAACTGAACTTTTTCTGTGTAGGTAAAATATAGGCCCAAGCCATGTTATATGAGAAAGCAGCCTGATATAACGTCAGAGATGCGTACCATCTTAGTGGACTGGCTGGTTGAAGTTGGCGAAGAATACAAGCTTCAGAATGAGACACTCTATCTTGCTGTGAATTACTTGGACCGATTCCTCTCTTGCATGTCTGTCCTCAGGGGGAAATTGCAACTTGTTGGAACAGCCTCAATTCTTCTGGCTGCGTATGTATGTTTTTGGGAATGAATAAGCCTTAAGTAGATGACATCTGATGGGACTGCGGCGGCTTAGTGGTTAAGATGCTGAACTTGATGACTGGAAGGTTGGCAGGTCAGAAGTTCGAGACCCAGGTACTGGACAGTGGAATGAGCTCCTGTCTCTGTCCCAGCTCCTGCCAACCTAGCAGTTCAAAAGCAAGAAATTGCAAGTAGATAAATAGGTACCACTTTGGTGGGAAGGTAAATAACATTCCATGCCCTCCGGTATCTAGTCAAGTCCACAGAACGTCTGCAGACGCAGACAGCGCTGGCTCTTTGGTTATAAACAGAGATGAGCACTGAACCCTAGAGTCGGATAAGACTGGCTTTTGAGCAAGGGCATCCTTACTAGATGACATCTGCATTGAGCTACATGGTGAGATAGGGTAAATGCCTGTTTTGAATGAATGCTCATGTCCAGCAAAGAGAAGAAGTATGATAAACTTTTAAGAGCATTGGTTGATCTATCTCAGAATTAGCTATACCTATACTAAGTATAAGCAAAATGCAGTATAATGTATAACGCAGGACTCCAAGTCCCTGGCACCCCCTAAATTAAAAATATTCTGAAAAAAGAGAAGGAGGTTTCTTCTGTTCAATTTGGTTTGGAAAAATAGGCTAGGAACCCCCCCCCCCCCAAAAAAAAAAAAAAAAGTCCAAACACACCTTAGTGTGGAAGGGGCATTACAGTACTTGTGATATGTGTAGGTATGTGTGCTTGTATTTCTACAAACTCTACATCAGTAGTGGTGAACCTATTGCACTCACAGTCTTCTCTGCGGGCATGCATGCTGTTGCCCCAGCACAGAGATTGTTCTGCTCTTCTGCCCAGCAGCCCAATGTGAGCACTTCCTCCCTTCCCCAGCAGAGAGTTTGCTCTGCCCAGCAGCCCAATGGGAGCGATTCCTCCCCCCTCCAAGCACAAAGTTCACCCCATCCCTCTGTTTGGGCACTCGGTCTCTAAAAGATTCGCCATCACTGCTCTAGATACAGTAATGTATCTGGTTTTAGCCAGATTATAAATGCACTAGTTCCAAATCCAGCTCTCAAAATGTAATGACTTGCTTTGCTCAATCCTTCCCCATCATCTGAAATCTTACACCTGTTGCAAAGGTGGGATGGGTGAGAACAGGGTCAGTAAGACTGTGTCAACACCTACCAAAATTCTTGCCCTCAGGATGAGGGCTATTTTGACTCCCACAGCTCCAAAACTCTAGCCCTGTGACTAGTGATTCACCCCTGGGTTGGCAACTATCTCCTCCCATCTCTGATCTCCAAACAATGAGCTGTGAAAGTTTTGAGTGTGGTAGCAGTTTAAAAGTAAAATAGTAGTTGGCTTGTTCGTGAGCAAAGTCCAAATTCCTTGGAAATAAGACCTAGGATGGTCTTATGTGTTTATTTGAATAAAAAGCAAAGCATTGTCCATAAGGCAAAATACTGCTCCAAAAAGCAAAGCACAGCAAAATTTAAGATTATCATCTGGTTCAGCATAACAAAAACGAAATGTCCCATTTCTGGGTAAAATCTAAGCTATCGAGCTTCTAAGCCTGTCTCTATCGCTATCCTGTTCCTAAGCGCAATATCCTACCTAGCACTTTAATTGGAAAATAAAAACTGCAATCTCTCTAAGAATAACTTCTCACTCTGCGAGCTGAGAAATTCTAAGTCCCAAGCTTTGGGAAATCTATGTGCGACAGCTAAAAAATAGCCTATCAGTCAAGGTTGCAGAATTTCTTCTAAGTGTGGCCTCTGAAGAAATGACTAAGTCTCGCCTCTCACTCTCCCACTTAGTTGATAAGAAGTCAGCCTTGAAGGCTGCATTTCTTCAAATTCCCATCCTTCTGATTCTCCTGGAATGTGCTCCTCCCTACTTCAAAGGCTTCCACAGCACTTCCAAAAGTCTCTAACTCGGCTTTAACTGCCCTTTTTATAGGGGT
The DNA here is from genome assembly GCA_030440675.1 of Furcifer pardalis. Lineage (NCBI taxonomy): Eukaryota > Metazoa > Chordata > Lepidosauria > Squamata > Chamaeleonidae > Furcifer > Furcifer pardalis. The sequence goes on along the minus strand of CP126895.1, from coordinate 90,948,840 downwards.
CTAGAAAGTGTTTTGCACCTGTTTTCTCACAGGAAGATGATATCCTAGGGATTACCCCTCCCCCAACTTCAAGGTCACCTGAAAATTGCCCTTCCCCCACTCTTGGGTAGATGAACCTTTGAGGTTGCATGAGTTGCAAATTCTTCTCTTATTAAATGAGCTGCTAGAGGTTCTGTTTAAACTTGGCACAAGCCCTCCTCTTCAGGAATTCCAAACAATAACAGCTAGAAACAGTTTTGTTCCTTCACAGCACACCTAAGTAAACCACATTGGCACATTCGTGTCCCTGTTTAAATGGTAAATACATTCATATTTCCATTAAAACCCCTGCTTACCTTATTTAGAGTCAATAATATGTGCCAGTTATTGAACATGGTTTATTTATTTATTTAGATTTATTATCCCGCCCCAATCAGGCGAACCTGACTCTAGGCAGCTTACAAAAGAAAAAGATCACACATGAGTGCAAAACAAACTAAACAATCCCACTATACCCCTACAAATTCAGAAATTAAAACCTTAAGGTTCAAAATTAATTTTAAAAAAATTAAACTATAAATTTACAAAATACTAAAAAAGATTTAAAAGTTTAAAAAGTTTAAAAGAGCAAGAGAGGGGTGGCTGTCCCATCAGATCAGCCACCCAACGTGGGACCCCATATTATTGGAGCCCCACACCTGCCCTGCTAGCCAGGTTTTTAGGCCCTTCCAAAAGGGCAGTAGCTCTGTCTGTAGGCGTAACTCAGTTGGCAGGAGGTTCCAAAGGGCCGGGGCGGACATGGAGAAGGCCCTCCTTCTGGTGCTAGAGAGATGTGCCTCTCTAGCTGATGGAATGATAAGAGAGCCTTTCCGATCCACCCTGGTGGGATGGACAGATGTTCTTGGGGTGACGCGGTCTCTTAAGTATCCTGGCCCACTACCATGTAGGGCTTTAAAGGTAATAACCAGCACCTTGAATTGCACCCGGAGACATACTGGCAACAAGTGCAGCTCCCGAATCAGTGGTGAGGCACGAGCATAACGCCCGCACCCCATCACTACCCGAGCAGCTGCATTCTGGACCAGCTGCAGCCTCCGAATGGTCACCAAGGGCAGCCCCATGTAGAGCGCATTACAGTAATCAAGTCTGGAGGTGACCAAAGCATGTGTGATCATGAGCAAGGAGTCCCGATCTAGGAGTGGGGGTAGCTGGCATATTACACGAAGTTGTGCAAAAGCCCTCCTGGCCACGACTGCCACCTGCTCTTCAAGCAGTAGTCGTGAGTCCAAGAGGACCCCCAGATTACGTACTGGGTCTGTTTGGGGCAAAGCTGCCCCATCCAGAACCAAAGATGGCAACTCCCGAGATAGCGCAGGACCCCTTACCCATAGCCACTCAGTCTTGCCGGGATTCAGTTGTACCCCGTTGTACCCCATCCAGACCTTGACAGCCTCCAGGCACCTGGATAGGACTTCTGCTGCATCAATTGGATCTCCACGGGCTGAGATATACAGCTGGGTATGGTGCCTCCATTTACCCCAGGTACTCGCAACCTACGGCCTGCAGTGCCAATTAATCTGGCCAATGGTGCTATACATCACCGGAAACAACTTGTCACCTCCAGAAGAGCCCAAATTGCTTCCACTACAGAAACCAGAAGTGTGAAAACGCAGCAAAAATTACAAAAACGGAGTGAAAATGCTCCACCACCACCACCACCCCTGCCATCATGGGAAGCAGTGGAGGCTGCAGAGGCATTAAAAAAAAGCCACAGTTGTACCTGCTGCTGCTGTAGAAGCCTGAAGTGGCAAGAGGAACCATGCCTCCGGCCTGTGCAGCTGTGTGTCAGAGGTGGATCCGGCCCATGGCGTGAAAACATTGCAAATCCCTGATTTAGCCCCTCTCCATCCTTTTGCAAAACCTCCTGCCACTATTTTGATGAAGTGTGCCAGTGTTCTTGTACACCAGGGGTTCTCAACCTTTTCAAGCCGAGGGCTGGGTCATGCTCCCTCAGACAGCTTCGGGTGGCAGGTAGCCATTTTGCCCTGCTTGCCACAAATGGCACTTCCATTTGTGGTGGAGGTGGTGGTGGTCAGGCCACATGAAATGGTGTCACGGGCCATAGGTTGAGAACCCCTGTTCTACACGGAAAGGCTGCTGTGGCTCCAGATCTCATACCGTAATGTCAGAAATTAGTGTTTCTTTTATAGTACATTGAGAAGGGACAGGAAGCATTGGATTTTCTAAAGCGAAGTCAGGATTTAGATTGTGCAGAGTGTTCCAAATTTCTAACCGGTGGCAGAATTCTGCATGATAGCAACCAGTGAAAGGCAGGACCTTCTGTGAGTCATAAAACTGCCAACATCACCTGGGGAGTATGACACCAAGTGGTGATCTTCACATAATGGATTAAAACATGCTGTTAAGTACAGTACTCATTTCTTTTGCTTTCCCCAGGAAATACGAAGAAATCTATCCACCAGAAGTGGAAGAATTTGTCTATGTAACAGATGACACCTACACCAAAAAACAGCTGTTGCGAATGGAACACTTGCTCCTTAAAGTACTTGCTTTTGACTTGACCGTTCCAACCACCAACCAGTTTCTCCTGCAGTATTTACAGAGGCATGGTGTCAGTCTTAAGACTGAGAACTTTGCAAGGGTAAGGATGAGTGCTGTCTTCAGTTCTTAAAGGTCATCTACAAGAGGAGAGATACAGCCAGCATATCTGATAACTCTATCCACCACACCCTGATCTGCTCTGGAGAAAGATATTTGATCTGCCATGCTGGAATTGAGAAAACTGTTACTCCAAGTGGGATGGTTTTGGGATTTGCCTAATTCTTTAGTTGGGAGTTGGTACATTTTCAGTGTAGATCTCTTGTCTCTCTGACTAACCTATATGACAGTCTTCACATTTCTGTAGTTCGGGAGAGGGCAAAGTGTAGCATTGTCTCCAGCGGTGACTTTTTCTGAGACAGATGAAATGTTTTTCTCTTTTTCCAAAGCTGAACTGAATTGAAGCCATAGCAAGGGGAAGGAGTTCAAAATGTGGTTGTACACTGTATGAAATATGGCTGAAGACTACAGGTTCCTTGTAGCCTAGAAGGCTCAACTGAACTATGTAGCATAATTGAGTGCCATAAATTAGTAAGAATAAGAAAGAGTGGGAAGGAAGAATGGCCTTGGTTACTGTGCAAAGAGAGGGTAGAACAAAATTGCTTCTACTGTATGTCATAAGTAATTTATAACAAAATAATTGCTAGAGTTGTTGTTGGTGTTCTCTTTAAGATTTGTATGTCATAGTTAATTGTGACTAATTGATGAGGTACTGGAATATTTCTTGTTTTATGATTATGCACATGACTCTGTAGCTGAAATGTAACCCAACAGTTGGACAGATATCTGGGGCGAGTCATACAAATGTTACTGATAGGATTCTAGTCAATAATTAATGCTTAAACAAGAGGTCAGTCTTGCTTAATCCTTAATTGCCCTGAGGATAGCATAGTCTACAGAAAGAACAGACAAAGTATGTTCTTTGGCTTATATGTAGACACCTTAAGACTCTTTCTGGTGGCTTCCAAAGCAGCCTTTTCTTGGCTAAAAGAAGACAAATTCCTGCTCTTTGAAGCCCAAGGAATGGCAGTTCATCTTTTAAGCAGTCTACATGTTTACTTGGCATTTAACACACACAACCTTTCACCCAGAGGATCCCAGGCATGAAAAAGTGTTTCCCAGATCCAGCAAAATTGCCAGTCTCTGCTTTACAGATTTTGAGGGGGAAACTATTATCTCAGCTATGTTGCTAAAATGGCATTTAATTCTCTTCTCAGTATGTGGCAGAACTAAGTCTCCTTGAAGCCGATCCATTCCTGAAGTACCTTCCCTCACAAATGGCAGCAGCTGCTTATTGTCTAGCAAACTACACTGTAAACAGGCATTTCTGGGTAAGACGGAGTTTTGAATGTTAATGAAGTTTGAACTTCAATATACAAGTTTCAGAGAACAAAGCTGTATCAAACTTGTCTTTTAGCTACATCTTTTTAAAGCAACAAACTTCAAAATGGCCGACACAGCAGAACTGCAAAACTATTTCCAGTTTTGAAATCCCTGCAAAGCTACTAAGACTATTAAAAGCAAACAAGAGCTTGCCGAGATTAAAAACTATTTTCTGCCTCTGTAGTTTAGTTGGCCTTTAATATGTTTTTTGCTCTAATTTGAAATCCATTAAGTCCACTGCCATTAATACGTTTTCACTTCTAGTAACGTGCCCGAACAAGGAAGGTATTAATAACTTTTCTGTTGGAAAACATTGTGAGATGACATTTGGAAGCTAGCAAAAAATATTTTATATGGTAATATGTCTTGTTTTATACAGCTTGACACAGAAGAAAAATCTCACTGTATAGAGTAGCAAAATTCAAGTTTATGTGAACATAACTGGGATGGCAGGTTTATTCAGGTTGAAATGAGGCTTTGTTGGGACTGTGGTGGCTCAAATGGTTAAGACGCTGAACATGACGACTGGAAGGTTGGCAGGTCAGCAGTTTGAGACCCAAGTACTGTACTGCATGACAGAGTGAACTCCCGTCTCTGTCCCATTTCCTGCCAACCTAGCAGTTTGAAAGCAAGAAATTGCAAGTAGATAAATAGGGTGACCTTTACCTTTACTACCTCTGTTTTGGTCTCAGAAATTGAGTCAGGCTAGTCGCTTATTTGTCCTCATATAATTAGCTGTGTTTATTAATTTCAGTAAAAGCCGAAATGAAATTTCTATGGCACCTTTAAAATTAGCAAATTTATTTCGTTGTGAGCTTTGACAGATTACATTTCACTGAAAACATTTCTGAGTCCGAAAAAGCAGATTGAAATTCACAGAAAGCTTATGCTGAAATGAGTTTATTAGTCTTAAATATACTGTAATAAACAGTGGAACCTAATACAACAATCGTCCTGTATAGCAACAAAATCACATAACAATTAGATTTTGGGGGGAAATGGCATCCTGCATAACAATTTTCCCTATGGAAAAAACCACTTAGCAAAAAAAATCATTGTACAATGCATCCCATAGGAAAAATCACTGTACGATTCATGCATCATGTAGCAATCATTTCGTACAACAAGGTTGCCCTTGCTCAAAATTCAGTTGTATCTGAGTCTAGGGTACGGTGCTCATTTCCGTTTATAGCCAACGAGCCAGCGCTGTCTGTGTAGGCATGTGGCAGGCATGCCTCAACACCGGAGTTCATAGAACATTGCTTACCTTTCCATCGAAGTGGTCCTTATTTATCTACTTGCAATTTTTTGCTTTTGAACTGCTAGGTTGACAGGAGCTTGGGCAGGAACAGAAACGTACTCCGTTATGTAGCACTCAGGTCTCGAACTGCTAACTTGATGACATTCCAGTCTTCAAGTTCAGCATCTTAACCACTAAGCCACTGCAGTCCCTCTGTAGTTGAAACAAAACTATAAACTTAGGTTGGGGAGAAAGATTAACCTAATCGGATCTTAGAAATAATACGTCGTCGTCGTCGTTTTCTTAAAACTCACAGATGCCTTCAGTCAGCATGAGCACTGATTTTCTTGCCTTCTGATTCATAACCTGATAATTGGTCAAGGCAGGAGTCTTTTTCTGGTCATACTTCAGCTTGCAGCTATCTGAATGAACTAATAAAGTTATGTCTTTCTTTTTCCTATCCTGATCAGCCAGAATCCCTTGCTGCTTTCACTGGGTATTCCCTAAGTGAGATAGTGCCTTGTCTTAGTGACTTACACAAAGCGTGCCTAGATGCCCCTCATCGACAGCAACAAGCGATAAGAGAGAAATATAAGCTGATGAAGTAAGTACGGGTGTGGTTGAGTGGTGGTGACTCATGAGCTGCTTCTTGGCCATCTGGCATCCTTGCCGCGGAAGTTTTTGTGATATTTCTGATCAATGAGAATAAAGCTAGGGAATACGTAAAAGGGGTAGAAACTGCTTAAACTAATATGGGCTCTGGCTAGGGCAATTTGGAGAGTTTAGGGCAGGGATTCTCAACCTATGGCCCGTGAGGCAAATGCAGCCCGCGGCATCATTTCATGTAGCCCACCACGAGCTCCTCTATACCAGGAAGTGCCATGTGGTGGAGAAAGGGCAAAATGGCCGTCTGGCCCCTGAAGCTGTCTGAGGGAGCATGACCTGGGCCCTGGCTTTAAAAGGTTGAGAACTCCTGTTTTAGTACAATGTTTCCCAACCTTTGGTTTTTGAACTTCAATTCCCAGAAGCCTAAATCAATTCCCCAAAGCACTGATCAGCCAATGTACTGACTTAAGCTTCTGGGGATTGAAGTCCCCCTGTGGGGCCTGGGGCCCACATTGGGAACCATTGATTTAGGATCTCTTTTATACACCCCAGGTTCTCTTTATGATTTACCAATGCATGTATATGCACCCACAGACAGAGCAAGAAAAAATTGTAAGGTCTCTTTGGGGTTTTCTTTGGGTGATCAACATGGGGGAGCGGTATCATAGAAGAAGATCATACCCTCTTGAAGTTTCTAGAGACATTATTCTCCTGTTTTTTATCTTCTCAGATTTCTCACTTCTGCTATATATGTGTATGCATCCTCCGTTTCTCTCCTTGACCCTAGGAACAGTATAATTAGCAGGTGAATTATTCAAATGTGACATATCCAACTTTCCTTATACTTCCTCTCCTGGTGATTCTTCATTCTTTAGGCCAGACATGAAACTGTCAAAATGAACCCACCTTTTTGGTGAGTTCATTCTGCAGTTCCTTTCACCTGTCTTAGTGTGAGAAAGATTAGTCGGCAACACAAGGTGGCCGCTACCAGGGTACACCCAACTGTGGTTCAAAAATACCACTATCTTTGAGGAAGCTTTTTCTGTGTACTGCTCTCCAGGTGATAAGGAAGAGGAAAGATTTATTTAGTGTAATAAAACTCCTCCAGGATGACAGCTGAAAATCCTGTTAACATGTCCTGTTTACTGACATTTCACTCAACATTTGTAATTTTCTAACGGTTTTCTCACAGCTACTCTTGCAAGCAGTTCATCCACTGCGTGAACTTCGAGTTATGTGTAAAACAAGGGATAACTATCAAAAGGGCTGGAAACATAAGTGGGTGTCTATGTTTTTTCATGGAATCAGGGATTCCTAGGATTCTGAGCTCTTCAGTCAGAGCCAGATTCTGGATAGCTCAGTTTAGGTAGGAGTTTGTGAGTTTGGCTTCCCTCTGTATCTCACAGAAGAACCAACCTATGTGGTGTTGGGTAAGTAACAGAGTCCCAGGATGGCTACAGAGGAAGGAACTGGTAAACCATTTCTGAGTCTTCTCTAGCTAGAAGGTACGCAGTTATTATAGTTTAATTGGAAAAGGTATAATATCCAAAACCAGGAATATGGATCATTAAAAATATATTCTCATGTTGAGTTCACAGTCATTATTCCGTAAGTCTCTGATTAGAAGGCAGCTGCATCCATTGTTGATTTATAGACATCAGCTCTGGGTAATAAATGACTCCTTTCCCTTACAGGTATATGCAGGTATCTCTCCTGGACCCTCCAGCCATTCTGCCCCTACAATGAACTGCACCTTGCCAGTAGACTCCACAGAAATGATAGCACTTACCACCTGATCAATAGACTTGATCTGACCAATTGTTTTTAAATAGGGCACTGCAGGTCATGTGTCAAATCTGCTGTTTGAACTATTTTCAGGTGATTTTCATGGTGTATAGTTGTATTGCAAGGACTCAGGACTGTAGTTTTAACATAAACTAGAAGCACTTTTAATAAACATCTTTTACATTAAAAGAAAACCAAGCAAGCCTGTTGATAGTTCTGTATATTGTCAGTTTTGGATGGCCGTAGGTTGTAGATTACTGTATATACTCAAGTACAGTATAAGTCAAATTTTTTAGCCTCCAAAATGAGATCCAAAAAAGGGACTTGACTTATACTTGGGTCAACGACCCTGAGAGTCCCAAAACCACAGTGGTGCAAATTCAAACATTCATTTTTTAAAAGCACTAACATTACCATAAAAATTTGAAAACAAACGCACACAAATGTCTGAATAAATTAATTGTACGAAGGTAACAGCGTTCCGTGCGCTCCGGTGTCTAGTCATGCCTGCCATGTGACCATGGAAACGTCTGCAGAAGCAGACAGCGCTGGCTCTTTGGCTTAGAAACAGAGATGAGCACTGAACCCTAGAGTCAGATACGACTGGCTTTCGAGAAAGGGAAACCTTACCGCATTTTCATGTATTTTAATTGCTGAAACTCACTAGCAGCTGCTGCACTTTCCACCCCCAACCTATACTCAGGTCAATCTATTTTCCTAGTTTTTGTTGTTGTTGTTCCGTCTCACAGTCGATTCCGACCCTTTGCGACCCCATGGACCACTGTCCGCCAGGCACCCCTGTCCTCCACCATCCTCCTTAACTCGCTTTTAGAGGTCCAAATTAGGTACGTTGGCTTATATTCGGGACGACTTATAGTTGAGTATATACGGTAAATACTAAATATATGAGTAGGAAGAAAAATTGAAATGTAACAAAAGGAAAAATGGTGGGAAGAGACTTCTATCAACGTAAATGTGCACCAACTGGCTGCTCTAGTGTGACTTATTATACCGAGCATCAGAATTTTGGCCATTGCTTATCTAGCTTCATGCCTGTGCAGTGTTTGTGTAAAGTTCTGGTGAAAAAGAGGTTTTGGCCTGAATTTGCACATAGAAGGGAAAGAGAGAGATTTTTAAAAAGCTGACATGTAGTAACAAATATATTTTGCAGGGTTCATTTCATGTTGAAATTGGATTGCAGGGATGAAACAATAGGTTTTAAAGAAAACTGACTTAAGGAAGAATGAAGTTATAACATATTTACTGTGGTTATAGATCATTTTTAATGGGTCATTGCCATATATATATTATAGTCGAGCAACAGACAAGCACTTGCTCTTGTTTATGTTGTGGAAAGAAGAAATTAATGACTGCTATATACAGTAAAACATCGGGTTATGAGCAAGGTCTGTTCCAACAGCATCCCTCGTAACCCGAAAAAACTGTATGCCGAAGCACATTTTCCCATAGAAATGCATTGAAAATAAATAAAAGTCCCAACTGGAGCAAAAATAATAATTAAAAAAATAACAAAAACATAGAAAAAATGCCAGACAAAACAGCCAAACAACCCAAAAAATGCCAGACCGATTATCCCCCACCCTCACAAAAGTGACGAAGGGATCTCCTTATCTTTTCCATGCCATTTGGTGACCTTATCCATTCGATTCCGTCCTGGGGGAGGCATGTGTTGAGCCCATTTTCCACCCCTGCTGGCTCTGGGAGAGTCTAGGGACCTTTTCCCCTTCGGTTCCCACCATCCTCTGACCTTCCAGGTGAAAATGCACACCTCCCCCAGGTGACAGCCGTTTTGGAGCTGGCAGCAGCCATCAGAGTGGAAATTTCAGCTCAGATGGCTGCCGCCTGTAGGAGGTATGCAGGGAGGTTGGAGGATGGTGGGAACTGAATGGAAAAGGTCTCCAGTCCCTCCAAGAAACAGGAGGGGCAGTGGACAGTCGAGAAATATTTATTATTTATTAATAGTGAGAGAAACGCCGACAACAACACCTCTGCAGTGGTAAGTGCTGCATTGCGACTTTTTGCGGAGGGGCAGGTGCCATTTTGAACTCTGAAATGATGGTGGGGGCCATCTTAGAGTTTAAATTCACGCAATTTTCAGGAGTAAACCGAAAATCGCTTATAACCCAGGGAATTAATTTAATTAAATTCATCGTCGTAAACCGTGGCAAACGTAACCTGGGGTAATCACCTGCCAGGGTTTTACTGTAGTATGAAATAGCTTTCCCCATTTTTTTGTTGGTGGGCTGCCAATTTTTTGTTAGAAAACTATCGAGATTTTTGCAGGAGCAATGACAGCAAATGAACAATTCCAGATAGACTTTACATCAAGACACATGGCATTGTGAGCACTTGTTAAACAGCACGTTGTCACAGAATTATTCTCCAGTTGTGTTAGTATTCATGTCATTTTATTTATTTATTTATTCAGATTTATATTTATATATTAGTATTCCTGTTATATAGGTCACTCCTCTACACCCACAGGAGATACGTTTCAAGTTCTCATGTGAATACCTGAAACTGCAGAAAGCAGTGAATACCATATTATAGCCCACATATCCAATTTGTACAAGTAGGAGATACTGCAAATGCTTTTTTTGATCCTTCAAGTCTGCTCAGAAAATTATTCCTCTGGAAACAATCCATTCCAACAATGTTACATTGTAGATAATGGCCTTTAGAGGCCAGGTCTGGTAATGCATCTTGGAAATACATATGCATACAGTGAACCCCACTTTACAGAAAACTTGCTTCAGGAAAAGCAATCCAAAGGAAATGACAGTTCACTTCAAGGGGAAAAAATTGTAATACGGAATTTTGTGTGTGTGTTTGTGTGTTCCGGTGTTTCCCATAGTGGTAGGAATGTGTTTTGAGCATTTCTGCTCCATTTTTGAAATATTTCGTTGGGTTTTGGCATCTCCAAAAGCATTTCCTGCAACCAGGAAGTTCCAAAATTCCTCTGTCCCTTCATCAGCTGTTCGGTGGTGACTTTTCCTGCAATCACCAGGGCTGTCCACTAGCTAGCGCTGTCAGAAATGTGTCATATCAGTTCCATAACTCACTAAAAAGCCAAATAAACCCATCCCCTCCTCTCAAAACTTTCCAAAGTACACATTTGAATTTTTTGCTGTGTTTTCACCACTTTAGAAAAAACATCCTTGGCTCCTTTCTAACCTGCAGAAGGAAAATATAGGTTTTCAATGCATTCCTATGGGAAACTGCAGTTCGTTTTAAGGAAAAATTGCTATAAGGAAAACCCTGAGGAACAGATCAATTCCATAAAGCAGGGGTTCACTGTACTGTATATTATGCATTACCAGACCTGGTATAGTCAGTGAAAAATCCCTCATACATATACTGTGTATTATGTATTTTAGGGATTTTTTCACTGAACATGCTTTCAGTTATCCACATGTCACTTGGACATGTGGATAACTGAAACCATGGATATTGAAACCACAGATATGGGGAGAGAGACTTGTATTTCACTTTTTGGAATAGTAAAAAATATAAAAACAGTAAAAAATATAGCAGTTACCGTCTTTAAAGTGCTACAGAGTTTTTATTTTATTTTGTTTTTGTTTGTTTTGTTTTGTTTTCTGATATGCTTGTATTTCACTGTTAGTGGAGTTAACAACAGAAAAGCTAAATTTAAGTTAGAAGGGATGTAGCTGCTACTTTGTTCACACCTTATTTCTTTTCTGGAATACACAAAGTGTCAGCTCTGAATGCAAAGTCACCAGTGATGTGAGAAGGAGAGGAGAGGAGAGAGATCTTGCATGTATCTTTTGTAATAACTATGCAAGCAGAATTGTTGATTGCTGAAGTGTCTGGAAACGTGCACATTCTCCCTCTCTTAGTAATCCTGGCAAGAATATTGTGTCTATATCAAATGAAGCATATGACAAAATGCTAAATCCACACCAGGGTATGTGGACTTAGGCCATTTTTAGGTTTCAGGAAAGTGTTTTATGCTTCTGCATACAATAAAACCTCTGCATACAGTAAAACCTTGAGTTACAAATAAACTCAGTTCCATGGCCTTGTTTGTAAATCGAATTTGTTCATAACTCGAGCCATCTCCATTCAGATAAAGGAAGAGCCCCGCCCCACCCTCCAACAATCAAAACGAGCCACCCCCAACCTCCAAAAAACAATCAAACCACCCAAAAACAACAGCAGCATTGAAAGGAAAGCATGCATAAGTGAAAACACTGTTCCTTACCTTAAAGAAGCTTTGAAAATGGACAGAAAACTCAGAAAACTCTAGCAAGAAACAGCAAATGGCAGCCATTTTGGCGCTGATACTCCAGACAAAGAACTCCTCTCTAAGCACTCTACTGCTACCTACAGGGCTCTGAAAGGCAGCATGTATATAAAATATAAACCCATAGGGGAAATGGCGTTTTTTGCTTCACTCAAGGCAACACAGGGGAAAAATAATTTGTAAATCAGGGCATGTTCGTAACTTGAGGCATGGATTTCAGTGTGGAACCAATTCGCAAGTCAAATTATTTGTAAATGGGAGCATTTGTAAGTAGGGGTTTTACTGTATCGCAGTGATTCATGCCAAACAATCCTCCTTTCCATTTAGTAATTTCAGTTCTTTGGCTTTTTTCCCTTTAATTCATAAAAGAATCAGAAAGCCACAAGAAGCGAATGCCAATTTTCAGTTGATAAAAGCCTGCTGAGATAAACACGCAGTGGCTCACCTGCTCGTAGTGTTTTATTTTTGTTTTGCTTTTTGTGTGAGCACAAACGAATGACATTTCTTACTGTGCCCAATTTGTGCTCATTCAGTGTTGTGCTTTTGTTGGATATGTGTTTGTTCCTTTTAACACTGTTTTCAATAGTCTTGGCAGAAAGTCTGTTTTTTGTAGCTTCATCTGGTTGTCTGAGTGGCCAAAATGCAGGGACATTCTCAACATGCTGCTGATGCTTCAGTGAATGAATTAGAGCGGTCTGGGTATGGCACAAGAACAGGAATTCTGCAGAGACATATAACTCTAGAAGTTTCTAAACAACCAATGTGTGAATTCACTGGATCACAGAATTGAAGTGCTTTTAAAGGACTTCTAGGGTCATTGAGTTCAATCCACTGCATGAAAAGCCACAGCTAAAGAATCCCTGATAGGTGCTATCTATTGTTTAACAGTCTTCAATAAGGAGAGTCCACCATCCTCTAAGGCAGTGGTCCCCAACCTTTTTTTGGCCATGCCCCATCCAAGCACCTCTAAAATCCTGATTTCCCCTCCAATGACATATAATTCTTATTATTCAAAAAGTGAGCTCTTTTGCACGTGGAGGAAGCCTGAGAGGCCATTAACTTGGTCTAAGTCATTCTCAAATTACCCCCATTAAAAATCAAATTCCCCCCTGCGGAGCATATGCCCCACATTGGGCACCATGGCTCTAAGGCAAACAGCTTCTTCTGTCAAGTACTTCCTAATGTTAAGGGGTTATTTTTCTTCTAATTCAAATCCATCTCTTTGGGTTTTAACCTCTGGAACAACAGAAGACAAGCTTGTTCTCAAGATAGCCCTTCAAGTATTTGAAGATGGCTATCATGCTACTGATGAGACTGCGGTGTCTTGGTGGTTAAGACACTGAACTTGATGACTGGAAGGTTGGCAGGTCAGCAGTTCAAGACCTGAGTACTGCATGACGGAGTGAGCTCCTGTCTCTTTCCCAGCCCCTGCCAACCTAGCAGTTCGAAAGCAAGAAATTGCAAGTAGATAAATAGGTGCCACTTTGGTGAAAAGGTAAACAGCATTCTGTGCACTCCGATGTCTAGGCATGCTTGCCACATGTCCATGGAAATGTCTGCAGACACAGATAGCGCTGGCTCTTTGGCTGTAAACAAAGAGAGCACTGAACCCTAGAGTTGGATATGATTGGCTTTCAAGCAAGGGTGACCTTTACCTATCGTGCTGCTCCTCAACCTCTAGCTGCTGCTTCTATTCATCATAAGGATTGTTATCTACCATCTTGGTTGATGTTCTTTAGACACAGATAACCACTCAAAGAACCACTGTTATGTGTAAAGCGGCCTGCCCTTCCTGTTGCTTTCACTGTTTTTCTCCCCCTAGATTATATTCCGCTTCTCTTTCCCCATGGAAATGTGCTTGGGGAACTTCTGGTCCTCCAGATGTGCTGTGTGGTAGGTACCACAATCTCTTGCCAATGGTCACGTTAGGCTGCGCTGGTGGGAACTATGCAGTTAAACATACAGCCTGAATGTTCCCTAGCCCAATGATGGCGAACCTATGGCATGCATGCCAGAGGTGGCACTCAGAGCCCTCTCTGTGGGCACCCGTTCAGTTGCTTCAGCACATAGTTCGCCCCGGCCCTCTGCCCAGCAGTCCAATGGAATATGAATGTGATTAAATAAATAAAATGGGAGTACTTCCTCCCTCCCCCAGCACAGAGTTCACCCTGCCCCTCTGTCCAGCACCCCAGTTGGTGCTTTTACTTCCTCCCCTGTTGCTGTGTTGGCACTTGCAATAAATAAGTGCTTTTGGGTTGCAGTTTGGGGACTTGGCATCTAAAAGGTTCGCCATCATTGCCATAGCTCAATGTAAACATCAAATAGTTCTGGGAATTTGTTCTGTTTGGCATATAAGAAGAAAGCAAAGACAAAGTATTTGAAGATTGTTGCCCCAATTGCTACCAAGTTAGAGCCCCATTTTAATTTTTACTTCTGGGGAAAAATTTCCTTTTAGTTCTGAAGTACATTAAGATTAGATACTATGCTGTGAGGTTTTCAAAGCAATTTTATAATCATTGAATAGTGTGGTTTTTCTGAATGCTTATGTGCTTCAGTAAATGTTGTGGCACAAATTTTCATGATGAAAGGGGCTTGATGAAAGGGGAGTAGAAGTACTGCTTTGTGAGGAGGGACTATTTGATCTCCCTTGTCTGCTGCCTCTTTGTTCCTTGATTTGCCGCTGCTTTGTTGGCACGTTGTTTTTTTAAATAAAAATTTAAGCCAGCTTTGACTTCGCTTTGTAACACTATTGTGGTTCCTAAACAGATAGTCAGATTGGATTAAGCAGTTTTTGACCACTTGCTTCCAAGGAGGTGTAGCACTCACCCAGGAAACATTTGTCTCTCCTTTCACATGTATCTGCCCCCTGAAAAATTGCTGAAGGGGAAGAAAAATAAAGGTTTTTGACACACACGCACACCCTACGAGTTCTTGTGAAAAGTGTTCCCTTTGGACCCAATCTTATTTTTAAACAGCAAAGCTGTAAGCCACAAGGGAGGCTCATGAAAAGTTCTGTATTCTGGCTGTTTTGAGAACAATGTTGAGATCTTTGTACTTAACAAGTTTGAGGAGTTGAAGATGTATGTAGAATCCCCTCTCCCATATTCAAAAAGTCCAGTAATCTTAGGGCAGAGTAAAGACAGTAAAACATCTTAAAATGATAAAGAAACTAAAAAATTCAAACAACAAAAAATAAACAACTGGCCAGGTTATCCTGCAGGTTATCCTGCTATGGTAATAGAGTAGACCATATAGCCAGCAACTCAATGGTGAGTGTCAGGCAGCAATTAACTAACCTAACAACCCTAAAGACTAATGGCCTTGGGTACCGAAGTCTACAGGGAAGAGTGATGGTCCTCAAGTAAATTAAATCCCATTTGAATCCATCTTGATGGAGGGCAGCAACTTCATCAATACTGGCCTGGGGCTGAGGAGGACTTTGCATGCCAAAAGGGCTTAGGATCAGAAAGTGACTCATGGAACTGGATCAATGGTACAGGTGTCATGCTGCAATGTGGAAGGCAGAGGAAAGGCCACTGCATTATTTTTTCAGGACAGTCTTCATGGCTGATTGCCATGAGGATTGCCAATTTTCAGATTCAGGTATGGCAGAACAACAAGAAGAATATTTGGATTTTGATACAGCAGCAGAAGAAGAGTTTTTAAAAAGACAAAATCCACAAGCCAGAAAGCCAACCTTACTCAGCCTCCAGTGCTTGGATGTGCTGCCAAGGTGCTGAAATTAGGCTGCCATTGGGAAGGGCATACTACAATTGGGGTGACTGGCATTCCTCTTGGGGAGACAGAATGGGGATTTGAACTCTTGACCAATGGCTCCATGGCTAGGTGCCCTTACTCATAAACTGTAATATATATCCTCTCTCTCTCTCTCTCTCACACACACACACACACACACACGCACTCACTCACTCACTCTCTCTCTCTGTCTCTCTCACTCTCTCTCTCTCTCACACACACACAATACATGAGAGACTCAATCACATTTAATATTTTGTCTGCTGAATGATACTTTGCTTCTTCATACAGTACTTCTCACCTCCCTCATTTCTGGAAGATTGAAGATTTCAACGAACATGCTACTGTGTCAGCTGCAATACTGTAAACACCGTGTACTTTTCCTGTTTCAGGAGAAATCCTTGACATTCTGCAAAATCTGATCCTTTTGGGGGAGAAAACAAAATAAAACAGACAAACAAGTGTGCTATTTACAACCAGTAATAACATACAATCAGTGGCTCTTTACAACAGTTATAACAGAGGATTCTTGATTGGGATTAGTTTGATTATCGTGAAGTTTGGTTCTGTTAAGTTGTAAATGTTTAGTGGGTGCAAAATAAACATTCTGACTTTAGGTAAAGTAAAGGTCACCCTTGCTTGAAAGCCAGTCATATCCAACTCCAGGGTTCAGTGCTCATCTCTGTTTCATAGCCAAAGAGCCAGTGCTGTCTGCATTTGCAGACAATTCCATGGTCATCTAATGAGTTAATTGAGGATGCTGTGTGTGAGGCCCAGGGAAACTTTGGCATCCATCTTAACCATCTGGCTAGAAAAAGATGCAACATTTCTATGCCACTGCTCAGATTAGGTTTATAGCCACCACATACTACATATAATGATGGAGAAATTTCCACCTTTTCTGTGTTGTAGAGGGACAATTCTATATTATTGTCTACTGTAATCATATATTTATTTACATTTTCAATTTTTTTTTACTATAATGGCTCCCTCCCTTAAGGATAAGAGTTTTCAGATCTTGGAGATAAGCAATGTGTGGTAGTACTGTATGTTTAATTTTCATCTGGATGACTGAGCTCTGTTTTAAGAATTTGCCCAAATAAGAAATAAGGAATGGGAAATTATAGATACCGAACCAATGACAGGCTAATGCTAAGAATGATCTATATGCAGTCTTTGGCATTTGCTCCACAGGAGCTGACCAGGGTCCTGATCTCCTGTACTGACAGCTGTTCCATCTTGCTCAGTCTTATCAGTGCCATGCTTGGAGTCATAAACAGAAAACCAGCTTTAGGAAAGGATTAGCTACAGATCTGCACTAAAGGAAATGTAGTTTCTTCTGCAGAGCTTGGACAATATTACGTTTCAGACCACATATCTCAGTATCCTCGAGCCAGTGTAGTCAGTGGAGATTCTGGAAGTTACAGTCCCCAAAAATAAAATTTTTGAGCTCCCACTAACTTTGTGAGCCAGAGACAGTAAAATATGTGGCAAGAAGTGAAATAAGTCTTAGGGCTTACCCAAATGGACTGTGAACTACAGTTAATGTGGGTTGTAAGCATGGTCTGTTTCCCTCAGAGATTGGATACGCTAACTCCAAATTACTATGCTTGTCGGTCAGTGTGTCATTATGGAAAGTGAAAATGACAATCCAATTGACACATTCTTTTCCAAACAACAGTTTAGTGAACATTATACCAAAAGGTTGAAAATGAAAATTTAACAATCAAATAAATATACTTCTTAAAGCAAAGCAGAATGTAAACACCAGCAGAAATTACTTCTAGATAAAAGCACTTGAAACCCCCCCCCCCCTTGTCCTGAACAATCCCCAGCATGTGGGATTAGTAAAGATAAAGGTGTCCCTTGCTTGAAAGCCATTTGTTTCTGACTCTAGGTGGGTGGTGTTCATATTTGTTTACAACCAAAAAGCCAGCACTGTCTGTATCTGCAGATGTGTCTGTGGTCATATGCCAGGTATGAATAGACACCGGAGTGCATGGAATGCTGTTACCTTTCCTGCCGAAGCAGTGCCCATTTATCTACTTGCAATTTCTTGCTTTCAAACTGCTAGATTGGCAGGAGGTGGGACAAACAATGGGGGCTTACTCTGGTCTGCAGCACTTGGGTCTTGAACTGCTAACCTTCTGTTCATCAAGCTAAATGTCTTAACCACCAAGTCACCGCACTGCATCATGCAACTCAATAGGCAGCAGATAATGTATATGGGGATTTCTTAATTAATGCCTACCAGCTGTTACATCATTTGTGAAATTGCACAACAGGATTTTAGTCACCTTCAACAAACTTTCTTGCAAGGTGAGCCTTCATAACAAAAACTGCCTTTAGGGATGCATTTCAGTAGCATATTAGACTTGGGTCCTTAATCTGTCAAAAAGTGCCAGGGATGAGGGTGCAATTGCACTGTAAGGGAAGTGCAAATTAACTCACATTCCCTCTCTTTGAAGTCACACCAAGGTATTCAGTTCTCTTCAATATATTGTGACACAAGCAGAAGAGAAAATAAGCCTTCTACTTGCAGTTCTGTTAGAAGCACCCGTAGATGGTGTTGTTCAAAGGAACTGCCTTAAGAAGGTTTTTCTTCTTCTTTTCTATATTTTATCTTGCCCAGTGATGGCATTAGTGAAGATGTTAAAAACAAAATAAAAAACAGGGAAGCTGCTGAAAAAAGAAATGTCTTGGGAGGAAAGAGGTTTTGTGAAGAACAAGAGAGTTAAGTTCTGGTGTTGCTTGTGTGTGCACATGCATGCATTTATGCATGCATTCTCCATCTTTCCTCAAAGCAGGAGGTGAGGGGAAAGGTACTTTGTCAAACCATCACTTTGTGTGTGCACACACATGTGCTTCCTACTTGCTTAGTTTTTCCTTTCTCCATCAGTTTAATTTAATTTAATTTAATTTTCCCACTTGTATGCCGCCCAATCAGGAAACCCCACTCAGGGAAGCTCACACAATAGTTATACAATACAATAGTTATACAATATACACAATAATACAATATATAACACATAATGCAATGCAATAACTGCAGCGGCCACTCTGCCCAGGCCACAGACAAAGTCCAAGGATGGTGGCAATGAAGTTCAAGGTGAACTAAAGTGAAAGGATTTGATATTTTTTAAAGTAGAAAGCTCTCTTGAGGGGGAGAAAAACTATGGATTGGCACTGTGGGACACTGGGCTGATTCTCATTTCCCAATGATATATTTGTGATCAACAGGGAAAACAGTAAATCAGCCCGCACCCCCAATACACATACAATATGTTCGTATTTCCTGCCTTTTTCCTATGTAGTTGAGCCCTGAATTGAGTCACAATAAACCTTCTGCAAATAGGACCAATTTTTAAAAAGAAGTTGGAAGATAAAACACTATGCTTCATAAATCAGTAAAAGAACACAGTCGTTAAGAAAATGAGTGTCAATGTTTGCTTTTTATGAAATATTACAGAAATTTTAATGGAAAGAAGATGGTTTTCTGTGTGCTAAAATCAAACACAGATTGGATGGTGGTAGAGAAATGAAGAATGGGATTAAAGGCATCCCGACTGCAATATGTTATTAGAACACACCCAATTTCAATTCAGGGTGCTCTGCTCATCAATCTCTGTAATTTGCAGGCAAGATGGATGAGACTGGAGCTCAGAGAAGCTGCGTTTTGTGCCTTCTCCATTGTTCTATTTGTGTAGCCACACAGTAACCTTGAAATGCAGATTTCAAAGGACATTTCCAGGATCAGTGCATTCAATTCAGCTGCTCTCATGCCAGCACTAGGTTGAAATTACTTAGCTGTCAAGGGTTCTAATGTGTGACTTTGCTATGTACTTTGTGAAATAAAGGAGTTCCAAATGAACATTAATGACATCATGTAGACCTCACAGAGGAGCAGCAAGCAAATAACTGGACTTCTAAAAGTTACTTGGGATAGAGTGGGAATAAACATATCAGGGTTTAATCAAATGGGTGTTTGTTTTGCTTTTTGGTGAACTACTGGGATGGATTGGCTTGCTCTTTTTTCTGGCTGATCACACAACATAATCACAGGAATAGATTAATCCATCCCTATAGAATCCCTATTAATATATTTTTGAACCTGTAAGGGCTTCTACTTTTTAGGTGGAGGTAGATGTGCTCTAGTTTAGTCTGTTCTCAGTGCACACAATCACTGAGAATGGGCAAAATCAATCTTTGCAGCTGCTCTTTCTAATGACTATTTCTAGTACTGTGACATGGCTTAATAAGCAAATACTTCAGGATATCACCAATTTGAACAATTCTCCTACCCTTTTGTAGAGTGCAAATGGGTTTTTTTACTCTACTAGACAATCACTGATGCACTGAATCACTTAGATTAAATTTCAAAAACATTTTCTTTCGGTATTGTGCAAAATGCAAGTTGGTGCCAACACCAAGATTGGTGAAGAAGGTAACAACTAGGAAGAGAAACTTCTCATTGGTAACTCCCAATTTATGGAGTTGAATGTGAGGGTTATCCTGTATTTCTCTTGCTGAGTCAAACTATGCCTGAGAAAATCAAGGCTATAACTTTGTTATGGATTGATGTATCTAATTAAATCCTTAGTTCCAGTGATGAGTGATACCATACTACTGATGGGTGTGAAATCTCTCCCACACTTGTAGGTGTTTGTTTGTTTTTAATTTTGTCAATGGTGTGGATTCTATGAAAAAGATATGGAGATAAGCCCCTTCATTTTCTAATAACTAGCTGGTCATGGAGACTGAGGGATTCTTCTTCTTCTTCTTCTTCTTCTTCTTCTTCTTCTTCTTCTTCTTCTTCTTCTTCTTCTTCTTCTTCTTCTTCTTCTTCTTCTTCTTCTTCTTCTTCTTCTTCTTCTTCTTCTTCTTCTTCTTCTTCTTCTTCTTCTTCTTCTTCTTCTTCTTCTTCTTCTTCTTCTTCTTCTTCTTCTTCTTCTTCTTCTTCTTCTTCTTCTTCTTCTTCTTCTTCTTCTTCTTCTTCTTCTTCTTCTTCTTCTTCTTCTTCTTCTTCTTCTTCTTCTTCTTCTTCTTCTTCTTCTTCTTCTTCTTCTTCTTCTTCTTCTTCTTCTTCTTCTTCTTCTTCTTCTTCTTCTTCTTCTTCTTCCTCTCTCTCCAATGCTCAGGAAATTCAATGCAAAGGGTGTGAGGAAGTACTGTACAGTATTAGCATACAACTTTTCATTTCACATGGTGTCAAATGCCTGTCACTAAATACTTTTGTTCCATTTTGCACTCCGTTCTCATTCTCTTCAGATTTCAAGCAAGAATCAAGTATACAGTACCCTTGACTTAACATACAGCCACATTCCTGCTTAGATCATTACTGTGGTTTTTCTCCTCTGGTGATACTTACAGCAGACCCACTGGAGTTAATAGGACAAAGTAGTCATACATAACTTGAATCCCAGTGACTTACTGACTGAAAACCAGTAGAAATCACAAGCAAACCTACTAAATCAGTAGAAATTTGATGAGTCAACTCTTTTGTATGTTTGTTTGGTTCAATGGGTCTTTTAGCCAGTGTTTCTACTCTGATATTCTACTTAATTTTGGGAGGAGGGGTGTGTTTCTACTTCGCTATCTGTTTTACATGTTGCTTGATTAAAAAACACACACAACCAAACCGAATGAGTCCTCATCCCAAATGGTCTACAATCAAAAACACAAGGAAACAACCATGAAGAAGGAATTGGAGGAAAGGATGAGCAGGGAAGGAACGTGAGCTAAACTGCACATTATGGGAAATATAATTTTCCTGCTTTCTAACATTTTTCTATAGGTACCCAGTGGCTGAAATCCAGTAGCAAGTCATATCTTGACTTGATGGAATTTACAGACCAATTGATTCATCAAGTTGCCACTGTTTCAATGGGCTTATTCTAGTTGTGACTTTCTACTGGATTCCAGCCATTGTATAATTTGGACATAGGTGATTAATTCAATTCTCTGCAGTTAACAATAAACTATAGGGATGGGGGAGTTAGCTGAAGCTTCCTTGGAAAACATGATGTGTGAGGAGGAATTGAAATATGGGAGGTTGTCCCTGGAATACTTCCAGGTATAAGGGACAGCAGTGGGGAATGAGTAGACCAGGAACTGCTCTGGTGTCAATAGAGGGGTTGAACCCAATTCAAATTTTAGTCTGAATTTTTACAGGAGCTATCCAAGGTGTTCAATGTGTTTGGAGGTAGGAATCAGCATCATGGATAGCATCTGCAAAGATGGGACTAAAGGCCAAAGATAAATCACTACGCCAGATACATCAATACCACAAGCTTACACTGGGGTACAACCATTTCACGAAGCACAAGGACATTAGATAGCACTCTCTTCTTTCAACCTAAGCAGCAGCTTCTTTAAGTCTTCCTCATTTTTTGCCATTAGGGTAGTATCATCTGCATGTCTCAAGTTGTTGATGTTTCTCCCAGCAATTTTGATCCCAACTTGTGATTCATCCAACCCTGCATTGCATATTATGTGCTCGGTATATAAGTTGAATAAGCAGAGTGACAAAATGCAGCCTTGTCTTACTCCTATTCCAAACCACTCCGTCATTCCATATTGTGTCCTAACTGTTGCTTTTTGACTCATGTATAGATTTCTCATGAGACATATAAGGTGTTCTGGTATTCCCATATATTTAATTACTTGCCACATCTTGTTGTGGTCCACACACTCAAAGGCCTTGGTGTAGTCAATGAAACAGAAGTAGACTTGTTTCTGATATGCCTTTGTTTTCTCCATGATCCAACGTATGTTGGCAATTTGGTCTCTAGTTCCCCTGCCTCTTCGGAACCCAGCCTGTACTTCTGGTAATTTTTTCTCCACGTGCTGCTGAAGCCTGCCCTGTATTATCTTGAACATGACTTTACTAGTGTGTGGGATGAGCACAATTGTTCAATAATTTGAACATTCTTTGGCATTGCCCTTTTTGGGGATTGGAATGTATACTGATATTTTCCAATCCTGTGGCCATTGTTGTGTTTTCCAAATCTGCTGGCATATAGAATGCAATGCTTTAATTCCATCATCTTTTAGGGCTTTGAATAATTCAACTGGAATACCAGTTTTTAGGGCTTTTCTGACTTCACACTCCAGGATGTCCAGTTCAAAGCTCTAATCACTGTGGTTGTCAGGGGTGTTGAGGTCCTTTTTGTAGAGTTCCTAAGTGTATTCTTGCCATCTATTCTTAATCTTTTCTGCACCAGCTAAATCCCTGCTGTTTTTGTCCTTTATCATGGCCATTTTTGCTTTAAATGTTCCCTTGATTTCCCCAATTTTTTTTGAAAAGATCTCTAGTCCTTCCCCTTCTGTTGTTTTCCTCTATTTCTTTGCACTGTTCATTTAAGAAGGTTTCCTTATCTCTCCTTGCTTTTTTCTGAAAATCTGTGTTTAATTGATTGACCTTTTCTTTTGCCTTTTTCTTTTGCATTCCTTCTTTCCTCCACTATTTTAAGACCCTCTTCAGACAGCCATTTTGCTTTCTTACGCTTCTTTTCTTTTGGTATAGTTTTACTTGCTGTCTCCTGTATGATGTCCCGAACCCCTGACCATAATTTTTCTGGTACTCTGTCTATCAAGTCTAAACCATTAAATCTGTTCCACACCTCCACCGTGTATTCCTTAGGGATGTTGTCTAGTTCATACCTGTCTCCTAGTTGTTTTCCCTGTTTTCTTTAATCTAAGCCTGAATCTGATAATCAGTAGATTATGATCTGAGCCACTGTCTGCTCCGGGCCTTGTTTTTGCTGACTGTATGGAACTTCTCCATCTTTGGCTGCAGAGTATGTAATCAGTCTGGTTTCGGTGTTGGCCATCTGGTGATGTCCATGTGTAAAGTTGCCTTTTGTGTTGTTGAAAAAGGTTTTTTTGCTATGACTAGTGCATTCTTTTGGAAGAACTCTATTAGCCTTTGTCCTGCTTCATTTTGTGTTCCAAGACCAAACTTGCCTGTTATCCCATTTACTTTTTGACTTCCTACCTTGGCATTCCAATCTCCCAGTATAATACAGACATCATTTTTTGGTGTCAGTTCTATGAGGTGCAGTAATTCCTCATAGAACTGGTCGGTTGTGGCCTCACCTGTGCTCTGTCTTGGATTACAGTGATATTGAAAGGTTTACCTTGGATTGCCCATTGCCAATTGCAGGCACCAAACGTCGGACGCCCTCCTCTGAGCCCTCGTCACCGGCTGGAGTAAGAGGGCATTAAAAGCCGCCAGAGCCTGGGTGGTCAAAGGCACTGGACATCAGATGCCCTCCTCTGAGCCCTCATCACTGGCTGGAATAAGAGGGCGTTAAAAGCCGCCTGAGCCTGGGTGGCCAAAGGCACTGGACATCAGATGCCCTCCTCTGAGCCCTCATCACCGGCCAGAATAAGAGGGCTTTAAAAGCCGCCAGAGCCGTTTGGCTGAAGACGCCTGCCACCTCTCCCCCAGGCCTCACCCACGGCCAGGAGTGGAAAAGCCACACTGTCTCCCTGCGGCAGAGGATCCGCCATTCAGCCAAGGACTCCTGCCACCTCTCCGCTTGGCCTTACCTATGCTAGGGGGTGAAAAGCCAGGACTCGGTCATTGGGGCTGGGGGGCTGGACATTCTCCCCAGCTTGGGCCATAGACTTTTTTGCTGGCCATTTCTTATGAACTTTTCTATGTGGAACAGAAGATGGTCCCACCTTGAATGCTGTTTTGTTGATTGAATTTTTGTATACTATATGATTTTGATTTTATTGACTTTGTATACTATATGACTTTGTATTTATTGACTTTGTATCTACTGTGTCTATTGGTTATCGTATATTGCTTAATTTACTGTGTATATTGTGTTTATTGTATTTATTGTTTGATGATTATGTGAGCTCCCTGAGTAAGGTTCCCCTGATTGGGTGGCTTAAATTAAATTAAATTAAATTAAATTAAATCTTAACTGAGATCATTCTGTCATTTTAAAGATTATATCCCATTACTGCTTTTCTCATTCTTTTATTGACTATTATGGCCACTCCATTTCTTCTAAGGTTTTCTTGGCCACAGTAGTAGATATGATAGTCTCCAGAGCTGAATTCATCCATACCTGTCCATTTTAGTTCACTGATTCCCAAGATGTCAATGCTTAATCTTTCAATCTCATTTTTTACCATTTCCAGCTTGCCCTGATTCATAGATCTTACTTTCCACGTTCCTATCAAATATTGTTCTTTGCAGCATTGCATTTGCCTCCCCACTATCTTATCCACCCCATCTTCCTGCCTAAAGGGCTTGACATCCTGTTCCATCTACTTTGCCTTTTTTTATTGTTGTCTATGGGGTTTTCTTGGCAAACTTTCTGACATGGTTTGCCTGCCCCTACGCCAGTATTTTCCTATCATACATATTATCACAGTTTAATACAGTGTGACATACTAAAAAAAATAGTATACTATTCATTAAATCATATTTCAATACAATGTAATATACTGCAATTAGCTTCTTCTATTTTGCAGAATGCATAGAATAATTCTAAAACATTGGCACCTTCCATTATTATTTTTTGGAACCCAGCCAGTGGAACTGAGGATGTTGTAATTTGATTTATTGTTAATCCTAGTGCCTTGAGATGCGATGAGCTATAAATTGAACTAAAAAGAATGGAAGAATGTTTATTATGTGTTCATAAGATTGGGGTTTGAATTGCTGGTATTTAGAACAGTCTCTGCCAGTGGACTTAGCTTACAGCTGTCTATGTGTTAAAACATGGGTTTGCCTTGGTCAGATGCAAAGCAAAATGTGGATTTGTACTTAACATAAACTAAAGACTATGAAGAAATTAAAATCTGCCATCTCTTCCTGGCTTCACCTTGCTGCACAGTATAGAATTATGCAATTCATCTCCAGTTGTTTGAAATCTGGTTTTATTATTAGTTTCAAAACCGAAGAAGATGTATTTAAAAGATACAAAGCAGAACATGTTAAGGGCAGATTTGACCTAAATTATCACCCTTCCATGCTTGTTTGTATGTGTGAATGATTTATTCATTCCTTTTACAGTGGAACCTCGGTTAACAAACAGCTCGGTTAACATAAAAATCGTGTAACAAAATGAAATCCATAGAAAATAGTGGCTCGGTTTGTGGAATTGGAGGGCGGGGGTGGATTAATTGGTTTTCAATGCATTCCTATGGGAAATTGCATTCGATGCGTTCCTATAGGAAATTCAGTTAAAGTAATTTTCACTGTAAGAAACGTCCCAGAGAATGCATCAATTATGTTAACCAAGGTTCCACTTATATCTGTAGACAAAATTGGAATAAGGCAATAGGTGTTGAGCAATTTAGGAATTTACGTAATTCCTTTTTTGTGCACAACATAAAGATAGCAAATACAGTAGTTAAAATTAGAAGCAACAAATCTCTCTCATTAATTCATCCTTATTCTGATAACTAGCACTTTAAGAAATCACTCTTGGACCATTTCAGGTAAAAGATAAAAAAATATTTTACACACCGTTCAGCAGTCATGGTAAATTCAACAATTAAAAACATGAAAATATAGAATTCGTGGATAGATTTATCAGCTTTATGGTTTGAGAGGAATCCATGTTTAAAAAAGATTGAGTCTGCCTCCATCCCTTCAGGCATTCTGAGAAGAATTCTCACACACTCTTCACACACAGATAAAGAGTAGAAAAACAGGTAAGAAAAGAATAGGAAGAAACTTTGCTATTGGTTAGTGAGGGAACAAACAAACAAGCAAGCAAGATAGTTTGCAGAAATCCTCCTCTCACTTGGCTATGTGATAGGTTGCATGCTGGATTGCTACTAACAGTACAGTATATGTATTGGACCAATAAAACATCACCAAAAAGGCATGTTTTGTGGTCCAGCAGAACTCTTCATCTGACTTCACAGAAATTGATGGTGGTGGAGGGGGAAAATATCCAGAAATGATGGTGGCTAGATGTTCAAGCTTTAGGATCAGTAGTTAAAATAATGTTCCAAGATGGCCCACTTTACTTAAAGCTAAAGATCCTGTTTGTCTATCATCTGGCCAGGAGGATATTCAGATATTTTATTTGTCCCTGCCAATCCACCTTATGATGTGTAATGCTGATGAAGGCTTTAATGGTGATCAGAAGCTTGCCTTTTTATGGTACTGTATTTTAGTGGTCCAATAAAGGGGTTGCCCAATAATGATTTTGGATTGCCCACATGGCCCATACAGCTGTTTCTTTCTTAAATGTTTAACAAGGATATGGCTGCCCTATATATTGTCATCAGCTGCAACTTGATTGGAGTACAGTATATGTTTTTCCTGCCCCTGGATGCCGGGTGTCCTTGACTTGGAGGCCAGCTGGCTCTGGACCATCTTCGCCCTCCAAGGCAAGCAAGAAAAATGCCACTGGCGTGAATTTGTTTAAGGTGGATCCCAGCTTGCTAGGAAGTGACCTACACACTGTGATCAAGGAGCCATCTCTTGCAGCACATATGAATTGGGACATGCAGGATTTAACACTGGGACTGCAAAGGACTGCTACAGCCTTGAGGATATTATCCAAGTGTGTCTTCACAGCTAGTCCATCTGGCTTGGCCTCTTCCACCTCAATGATTGTTGGGAATCAGAAAGTGGTTCCTCCTCCACTCATTTTGCCATTGAGCCCAATATGATGGTTTCCAGTGGCATTTCCTCTACTAAGGGGACCTCATCCCACCTAAAGGGGCTCATCCATCCGTAGCCACTGGGTTCTGGGAATTGAAGTTCAAGAACAGCTGGAGTGCCAAAGTTCACCATCACTACTATATGGAGTCGAAGCTTGGACATTGACTAAAGCATCTGAAAAGAGAATAAAAGCTTTTGAAATGTGGATCTACAGATGGCTGCTAAGGATATCATGGATTGACCATGCGACTAACATAAAAGTATTGCGCTGAATGGATAAATAGCAAGAACTCTTTAAGACCATTAAGCACAGAAAGCTCCAATACCTTGGCCATATCATGAGGAACAACATAAAGTAAAGAATAATAACTCGCTCCGCAAGGAAAGATCCCTGGGAAGAGAGACCCTGGATGTAGATGGACTTCATGGCTGAAAAACTTGGGGGATTGGTGTGGCATGTCATCTGAAGAACTGTTCCGAGGAGTTAAGAACAGGAAGACTATTCCCATGATGATAGCCAATATCTGGAACAGATACAGCGCCTGAAGAAGAAGACATACAGTATTATAGTTTGGCCTCTGTGCAGGCAGGAGCAGCTACAGGACAGCAAAAGACAAACATCAGGCTGGTTGCACAGCCTGCCTAAGGAACACTGAACTGCCACTGTATAATGTGATGTTCGATATGCTCCCTTGTATCTATCTTGAAGCCTTAGGTTCCAAGGTTTTAATTCCTCATGTAGCCACTAATGGTCTCCTTTGTCTTACTCACTACTTATATACAGCACTCACTCACACCATCACCTTGTGTGCCTAGAACTGTCTGTGATGACCATAAATCTAATCATTAAGCCTCTGAAGTGTCAGGACGGACTGTTTTATGACCTCTACTATAGGGAATAACAAGATGAGAGTTTTTTTAGTGTGCTATTTCACTTAATGAATGCCTATGAGAGGATCACACTGTGATAAAATCATTTCTATACTCTCATTGGAAGAGGATAGAAAGGTTTGAGGCAATGCCAATCTTGGTTCATTTATCTCCTAATTTATCATTACACCCTGAAGGATCTCTGGCTATTTGGGAGTGAAGATAGCTGCATAATCTGCCATGAGATTTACTGCTCATTTAAAAGTTCAACTTCTTTTAAAATGCATAAAATTGTTCTCTTCCAGAAGAAATAAAAGTTTAAGCTAACAAGTAATCCCATAGTTGTTCTGTATGGGGGTCAAATGTCAGCAGCTTTAATGAAACAATTTTGCAGCAATCCTATGCATAATCTTTTCCCTAAACATGAGCAGTCTCATCATAATTGGAACCCATTTTTAGGAGACCATGGATTTTAAAGCCCTCCTATATGCATGCCATGGGAGATGTACAATTAATTGCAGAATGTAATTGCACAATACGTGCTTCCTGGTCATAATGCCTCGTGCACATCTGCAGGAGTAACATTTCATTATGCCAGTGTAATGGTTAGTATTAAGAAGGAGACCACTAAAGAATACCAAGGGTCTCCATGTAGAATCTGGAAATGCAGAACAGCTGCTAAGAGATAGAGATGACAACTGTGAGTAAAACAGACTGATAGTCTGACTCAGTATAAAGCAGCTTCCCTTGCTCCTCTTTGAAAGAGCTGGTATAGTATCTCCTACATCCAAAAGGCCATCTTCTTACTGGCCTATTTGGAAATACAATACGCAGGGCTTCAAAATGTTATTGTTCCAGGTCCAGTTACTTAGACACATGGCGTCAGTTCTTTAAGCTACCATGTGAAAATATGTCAAATCACATGTACTTACAATAGTTTCTGCTGTTTCTTTTTCAGATAATAGATTGGAGGCAAAAATGAAAGCCATGCTGTGTAGAGGAATACTGGATTAGGATCAAGAAAGTCCATGTTAAAACATCCTCTCAGCCATGATACAGCTAGGGCACTCTTCATTCAATTACACCACTGACGTCAAACCTATTTCAAGAAGTTGTTGTGAAGATAAAAAAGGGCAAGGGGAAGTCCATGCATCCCAAAAGAAGGCAAAACCAAGTAGTTAGCTGGTGAAGAATTTCACACCTTTGCCAAATGTTGAGGTCAGTAAAGGTTGCCCTTGCTTGAAAGCCAGTCATATCCAACCCTAGGGTTCAGCAAGAATCTCTATTTACAGCCTAAGAGCCAGCGCTGTCTGCATCTGCAGACATTTCCGTGGACATGTGGAAGGCATGCCTCAACACAGTATAAGGTAAACACTGTTTACCTTCCCAACTAAGTGGTTCCTATTTATTTACTTGTAATTTCTTGTTTTGAACTGCTAGGTTGGCAGGAGCTGGGACAGAGAATGGAACTCACTCCGTCATGCGGTACATACAGTATTTATTTATTTTTAGGATTTGTATTGCCGCTCAACTCCAAAGACTCTGGGAAGCATACAGATATTAAAACCATCACAATTTGAAAATCACTATTAAAACCTCATTAAAAACTACCACAAAACATTCCCTACCCTCCCACCAGTTTCAAAAGAGGGAGAGAGCATTCTTAAATCAGCCAGCAGGCTGGGGCCATAGCACTGCGGTGTCCCACACCTGCTCTGCCAGCCAGGCTTTTAAATCTTTCCGGAAGGGCAGCAACTCCATCTGGAGACACAACTTGGTTGGAAAGAGGTTCCATAGGGCACCCCATCACCACCCTATCAGCCCCATGCATTTGTGTTCTAATAATTGCCAATTGCTCAAAGAAACATAACTCACTATGAGGGCACCAGTCCTGTTGTAGCTTTGAGAAGCCTTTATCAAAACCAGAATTAACCAGAAGCCTTTGAAGAAGGATATTGGCCATTTTTAACCTTGCAAAGATTTTTGGACTTTTGTTCATTCAGAGTTAACAGAGTAAATGAAGGTAAATTGTACAGGGGAAATTATTCATCTATTCCTTTTTTGTTTGTCTGCTTGTTTGTTTGTCACCTCCAGGTTTTTGTTGTTGCTGCTGCTGCTACTCAGTACTGTATAACTATTATGATATACTAGCTAAATGAGCTGGCTATACAAGGTGTTGGCACACTTCCTAGTTACCATAAATATCATGTCTATTTGAATAACCCAGCTGGCAACTTTATAATTGGGCTATGAGAAAAAATATTCTTTTAGAGCAATGTGTCAGCAAATAATATGTTAGAAATGGATGCCTCCCCCCCCCCCCCAACTGCATTTTGTGTCCAGGAACCACCATAGTCTCTGGTCTCATTTTAAGACTCTAAATATTATTATTTCCACTGTCTGCCGATTCATGGACTAATTGAGGCCAAAAATATAAAGGAGATGAGTTGAAGTAGGAGGACTGGATGCCATTCATATGTTGGAAGTGGACAGTGAGGTTCGCCAGTTAAAAACAAACCTGCTGACCTCAACATCAATCCTTCCTTCCATTGTATAAGATGGTCCAAGGGGGAAAATGGCCTCACAACCCAAAACAATCCTTACAGGAGAAGTGACAAATAGGTAAAGGTAAAGGTTGCCCTTGCTCGAAAGCCAGTCGTATCTGACTCTAGGGGGTGGAGCTCATCTCTGTTTACAGCCAAAGAGCCACATTGTCTGCATCTGCAGATGTTTCTGTCATCATGTGACAGGCAAGACTAGACACCTGAGTGCATGGAACACTGTTTCCCTTCCTACCAAAGTGGTATCTATTTATCCACTTGCAATTTCTTGCTTTTGAACTACTAGGTTGACAGAAGCCTGGACAGAGACAGGAACTCACTCTGTCGTGCAGCACTCGGGTTGTCAAGTTCAGCATGTTAACCACTAAGCCACTGCAGATCCCAGAAAATGTGTACAAAGTGTTATATAATCTGGGCAGCCAACATAATTCTGCCACTTGCATTTTTCAAATGCTATTTTACATTTTATTTTTTAAAATGATAGAATGGATGAAATCATGTTGCACAGTTACACAAAAAGCTGTAGCTTTTAATGGTGAAATTTTATTGTGAAACAGAATTCCTTTAAATTGTGCCTACAATGATTTCTTAACCTATAGCAATTTGCCCCTAAAAGTTATGCCTTTTGTGTAACTGCACAGTAGGAGTTTGGTCAATGTATCATTAGTCACAGATTGATTGGTTTTAGATTTCAGTTGCATAATATTAATTGTTCAAGCTCTGGTCCACTTACAAAGCCATGGTTTTGTGTACTATCCTATTGAACTGTCCCCAGTCTGGAGATTGCAGGCATTTCCTGATAGAACTCTCTTGATTTTCATCTCAAGTGTGAATCGGCAGTGAAGGAAAGACAAAACCCTTTGAGAAAAAGGTCCCATTTCATTTTGCAGAAAGGCTTCTGCTCTGCAGTTGTGAGGCACAGGTTTGCTGCAAGGTTGGCCCACTGTCGGATGGGAAATAAACTGTTAACCAAGTAAGTGAAGTCACCATCAGTGACCTCTAAGATATGAATTACCCTTCCCTTCAAAAGTCCCACAGGGCAATCATACTAAGCTGTTGGAACTGATGGTTTCAGGACATCATTGTTTCAAACCATTTTTTACCTCTTTACCTCTGCTCTGATTTATCTGCAGCTCACACTACAAGACAGTGCTATTACAGCTCTCCTGCGCTTCTGCTGAGGGCTACATGTACAAACTAATGTGACAGAATCAGGACAAAAATAGCAAATAAACTTGGTGATAAAGCTCCCTTCCTCCAGGAAATCTGCTGAAAAGGCAGACACACATCCCGCCCCATCGTGTTACCAGTGATGCTTTTAGCGAGGCTTCCAGAGAAATGCATCTGTTGTCCTTGCAATTTTGCTGCTGAGACAGCACACCTTGTTGTTTTGGTTCTGTCTTGCTGGTGGCTAGCTTGATTCTCCTCCAAGCAGGGATGGGGAGGGGAAGAAATGTTGACAGCAGAGAAGAAGGCTGATGTGCCCATCTATGTTAAACTACCAGAGGCTTAACCTTGTCAAGGCCACATTTAAACAATAGAGGAGTAGAGTTATGGTAAATGAAAAATTCAGGTTAAATGTGGTTTGGAAGATTCTGCAGCAGAATTGAGGGAAGGGATCAGCGTAAAGCAGGGGTTCTCAATGTTTTCAGGTTGCAGGCCCATGGACAGATGATTGGGCTGGTCACATGGTTCCTCCCACCAGAAGTGGAAGTAAAACACACCCGCACATGCACAGAATGCATTTTATGGCAGCGTTCTGCACATTTGGAGGCACATTTTACTTCACTTCTAGGAGTGGCAAGGGCAGCGCAGGTCAGGTGAATTGGCATCAGGGCCCAGGCCCAGGCCAGGGGTTGTAGGTTGCGAATGCCTGGCATAGAGGCAGAGTAGGGGGATCAGTGACCTCTTTGGACTACACGACCACAGTCCAGGACCAGACTTGCTACCCTAGAGATAATTTCATACAATTTAGTAAAGGTCTCCCTTGCTTGAAAGCCAGTTGTATCCAACTCTGGAGAGGGGTGCTCATCTCAGTCTACAACCAAAGAGCCAACACTGTCTGCGTCTGCAGACATTTCCATGGTCATGTGGCAGGTGCGTTAGATGCAGAAGCACTTGGAAAATTTTTAGCTTCCCCACCAAAGCAGTACCTTTTGATCTACTTGCAATTTCTTGCTTTCAGACTGCTAGTTTGGCAGGAGCTGGGGCAGATGACAGGAACTCACTCCGTTGTGCAGCACTCGGCACTAGAACTGCTGATCTGCCGACCTTCCAATTTCAGAATTTTAACCACTAAGACACCATGGCCTCTCATACAATTTACAGAAGACTTAATTTGCAGCAGGGCTTTCTCAGCCTTGGTACTGATTCGCAGGGTTAAGTTTCAACCCTTGAAGGTACCTGTATAGAATAAAAACTGACGGAGGGGAAGGGTTATGCTTGATACTAAGAATCTGCACCAGCCCTTTTCGTTTATGAACACTCCACAGGTTTCAGCAAATGGAGGACTCCCTCTTATTTATGCATTGATGGGCATAGTAATCACAAAACTCATTCATAAGGTACCATGGAACCATTGGCTGTTTTAGTGCACTGAATAACTCTGCATTCTGCCTGATAGCCATTTGTGGTTATGGATAATCTATGTTCTAATGCTTTTATGTTTCTAGATCCTATGTACCAAAACTGCTTGTCCTGGGCAGACGGGTGACATGAGGAAGCAGGATAGTGGTGTGGCTTGCCTATTATCCTAGAGCAGAGGAAGAATATTTTGTAAGTCGTTTGATGTGATCTCCCCATCATATCCACCCTGCAGGAAATCCATGCTTAGCCCAGGAAGTGGCAGCAAGCAGCAGGTCAATTAATATGTGGATTCAGCACTTGGAGACCAAATGGCAAGGAGAGCACATTTATCCCTTTAGGAAGGTTTTCAGCCAGGTAACATTTTGACAGATTTAAGCCTAGCATCACTCTTTGCAGAAAATTCAATAAGGACTGAGATAAACATGGCTTTCTTACCCAAACCTGAAATGTTTGAAATTGTAGCCGTGTTAGTCTGTGCAAGTATATCAGAGAGTAAACAAAACAAAACAGCAAAAACCGACAAAAACTGTTGTGGCACCTTAAAGACTAACTCTATAACTAATCTCGCATCTTCAAAATATGTTGGACTACAGTTCCCATCATCTCAGGTGGTAAATCTGTTGGACTGGCTGGAGTAGTGTGTTCCAAAACATCTTAAGAGTACCAGGTTATGGAAGACTGAACTATACACACTGATCTAGGAGATCAACAGATCCAGCTTACACACACAAAGCCATGCTGTTGATTTCAAATCAAACACTTCATTATAATAATAATTTTGTGTCACAGATTACTCTGGGTTGAAAGGATTTTTGCTGGAGAAACTCCACTCAGGGGACACCCGAATGGGGCTCCTTTTATGTCCTCAAGTGCAGCTCTCAGGTACCGAAACCCAACCTTCCAGTCTCCAGCTCAGCATCTTAACTACTAAGCCACCAGGGGAGCTGCTAAACACTGCATTACAAATAGCATATCATTAGAAGAGGGAATTCCTTAAGTGCAAAAATATATTTGATTTGTATAGAATAAGATTTTAACACACCTTACACTTTGCAAATCAGCTTGCTTTGTTTTGTCATTTTTGATGGAACAATTAGCAGCTGAACATGGAATTGTTTATTATTATTATTATTATTATTATTATTATTATTATTATTATTATTATTATTATTATTATTATTATTATTATTGCAATTGTGATTTTTGCCTGCATGAAGGTGTGCTAGAATATCAGTTTCTGACAATGAGCTATCTGTAACATGTGCTTTGACCCAGAGACACAAAAGGGGCTCAAGATTAACTGTAAATATTGATTTCAGCCATTGGATCCTTAATTCAAATCCTATGTGGCAATGCTATACTCACTTACCTGTAAGTAAACATGAACTCAGTGCAATTTGTTTTTTGAGCAGATTTTGTTGGAATTGCGTTATACGCCTGCAGTCTTATAAAAACTGGGAGCAAGTCCACTGAATTCTTTATGTCTCTTTTTTGAGTTGATGTATGGAACTGCACTGTGACTACCCCTCTTCTCAGAAAATAGATTTAGAGATTGGATATATCTGTGGGTAAGCCACTGTGGGAAAATTTAGGGTAAGGGTAGTGTAAAAGTTTCATCAAATAATATTTATGTCACATGTTAAGATGTGCAAGATGGTGTTGATGGAAATTATGTGCTCATTCTTGTTAAGTGTGTTTTTAAAAACAAAAGTTGGAATGAATTACCACCAACTTTCACACTGTTTCAGTTCTGGTGTTCACAGTTTTTACAATTAATCAAGTGACAGGCTGACATATCTGCAGTGCAGAAAGCTATTTTTAATATGTTTGTGCAGGTGAAACATCCTGAAGTTTGTCACATTCTGCAATCATTCCAGTTGCAAGTACAGTAATCACAAAGAACATGTTAAATAACAATAATTTCCTTCAGGAGCAGGAGAATCAAAGACACACATAAATGATTAAATTCTAAGCATAGGTAGTAAAATACCAACAGATTGTAGATATGGATGTAGAACAGGCCTTAAGAACTTCATTTTTAGAAGTAAAGATTAATTTTCATTATACAGTAGTATTCACCCACTAACCTGTTACCATTACTCATTACAATTTTAGAAGAAGTATTTTATTCAGTAAAGTGAATAAAATCAGTTTAATCATTACATTTTTGTTATTTTGGGGAAGGAACCCATTAATGCAGTGATGGCGAACCTTGGCACTCCAGCTGTTCTTGGACTTCAGTTACCAGAAGCCCAAGCTAGCATTCCTGCTGATCAGGGCTTCTGGGAATTGAAGTTCCAGAACAGATAGAGTGCCAAGTTTTGCCACCACTGCATTAATGAATAAGCATATGACACAAAACCTGGTAAGTAATGCCTCCCCTTCATTACTAAACAGCTGGCATTACTTAAAGAAAAAACATGTTCATATTCCAATTATTACTGACTCACAAATTGGAAGTGAATACCCTAGCTGCTGGCAAATAAGACCCACCCACCCCCTTAAAATACACTGGAAAATGGAGTGTGTCTTGTACTGTATATAGTGGCCAATAGTGGACTATTTTGGTAATAACTGGGTGTGTCTTATACTCAGATGTGTCTTATATGCCAGCAAATATAGTATATGCACACTTGCCCAAAATATAGAGTAAACTCAGCATTACCCTTGTAGATGTTGCCTGGGCTGTAGGCCTTCTTTACAGCCATATTTGGAATTAATAGGGTTTACTTTTTGTTTTCTCTTTCCTGTATTGTATATTGTACACTGTTGAATTGTTTATTGTATATTGAGGACTGTGCTGTGATAATATTTATTTATTGTATTTTGATTACACTATAATATTGTAGATGTATTGATTTGTATAGTATTTACTGTATTTAATTGTTTTGTTATATGCTAGTGTATTTTGGTTTGCACTGTAATATTGTTATTTGTGAATGCTGTGAGCCGCTCTGAGTCAGTCTTTACTGAGTAGAGCGGCATACAAGTCTAAATAATAATAATAATAATAATAATAATAATAATAATAATAATAATAATAATAATAATAATAATAATAATAATAATAATAATAATAATAATAATAATTACTCAGTTCCGACAAAATTCATTTAGAATGGGAGTGTTACTACAGTACATTCTATACCACTATTTTTCATTTGGAAAGTAACTACAGTAAAGTCCCTGTCCTGCATTTTGCTCCTTTTGTGTCATCTCCATCCCAACAATTTGTTCTTTTGTCTTGTAGATACCATTATAATACAAGCAAACAAGACGGCATGTGTATATAATTATAATATTAAGAAAGAAGCTGTTATTAATTTCCACTAACAAGAAAGTGCATGATAATTTCCCCATGTGCATGGTGAGGCCTATAATCATACCTGCAGAGGGACACACAGGACAAAGGGATATTCGTCTACCATCACGCTAACCTATCACAGCCGGTTAATGCAAGTGGGCCAAGCAAGAACCACAATTGAGCAGGGCTGCCAACATTAGTATGAGTACAATCACTTTCTCTCTCAGCAACTCCTTTCTCCCCAGATAGGTCAAGGTCAAGGTCACCCTTGCTCGAAAGCTGGTTGTATCTGACTCTAGGGTTTGCTGCTTATCTCTCTTTACAGCCAAAGAGCTGGTGCTGTCTGTGTCTGCAGACGTTTCTGTGGTCATATGGCAGGCTTGATTAGACACTGGAGTAAATGAAATGCTGTTACCTTCCCAATGAAGTGGTACCTATTTATCTAATTGCAATTTCTTGCTTTCAAACTGCTAGATTGGTAGAAGCTTGGATAGAGACAGGAGCTCATTCTGTCATGCAGCTCTTGGGTCCTGAACTACTGACCTGCCAACCTTCCCATCATCAAGTTCAGCATCTTAACTAAGCCACCACAGTCCCTTCTCCCTAGCTCACTACTAAGGAAATGTCTGGACTCTCTCAGGATTCTGGCATAATAGCTTATGTATTGAAGTCCCCCTGTGGGGCATGGGCCCCACATAGGGAACCACTGTTCTAACCTAATGGCTGGGGTGTTGTTAAGCAAGATGCTGTCCTTGTAAGAGTTTTGCTTATGAGAGGAGGAGAGTAGCAGAGAAGAAAAGGTCTTCTAACTCTTAGCAGCAGGAACTCCATCTGATCTGTGACGATTTTATCTTTGGAACAATTCATTTTTCTGTTTTGGATTCTACAAAAGGAAGACTGAAGAGAAAGAAATGTCCCGAGACTGATTCCCTGACATTTGGGGGTAAAGATCCTTTGTGGCATGTTTTTTTGCAGACAATAACTACATGGAACCCAGAGGTCATATATTTATGTATCAACCAGTAGAGGCTGTGCTTGTAACATTGTTGCTTTTATTATTTGATTTCAAATGTCAAAGCTTTGCAGAGTTAATTATTTTTGCAACACTCATTTGAGAGGAGAACCACATCAGCTCAAGCAAGAGATACATTCTTTTTGTTTAAATTTGGCTGAGGGCCATCAGTGGAGCACAAAGCTAAACTGTGCCATCCTCATAAATGTTGCTGTGTGGATCAACTCTGAATTTTAGTTGAGCCTCTTTACCTGGTTAGGAAACAGAGAGGAGGGTTACCAAGTCTTGCTTGATGACAGCCTATTGGCACTTCTAAATAGGTGTGTGGTGGCTTAGTGGTTAAGATGCTGAACTTGATGACTGGAAGGTCGACAGGTCAGCAGTTCGAGACCTGAGTGCTGCATGACAGCGTGAGCTCCCATCTCTGTCCCAGCTCCTGCCAACCTAGCAGTTCAAAAACAAAAAGTTGCAAGTAACTAAATAGGTACCACTTTGGTAAGAAGGTAAACAGCCTTCTGTGCACTCTAGTGTCTAGTAATGCCTGCCAAATGTCCACAGAAACGTCTGCAGACACAGACAGTGCCGGTTGTTTGGCAAATGGAGATGAGCACTGAACACTAGAGCTGGATATGACTGGCTTTCAAGCAAATGTGACCCTTACCTTTAGCATCGGCACATATACTAATCAGCATATCAGCACTGGCAGCATGGCATCGAAAAATGTGAAAGGAGGGAAGTTCACAAGGAAAAAACCTCTTATGCTTAAAGTGTTTTTATTTCTCTTTCCCTCAATGAATATTCTGGTCGTGGCAGCAACTCAGTGGGAGAGAAGAGACGTGATAGCATCCAACAAATAATAAAAAGCACCTCAGGAATTGAACAGACTGTTGCACATGAATCCCACAGAGCCAGGTGTTTTTTATGCCACTTCATCTCAGGGGTTTAGTTCAAGCTACCAGCAGTGTGTGTTGCAACCCATTAGTTCAGCCAGCCAGCTCTGCTACTGATTTCCCAGGTAGGAGGAGGAGGCGAAGGCGGGGGCGTCCCAGCTGTAAACAAGGAGGACAGATGGCACAGAAACAGCAGGTGAGCGATCACACAAGACTACAAATATTAGGCTGTGAAAAACTCTCAGAAGCACAGAGCCCAAGCTTTGGCTCTCATGCCTCTCCAGATCTAATGAAAGTGTATGCCAGGGAGATCTTATCTGACTCAGGAAAAAGCAGTCTGTTTACCTACTAAAATCTCCCCAGGATAGAAGCAGAGTTGTAAGCTGAGCCAACTTGAGGTGGGGGCAGCTTGGTCAAATCAGGTAAAATGCTGGCCAGAGGAGACATGACCACTCAACTAAAATGCATCGTACTGATATGCAGAGAATTCAGTCCGGGTAGAATTTTTCAGCCTCAGGTCCTTTCAAAACTACAAAAATGTTTATGCCTGGAGAACCTGACAAGACAACACTTCTGGGCCCAGCATGTATGGGTTTTTGTTTTTTGCAAGCAACTTGTGGCAAAGGATTAAGGGGCATGGATGCCGTTTCAGTGTTTGATCCACGCACAAGATAATTATGAAAACTGCCATTTCATACAGCCCAGGTCTCAGTGTCACAGAAGTCATGTTTCCAGATCTTGGAAAGTTAATTTTCTCTGTTCGTATACTATCTTTCTCCCCACAGGAGACTGAAGGTGGCTCACAATCAATTAAAACAAAAGCAATTTTTAAAAATATGGTAAGGTACAATATTAAGAACAATTAAGCAAATGACAATGTTAGAAACTACCATTTGAAAACATATTAACTAGGGACTGTCTCAATTTAATATATATGTCATCCCATAATGCCCCTATTTGTGCAACTCAAATAAATGTTTCCCTTTTCCTAACAGAAATAAGGCTTTGGGGAACCCCCTTTGGCCTTTATAAGATAAAATCTCTTCCTGGAAATTACTAACGCTCAGCTGACTGTGACACCTGAGGATGAAGGATGTGCAGTTAGAATAGTGAGTGATCTTGTTCATGAAAAGAGAAACAGTCAACACTTCTCAGCTCTCCCTCATTTTGCTATATTCCTGCTATATTCCAACACAATCCTACTCCTGCCACTTATTAATTTCTGCACCTATTTATCCTCATTTCCCACCTTTCTATTGGCATTTCCCCCCACAAAGTGAAGTGAAGCAATCACACTTATATACTGTTCTGTAGCACTTAGTGCACTCTCTGGGCGGTTCACAAATGAATTAGCGTTTTGCCCCCAACATGCTGGGTACTCATTTTGCCAACCTAGGAAGGATGGAAGGCTGAGTCAACCTTGATCCCTGGCCAGGATCAAACTCACAACTTTTTGAAAATCCTGAATGCAATATGGCCCATGCTTTGCAAATCCCTCATTCCCTACCTTTTCTCCTCATCATGCAAATACACCCCAGGATTCCCTGCAGCAGAAATCCTTCTGAGTAGCCTGCTCAGTTCCAGGTTCTCCAAGCCTGAAATTATCACCATGGACTGTTTGAAAGTGGGAGTTCTCACCTGTATTTGCCTCACCTATCTCTGTTGGCTACCAGCTTTTTCAAGGACTACTGGACTATTCCTAGCACTAGTCAACCCTCCTCCTTGGTCACCACCCTCTTAAGTGACTTGTTCTACCACTTGCAATAATGATGGTCTCATTCTGGTCCATCTTCCTTGAGGATGGCCATCATGGTGCTGTAAGGAGTCATTTCCATGGGACTAAAAGAGATGCCAAGAGTGTTGTCTTTTTTAAGGCAACAAAATGCAACACACGTAGCAATCAGAATGTGGATCAAGGTATGCCTGCTACCATGCTAGCCCAATATCGCCTCTTGGTTTCTTTCATCCAATAAAAGAAGACATCTCCCTAGCACAGTTATGAATAAACAAACTAAATTAAATAAATTATGTTAGATAATCCTATAGTCCTATAAAGAAGACATTTGAAATGTCTTCTAGATAAAAGTCTGTTTTCCCAGACATTCATATGCATTCTCTCATGGCATTTTGAAATAATTACTGGCAAGCTGATCAATATGACATTGAGGAAATCAACGCTGTGATAGCTGGGAATGCAACAAGAATAACGAAAGCAACCTAATGGATCACCAATAAATGCAGAGAGAATGAAAGCAATGAAATCAGTCTTGGCTGCAAGTAATGGAGAAACAAAAAAATAATAATAAGTAGCTGTGTCCTTCCAAAACTTGTATTAAAATAGAATTATACTTTTGAATGATGCCATAGGAATATTCTAATATTTGCTACATCACATTCTTAAGTACAGTTGTACCTCGCTTAAAGAGCATAATGCGTTCCACAGGATTGCTCTTTAAGCAAGTTTGCTCTTTAAGCGAAACACCATTGTAAATGACCAATTGTGGGGGGGATTGTGAACCCCGATTTATTTGTTAAGCGAGTTTTTGGTTGGTTTTATAAGCGAAGCAAACATTCAGAGAAAATTCTGCTCTTTAAGCGAGTTGCTCTTTAAGCGAGACACTCTTTATGCGAGGTTTGACTGTACTATATTCAGTTGTTACCGTCACCAACTACTTATAATCATTAACAAACTTTTCCTGGAATGGAATCTGTGTCTGTCTAATTACTTAGATGAATTGTGTCATTATAACACATATTTGAGAAAATTATGTTAGTTAATTGCAGAAAGAACAACAAAGGATTTTGTCACACCTTAAGGACTAACAGTTTTTTGTGTGCCAGGCACTTCCACAGATCACAGTTTATGTCTCTTAATATAGGGAATTTCATTCTTTCATGCTTTAGCATAACTATTCCTGTCTGTGTTTCTTGTGTTTCCTTTTAACAAATATTGCTCTGATTATTTCATATGCTTCAACCCCATCTTATATATGCTGGGTTATGTTTAGGATTTTAGCCAAACAGAAAGTTGCCACCAGAAATAGCATACTTGGGAAACTGGCTGGTTCAGACTGGGATACACACCCACAAATAGTAAAAATAAAAGCTTGGTCCCTGTGCTGCTCCTCAGCAGAATATGCTAATACTGTATGGTATAAATCAGGACATGTCAAGCAAGTGGATGTAGCTCTTAATGACTCATGCAGGAATATTACTGGCTGCCTGACACCTAACCACACTGAAAAAATCTATTGTTTGACTAGAATTTCCCCTCCAGAAGTACATTGAGAGATACTAGCTAATAATAAACAAAATAAGGTAATACATCCACTTAATGCACAACAATCCCTTAGTAAAGGTAAAGGTTTCCTTTGCTTGAAAGCCAGTTGTATCAGACTCTAGGGTTCAGTGCTCATCTCTGTTTCAAAGCCAAAGAGCCAGTGCTGTCTGCGTCTGCAGACATTTCCATTGTCATGTGGCAGGCATGACTAGACACTAGAGCGCACGGAATGCTGTTACCTTCCCACCAAATGGTCCCTATTTATCTACTTGCAGTTTCTTGCTTTCGAACTGCTAGGTTGGAAGGAGCTAGGACAAAGATGGGAGCTCATTCTGTCCTGCAGTACTTGGGAATTGAACTGCTGACCTTCCGCCTCCCAGTCAGCATCTTAGCCACTTGAGCCACTGCAGTCCCTTACTGACAGCTAAAATCAAGGAAAAGTTTGCTGCACTCCTCTCAAGCTGCACTCCTCCAAACTCTAAATAAACTTAACTGTTGCTTGGTGCTACTTGTTCTCTTAATTTGTTTGAGATGAATATTGAAATGACCCATCCCTAAATATAGGTAGCAATCTGTTAAACCTTATTTCCTCAGCATGGACATGTCATTAAAAGAAAATGGCCAATCTTGAGGCAGTTTCCTCGAACAGCAGACTCTTGGATGGCATGAAAGGTCCTCAAATGTTTGCCATTGAATTTGTTATTCATTTATGTCTATTGTTAGAACTGAAGAGAAGTGCATGGAGGGTTTTCTGCCACTTGTGCCAAAATAACTGAGCTTTTTTAATTGTGTCAGATGCACCACGAGCATATAATAACATTTAAAGCTAAAATTAACACATCTAAAACAAAATAGAATTAAAAGAGGTATATGACATTGCCCAATATTGGGCTACATCAACAGCATTTCTTCTTGCCAACATAAGGTCCTCAACAGTGCATGTTAAGGGGCATTATTCGCATTGTATCATATGGGAGATAGTTTGTTCTTCTCTGCATTCACACATACTGTACTGGCATCTACAGGGAAACCCCACTTTCTCAGATTAACCCTTGATCTTCCTACCCCAGCATACAGTCTGTTTAAAGCTTTATGCACAGGCCATGGTTGTTCTTGATAAACAAAAAAATAGGGCCAAATGGTGCAGATGCAAATGAGAAAAAGAAACTGTTTGAAGCAGGAGTATCTTTCAAGTCTCTTTTACTGCAAGAATGAGAAGGAGTGAAGAAATAAAATATCATCAAAACTGTTTCGGTATTGCCAGTTTTTCAAAAGAAATTTTCTTCATCAGGATATAATCGTAAGTATTTTTCTGTAGACAATAAAATGAAAACAAAATCATACATTCTGACAACACATTTTAGTTTGGCTGTGAGCCTTAAACCAAGATATCTAAAAATAATACATACCAAGAGTTTTTTATGCGTCTACTAGCTGCAAGGAGGAAAACATCCTGTCATAATGAGCTTAAAGACGTTAAAACATGTGCTACAATGTTTGCAATATATATTGTGTGTCGAGTGATGTATTCATGAGAAATAATTTTCTTTTTCTTTTAAAGATACAGAAGGAGGCAGAAATGGCTTGATTATTTAAAGTGATATGCTCAGAATTATAAACCATACAAATGATTATAAAAAACAAAAAA
Organism: Furcifer pardalis; assembly: GCA_030440675.1. Lineage (NCBI taxonomy): Eukaryota > Metazoa > Chordata > Lepidosauria > Squamata > Chamaeleonidae > Furcifer > Furcifer pardalis. The sequence goes on along the minus strand of CP126895.1, from coordinate 90,905,386 downwards.
AGTCCAACTCATTATTCAAACCTGATGGAACCAAAGTCTTCAGACGGTTAATATAAAATGCTTCTTTCTGCAACAACAATTTATCAATATTGGTTTTTTTCAAAAGGTTTAGGTTGCACAACTTCAAGAACTACAAACTTGAAATGCTCATCTGTGTGACCCTCCTTGATATAGTGCATGACTAAAGATGCTTGTAATACCTGCTTGCCTTCCCTAGTTGGAGGGGGGGGGGAATTTGGTTGGTGGGGGGACTAGTTGTTCAGTGGGTCACAGTTTTGAGGAAGCTATGCCTTGATTTCAGTCTCTGATTTAGTGGTTGATGATCAGATAGCAGGTGTGTTTCCAAGGATCCCTGCTATTTGATAACTAGGGTAGATTTGGGTTAATGCACCTTGAGTTTGGTAGGTGGTGTGGGTAGGGTCATTCTGATTCAAGGAGTAAATATCTTGAGCAAACCCTGCTACTATTTCTTCAACTATGTATATAAATCTTCTTCCCAGTCTTTGCCATAATAAGGTTGCTATTTAAGAAAAACTGAACAAACAAAAGATTGAGACATGGCACACGGATTTCTCTTTGAGTAGATATAGGAAGATCCACTCTTCTGAGGTTCCTCTGACTGGTTATTTGCCAACACAGCTTTGCTTCTTTGGATTGTTATACATCAATATTTAGTATTTAGTATTGTGTGTGAAGCCATGAAGTAAAAATATCAGACAGTATGCACAAAAGGAACTATCTCCAGTAAACCTATCACATAAACAGTACATCTTGCAATGTGTTTACACCCGCCAGCAGAAGCTTATGCAAATAATCCAGCTGGCAAATTGAAAACCTGTCATGAGTGTCTAATGATGAGGAAGAAAAGAAGAAGAAGAAGAATCAGTTTGTTAAGAAGTATTTAATCAAACAGCTAATTCCAAAGTTTTAAAACAATATTATTAGTTCCTGAAAAGAAGGAAAGTTTGAAGAAGAAAATACTCTTTCAAACAAATGAAACAAGGATGGAAATAAATGATTGTTTTTAATTTAGATCACCTCTCAAGTCTTCTTTGCAGATAGACTCCAACTACACAATGCAATACTAGCCTTTGGTTTGTTTATTTATTTACTTATCCTGTTTGGTGACTGTATGACTATACAACTTTTGAATGTACCATTTACTGTATACAATTATTTATTGGCACTAGAAGCATCCTTTGAAGGAGGCGTCTTTATCTGACAGTAGTTACCAGTGTAAGGTATATGAACTACTTTTAGGAAAGTGTCATTACTACAGGTTCAAATCCAATTCTCTTCAATAAATCAGACCCATTTCAGCAAATAAAGAGCATTTCAGCCTGGTTTATAGCCAAGGAGTTACTGGGATCTTTTTCTGTGGTTTTAATTAAAAGGATTCAAATCTAAAGTAACGCATATTTCTTATAATGATAAAGAATCTCAATGACTTGTATGATTCTCAATGACCTGTACTTGGATCATTTTCTATAATCTGGAATCAGGAATTTGGCCAAGTTTGGGAATAAGAGAAGATCATGTAAGATGGCAATAGTCACCTTAAGGGATCTAGAAAAGTCTTTAAAAAGATCTCTTCAAACAGAGCAGCACACATGTAAATAGAGCAGCACAACAATAGACCCTATTACCTCAGAAGGTGGTGAGTGCTCCAACACAGGAGGCATTCAAGAGTAAATTGGACAAGCATCATCAGATTTAAATTCCTGTACTAAACGGGACAGAACTCAAAGGCCTCATTGACCCCCTTTCAACTCTATTATTCAATGATTCTCCATAGTTTCAGCCAAGCAAGGTTCTTTCTTAACTGTATCTGGAGATACTGTGGATTGAATCTGGAACCTTATACAAGAAAATGATGTCTTGTAGCTAGAGCTCAACTACTTGTCCAGTAAACATATAGTGACTTACACTGTTTGTGTGTGATAGTGTCGTCGTCATCGTCTGCAACTCATATCCAAGAATACATTTTTTCCTGAAGCAGGAAAAATGCCATTGGCATGAATTTGTTTAAGGTGGATCGAAGCTTGCCATGACGTGACCCACACACTGTGATCACAGAGCCATCTCCTGTGGCACATATGAAATGAGACATGCAAGATTTAACACAGGGACTGCAATGGACTGCTGCAGCCTTGAGGATATTGTCAAGGTGCACCTTCATAGCCAGTCCATCTGGCATGGCCTCTTCCACCTCCCATGACCATTGAGAATCAGAATTCATCCTCCGCTCATTTTGCCTTTGGGCCCAATATGATTGTTTCCAGTGGCATTTCCTTAACTGAGGGGGACCATCACCCCACCTAAAGGGGCTCATCCACCTGTACACATTGGCCCTTTTAGGGAGTCAGGTTATTTATTTATTTATTTTTTTATTTTATTTTATTTTTCACATTTGTATGCTGACCTACTCACAGAACGAGTTTATTTATCACCACCCAACACTCAGCGTTGAGTTGTTAGCAGTATGGTCTACTCCATTACTGTAGCGGGATGTCCGGCCAGACATTAGTGTGATAATGTAAAGAGAGCATATCTAGTGCTATAGATTATTAGAAAATAAATTGAAAATAAAATGTTCAGTTGCATAGCACTTGTATATTAATTGAGATTATACTCATATTTTTCTTTATTTGTTTATTTATTTAATATGGCACTTTTCTCCCCATAGGAGTCTCAAGGTGGCTTAGTAAAGGTAAAGGTTTCCCTTGCTCAAAAGCCAGTCATATCTGACTCTAGGGTTCTAGTTGTCTGCTTTTGCAGACATTTCCATGGTCATGTGTTTGTTAAATGGGGTGGGATATAAAATGGACTGTTACTTCACATTTATTTTTAAGAAAGGAGCCTAGCAAGCAGACCACCATGCCATGAACATTTGGACTTTCATTGATGATTTCCCTGCCTTTGCATGCCTAAAGTAATCTTGCATCATGAAAGCTTGCAATGAAGTTTTTGTTTAGTGATCCAAAATAAAGTATCACCTTCTTCTTCTACATTTGTTTTTCATATGGATCACGTGGCTGTTTTGTTTGTTTAAAGAACACAACAGTATTAGTTAAGAACAATATGATATATTTTTTTTATTACTTTATTTATAAATTTTCAATAAAAATGAAACAATAAGAAAAACAAACATACATTACAAAAGATTTTTCAAAAGAGTACAGCACTTGGTATACATTGAGTAGAGATGTTAAAGAACTTTTTTGACTATTATATCACCTCTCTTCAACCAATAATTCTGATGCCTCTATTGTCTCTACAGCATACATTCTACATTACATAGTTCACCTCTGTGCTATATACAGTGTCCAGGAGGGTTATAGCCATTTACATTTTCCAAAAATTAATTTGTTCTGGTACAGGGTTAACTCCTTTATTTTTAACAATCACATATTCCACAAATTTCCTCCAGATTCCCCAGAATCCATTTGCTTGAACTATGCCTTTTTTAACATTTAATTCCCATGTCAATTTATCATTGAGAGCTAATTCCCACATTTCCTTATACCAATCTTGTATATTCAATATCACATTACTTTTCCAATTTCTTGCTATACATTGTCTTGCTGCAGACAACATCACCGCCACCAGCTCTTTACCATCATTGTTTATCTTATATTTATCCACATTTGTTAATAATGCCGTATCTGGTCCCAATTCTGACCGCATATCCATTATATTGTCAATTTCTTTTTCCACCTTGCCCCAAAATTCTGATACCACGTTGCAATTCCACCACATGTGTACATATGTCCCAGTCGAGTGCTTACACCTCCAACATTTATTGCTTATTTCCTCATTTATTTGATGCAGTCTAATTGGGGTCAGATACCATCTCCAAAGCATCTTAAAATTATGCTCTTTTACTCTTACAGACATAGTTCTCATTATCCTTTTTTTCCATTTTCTATGCCAATCCTCTTCCGAGATTGTCTTATTCAAATCTTGTTCCCAAATATTCTTTAAAGCTTCCTGTATATTCCCACGTTTATTCAAAATCTTATAAATTTTGCTAACTATCCCTTTAATTCCCATATTTCCTTTTCTTATTTCAACCAAAAGTTTTTCAAAAATCGTGAGTTGCCTATCTAGACTGTTATGAGATAAAAATCTCTTATTCCAATTATTTATCTGGAGAATCTGGAACCAATTTAGTTTCAATTGTAAAAAAAGTGCCTTTCTTTTCTCCAAATTTCTACAAATCTTCAACCAATCTTTTAACAGGAAAACCCCATTTTCTAATAATATTGCCTTAGAATCTCTATCTAATTTAATTGGGAAGTTATTAAAATCTTCTAGTTCTACAATTGGTGAAGTCCCTGGAATAAGGTCTTCTCTTACCCTATTCCATTCTTCTATAGTTGTTTTTATCATTCTATTCTGTATCTCTTTATGTTTCTTGCTATCAGTTTTACTTAAAAATACCGCTTTACCCGCTTGTAAAAAATCTCTCTTTTCAATTTTTTCCCATATTGCTTCTTCCCTCATCAAGATTTTTACAACGTTTCTCACCTGAAATGCTCTATAGTAATTATGTATACTCGGAATTCCCAATCCCCCTTCTTTTTGAGGTATGTACCACAGTTGTTTAGATATCCTTGCTCTTCGTTTCCCATTACAAAATTTATTTATAATTTTTTGATATTCTTCCAATTCTTTGTTACTGTGTTTTATTGGTAGAACATCGAATAAAAAATTTATTTTAGGCAATAACATCATTTTACTTAAGGCTATCCGGCCGAACCATGATAAGTTTAGTTTGTTATATTGTACTATTTTCCTTTCAATGTCCTTCTTTAATTTTAAGTAATTTAACTTTTTGAGTTCCCCAGTTTTGCTTGAAATCGTTATTCCCAAATATTTTAGATTAGGTTTAACTTGTATCTTATATTTTTCTTCAATATTTTCTCGCTCCTCTTTTTCCCCGTTACAATATATCATTTCTGATTTTTCCCAATTTACTCTCAGACCAGTTGTTTCTTCGAACGTTTGTAAGTGCAAATATATCCTTTCTAATGCCTTCTTTGGTTGTTTTACTATTATAAGGGTATCGTCTGCATATAAATTTATTTTATTATCCTCTATTCCACTTATTCCCTCGTCTTGACGAATATCATTAGCTAAGAACTCCATTGCCATTATAAACAAAACTGGGGACAAAGGGCACCCCTGACGGGTGCCTGCTTCCAATTTTATATCCTCCGTATATATATCATTGACTTTAACTCTAGCTGTTCCTTGTTGATATAGTTTTGTAATTGCACCCTGAAATTTATTACCAAATCCATATAGATCGATCATTCCATGAATTGTAGCCCATTGTAAAGAATCAAATGCTTTAAATATATCAAGAGATAAGAATCCTATCTTCTCCTTTTTTCTTTCTGTAGAGTCCAACAGGTCCAACACTCTCCTTACCAAATCCGACATATATCTGTTTTTCACAAATCCTGCTTGATCTTTATTAATATATTCGTTTATGAAGCTACTCAAGCGCTTAGTCAATATTGTAGTAAAAATTTTTGCATCTTGATTGATTAATGAGATTGGCCTGTATGACTCTACTTTCTCCAGATTTTTTCCTGGTTTGGGAATTAAAGTAATGATCGATCTATTCCATGAATCTGGAATTGGTTCACCTTCCATAATTTTATTAAGCAGTTTACATAACTTTGGAACTATTACTTCCTTAAATTCCTTATAGAATTCGGCCGGTAACCCGTCTTCTCCTGGTGCCTTATCTACTTTTAGTTTTCCAATAACTTCCCAAATTTCATTTTGTGTTATTTCATCCTCCATTTTTTTTCTATGTTCTTCGGATATCTTATTTATTTGTTGTTTATCAAAGTATTCCTTAAGTTTTGCTATGGTTACATCCTTTTTTGAATAAAGATCTCGATAAAAACTTTCAACAATTTTGACCTTCTCTACACTTTTATTGCACCTTTTCCCTTTTTTATCTATCAATACACCAATCTGACTCTTGATCTTCTTTTCTTTAGCTGCTCTTGCTAACAATTTCGAGTTTTTGTTACCAAATTCAAAATATTCTCTTTTTAGAAAAATTAAATCTTTTTTAACTTTTTCAATATCTTTTCCCTCTAATTCCTTTCTTAGTTTTTGAATTTTTCCAAATATATCTTGACTTTTAGTCCTTGCATGTTCCAATTGAAGTTCTTTTAATTGTTTTTCCAATTCCTGATATCTACTCCTATTTTGTTTATTTCTCGTACTTGTAATTTTTATAGATTCACCTCTAAAAACTGCTTTCATAGTGTCCCACACTGTACTATAACTAACCTCATTGTTGTCATTCCATTTCCAACTTTCTTCCCATTTTTCTATTATATAATTCTTAGTAGCCTGTTCCTTAAAGATTTTTGAATTATATCTCCAATTGTACATTTTTTTTCCTGTGTCTTCTAAATTTATATCCATTAATATCTTTGCGTGGTCTGATTCTTTAATTGTTCCTATCTCTATATCTTCCGTCAGTCTATTCAGACTTTCTGTAACAAAAATATAATCTATTCTAGAGTACATGTTATGCACTTGGGAAAAATATGTATATGCTTTTTCCCCACCCTTAATTTCTCTCCACACATCTTTTAGACCAATTGTATTAATCCAATTGTCCAATATATTCTTCTTACTCTTTCTTTTATCTCCTGTAGTGTCCATATCCGATCTTATTAAATTAAAGTCTCCCGCTATTATCATATTCAGGTCGCCTTCTTTGCTAATAATTTTTTGCATTTTGTCTAAAAATTGTTCCTGGTTATCATTTGGTGCATAGATGTTAACAAGTGTCAATTCCTTATCATCTATATTTCCCTTAATTATTAAATACCTCCCTTCTGGGTCTGAAATGCTTTGTGTCATATTGTATCCAGTTTTATCAGAGATCAGTATCGCTACACCTCTAGATTTGGATGTCCCATATGCCATTTCATAAATTTGCATTCCTTTCAAAACTAATTTATTAGCTTCCACTGATTTTTGATGGGTTTCCTGTAAAAAAATGATATCCGGTTTATCTTTATTAAGCCCTAATTGTAATTTCTTTCTTTTCAATACACTACCTGTACCCTTTACATTCCATGATACTACTTTAATATTTTTAATCATCTGTGTTGAACAGTTTCAACGTATAGAAACCTTCCCTGGACGTGCAATCCACCACCTTACACTGGATAACTAAAAAAAAAAAACTAAATACCTACCCCCAGTGGCGTCGCGCAGTCTTCAGCCGCCTGGGGCGAAGAACAAACTCGCCGCCCCCCCAGCTCGCCGCTGCCGCCGCCCCCTCCCCCCGACCCAGGCAGAAGTCAGCCCCCTGCTGACTAGCGGCGCGCGCGCGATCTCGCACGCGCCACACATCTCCGTCCGCTGGCACCTCGGCAGATCGCTCGCCCGGCTGGGAGGGCTGCGCAGTGCTTGGGCGTTGAGCAGCCGGAGAGGCGAAGAAGGACTGGGCCGGCGGGTCCCGCCTTGGCACCGCGCGTAATGGCCCTGCCTGCGCGCCCTCAAGGGGAAGGCGAAGAGGCGGCTTGCTTTCGGAGGTAAGATGGGGGGGAATCCCCGGGGGATGTTTGCCGCCCCCGGAGAGCCCCCGGGGATTCCCCCCCATCTTACCTCCGAAAGCAAGCCGCCTCTTCGCCTTCCCCTTGAGGGCGCGCAGGCAGGGCCATTACGCGCGGTGCCAAGGCGGGACCCGCCGGCCCAGTCCTTCTTCGCCTCTCCGGCTGCTCAACACCCAAGCACTGCGCAGCCCTCCCAGGAAGCCCGAGGCGGAGGAGGAGGCGGAGGAGGGCCGGGCCGGGCCGGAGGTTAACGGGAGCCAGAGGAGCCCCACGCCTCCCCAAGGGACGGAGCGCGCCTGGGTGGAGTGGGCGAGGCGGTGGCGGCGGGCCTCCGGGGCGGCCTAGGCGAAGCCCAGAGGGCTAAACCGGGAAGCCCGCTCGGGTCCAAACAGCCGAGGGGAGCCCAGCGCCCCACCAGAGGCTTCGCGGCCTGCCAGCCAACAGCCTATGGAGAAGGGTCGCCTTGGCTAGCGGGAGGAGGAGGAGCTGGGAGGAAGGCGCTTGGCCAGCTGCCCACAACGGGGCCCGGGTTGGGAGCGGGAAACCGGCGGGCGGCTGAATCCCTCCGTGGGGAAGGATCACCCCAGGTTGCCCTCAGCCCGCGAGGGCAGCAACCTGCGTGCGCTTCGCCGCTTGCAGGCGAGGAGGAGAAAAAGGGGTTTTTTTTAGGCGGACAATTCAAAGAGGGGCCCGCCCGCCCGCCCGGCCGTCGGGGGCTCTCCTGGCGGGCGGCCCGCGTGCGCGCACACGCTGCCCACCTCCTCCTGCCCAGCCACCCACCGGGGGCTCCCCGCCACGGCCCCACCCACCCCCGATGAGCGCCCCATCTCACGGCAAGCTGGGTGGGTGGCTGGGTGGGCAGAGGCGAGCAGCCGGGCGGGCGGGCCCCTCCTTGAATTGTCCGCCTAAAAAAAACCCTTTTTCTCCTCCTCGCCTGCAAGCGGCGAAGCGCACGCGGGGCGCTCGCCAGCAAAAGGGTGGGGAGGGGACATTTTGCCGCCCCCTGAAAGCTGCTGCCCGGGGCATCCGCCCCCCCCGCCCCCCCACGCTACGCCACTGCCTACCCCTTAATAAACAAAACAACTTACCTATTCTAATAGAATCGTTAAACCTCCCCACTCTTCTCTTCAGAGTTACGCCTTCATCTTCCAAAGAGGGGAGGTGGGGACATGAAAAGAATGGCATGATCTAATTACAGTCCCTATATTTGCCCGCCAAGCTCCACCCATCTCTCTCACTCTTTTTTTTTCTTCTTCTCTTCTTTCTCTCCCTTCCCTTTCCCTCTTTCTTCTGTAAAAACAAAAGAGAATAAAGACATAAAAAAAGAAAAAAATAACATGTAAAGTATGATAATTCCTCACCAACCACTACCACACTCCCAGAGTCATCTGTACCCCCCGTAGCTCCCTCCTCTTCTTCTTCTCGATATCTGTCTCTTTTTATGGCTCCAGATTCCAACAAATCTTTTCTTAAGGACATCCATTCCTGTGATCCCACCTTGACCAAGCCAATCTGACACATGTACTCCAATACATCCATTTCTGAATTTACAACGTGCATCTTTCTGTCATAATAAAAGCATATTTGCTGTGGAAATCTCCAATTATATGTAAGCCCTCTGGCTTTCAAAAGTTTTGTCACTGGTTTCAATTTATATCTCCAAACACGTTCTTCCGGGGCTATATCATTGTAGACTTCCACAGAGGTCCCATCTATTTCCAGAACGCCAGCACCAGCCTGTTTGATGAAAGCCATCACCCTAAGCTTATCACCCCAATTTGCAAATTTGACCAAAACATTTCTTTGAAAATTCTTTCCTCTCTTTCCTCCCACCCTGAAAACACTGGCTATATCTTCCGCAACAAAACCTTTTCCCATTTTAAGAGCGTTTAGCCAATCAACTATTCTTTCCTTCAGCTTGTCTGGCGTTCGTTCTGGCATTTTACGAATCACAATGTTTTGCTTTCGCATACCTTCTTCCACCATCTCTAATCTTTTTTCTTGAGAACACACTTTATAATCGATTTCTTTTGTTTTAGACTCCAATTCTTTCACATCAAGTTGTAATGTCTTTACATCTTTCCTCGTATTCTTCAACATATTTTCCATCTTTTTTGAATTATCTTTAACTTCCCTTGACAGGTCATTAAGAATTGTAGCCAAATTTTGGAAATTAGTAGTAGTTGCATCCCTGTCCCGCTTCGTCTGCTCGTTGTTAGCTTGAATCTCTTTCCTCAATTCTTGAAAATTTCCAGACATTGACTTTTCCATCTGTTCCACTTTCTTCATAAATTTACCTATCTCTACATAAAGGTGCACGTTTTCTCCTGCAGAAGTCTCGGCCATCGGTGGTGGTGTTTGTCCATCTCTTTGTTCCCTCTGTTCTCTTTGCTCCCTTTGATCCTTTGACTCTTTCTTGTCCCTTCTCGTTTCGGGTCTCTTTGGTTTAACAACTTCTTCCTCCTCCCTGCCCCTATCCCCCTCCATGATTGTACTCAAATAATGCGCAAGATCAATATTTTTACTAAATAATTTAGACCAATTCCCTTCCTCTACTTTCGCTCTCCCTCACACCCCCCGCTTTGAATTTAAAAATAACTTTTACAAGTCTCTAATTAATTTCAATTAATCAGCCAATTAATCAATTTCAATTAATCATCCAATTCCCAAATTGATATCGCGCACTATCAAAAACAGTTTATATCAAATCTTCAATAATCAATGTTTAATAACCAGTATTCAATTATTCAAATTCCATCAACTCCAGTAATATCAGTCAATAAAATATATTTCAGTTCATCAATTTCAATTATAATATCAAAATATCAAAATTAATTCTATACCCCTAATCGATTTCAAGTCAATAATTTTCTAAAAAAAATAACCTTTTAGTAAAAATTAGTTAATTTGTATATATAATCCAAATTGTATCACTTTAATTACCCTCTAGACAATTTCAATTTACCCTTAAAAATTTAATAGTTATTCAGAGGGAATGGGAGCAGGGGGGTAGGAACAGGGAGGTAATCAAATGAAAGAAAACCAGACTATTGATAAGGAGCCACCTTACACGTACTCAAGGGAAAAGGGGGGGTAACACACTAAAAGACATACAATATATATTTTATTAAAATGTCACTAACAAAGAGACAAGAAGGAACTGAATATAAAACAAACAGGAAAACAATAAGAAATAGAAAATAGAAAAGAAAGGCAAAAGAAAGAGAAAAGAAGGAAAGGACACGTTAATATCTCCTCTCTCCCCCTCCAAAAAAATATATATATATTGTGTATAACTCAGTCCCAATTAAATCGAAAAAACAAAAATAGAAATAAAATTAAAATTTAGTTGTCAGCAATACAGTCCCTATATCCAAAAATTGTTTAAAAAAAAAGAAAAAGAAAAAGCAGGAAAATGAAAAAAGAAAAGGAGCGATCCGTGTGTTGCTATAATAAGTTTCGTTTCTCTTTGCCACAGAGCTATCGCTCTTCCTGAAGACTCAGCGCCATTAAAACTCAGACCGCTCCGTGTTGAATTAATCACCCAAAATCAAAAATGCGGAAGCAAAAGAAAAGAGAAGAAAAAACCAAGACGTCTTCTTTTATATATATATGTAAAAAATCAAAAATGAGTCCTCTGCTATTATTATACTAAGCAAATCCTTAAGTTTCGATTTCTCGCCCACACTTTCAGATCTTTGTTAAAATGCCGCCGCCATTATTCCCATGCCAATGTCTCTACGTAATCCAAAAAGGGAGAGAAAAAAGGAAAGAAAAAAAGCCCCCATGCACCTCGTTTCCTCTCTCGAATCCCTCTCTCCAGCACAGTCTCTTGTAGTCTGAAACTTTGCTTATACCAGTCAATAAGACTCGCTTTCCTCCTCTATTTTAATCCCCGGGGTTCAGCGATCTCACCATACATCCAGCGCCAGATTTCCGCTCTTTCGCGCTTTCTCCTTGCGCCTTCGCACCGCACGCCGTTTCACCAACGCTACCGCGGCTACGGTTGCTTAGGCTCCGCACGATCTCCGGCTCCTCGGGTGGCCTCCACGGACGAGACTGCGGGCCCAGGGCCTCTGAGGGAGACCCGGTCCCGCTCCCCGTCCGGAGGGCACTTCCTCCGAGCCCCGATCTTCCTCAGTCGCAAGAGCGGTTCTATATTTTCTTCCCAGGGTTTAGCTCGTTGATATCCACATTTAGAACTAGTTTTTAAAAGTTTAAATCTTCATTTCCACATTAAAATCACATTTCTACGGTGGAGCCTGGCTCAATGGCGTCTGCCTCCTATGCCATCCTAAGCCACGCCCCCATATGATATATTTTTAAAAAATAAATGCATAACAATATTAAAATACTTTTTTAAAATCCTCAAAGAAATGCAGCATTCCTGAAACCTGTATTGTTCTAGTCAACCCATTTCTAAATTGGCATTGTAGAACTGGAAAAATTAATGGAAAGGACAGCTCAGAAGACTGGGGGAAGTCCAGAGTGTTGTTGACATTTCAATTTTGGAAGAATATAGTAAAAAACCTGAAAAACCTACACATGTGTACCTCAGAGTACATCCAAATGAATTTCATAGGATTGACTTACATCTGTAGGTGCAGTAAGGTGATGTATGAAGTATACACTTATGCATGGTTTGTAGAAAATGAATACAAAAGTTGTTTTCCTCCCTCTTTTATAACAGAAAAATCTGAAGTCATCAAGTAAAATTTAATAGTAAAAATATTTGGGGGATCAGAAAGAGAAATTTGAGTACTTGTGTAATAAATGTATGCAAGCTTTAAAGAGTCCTTGAATAAATGAATAAAATCATAAAACTACTTGGGTACATTAAAATTAATGTAAACATGAGCTGAATCCAAAAGTAACACTGCAGTCATAGGAGTACCCTGGTGATCAATTATGAAATTTCTAGTAATACTTCTCAAGTTTTTGGCTTCAGTGGTGCGTCACAGAAAAGCTGTCCCGTAATGCCCCCCGAAGAACGGAATGGTAAACCACTTCTGACTACTCTCTATCTAGAAAACCCTGAAAAGGATGGTGATGGTGGTGGTGATTATTATTTCAGGTAATACTACAATAAGTGGAGTGTGTGTCCCTCTGAATATTCTCAAATGACAACTCCCATGACCTCTCAATATTACGTATAATGGCTAGAGGTTATGAGAACTGCAATCTACCAACATCTGGAGTGTTACATATTCCCTCTCTTCAATAGAGTATTGGTTCTGTGCAGTTCCTTGTGCTTATTTTCATTCTGACAGAACACAAACATGGTCAACATTACACCGCGATGAAATACTAAAAAGATGGAATTGATCCCTCAACCTGTGTTTTACAATTGGTCGAACTGGAAGGCTGCCTGGAAACATTATAGAAATATTACATTAGGTACCAAGGACAACATTTAATACAGAATAAGATTCCAGTGATGGCTTTACCTATTTGCTTGGATATGTAACAGCCCTTTTAAAAACATAGCTAATTGTTAATTTTAACAATATAAACAAAATCAAATTGATAAATCTATAACCCCAATTATGATCAAAATGGAGATGTGGGAGTGGGGTGGTGGTGGAATTGGAATCCCTACATTAATGTGTGGCTTAACTGCTTTTAAGCATCTTTTGGATGAGGAAAAAAAATGAAGTGCAACTTTGCTGACATACTGCATTTCATTTATTAGATAACAGAACAAGATTATGCCAGATGGGAATGACAGAAACAAATGGCTATAGCTGGCACTGGGTTTTTATTGAATATGAACTCTAGCCCATATGGAGCTGGATTCAGAGTTTGAGACAGCAATAGTTCAAGTGGGATGTAGTTAAACCTGAATGCTGAAATGTGGGCAGAAGATAAATAGGACTAAATTCCACACTGATCAAAACAGGAGGTCAAAATTTCATGTACAGTAAAACCTCATATAACACTAAAACCTGGTTCCACAAGTCTTCGTGTTATATGATTTTTAGTGTTATCTGATCCTCTATGGGATCCATAGAGATACATTGTAACCCCACAGGCTTTCGCGGTTGTTATCTGAAGCATCCCATAGGATCTTAATGTTATCTGATGCAATTCTTCCCCCCAGATTCCTTGATGTTATGCGATTTTAGTGTTATTCGATACTAATGTTATATGAGGTATTACTGTATTTAATTTTTGTCAGAAAGAACAAAGGGGAAAGATGTGAAAAGAATCCGAGCTGCATGATGCACTCCAAACTTGTTTGGTCTCACAAATGTTAACCTGAGACAACATTGAATGAAATAAATAAATACCATTCACTTTGATCACCCATCATAATGAACAAAGCATTAACTGCAAATTGTCATGTCTGTTGATTCTCAGGCATTCTGTCATAAATGAGTGACCAATTAGTAAAGACTGGATGCCAGTGGGAACCAGGAAAGGACAGGGAAGGAGTTGTTCATTCAGCACTACAAAGGTTATTTTAAGGCACATCAAATTAAAAATCAGGAGAACCCTATCCAAATCAATTAGTGTGGCTTGTGCAGGCTGTTGGCAGTCTACTGAACCTGCCTTTGTAAGTATGTGTCCCACAACAGGAAAAAATACAACATTTATCCTCCTCTTCCTCGTTGTTAAATACAGGGGGTTCGTCCTGAGGTTGACTGAAAATTCAGAGTCCTCTTGAGCCAAGAATGCTATACAATCCTAAAAGGAGATAAAAACATTTCCTATTTCTTTGTTCTCTCAGCTGGTGACACAAACTGCATTACTGGATAGACTTGAGAGAAGACATTAATCTCGTGAGGGGAAGCAGCCTACATAATTCCTGGGCTAGGCTTCTGCTAGTATACTCTCTGGAGACTTTAACTTAATTGTATCGTCCTCTCTCTATTTTTAATGCCAACATTAGTGCCTCTGTATTTTATGCAATTACTGTATACAGTTCTATTCTGTAGATGGTAAGATAGAGATGGTTTACTATTAATCCCTTAAATACAAAAAGTGATAAGATATAAAAGTTTTAGCTTTAGAATATTTTTTAAAAGATGAAGAAGCTAGCCTTACAATAGATAATATAATGTATAGATTTCACAGGCTGTTGGCAGTCTACATATGAATGTAGATCCACACAGATAGATGAGCCTAAACATAGATAAAAAGTTATCCAAATTCAAAACATATAGAGAGCCATCACCTTACGTATTTAGATTTAGAGTGAGCAGATGTGGCTCTCCAGGTGTTGCCCCCTCCAGCCCTAGCCAGAAAAACCAGGGGTGCGGGATTTTATCATCATAGTCCAAAAACATTTGAAGGGCCTCTGTGGCTCATTTATGAGTTAAATGTACAGCTCTGAGATAAGACGATTCCCCTAGGAAACAATGCTTTTGATAAAGCAATGTGTTTTCACTGCAGGGAAACTGCAAAGCTCACTTTGAATGTCACACTGTCCAGAGGTTCCAGACTTTAAAGCAGATTTCCCTTAATTATTTTATTATTTACCAGAACCCTGTTGGTTATTTGTACATGCATAATTTAAATGGCAAAACTCACCCTGAAAACTTGCTACTAAATGACAAGGAGTCAATCGCATTACATAGTGTGTGTCTGATTGTGCAACAGCCACATGCTTAGTAATATGATCAGCATCGATCACCAAGAGGATTCAGGCTGCAATTTCATTGTTTTTCACTGCTCTCTTCTTCTGTTTCACAAGGTGGCTACTGCAAATAGATAAAGAAAATCTGTGTCCACATAGAGTCACAGGGCAGAAACCTGTTCATTCTTCCACTGGCACAATGCTCTGTTATGTGAACCACTGAGCATTTTCTGTGACTTCTGAACAGTCCTTTTGAAAGAGCTTGAAAAACTGTCTAGCCCAGTGGTTCCCAACATGGGGCACATGCCCCACAGGGGAACTTCAATTCCCAGAAGCCTAAGTAAGTACATTGGCTGACCAGTACCTTGGGGAACTGACTTAGGCTTCTGGGAATTAAAGTTCAAAAACCAAAAATTGGGAAACATTGGTCAAACCCTTCCTGAAACCAACCACTGCTTGAACAGAAGAACCAAGCAAGGTTTCTGCTTATTAGAAACCAAGAGGCTTCTCATACTTTTCCTCACAATGATGTTTGCTACAACTGCAGTCTTGTCATAGTGATGTCCTCCCCTGCCAATAACGAAAGTGTGAAAAGCAGTGGATCTATGGCAGTGATGGCAAACCTTTTAGAGATGGAGTGCCCAAACTCAACAGACTGCCATCTGTGCAGCAGTGGGGCGAGGCGGGGCAAACTTTGTGTCGGGGGATGAAGGAAGCATTTCCATTGGGCTGCTGGGCAGAGGGGCAAGGTGAAATCTGTGCTGGGGCAACAGTGTGCATGCCCACAGAGAAGGCTCTGAGTGCCCCCTCTGGCACATGTGCCATAGGTTCACCACCACTGGTCTATGGCAGGTCTCCACAGTTAACAAAGGGCTCTAGCATGAATGTCCTTCAGGGCTTAGTAGCATGTCTCACTTCTAAAAAAAAAAGAGCAGAGGATTTGTGGATGACAGCATCATTACTTTTTCTTGTTATTTGGGATCTTAATGCCTGCAGAGCAGCTCACTATGTTACTGCCAGAGGTTACACAGCAAAGATTGGATTTCTTGTAACACTGCTCTTTGACTTCTATTCAAGCACATAGCCCCAGGCAAGAACAGACTACTGATACAGCAGTTTCTGTTACATCAATGTGGCTTGTCAATAAAATAGATTACAAAGGCTCCAGGCCAGACAAACTGGTCATAGTTTAGTCCTAAGGATGGCTATGTCTTTGAGAGAGAGCACTAACTTCCTATAGCTGGAGTAGGATTCAGGACTAAAGATCTGACCCTAACTTGGTATCAGCTTAGCCTCCTTCATGCGTCTTGTGCAGTGAGGTTTTTACGCATGTTTGCTCAGGGACAAATAGGACAATATGCTTAGCAGAGTTTCCTTCAATGATAAATAGCATGGGATTTTCCCATTTCATCACCTTGCATTCCAGGGTGTTTTGTTTTGTGATTGGTCATTTCGTGGTGGAAGAAAAGCCATTCTGAACTTTAAGTAAACTAAAGGGTAAAAAGCCCCCCCCCCCCCCATATGCCAGGAAGCAGGTAAAAGAATTGAGTTGGTTTGCAAAAGAACTTGGTACAAGGGGACCTGGTCAGACCAGTTCTGACCTATTGTGAATTGTGTTATTTGTATGTCTGCTGTCTGTCTGGGAGCTGGGTTATAAAAGGTCTTTTATATGTGTTCACTGCTTGCCCCTCTTACTGCAAGAGGAACCTGTATGCATATGGAGAATAAAGCCTTTCTCACTCTTCTACTTTTGATGCAAGTATTTCTTTAAAAAACAACCAACCACCCAAAATTATACTGCTTTGCCATTGTTCTGCAACAAATTGAAGCTAAATACAGGGGTAATTTACAAGGCACTTAGAAAAGATCTGTTTGTGGCAGGAAGAATGGACTAATCACAAGAAATAGGAATTTAAAATATTGTTTGGGGCTCAGATGTTAATCCTATTATTTTAATGAAGCTCACTGGGGTATACAGAAAGAGCCTCCTCGAAGATTGTGGTATTTTTGAACCACAGTCGAACATACACTGGGCAACAGCCACCTTGTACCAGCTAATCTTTCTCACACTAGGGCAAGTGAAAGGAACTGCAGAATGAACTCACCAAAAGGTTGGTTCGATTTTGCAGTTTCATATCTGGCTGCCTAGTCATGAAAGAAAAAGAAAAATGAAGCTCAGAGCTGAATAAATTCCATACATGGCTGCTGGCTTCATGTACAGAAGTGAGACACTACAAGGATCAGTTAACTTATTGCAAATTCCTTCACTAAACTTGGGGAAGCCGCATGTGACCTTGGAAAGTCCTTTTAGGCACATAGGTATAGCCGAATATGTTGAATGTTAATATATTTTGCACATATTGAGGGGATTGTTTAATAATACTTGACTGATGCAATGCAGTGTGGCATTTAATATTTTACATAGATATGTATGTACAGTGTATAATGAAGTGATGGATCCTGCCTTTTTAGGAATTTGTTAAAATAATATATATGACATTTAGAACAATGAATTTCCAGATATCCTGGCTATCTCTTGTTTAAAACATTGCATCTTGGGAGGTTACTTTAGCAGGAAAGAGCTGTGAATTTAATAGGAAGAATGACTGGACTGAAATGTCTAGTCTTGAGAATTACTACAACTTATCACTGAGTAATTGGAAGGCTGGATATGGTCTTCATTAAGAACAATGGAGAAATGTCACTTGCACCTGTCTGAAGCTTTGGTTTATGAGCAAATATACAAAAACCTGAAAGTCACTTCCAGACCTATCACTTATACTGAAAAGTTCACATGTATTGATTATTATTTGGTTTTAATATGACATGCTCTCTGTGATTACTACAGTGTACGTTTAGCACCAGGGGATTTTTGCACTACAGTTCCCAGAATCCTCTGAGCAACATGGCCAGTAGGCAGAGTTTCCTTATAGCAGAGTGACTTAAGTTAAAGTTTTGGACTTTTAAAACATTCAGCTTTTTGACTCTAGGTTACATGATGTGCTGGCTGCTCCCAACCCAGAGTTTGGAAAAATATTTTGGACTACAACTCCCAGATGGAAAAAAATTGGACTACAACTCCCAGCATCCGTACAACTCCTGGTCCATACATAAAAGTCAATGTTACCAAATAATAATCCATACATAGGCTTTGTTCTCAAGTCTGCCATCCAAAGCATTTGGATTGGTGCATACTGGGCCTTTGCTGTGGTGGCTTCATACTTCTAGATTTTTCTCATGAAACAACTACAACCTGATTTATATCCACCTCTAAAAGAACTTTCAAAGCATTTCTTCTTTCATTCTGTGTCATCGATGTGTTTTGCATGTTATTTCTTAGCCACTGCTGGTTTTTATTCTGAGTGGCTTTGTACGGACTGTTTCAAATTGACTTTATATTGTTGCTGGTTAATGTTTTAAAGCCCAATCAGGTGCCTCAGGAATTCATTTTGCTTTGAAAGGTAATACGTAAAGTATTAAATAAGTACATATATACAGTACACATAAATCTCAATCACATCCTCTGAAATCAAGCAACTGAGACCATGGTAAGCTACAGTTTGGGAACTTCACATTTGCCCCCAAACAGTCCTCAACCTCACACATTCTATGCAACACATGCACAGGGAAACCAGGCCTCATGGGATCAAATCCCAGCAAACTTTCTGAGTAGCAGGAACTATGACACAATCTGCCACACCCTACAGCAGTGATGGTGAACCTTTTAGAGACCAAGTGCCCATCACTGCCCTACAGACTTCCTTGTTCCTTCTGCATTTAGTTGCAGTCTTTACAGGATATGTGAGAGAAATGGATCTTCCCAGTCTAGTAGATTTTTTTTTGCAAGGTATTCCTACTGAATTGCAAAGTATGTGAGAGTGATTTAGTCTTGAATGGGCAACTAAGAGCCATTTCTTTCCCTGTCAGGTCCTGATTTATCTGTCTGCATTTTTGGACTTGGTCATAACCAGCCTCTGCATGTCTCAATGGACCACTAAACGACAGGTCTGCAATCATCATCAGACCTCATCAGACCATCTTATGACCCTCCTCGAAGATTATGTTGGTTTTGAACCACAATTGGGCATACCCCAGGCAATGGGGTTGTGCCAGCTAATATTTCTCATACTAGGTCAGATGAAAGGAACTACGGAATGAGGTCACCAAAAGGTGGCTTCATTTTGGCAGTTTAATGTCTGAGCTAAACATGAAGAAGAAGAACCAGACCATCATCATGCCATGAAGTTTCTCTCTTATGTCTGACAAAGTGGACTGGATCAAAAAGCTAAATGAAAGCTAACATTAAAATGCAGTACAGTAAATCCAAATTTGAACACAGCTTTTCAGAGATACTTTGAACAGGCTTCCAGTTTCCTTCTGCTTCTTGTTCTTAGTGTTCGATCATCTACCCACAGTTCATCATCTTCAATCACGTTGATTATGACTTAAAGTTGTAGCTGTGACTTTGAGCCCAAGTCCTGAATCTGAATCTGAGTTTATTACATCCTCGAAGTCAAAGTAGTCCTTCTGCATTTTCTCATACTAGAAGCCTTTTGAGTCTGAATTTTTATATAATCCTGTGTGCAGCTTGTACACTGTTTTAACTTTTTATAGTTTTTTAAGAGTTGATATTAAATTTTAATTTTAAATGGCATTGATGTAGATTGTTCTATGTTTTAACCTTGATGTAGGGACTGCAGTGGCTCAAGTCACTAAGACATTGACTGGGAGGCGGAAGGTCAGCAGTTCAATTCCCGAGTACTGCAGGATGGAATGAGCTCCCATCTTTGTCCTAGCTCCTGCCAATTTAGCAGTTCGAAAGCAAGAAATTGCAAGTAGATAAATAGGGACCACTTCGGTGGGAAGGTAACAGCGTTCCATGCGCTCCGGTGTCTAGTCATGCCTGCCACATGACCATGGAAATGTCTGCAGAAGCAGACAGCGCTGGCTCTTCGGCTTAGAAACAGAGATGAGCACTGACCCCTAGAGTCGGATACAACTGGCTTTCGAGCAAGGGAAACCTAAGCTGCTCAGAGTCGGGTTCACCCGATTGGGGCGGGGTAGCAAATGTAATAAATAAATAAATAAATAAATAAAGCCCCAATTAGCACTGTAAGTGCAGTCGTTATGGGTTAACAGTTATTGACTAAACTGCAGTACAGTATATTTTCAATGTAGAAAGTAGTTTAACACACACACCCAGCACGATACTGAACTTGTTGACTTATCTAGTTAATGGAAAAATTTAAGAAAAATACTCTTACTAGTATAATCTAGAATGTATGATAAAAGCTGGCTTTAAGATTTTGCCTTTTTTGCATATTAAAATACAGTAGTAGGTGCCACAACATTTTTGTCTTATTTTATCTATTCTCTGATAGACCATCATCAGTCCATCATGTATTTGCATCAACTGGTGTTTGGGTCCAGTGTGCAGCCAGGGATGCAAAACGCCTCCAAGCGCCCAGAGTACTATGTAGTCCCAAAACATCAAATACAGAAAGCTAATCGACATCCATACATCCCAAACTGGAGGCAGGAGGACGGATCCTGGGAGCCTATTCTAATTAGGGGTTTACAGCAGGATTCTGATTGGGCGGCAGTGGCCCTCGCCCCTCCCCGAGAATGGTCATCACGGCTGTGGGAATGGGTGTCGCTGTCCCAGCTCGCGGACGGGTGTGTAGAGTCGGAGCGCTGAGCCGGGCTGGGCGCGATCCTTACCTGGGAGAACGGCAGACGGGATCGCATGCACGGGCAGGTTAGTAATGCCACCGTTTGTTCATCCCCCCCCCCCACTCGTACTGGATCCACTCCTTCCGCCCACCGACCCCACGCCCCATTTTCCAGTAGGGTCCATTTTTATTTCTTGCATTTTTATTTAAATGCAAAGCCCTGAGCTCTGAACAATTATATTTTACAGTATACCCGCCCCATATAGCGCTTAGTGCGCTCTCTGGGAGGTTCACGAGTTCATTAGTATTTTTGCCCCCCAACATGCTGGGTACTCATGATCAACCATGATCATCCATGATTCCTGGTCAGGATCGAACTCACAACGTTTTTGGCTGTAGTACAATTTTTCAGGGAGTGGAAGGAAAGCCAGCAAGCGGTCTCCCTGGATCCTCCCGGAAGGGTTCCTCGCGAGGAAGCCTTGCTGTCTCTATTCCGATGTGATAAGGCGGATCGCAGCCTTGCATGGTAATTAGGGGAAACTGGGACAAACCCCGTTGGGATCGAGACGTTTCCTCGGCTCTTGAGTGCTGTGCAGAGTTCCGCGAAGTTTACTCTCGAGTAAGCATACAGAGGCGAGGGACCTTGGAGCGGAGGAAATTTTGACCCGGATCAAGACTGGGAGTCCTCTCTGGGTTCACAGGGTACGGCTGTGAACGTGTTAGGGAGGGGTTTTAATTTCCCTCGCTGACCACTTCCAAAAAATACCAGGGTCGTCTCTTCTTATCGACCCAGGTTTGTAAGAGCATCACCATCACCTGTCAGGCTGCTAGAGAAACAGACCTGCCAAAGCTTTGAACAGTGGCATATTTTGCCCTCTGGCAGGTGTCTAGAGGGCATGGAGTTTTACCAGGTATGTTGGCACCCGCTGCAGCAGGCGGATTGCATAGGGGATGGGTGTGAGTCTGTGGGTGTCTGTGCTATTTTCCCTCCAGAAAAACTAATCCAGACATGTACTAAGGGAACGTTAGGGAGGAGATGTTTTCCAGAGTGGGAAAATAATGGGCTGCAAAATGAATTAACCTGTGGGAAGAGCATATCAGATAGTGAATAAAACAAAAGAAAGGAAAAAGACAAAAAAGGTTGTGGCACCTTAAAGACTAACTACTGTATTTTAATGTTGACTTTCATGGATCAACATTAAAATATGGAAACATTGCCATTGCTCAAAAGCCATTTGTATCCCACTCTACAGCCGGTGCTCATTTCCACTTACAGCCAAAGAGCCAGTGCCATCTGTGGCTGCAGATGTTCCTGTGGTCATGTGGCGGGCATGACTAGACACTGGAACACTGTTTACCTTTCCACCAAAGTGGTACCTATTTATCAGCCAGGAGTTTGAGGGCAGGCAAATGGCTAACTCAGGGTGGGCGATGCCCACCCTGGCTACCCCCTGGCTATGGCCCTGCTAGGTTGGCAGGAACTGGGATAGAGAAGGGAGCTAACTCCATCTTGCAGTACTCCGGTCTCGAACTGCTGACCTGCCAACCTTCTAGTCCTCAAGTTCAGCGTCTTAACCACGAAGTCACTGCAGCCTCTAAAATATAGTAGTCTTTAACATCTGGTAAGAATAGAAGCTCTTAGATCAATATACTGTACCTCCTTCACAGCGTATTGGAAGTGTATATTTCAACAGGGATGACCTGAGTGCTTTTGCTGCCTGAGGCAAAGCAGCAACTCGTGTCTGGCCCAACTTGAGTAAGGTAAAGTGTGTGGTAGGACCCAAAACCAGCCATGGGTGCCGGTAGTTGAGGCAGGAAATCCTACAAGTGTCCCATCAACCTGACTCCAATATATATACAGTATATATATACAGTGACTATAAAGTAGAGCTCACCATGAACTGTTGTTTTTGACCAAACCTACTGGTTGAAATGGCTGCCTCATTTTTCTCCTCAGTCTGGGCCCTTAGAGAAGGTTATCTGACACTCACATGGACAGAGAGGTTTTCTTTGAAATGTTTTTTGAAGGAAATGAGAGAAGCAACAGGTTGTTTTTTTTCTGTAGCAAAAAAGGAATCCGATGTAAGTTTTCTTCACTTTTATGGGAACAGAAATGTATTTACAGGGTAATCCTGTACAAGTAAACATTTCCCACCTGTAGTCTCTTCTAGGGCATTTTTCTTGGGAAGCTTGTTTAACATCCAAAAAAATTTAAGAGCTGCTCGACACATGCTTTTGCTGACTCACAGCCAACTGTATTGGGGACTGCCTCTTTATTAACAATATTCTCCAGTATCCTGGTCTGGCCAGATTATCCTGGTATGGTAATAGAGAGTAGACCATACTGCCAGCAACTCAATCACTGAGTGTCTGACGGCCGTTAACTAACCTGCCAACCTTGAGGACTAATGGCCTTGGGTGCTGAAGTCCACAGGGAAGAGAGATGGTCCCCAAGTGGATTAAATCCCACTTGAATTCATTTTGATGGAGAGCAGCAGCTTCATCAATACTGTCCTGGGGCCGAGGAGGACTTTGAATGCCAAAAGGGCTCAGGACCAGAAAGTGACTCGTGGGACTGAATCAGTGGTACGGGAAGGCAGATGAAAGGCCATTGCATTATATTATCAGGACAGTCTTCATGGCTGATCGCCGTGATGATCGTCAAGATTTGGATAGGGAAGAAGAAGAATCCTGTTTGGAGTGGAGGAGCAATCATGCAAGCGTTCCCCTTTTGCCAGCAGGCCCCATCAAAGGACTTTTCACATGACCAGTCATTCAGATGATCTTAGAAACTACACAAGACTGGGCATGCAAAGGAGACTGCTGGAAAGGAAGAAATGTTTAAATGTTTGCCTTTCAGCTCCATGTTTTTGGACTAAGATGCCAGCCATTGTGTTCAGGATGTTCTCTGGTAATATGGAAGTACATTTGGTTACTTTGAACCTGTGAAGGTTTTTGTTTCACACGGTCATGTCGCTGCTGCTAGAACTTGATCCTGCAGTCAAGATCAAGTTTGAATTGTGGATGTGTGAAACTCTCCTGAGTATAGCTTTATTTTTATAACATTTTAGAAGGTGACAAAGAAGGTCGTATCTGGACAGTAGCTAAACAGAATGTTTAGGTAGAAAATGTGCAGAACCTCATTGTTAAAGTTAAAAAGTACATTTTTATTTTTGTGGTTGTTTTCTGAGCTGGATCATCTAGCTCAGACATTAGGAATTTTTTTGAACAAATTATTTGCTGAACATTACAAAATACTTTGGAAAAGTTTGTATTTAGCTTTGGAAATGAAAATGCCCCTGTACAAAAGTATGTATTTTGCTTTATTGAGCCAATGTTGGAGATATGCTTCTTTATTTCAGATGTGCAGGATTTGTGCTTTTCATCCAAACTGGTAATTTCTTTAAAACCTGTTAAGTTAGAATCCTCCATTACAGTAAGTTTAAATCCATAATAATTTAGAATTCTTTGGAATGTACATTTTTCGATGCAAGTGAAATGGTACAGCTGACAACCTAAGCATTCCTATAATAATAGAAGAACTTCCTGGGTCTAGCAAAATCACCATTCTGTTTTATCTTCATAGCAATGCCTTATAAAGAACCTTAATTAATATATAGCCATTGATCCTTACTCAGTAAAACTAGTGTCTACTTAATTTCTATTTACTTAAAAGGTCACAAGTCAGTAGCGTATCTGCAAATATCTATATTCTGACACTTAACCTTTAAGGTGCCAAGGGAAAAAACAGTGACTAACCTCCTTCCATGAATGTCACCTTATTTGACAATCAATACATTATGTAGAACAACTGATTATTCCAAATTATCCAGCCAATAATGAGTTTAAGCCTTCTTAATCAAAGCTAGTGTAGAGAAACGTATCCAAAAGGGCAACTTTTGCATCACACTTAACAAGGAAGGCACATGCCTCATATGTTGCCTGATTTTAAAAAAACCACTACTGATTTGGATGAAGAAGCAATGCTAAGATACGCTGCATGGACTTTTCCTGCTGACTTCAATGAAAGCAAAGATCAGCATTACTGTTTCTACTGCTGCAGTTCTAGCAGAAATGGATAGTGGTGTGTCAATACTGTCTCCTATGAGGTTCTCTGGTAGATTTTGTATGCAGAATAAGAAGCAATGTGGAGAATAGTAACAATAATGGGAAGTGGAATATTTGCCTTCTCTCAATTGCATTGGTTGAAATGATTTTGCTTTCAGATAGCACAAAAACACCACTGCTCTGAGCCTAGTGATGCTTTTATAGGGAGATCATCTATTTCTGTAGCCCTGCTACCGTAAGTGAAGTAAATACTTGCTATTCACCAAGAAGCCTGTCTGTCTGCAGTGGACTCTAAGCAGAAAAGCAAGTGAGCAGGTGAAGTATGAGCAGACTTGGAAGAACCTGAATTGACTCAAGAGTTGGGGGCACATCCACAGAAAAGTCAATTGTGACAGAATAGAGTTACAGAAATAACTCAAAAGGTGCCCAGTGTTATACCTTGACCCAGGGGTCCTCAAACCTTTAAAGCCAGGGCCCAGTTTACAGCCCCTCAGACTGTTGAGGGACTGGACTGGTGGTCCTGCCAGTGGCAGGGGTGGCGGAGACCACCTGAGGCCCCCCAGACCCCCCCCCCACTGTTGCTGGTGAACCACTTTGAGTCCTCCATGCCCCTCATACCGCCGCTGCTGACTACCTTGAGCCCCCCATGCTGCTGGCACCGCCAGCGACCAGCCCAAGCCCCCATGCCCCCACACCACTCCTGACCACCTTGAACCCCCATGCCCCCACACCACACACTTCTGCCAAAGACTACCCCAAGCCCCCACACACCCTGCCATTGCTGCCGCCAACCACCCCAAGCACCCCACATACCCCCCCACTGCTGCTGGCAACCACCCCAAGCACCCACCATCACTTCCCTGCTTAATGGCCAGGAGGAGCTGCACGACATGGGTGAGGGAGTGATCCAGGATGCCCTTCTTGGCCATAAGCTGGGCAGATACTTATTCGTGAGTGGATTGTCCTTGACTGAGGCCACTCCAGCCACCAACCCTCCTCCTCTGTCACTGTTGCCAGGCCCAGCCATGAGCGGGTGGGGGCTGTTCTGGAAACAGGCAGGGCTGAGCCAGTGGCAAAGAGCGCTGCAGGGGCCTGTGGATCATGGGGGCCCCACCATCCCTGCCACAGCAGAGAGGCTCCAGTGGCCTAAGGCAGGCAAGGCCACCACTGTCGGTGGACAAGGCCGGGCTGGGCCCACTATAGAGAGTGGCTATAGACAGTTCTCGTGGCACTGTATCCACAGCCAAAGGAGTGGCAAAGCTGTGGGAGAGAGCAGGGTGGCCATGCTGACAGAGCATTGTGGCCCCCAGGATGGATAGGAAAGGCAGGATGGGCCTGATGGAGGAGGAGGAGGCTGAGGCTGAGGTGGCGAATGCGACCAAGGCTGGAAGGAAGGCCAGAAATGCCATGTGCCCTTTTGCTTGCCTCACGCTCAACTGACCTCTGCCACCACTGCTTCCGCCACCACACATGCCTGATTGCTTGCCCAGGGACAAGGAAGGATTGAGGCAGTGCCTGTGGCACCACCCACAGTTGCAGCGAGGGTGTGGGCCTGATCATTTGGTGCCATGTGCTGTAGTTTGAGAACCCCTGCCTTGAGCAAAATGAGCACTGTCCCTTATAGTTTGAGTGGGGGCAAGAACTTTCCACTTGGACAATGTCTGCAGCAAATAGTTTTTAATCTACAGTAAAACATTGGATAACACTAAAACTTGGTTGGTTCCACAAGTCTGAGTGTTATCCGATTTTTAATGTTATCCAATGCATGCATGCATTGGATAACATTAAAATCCTATAGGATGCATTGGATTACATTAAATCTTCATAGAAATACATTGTAACTGGCACAGGCTTTAGCTAACGTTATCCGATGCATCCCATAGGATTTAACATTATGCGATGCAATTTTTTTCCAGATTGCTTAATGTTATGCGGTTTTAGCGTTATCTGATGCAAACGTTATCCAAGGTATTACTGTACAACCAGATAGTGCTGTTTTATGTAGGCAAACATTAGCTAGCTGATGTATCCTGTACAGGGATCGTAGAGGATATCCAGCAATCTAGCCATTGCCTCCATGCAACAATAGTTAACTAATTGCAGACTGTATTTATGCTAGACAATTTCAGATACTCAATCCATGAAATTGAGGGTTCTGTAGTTTGGTGAGGTACATTGTCTGCTGGAGCTTAGAAGAGCATGCTAGAGCTTTCTAGGAAAGAATTCTTAGATACAGTAAAACCCAAGAAACTTATTTGTGATTAACAATTTAAATCCCATTAAATTCAGTGGATCTCTTCTAAATATGATTAAATCTGGATCCAACCCAACATTGGCACTTTTCACAATAATATGAATAAAACAGTATAAGAATAAGGTGCCTTGCTAGGCATATTAACAGTAGAATAGTGCAACAACCTGGCTACTGAAGAAAGATTTCCATAGTTGTGGTTGACAGCACTAAAAAAAATCCCTGTTTCTTCTGGCCATCTGTAAAAAAAAAGGCAGATAGAACAAGCTGTTGTTGAAAAGTTTATTTTTGGAAAAGGAAAATGCTTTGTCCAATCAAATTGCAAAGGAGGTGTGAATTGATCCTATGGCGATTAGTAGGTTCATTTTCAGAGCACACTATACAGTATTTCCATGAGATGGGTTTCCTTTTTTTTGTATAGAGAAATGGGAATAGTGGATAGGATATCAATTTCTGAAGAACGTTTTACCCAAGACGTGCTTATGCTTTCATTAGAAACTAATTTAAGACTTATGGTCCTAATAGTGAGGATGTTTTATTCAAAATCAAACCTACCATTTGGCAAAGTGAGGCAGCCACCCCAGGTAACAGATCTTTATAATCTACATTGACAGTCCCTTGGTTGTTCCTCTTGGTTGTTGTTTTCATATGTTGAAGGAAAGATCTGCGTATGATCAGTGATGGGATGCAAAGGTTCTTACCAGTTCGCCAGAACAGGTAGTAACTTTTCCCAGTGTCCCGGAGAACCGGTAGCAGCTTTTTTTTTTTTTTTTTTTTTTGGGGGGGGAGCTGTGTGTGTGCTTATTTTTATTTTATTATTATTTTTTAATTTGGCCCTGTCCATGACATCATGACGTCATGATGTTGGCCACACCCACGACGTCCATGATGTCACGGTGTGGTAGTAAAATATTTATCATCCCATCACTGTGTATGATCCACAGCCTGACATAGGCTCCCCTAAATGAACCTCCTGCCTCTGGAGTTGTGAAGGATACTATCCAGGTCCTACCAGTGCACAGGCCAGATTGAATTGCTGGTCCAATCAGCTGGTATGTGAACAGGAAGGAAATCCCAATCTTATCTAATGCCTCTAGGAGTAAAATGTTTTGTCTTTGCCCTAGCTTGACTATTTACAGTACAGTATTTTCATAACGTCTGTGTTCAAGCCTCACTTTGATGGCTACTACTTGGCTGCTTCTAGTTTGTGCAGCTGTGTGTGGGCACCTAATTCATAGGACTGGGTGAGCTTGCTGGTAATGACATCCCAGCGGCAACAATTTTCAATAATCAAAGCTTTTCTGCTTCCATCTCACCGCTCCCATGGCTTCCACGCGATGAAAAGAAGGTAGGAAGGATTTAATTTCTGAAAATGCCCACCTGCTGCTGCTGATGTCATCAGCCTTCCATGGACATAATTGTACCAACAGGATTTTAGCCAGTGAGGCTGCTCTCCTCATGACTTGTGATTAGCCATAGCTCCATGCTAAGTCCATACTCAGTAACTTAGAAACCTGAGTTTACAAGTGTGTAACGGTCCCTTATCTAGTTGCTTCTCTTGGTGAAATCTGAATGCCAGTCTCAAGGCATGCTACATCCAATGAATTTCAAGTCAAACGAATGAATAGAGTTCTGTGCCAAGAGAGATATTCTCTCTTGCCCCCCCCCCCAATTATTTTTAGCATTCCAGGGCCAGAATGCTTAATCACTTGAGGATTCTCTGGGCATTGTTGTTTCAGCTGTGATTGAGAACCGCTGCAGCCGCATGCAATTTTAGGAAGAAATAATCAAATGCAGTGTAGCGTGTGAAAAGAATTTGTTAAAGAGACTCCTAGGGCAATGAGGGAGGATCAGAACTGAAGTGGAATAATTTATATTTGTCTCATTTGAAGACAATGCCACACATTCATCCCTGCAGGGGATTTAAAAAAAAATAAGATCGATGGTGAACAGCGGGAGGAGAGGTGATATCCTGCACTTTCTAGGGAGCATATTGTGTCTGTCTGTCTTAGTTTGCAGGGCTGCCTACTAATAACTGTCTATTTCACAAAGTTTTTTTCCCTATAGTTTTGCTTGAGTGTGTTGTTGCATCACAGTTCCAAAGAGGTATGGCGGACTTCCATTATCGTTTTTGGCACTGAACGTCAGTGTACTAAATGTAATTAAGAATAGATTTTGATATTAATGATGTATTCAGCAGCAGTAGTTGTTACATTAGATACTTTTCTTTATTACATTTGGACTGATTTCAAGGTTGAGTGGTTCCAAAATAGGAAATATAAAAGTAACATTTTTTAAAGGATTCAAATCCAGCCCTGGAGAATTGTTTATCTAATGTAGTTTGATCTAAAAATGCTTTAGAAAAATTTAAGAAATTGAAATAAACAGACAGACAGCTAGACTGTTTTTCTTGCCAAATATATATATATATATATCTTTTTGAAAGCACACCTGTCTCTTGCTTTAATCTGAACAGTCTAGAATTCATGTCCGAATGGAAATTGGAGATGATGAGGAGCAGCGAACATTTGGTCTTTTTTTTTTTTTTTTGAGTGGGGGGTGTTTCCCAACCCAATATATTCCATGAAACACTCATTGTTTTCTTTTTAAGCCAATGCATGGGCAAAACCTATTACTTCATGCATGGGAATAAATTATTGCAGTGTAGTATAGTAGATCAGAGAGTGAACAAAACAAAACTAAAAGATGAAAAACATTGTGACACTTGAAAGATTAGCTGCTGTATTTTAATGTTAGCATCAGGCACAAAGATACACAATGGTTGGTTAGCATAACATATAAGTATACAGATCCATGTGGCTTTTTACAACTGATAATAGTCTCTGGAAAGTCTCTGGATGTTATTCAGATTTGCTAAAGTTTGGCCCTGTTAAATTGCTAATGGTTGGTAGATGGATCCAAGATAAACATTGTGGCATTACACATTTGCTAATGAGTTTACCCTTCAGACCTAGCATCTATGGTGTGAGCGGCCAAGGCAAAGCACCCAGTTCTTCCTTTGTTCTGTATATGCAGGGGTAGCCAACCTTTTTACACCAAAGGCCTGACTACGCCCCCAGACAGCTGAGCAAGCTGGACCACACCAACTGGAAGTGAAAGAAGGCACATTTACAGTTGTCATAAATGCGCCCACTTCTGCATTTATGACAGCCATGGGCGTGTTTGCACATGCACGGGTGTGTTTTACAGGTGACGTAAGTGCACCCGCTTCCACTTCTGGTGCAGTAGAGGTGGCGATGTGTCAGATGGAATGGTGTTGCTTGCAGGATCTGGCCCACCGATCGTAGTTTTGGAAACCCTGGTATGTGCCCTGAGGCTATGGATGAGAATTCTACTGAAGTAGGTTCTGTGAAGGTGGTGTGGGAAATTGTAGCATGTAACAACCTGTTAGCTGTGGTGTATCAAATTTGATAATATCCCAGAAACCCTTGACTAATATTCAAACCTTTGAGACGATTGTCCAGCATTCATATGTGTTTTATCTCTGTTGTCTCTCTCTGGATCCTTGTCTTTTTTCTGTTCCAGAATGGCAACTTTGAAGTCTTGTGCAGAGTGTCCAGGTGCCACTATGTTACTCTAGTATAGTAGAGAAAATTATGGACTAGGACTCAGGAGACTGTGTTTGAATCCACACTTGGCCATGGGGATGTAGAACTGCTAAAAGTACTCTTTAAATATCTGTCTCTTACCTTGACAGCCCTGTTAGGTAGTTCCAATTTGATGGTATGCCATACACGCACACATTGCATGGCCATATACATTCTACTACATGGGAGCAAAAATAAAAAAACATTGGCCTTCTGGCAATCTTCATAAGAATTGGGAAAAATTAAATAAAGTTTATAAGATATTTAGAGAGAAGCAGAAACTAACCTTTCAGTTTGCACCTGAGAATCAATGTAGCAGGAATCAGTGAGTTTTGTTTTGTTTGGTCAGTTTTTCATCGAATTTCTGGTTCTCTCTCCAGAATCTGCAGTTGTTTTCAAATTTAAAGCTTTGTTAAACAGAGCATTTTTTCTTAGTGAAAGTATTGGTTCTGTAGTGATTTTATCAGTAT
Source organism: Furcifer pardalis (assembly GCA_030440675.1). Lineage (NCBI taxonomy): Eukaryota > Metazoa > Chordata > Lepidosauria > Squamata > Chamaeleonidae > Furcifer > Furcifer pardalis. Next base: position 90,874,137 of record CP126895.1, on the reverse strand, counting down.
TTCCCCCAACATCAACACAATGTAAATCTTGCCTTGCTTAGTTAAGGGACGAGTCTCATGACTTTTCTTAACTTTTCATCATCCCCTCCCCTGAAAGCAGGATTTATTTTTAGTTCTGCTTTGTTCCTGAGATGGAGTTTAATGCTGTAGTGCTTCCCATTGTTTGAAGTTGATATTTATGAGAACCTCCTGGTAGAAAGCTTAAATACTCTAACACCCCCACCCCTAACAAAAGGTCTAGAACAGTGGTTCACAGTGCGGGGCCCGGGGCCCACAGGGGGACTTCAATTTCCAGAAGCCTTAGTCAGTATAGTGGCTGATCAGTGCTTTGGGGAATTGACTTAGGCTTTTGGGAATTGAAGTCCAAAAACCAAAGGATGGGAAAGGCTGGACTATCTGAAAAGGAATATTCTTAAAAATTAACCTATTTTAAGAAAAGGTCTTAATTATTTGAGAATTATTTTTAAAAACAATCTGAAAGTGAAGTGATGTTTTTTAACAGAAGAGAATTCCCTTTTAAAGGAAAGCTTGGATGCAAATCCTGGCAATATCTGTATTCTTTTGTGAACAACTGAGAAGCTTAGTGGTGGAATTATTGCTCTGTGCAGAGTCCAACTAATGAGTCAATTTGAGAAAGCTTCTTCAGAGTTGTTAGTCGTTCTGTTCTGGGAGCTGAATCTAAAATGCCACTGAATTCTGTTTATTACTGTAATTGGTGTACATCTCTAAATGAAGCTCAGGGCCATGTATTCAGTACTTGTAATATTTGACAGGAGTAACAGAGAAAGTCAGAGTTTGGGAGAATATGTGCCTGTTATATGTGTATTTTGATAAAAATAAAAGCAAAGAAAAGCCACCTCTGAAAGCATGCTCCGGAGTTAAAGACATATGGAATATATGCAGAGTAGATTAACCCTCAAGGTCACGGAAAGGATTACTTCCATACCCCAGAGTTTCTCTTTAAACTGCCCACAATATTATGGTACATAGAATCATAGAATAACTGAGTTAAAAAGGGCCTTTTAGGCCATTGAGTCCAACTCCCACCCCTCTCAATGCAGGAGTCAGAATAGATGCAGATATGATAGATGGTTGTCCAATTCTCTTTCAAATGCTTCTAGTGTTGGAGTCAACTCTTGAGGCAGTTGGTTTCACTGTCATACTGCTCTAACCGTTAGGAAGTTTTTCCTAATATTCAGCCTATTTCTGGTTTCCTGTAGTTTCAGTCCATTATTACGCATCATGCACTCAGGGATGATGGAGAACAGATCTGTCCCTTCCTCTTTATGATCATCCTTCAGATATTTGAAGAGTGCTATCATATTATCTCTCAGTCTCCTTTTCTCAAGGCTGAACATGCCTACAGTACTTCCTTCAGTCTTTCCTCATATGGCTTGGTTTCCAGTCCTCTGATCATCCTTCTTCCACCACCACCAGCGACAGGGTGAGGGCTCAGGGTGGTCCAAGCAATGGCAGTGGGACCACCCCAAGCCCCCCTCTGCCGCTGCCACCAGTGGGACCAACTTGTGCCCCACCCCACTGCTTTCCTGCTTACCAGCCTGGAGGAGCTGTATGGAGGAGTTCAGGCTGCCTTTCTCGCCCGCGCTCAGCCAGAGTGGCCCACAGGAAAGATTTGGGCAGCCACGTGTGCCCACCTCTTCTACTTCTGCTGCTGCCTCAATCCCTACCCCCTCTGCTATTGATCGCCGTTAGGGACACACCAAGCCAAGCAAAAGGGAAAAGGATTGAGGTGGTAGCAGCAGTGGAAGCAGTGAGGGTGTGGGCCACATGAAAAAGTGCCATGGGCCAGATCCAGCCCATGGCCTGTAGGTTGAGAGCCCATGCGAGACTATACTTCTGTTAATGCAGCCTAAAACAGCATTGGCCTTTTTTGCAGCCACATCGTACTGTTGACTCATATTTAGCCTGTGATCTACAACAATTCCAAGATCCTTCTCAGTTATAGTACAGTATTACTAAAACAAGTCTCCCCCATCTTGTAACTGCACATCTGGCTTTTGTTCCTTGGGTGTAAAATTTTGCACTTATACCTATTAAATTTTATTCTGTTGGTTTCATGCCCGAGCTGCTTCCTATGTAGAAACTAATTTTGTCTAACAGAGATGCGACTTCTTTCTTTTTATAAATGTTATGCTCTTTCTTTCATATCAGTGCTAAGAGCTGATATTGTTGTGATCTTTATTGTGCCAGACTTAATTTACCAGCAATTAAAGTAAACAATTTATTTACAATATCAAAAATTATGTATATGCAGAAGCTGGCCTGCACTCAATAGTCAGGCTTTTAACATAGGTTGTGCCAAACCCCCCAAAGTGAATCATTTGGCAGGAACATGACAGTAGCTGCCGTTCAGACATCTCAGTTTCACTCCAGGCCATCTGGCACTTTTTGTGAGAATGTACCAGTTTTACAGCAGCAGTAGATGGTCAATTCCTGTTTACTACAGCCCAGGAGGTTTAGAATGAAATGATGGTATAAACTAGTCTGTTCACTTTAAAGCAGCCCTGTACAACACTGAGATCACTGTGTTTTATCACCTTCCCCCACTATCATTGACTTAGGTCCAAAACTAAGTGAGATACTAGTCATTGAGTTGACCATTCTGTGAATAGGTTTTAAAAGTCAAAACATAAGATGCAGGTAGTCATTACCAGGACTATGATCAGAAATAGGGAGGCTTTAACTCTAGTAAAGGTAAAGGTCACCCTTGCTCGAAAGCCAGTTGTATCCGACTCTAGGGTTCAGTGCTCATCTCTGTTTACAGACAAAGAGCTAGCATAGTCTGCATTTGCAGATGCCTCTGTGGACATGTGGCAGCCATTCCTCGACACCAGAGTGCACAGAACACTGTTTAACTTCCCACCGAAGTGGTATCTATTTAGCTACTTGGAATTTCTTGCTTTCAAACTGCTAATTTGGCAGCACTCAGGTCTTGAACTGCTGGCCTGCCGACCTTCCAGTCATCAAGTTCAGCATCTTAACCACAAAGCCACCACAGTCACCGCTTTAACTCTACCTTGTACTATATTTGAACTGTGTGTGAACTTGCTAGTTACTAATTATTAATTGTGATTATTTCCCACCTTTCCTCTTGTGAGCTCAAGGCAGTGCCTTCCCATCCTTCACAGCAATTCTCTGAGGTAGATCAGTCTGAAAGACGGTGATCAGCCTAGGCTTGTCAAACAAGTTTCTTGAGTCATTTGGGAGCTAGAAGCCGGGTGTACCAAGTCCAACACCAGGGCCGTAGCCAGGGGGTGGCCGGAGTGAGCTTTTCCCACCCTGAGAAAGTTGTTTGCCCACCCTCAAACCCATGGCTGCGTACGGTATATATATGACACACATATATGACATTGTTGCCCATCCTGAAAAAATATTCGCCTACCCACATCTAGAATCCTGGCTATGGCCGTCCAACACTTTAACAGCTGCACCATACTGGCTCTCTAAAAATTCTTCAGTGTGAATGGTGTGAATTGCATCTCTTCTATTTCACTTTCAGATTCTCTTTCTACAAGATGTTTGGGGAACTGCCTAAAGGATGAGGAACAAGGGCTTCAAAAAGAGCAACGACATTGCTAATATACAGTCACATGGGAACTGGTAGGTCAGGCAGAAGTCAGAAGGTGGATAAGCAATGGCTAAGCACCCACTGAAAAGCTTTGTAACTGTCCCTGTAATCTTTCCCTGGATTCTGATGACCAGTGGGGTATAATGTATAGTCTATCAGACTAGGACTCAAGATATCTGGATTCAAATGCTGGCTCAGCCTCACTAGGGGCTGAGCATGGACTCCCTAAACATCTCACAAAGCATGAAGACTATATTTGTTGTTCAGTCATACAGTTGAGTCCAACCCTTTGTGACCTCATGGACCACAGCATGTCAGGCTCCTCTGTCATCTGCCATTCTCCATGGCCCACTCAGCCATCTAGCCATTTCATCCTCTGTCACCCCCTTCTCCTTTTGCCTTCGATCTTTCCTAGCATCAGGGCCTTTTCCAGCGAATCGTCTCTTCAAATTTGGTGAGTAAAGTACTTGAGCTTCAGCTTCAGTATTTGTCCTTCCAAGAAGCAGTCAGGGTTGATTTCCTTCAGGATTGATTATATTAGATCACCTTAAATTGGTATTGACTTGATGCTACATAACAACAAATATGTATGTCTGTTTGTGTTATGTGCATTCAAGTTGAAGCCTATTTATAGTAATTCTAACAGGATTTTCAAGGTAGGTGAAATATTCGAGGAATAGTTTTACCAGTGGCACATTCCCCCAGTTAGTCTCTGTGCTGAGTAGGGATGCGAACCCAGGTTTCTTGAGTCCTAGTCCACCACTCTGACTAATACACCACACTGAATTTCCATATAATCATATTTTTCAGGTGTTTATGAAGTTTTACCCTCAATTCTTTGTTTCTCTCTGCTTGGTATAATTTGTGGACCCCGACTGCTGCAAAGAAACAGACTGCAGTTGCCTTTTCACAATGGGTGGTGAATAAAATGGAACAATAGAATCAAGTTAGCATAGAGAAGAACCACAGGCAATGAAAATGTAAGGTATTTATTATAGCACATATCCAAAGTTATCTGAAAGAATACTCAATTTACTGCAGCATGGAGAGCTGAGATTGATGTGGTCCATCAGTCTTTCTTGGGACCATGTCTGACTATTAAATTGAATTTGCTCTCTCCACGTCTACAAAGACAGAAGAATCCTCTGCAGTACAGTAATACCCCGGATAACGCGAGTACCGTATAGCGTTAAAACCGCATAACATTACAAGATTTTCAGAAAAATCTTGTATCAAATAACGCGATTTTTAACGTTATCCGATACAGTCGTTCTTAGCAGCAGGGTGGCTGGAAAGCTGAACGGGCTTATCCGTTCAGCTTCCCAACCACCCTGCAGCTACGGAGGCAGGGGTGGGGAGGCTGGAAAGCTGACGGGGGGCTCCCCCATCGGCTTCCCCGGCCACCCCACAGCTGCGGAGGCAAGGACGGGTGGCTAGGGAAGCCGACAGGGAGTCCCCGTCAGCTTCCCCAGCCACCCTGCAGCTGTAGATCGGGTCCTCTGAGCTCTCTGGAGCAGGCAGGGGACCCGATCCAAGCTGTTTCTGGGCTTCCCCGACGTCCTCAGCCAGTGCAGCAAGCCAGAATGTCGGGATTCGAACCCTGACGTTTTGGCTTGCTGCACTGGCTGAGGACGTCGGGGAAGCCCAGAAACAGCTTGGATCGGGTCTCCCCACCTCCCTGGACCCGGCCGGGGGGGGGGGTCAGAGACCCGAAATTTGGTAAAAAAAAGTCCATCTGTGGACCTTCAGATAATTTTGGACTCAATTGGTTCTTATCAATGTAGCCAATTGTGGGTGATGATGGAAGAAATATATAATCATTTGGCAGATCACATGTACCCCAGTCTGATACTGATTTGTGAAGATTTTTACTAGCAGGACAAAGAGAGAAAACCAGTTCATGAATAGACTTATTGGCAGCTCAGATTAACAATATCTTTGGCGTATCCACAAACCCTTCCATTTGTTCATTGCCCAAATTAGCTTCCTTCCTTCCTTTGCTCATTTTATATACCACTCATCTACTATAAATAGTTCTCTGGGTGGTTAACAAAGTAATAATATATACAACATAAATAGAACAGATACAGTATTATAAATCAGGTGATAAAAGCAGCAAAAAAGTACAAAATAAACCTGGAATCACAAACATAAACAATAAAATTGTAAATGAACAAAATGATAGGAACCACATTACTGTATATGATCTTAATAGCACATATCAGCTTCAAAGGAAGCCTCATGTAGAGAGCATTGCAGGAGTCAGTTCTTGAGAGTACCATCACATAGACCATTGTTGCTAGGGACCAGTGATCTAGGTAAGGGTTCAACCAGGTAACTTGCTGTAGCTGACAGAAGGCAGAACGGAGTATGGCACTGACCTACTGTTCCATGGTCATTGTCAGGTCAAAAATCACATCCAAGTTGCACACTGTATCCTTAAGAAGGAGGGTAAGCCCATCCAAAGTAGGAGATCAACCCACTAAGCAGAGTGATGGCTTCCCCCAATAACAAGGTTTCCATCTTCTCTAGATTCAGTTTCAGCTTGTTGGCCCTCATCCAATCCAGTATTGCCAGCCAGGCAGTGATCAAGAATCTAGATCAGGGGTTTCCAACCTAAGGCCCATGGGCCGGATCTGGCCCCTAGTGCTATTTCATGTGGCCCACCACTCCCAATGGCATTTGAGAAACAAAATGGCTACCCCTTTGAAGCTGTTGAGACAAAATGGCCACCCTCATCGTGCAGGCAGGGCAAAATGGCCATCCAGCCCTCGAAACAGACAGAGAGAGCGTGACCTGGCTTGAAACTCCTGGTCTAGATAGTATCAACTGCAGATGAACTGAAAGATCTCCAGATGGCCTCTCCTGGCAGACTGATATAGTTGTTAAACAACATTGGAGAGATGATCAAGACCTACGGGACCCACAGTTGAAAACCTATGAGGATAAACAATCTCCCCAATGTGCAGTCTTTGGACTGAGCCCTCAAGGAAGGAGAGGAGCCAGCATAATGCTAGACCACCAATCCCCAGCCCTACAAGTCTCTCTGGGAGGATACCATGGTCAACAGTATCAAAGGCCACTGAAAGTTCAAGGAGAGCCACCAGGTTCATATTCCTCCAGTCAGTTTCCCTTAAAAGGTCATTGTGCCATGCAATCAGTACCATCTCAATGCTATGACATGGTGTGAACCTAGGCTGAAAATGATTGAGGCACTCCGTCTCATCCAAGAATGCTTGCTACTGATCTGCCTATCAAGAATAGGATGTTAGCGACAGGCCTGTAATTGCTAATGTTACCTGTTGATCACTTAGACTTCTAAAGAAAGGACCAAATGATTGTTTCTTACAAACAGGTGGGACCATGACCTTCTTGTTAAGAGGAGTTGGTCATATCGGTGGCCTTTTCAACCATATTTGCCCCCTGAGAAGATTTTAATAACTAGGAAGGGAAAGGTTCAAAATTAGAGGTAGTAGGTCTACAGTGAGCAAGTACTTTGACCTTTGGTCAGCAGGGCAGTATAGAAATAAAATAAATAGACCTGTCAAGATTCCTGTTTTGAGGGGAGCTCCCAGCTAACACCAAGGCAGGGATGGGAAGCTTGGTCAGAACTAGGCCTAGCTAAGCCTCAAAACCTTTATGTTCAAGCCTTGTCTTCCATGGGAGCTACATGTAGGTATCTGTAAGGTGTATGTAAGTCAGGTAAAATGCTCAGAATGTGGAATTATGGATTTTGTAGTCTAAGAAATCTGAAACTCCCTAAATGAGATGAAGCAGAGTTAAAGAAGAGCAGGCTCAAAGTGGACCAGGAGAACCTGTGTTATTACACAATATGTTGGGTTGGATTGATTAATAAGCAAGCTTGGAAGAAAGTGTTGAGTTGATTGCAGCCCAGATACTATAAACCCTAGATTGAAATCCCAGTTTCAGGCTAAGACAATGATTAGTGCAGGAAGAAGACTAGCAGCTTCAAGAGCTAATACTTCCTGATAGTCGTGTCCCCTAAATGGGTTATCCCTGATAGTTCTCTTTCCATCTGGTCTCTGCCCTCGCCTGATGGTTGGAAAGTGCTGCCATCCCCCCACAAAACATGCAGTATTTTATTTCTAAATATGAACAGAGCTAAGGCTCAAGCCTGCAAAGAAGTCTATTTCCCCTATCACTACCGTTTTGGGCTCCTAGTTAAATTAATAAGAAGTATGTTTAAGGAAATCATTCTTCCATGAACAAGAAATTAAATTATAGCACTCTCTGCTACAAACTATGGAGACAGCCAGTAGATTAATAGATTTTTTAAAAGATAAAGACAAACTATGGTATCTGCAAAGGGAAATCAGCATAATGATGTGAGAACAGATTTTATCAAGGCTAAATTAGACCCAGACAGGAACTAGTGCCCCCTATGCGAAATGCACAGTAGACATTTGTCCTCTATCCTAAAAACCAGATTCTAGATTCAGTGCCAAAATCCAAAATTATCCAAGAAAATTTTGTGTTCCCAGCATCATTAACGGCCTTTGGTGCCAAAGTCTACAGGGAAGGGTGATGGTCCCCAAGGGGATTGAATCACACTTCAATCCATCTTGATGAAGGACAGAAGCTTCATTAGTACTGGCCTGGGGCTGAGGAAGACTTTGTGTGCAAAAGGGCTCAGGACTAGAAAGTAACTTGTGGAACTGGATCAGTGGTACGGGTGTCATACTGCGATGCAGAAGGTGGATGAAGGGCCACTGCATTATATTCTCAAGATAGTTTTCCTGGTATGGGTACACAGAAAGATCCTCCTCAAAGGTTGTGTTATTTTTTAACTACAATCAGGCGTACCCGGTTAACGGTAACCTTATGTTGCCAGCTAATCTTTCTCACACTAGGTCAGGTGAAAACTGCAGAATGGACTCACCAGAAGGTGGCTTCATTTTGGCAGTTTCATGTCTGGTGTAGACACGGAAGAAGAAGCATCATTACATAAGGTGTACACCCCTTTTACAATGATTGAGAGGCAATAAGCCTTTTTAACATTTAATTAACATGAGTGCATGTGAGTATATATAGCATAACTTGACCTTGGATACCTTGTAGTCGTTATTTCAATAAGGAGTCCGTGTATTGGTAGACATCTCCGTGACAACATTCCGCACATGCAAAATGGACCTGAAAAATCAATTCCATCTGCATGTATTTTTTAGCCATTTGGATATCACATCATCCACTGGCTAGGTGGACCATGATGTGTGACCTCCACTTTCACCTTGCTCTAGGGTTGTGATGGAGGATACGTCTTAGTCTAACTATTTTAAAACAAAGTTTCATATAAATGACAAACAATGTATTAGAAGCCAATTATTGCTTATATCAGTTGCTAACAACAAAGAATATATTATAGCAAGAATATATGGACTTATGGTGTAAATACTAAATTCATAAAAGTATAACGGAATAACCCAACACATTATGGCTTTAGCAGACTATAAAGCAATTAATATGCTTCCTATTTAAAATAAACAACAAAGAAAACCTGTACTGTCTTCAGTCTTAGAGTTACAGAATTAATCAGTAAGAAGATCAAAATAAGCTTTCTACTTATGGCATTTAAAGCACTTATTACTTATAGATAAATAAGATATCATTCAAAGTAAATATGACATTTCAGATTCCTTAGTGCATTCGTACTGTGGCACACTTTTTTATGTTAACAACAGAGATAAAAATAACAATATGACACTACAAATACACCAGGATCAAAACCTATATTTTCAGTTATACAGCAAGGTTATTACATATTTAAAATCAGAAGTGGAAAAAACACTCTTAGATAAGAGACATAATATTTTCAATACTTAAACTATAAAGAAAGCATTTAGCTTATGTTACTTAAAACAGAAAGTATCTATATAGTAAAACATAAGAGAAAACTGAATCACAAAACAATTAGATGCAATGCTCAGTGAGACCTAGACATTGCAGACTCATGTGCCCTTTGTAATTCTGTAGCTCTTATCTCTTTGGCCTGTTTCACAGGCTTTGAGCAAACTGGCAGAACCAGCCACTATCTCGGGCCACGAGAAATCATGTACTGTACTTATATCCTTGAGGGGGTGATGTATTTCATTTCCCCTTCCTTCTGAAATCCTGCTTTGGGCCAGACCTCACTTGAAACTTGAGTAAGGCTTTACTATGGGCAGAGGTGAGAGCAGTCCTTCCTTCTTCTAACATATTTTTAATTTTTTTTCTAACTGCTGAGCAGCTTTTTGCCTTTACTGATTCATGATGGCCCAAAAGCCTTACACATTGTTTTTAAAGAGTAAATTATTTCATGCCACTGTTTATTAATTTATTCACTCTGCCAGCCATAAACTAACATAATTAATCTGTGTAACACTTACCATTGAAACATGACCGTTATTGGTTAACAACACAGTGAAACATCTACATACAGATCCTATATATCTTGGCGTATCAGAAGCAAAGGATAGATTCAAATCCCTATTACCATTGCAGTCATTTTCTGATTGTGACCCCAGGGCCAATAGTGAGATGGTCACCTCAGAGTAAGCAAGAGCTATCATGAGGAAGGGCAAAGGTGTGTCCTTTGGTCTGCCCTGCGTGTTTTCCTTGAATGAATAAAGTTGCCTATAGCTTCCAAGTGGTAGACAATGTCCCCATTAATAGCAATGAGGTTATATAAAGCAATTAAAAGCAATCACACATATACTACCCCATAGTATTTAGTGCACTTTCTGGGTGGTTCACAAGTTAATTAGCATTTTGCCCCTAACATGCTGGGTACTGATTTTACTGACCTCAGAAGGATGGAAGGCTGATCCAACCTTGAGTCCTGGTCAGGATCAACCTCACAACTTTTTGGTTGCAATACAGCAGTTTAATTGCTGCACCACCAGGGGTCCAGTTGGTTTTTGTACATGGGAAGAAAAAAGGTGTCATTACTTCTGACAGCACAACTTCTGACAGTGTAAATCAGCCAACAACAGCTTATACCTTTAGTTTTGGAAAGACAAGAAACAGCCCTCCGGAAGAATGTTCATCGTAGTCTAGATCTGAGCACATAAACAGGTTTCTATGCACATACTGTATATAATTTGCTTGTTCAGATACTATTGATACAAATTAGACTGGCCTTAGAATATATACATGCCTTCTGTGTCTTCTGTTGCTTTCCATGAGAAGCATATCCCCATATGTAATTTTAGGTAACTTATTAAATATACATTTTTACATTGTAGAACTAGAAATGAACAGGGGCACAGGGGCTTATGAGAACTACCTGAGCAAGGATAGGGTAAAAACCTCTGTAGTTAACATGAAGCAAGTTTTATGCTGTGACACAATTAAAGTGGTTTTGCTAAGAATTTGTAAAGGGGACATAGAAATTAAATCATGATTGTTATCAGTGTTGGACATGCAGATGTGCATCATGATTGTTCCTTTAGCTAGGAGAGTCCAAAAATGGAGACTGCTGGTTCAATGCATATGAAGAAATAAGAACAAGTGTTTTAAAAACTAATAGTTCTTAATTGCCCATTCAAAACCTGGCCACCTTCTAATTCTTTGTATTTCAACAGAGATAACTTGTAATAATATACTGTTCATGGGAAATGCCACCTAGATGAGAGGGAACAGGAAAGATTATTAGGGGTGGCAGAAGATGTCATTATCTTGCTGCTCAGAAAGCTCTGTCGTTTCAACCCTGCAAGACCTGGCATCTCTACCCCACTGGTTATCACATACAATGTAGCTATAAATTATTTGGGTGTAGTTTTAAACATTTCTAAGGCTATTCAAATATTATTGTCAGAGCCTTTGTTATTAGATTACTATTATGAGATGGTAAGGCATATCTTTGGTGCCTTCGAAAGGCATCTGATAAGACTTTTTTCTGGTTGGTCAGAGGAATAATGAAAGCCTGTCTGCACTTTTCAGTAATTATTCATAATTTATTGCTTTACAGGCTGGCACAAAAAGAACCTTTGTGTGTGTAAGATGAACCAAAAGGAAATAAAAATATCAAATTATATTTACAAAGTAGGTTGCTAGTAGCAGTGCTAGCTTTTGGATTATTTGACATTTGTAGCCTAACACTGAAGCTTCTCGCTATAGGATAAGAACATATGGATTATGACCTGTACACTTGCCTGCACTCCTATCTGTTCTCTGGAAGAATAATTTAGGAGCAAAACCATACTGAAGTCTTATGGTTCACATCATCTCTCTCTATATATGTTTTTAATTGGATGGATGGTTGGTTGGTGACATTTGATTTGTGCCTCACACTTCCCAAAAGGCTGGTCTTGTATATCTAGAGAATATCCTCACAAGATTTTTCATCTTTCATTTTGTACTTTGTTCTAGTCTTCTTTTGTAGATTAGGGATGAGACTAGGACTTAGGACAAAAGTCTGGTTGCACAACACTGGCAGGGAATGAAATTATAAGGGCAGCCTGACACAGGAGAGGGAGCATCAGGCTGGTTGCCTAGGCTCAGTGATGGGCAGCAACAGGTTCGCACCAGTTCGGCAGAACCGGTAGTTTTGGGGGCAACCACCTCGGAGGCTTACCTTTTTGCTGTGCGTGCTTGGTGTGCATGCGCGCCTACAGCGCTTGGCGTGCATGCGCGGCCTCCTTGCTGTCCTCCCAAGCTGGGAGGAGGAAGAGAAGCTGCTAGCCTGAAGCTCCCTATAGCCTGCTCTCCAGGGTAAGTGACTCACCTTTGGGTGTGGGGTGCGGATGTGTATTTTAATGTGTTTGTGTATTTTTATGTGTTTTATGTGTATTTAATTTGTATTTTATGTGTTTTTATGTCTATTTAATGTGTATTTTAAGTGTTTTATGTGTATTTTTATGTCTATTTAATTTGTATTTTTATGTGTACTTATTTTTATGGGTTTTTTACATTGGCTCTGCCCATGACATCATGACATTGGCTCCACCCATGACATCATGATGTTGGCTCTGCCCATGATGTTGGCTCCACCCACAGCGTGGTAGTAAAATTTTTGGCTGCCCACCACTGCCTAGGCTACAGTGTTGTGTCCCCTCTTCTCTCCAACAAGCCATTCTGTCAATTAAAAAAAAGGTGGTAAAAGAGAAAAAGAATAGGAAAATTGGTTGCAGATAGGCACAAAGGTAGGCTTTGGTATAAACATTTTCACATCTCTCAATGATAATTTTCACAAGGAAAACGTTAACATTTAATCCCTGGATGTAGCACACACAGAATAGCATAAGATGAAAGTTGAATCGGACAGTATATGGGTATAAGACCCCTTTAACTCATCAAGTAATACATCAAATAATGAAACTCAGGATTCCATAGGAACAAGCAGTGATGATGTTTATGAACTGATATAATCATAGTGGAGACAACACCTTGAGCCCAGTGGCATCACATCTTCACCTCTTTTCTGTTGCTGTGCATCTTAGAAAGTAAATGTTTGGAAGAGTGGTTCTGCTCTACTCCTGTATGATCCAGACTCAACAGGGAATTTGTGTGGTTAGGATAAGTAGTGCAGCCTCCATACTGCAGATATAGTATTACTCAGGTGCATGGAAGGTGACAAAGTCAACTGAGAGAGAATGGGAAGGCGACAGCTGTGTCAACTAGCAAGTTCTATCTCCTGCACATTGTTTTCATTTTATGGGGGATTAACTTTTTTAGCTTATCAGAAAACAAAATTAAATTAAAATAAAATAAAAAACACTTTAGCACTTTAAAGACCAACTGCTTTATTTTTATTGTTAGCTTTCGTGGATCAAGTCCACTTTTTTTAGCTTAAATATCCTTGTAGAAGAGAAATAAACCTCTACGGGTTTAAGAGAGAAATTTTCTAAAGCATTTCAAAATATGGTCATATCTGTTCATGCAGTGGTTGATTCACTAGACTTGGAAACTGGAAATACGGGTTCAGTTCCCAAAAGCTGCATGATGGGGGACATGAAAGAAGCCTCATTCAGGCGTTCCCTGCAAAAATCCTATCAACCCAGGGTCATCTCTAACATGAAGACAAATGATCTGTTTGTGTGTGCATTCACAAGACATTCGTATCACAGATTATAACTAGATAACTCCTCTCCCATTCAACTGATTTTGAATGAGGACTGTAGTTCATGTGAAGTACTTGCTTCTGAATGATGAATACATTGCTTTTAAAAATGTAGCTATATTGCTGTAGAAATGTAACACAGAACATTTATACATTCAAACTTTTCTTGTTTATGTTTTCTTCAAAGAAAATGTTAGAGAGTATGTTATGGTATTGGAGCTTTCACCCTTTCCCATTTAAATAAATCTTGCTAGAGGCTTATAAGCTTAACACTTGAAAGGGAAATTCCCATTCCTTCCCTAGATTTTTGACTCAGATCAAAAGGCAACCTCTAAGCTCTGCTTCGGGATTTATTGGCTGAAGCCTAGTAGTAAGTTGAAACTAGAGTGGATCATTAAAGTAATAAAATTTACATAGATATTAACTCACCAGATCAGTGGGCCTACTCCAGCTACCATTCCTGGATTCCAGCCATTAGGTCCATTTTCCCCCCATCTGAAATTCCATCTACTGGATATTGTTTAGATCAGGGGTGACCAAACTACAGCCTGTGGGTCGGCACCAGCCCATGGTGCCAAATCATCTGGCCTGCACTGCTACCGGAAGTGGAAGTAAAATGCGTGCATGCTCAAATGCTACTAGAAGTGGAAACACTGCCATAAATGCATCCATGGCTGTCATAAATGTGTTTATGACAGCTGCAGATGAATTTTACAGAGGGAGGAACCACGTGACTGGCCTGCTCAACCACATGACCGACCTGCAGTGTGAAAAGTTTGGTAACCCCTAGTTTGGACATTGCAGTATTCTTCCAAAACACAAATGTTTAATGAATCAGTGGCCTAGTTTAAAGGTGGCAATCTGTGGCTTCTTCACTAAATGCTATGGGGACCTTTAGATGACTTTGCAAACCCATTCAGGAAAAAAGACAAAATAGACGTAATGCCTTCTAGCTACTGACATAATAAAATCCTCATCTGAAACTGGCACTAAATGTGAGTGGTAGTGGAAATCTAGATGACTAAAAAGTTCTCCATAAATCTCAGGTAGAATCTAGACTTAGTAATATTTCAAGTAGACCTACTGAAATCCATGTGACTTCAGTTTGTTATGGATGATTAGAGCACCATCAATCTCACTATGCTTGCTTTAAGTATGACTCAGGTTGGAGCTATAATATTGTAGAAGGGAGACAAAACATGAGAGGAAGAAGGCTAGCTATAATTCTTCCCTAAGATATATTTTTCTATATGGAAATATTTTATTATTTATTGGGTATGGAGAAGCATTAGTCATATTTTCAACCCATCCTACAAGAGCAGACCGTAGGTGCTCCCTAGTGGTTTCATCAGCCAGGGAGGCACATCTTCCTGGAACCAGGAGACGAGCCTTCTCGGTATCTGCTCCAGCCCTATGGAACCTCCTGCCGCTTGAATTGCGCCTCCAGGCAGAGTTGCTTCCCTTCAGGAAGGCCTTAAAAATGTGGCTATGCCAGCAGGTGTGAGGTACAACTGAGGTCACAATCCAGCCCTGCTGGCTTATTTAGCCAGCCGGGATGTCCTTATTTAGTCCCGCCTGGGTGTCCTTTTTAAGGGGATTAGTGAGGTTTTATGAATGTTTTTAGATAGTTTTACAGTCTTTAGTTTTAATTAGTATTGGGTATATGTTTTAACTGATGTTGTGAGCTGCCCTAGGTCGTTTAGGGCTTAGGCGAAAAGGGCAGTTGTATAAATCTAACAAATAAATAAATAAATAGTTATGTGTCCTCTAACATGGAGACTGAGATCATGAAATTGAAACATAAGCAGTATAGACACATTTGCTGGTAAGTAAATAAAATAATGCCTCAAATGACTAGTAGTAAATACATCAGAAACAAGAAGGAAATTCTGTTTAAGTAGCAGATCTGTATTTCTGGATATAACAGAAATGTACAAATTCAATATGAAGTTGTGGACTTTTAAACATGAATTTTCTTCAAGAGACATGACAATGATTCTTGGTTTTTCAGCTTGGCATATAACAGCCAACTATGAAGTATAAAGTGTATTTTTGAAATAATATGTGCCAAGATTTTTTTAATCACTTGGAAAGACCAACATTTGACATAAAACTTGTAAGATTTGATCACTCATTGTTATGGCAATAAACTGTTACAGAAATAAACTAAGTATAAATGAACAGTTAAGCATAATACTTTTAATTGTTGTTTAAAAATTAATTCCTTCATTTCATTTATTTACAGCACCAGAAGACAACACTTTGGACTTAATCTGATCAGGAAAGTGGATGACAGGATGGCTTAATATGGGAACCATCTTACAAAAAGCTATCTTTGTTGATCTCTTCCTTTTTATTATACAGTAGAGAAGTAATTTTATTAAAAATGTCAGAACTTAACCCCACATCTGGATTAATAACAGATATAGAGAATGGAACTTTTCTGGAATTATACCCCACATCTCTCTCAACTTCTATGGACTCCTCTTCTGGGCGCATGTCTAATGTATATATCTACATTTCAATATTCCTCAGCCTCTTGGCATTTCTTCTTTTGCTGTTGATCATTGCACTTCAGAGGCTGAAGAACATCATCTCCTCCAGTTCTTCCTGCCCAGAATATACCAGTGATGCTGGGAGTTCCTTCACTAACTTGGAAGTGTGCAGCATTTCCTCACAGCGCTCTGCTTTTTCAAACCTTTCTTCATGAAAATAAAGTAGTGATGGATGAAGTAACAGTTTGATCAAACTCTGAAGAAGTGGGGGAAGTTATGCATGCAGTATTTGTCTCAGAGGATGACTAGTCATAAAAGATGTGACTTTTAATGTTCGTTTTTATTTTACTTTCGTTTCTGAGAGCCTCATTTCCCCCTTTTATTTATTACATTTTAAAAATCTCTGAACATAGAAATTGCCACCTTTCTGTAATACTGTTGTTATATTTTCTGAGCCTATTGTGAAGATGAAACAGATATTTAAATTGAACGTTGAATATAGTCCTTACCTACAATTTACTGAATCCAAAGCATCAGGACATTTTAATTGGTTTCTTCAGATATGCCATATTTTTCAGAATAAATTGTTGGTTGTTAGCTTGGCCCTCTAAAGACTTTATCATAGTTCCACAATGTAAAGCAATGATTTTAAAAACTGATAAAACTAATGTAAACGTGTTCAAAAGTGTTTCAAAGATTTACTTCTATGATTTCTTGAATATATTCAGTCCTATTGTCTAACAACCTCATTTTATTTTACTCAAACAATTATAATAAATGTATGTGCTGCTTCAACAAACCTACTGCATTTGTTAGATATGCAGAATTGAACATTTTCTAGAGAGTTGTGTTTGCTTCTGGTTTGGAAATGAGCTTCTAGCCTTTTTAATACTTTGCATTTAAGAGGAGGATAGTTTAATAAAATTAAGAAATAGGCAGAATTCATCAGAACAAACATACATAATCAAGTAATAATTGAGTTAGTCCATAAAATGAGTTCTGTTCTTGTGCTTCTCACCAGATTTTGAGCTGAGGGCACCATGCATAGTGGTTGCCGAGTGGGCAGCGATATAAATCTAAACAAATAATAATAAATAATAATAATCTTGGAGACTAAATTCTGAAATTGGATGGATGTAAATTTCTGCTAATTTTTGGAGGAATTTTCTATGAATGAAAACAGATCTTGAAAAGTTAGTTTTTAAAAGTCACTCCCGTTGCTAATTATGGAGTTTTAGAGTAATTTGTTCTTGCCACTCATTAAAAACCATTAAAAGAATAACTAATTTCGTTGCCCATTACTTGTTCATTAAAAATACATCTTAGGGTTGATAAGAGAATGCCATAAAATCTAGAAAATTTCCATCAAAATGCCTTTTTAAAAGTAACTAGAAAATGCTGTTTTTACATCAATAAGATGAGTTGGTTCTCTGTTATGATGTTACTGTCCAAATGAGATTCAAATCAGCCCTTGTTATGCACATACTCCATAGCAACATTAATTGTGAAGTCTAAAAACAAAAGTGGATAATACCTTCATTAAA
This sequence comes from Furcifer pardalis, assembly GCA_030440675.1. Taxonomy (NCBI): domain Eukaryota; kingdom Metazoa; phylum Chordata; class Lepidosauria; order Squamata; family Chamaeleonidae; genus Furcifer; species Furcifer pardalis. Next base: position 90,856,452 of record CP126895.1, on the reverse strand, counting down.
AATCATTAACACGCCTGTTTCTGAGATCTTAGCTAGCAGATAAAAGTATGGTTTGGATTTTGTACAAGCATTGTGCATTTCTCCCCTTTTTTTCACATTACCTACAACTACAGTAGCTTAGTGGCTAAGATGCTGGACTTGACAATTGGAAGGTCGGCAGGTCAGCAGTTTGAGACCTGAGTGCTACTTGGCAGAGTAAGCTTCTATCTCTGTCCCAACTCTGGCCAACCTAGCAGTTTGAAAGCAAGAAATTGCAAGTAGATAAATAGGTACCACTTCGGTGGGAAAGTAAACAGCGTTCTGTGCACTCCATGCCTGCCACATGTCCATGAAAATGTCTGCAGGCACAGTGCTGGTTCTTTGGCTATAAACAGAGATGAGCACTGAACCCTAGAGTTGGATATGACTGGCTATCGAGCAAGGGCGATCTTTACCTTTACAACTCATTATTCCCATGCTCCACATCATAATTTTTAACTTTGGAGCCGATTCCCACAGGAGGTGATTGACTGGTTATTTACGAGAGAGACTTAGAACCAGAACCCAAATGCTCCTCTAGTCAGGAAACATGCAGGCAAAGGTGTGATTGTTTTTAGAACTAGGGTTAGTAAAAACATTAGAATTGGTCAAATGGGCATACATTTGCATCATTAAATGAACACCCTGTCAAATCAGACTCACATTAATTTCACACAGATGAAGAAACATTGCCTTGTCACAATGTGGTGTGTCACAAATGGATTGCAGGTGCACCAAACAGCTTCCTCCAAAGCTAATGCCTCCAGATGAGTCAAATTCATCTCAAGTGGCTTCTCCTGCAATTCTGATCTTCTGACAGGGTGAAATCTATCAGACAGGTCCATCTTATCTCATACATCCACAGTTAACGGCACAATCATTCCTTTTAAGAGCACAGACTTACAGCTCACCATGTGAAGGCCAGGCTTCCTCTTGCCTTTGTAAATACATACAGATGTCATGTTGGTACTTCCATTAAAAATACTCTATTTATCTTTCCTCAAGGTAGCTTTAGATGTTGGGTGGTTGCAACAAGAAGCCCAGTTTTAGTTTAACAAGGTGTCTGTATCATGTGCCTCAGGCAGCATTCCTGATATTGTCTCAGTAGCAGTGGTGGGCATAAAAAAAATTCCTACCACACTGTGGGCATGGCCATGTGACTGGGTGGGCGTGGCCTGTTGGCCATGTGACTGCTCTTCGCTAAAGAGCAGTGGTGGTGAACCTATGGCACGTGTGCCAGAGGTGGCACTCGAAGCCCTCTTTGTGGGCACCTATGCAGTCACCCCAGCACAGAGTTTTCCCTGTCTCTTTGCACAGGAGCCCAATGGAAGTGCTTCTTCCTTCCCCCCCAGTACAGAGTTCACCCTGCCTCTCTGCCCAGCAGTCCAATGGGAGTGCTTTCTCCCTCCCCTAGCACAGAGTTCATTCTGCTCCTCTGTCCAACAGCCCAATGGGAGCATTTCTTTCCTTCCCTGTTGCTGTGTTGGCATTTTGAGATAAATATGTGGGGTTTGGGTTGCAGTTTGGGCACTTGGTTTCTAAAAGGTTTGCCATCACTGCTATAGAGCTGTGAAAAATAGAAGCCTCTTCTATTTTCATCACTCTATATAGCGAACCTCTGAAGCCATTTCCCCGGTCATCCAAGGCTTTTCCAGAGCTCTGTTTCACCCCAAAGTGCTCCCCCAGCCCGTCCAGAGTGGCTGGGGATGCGCTTTGGGGTGAAACAGAGCCCAGGAAAAGCCTTGGACAAGGGGGAAATGGAGCCAGCCCCCTCTGAAGCCAACTTCATGTTATATATCAGTTATGCCCACTCCTAGATCGAGACTTCTTGCTTTGGTCACCTCCAGACTTGACTATTGTAATGCACTCTGCATGAGGCTGCCCTTGATGACCATTCGGAGGCTGCAACTGGTCCAGAATGCAGCTGCTCAGGTGGTGATGGGGTGCAGGCATTATGCCCTTGCTTCACCACTGCTTCTGGAGCTACACTGTTTGCCAGTGTGCCTCCGGGTGCAATTCAAGGTGCTGGTGATTACCTTTAAAGCCCTACATGGTAGTGGGCCAGGATACTTATGAGACCGCGTCACCCCAAGAACATCTGTCCGTCCCACCAGAGCAGACCGGAGAGGCTCTCTCATATTTCCATCTGCTAGACGGGCATGTCTCTCTAGCACCAGAAAGAGGGCCTTCTCCGTATCTGCTCCGGCCCTATGGAACCTCCTGCCAACTGAGCTGAGTCTCCAGACAGAGTTGCTGCCCTTCAGGAGTGGGTTAAACCTGGCTAATTTAGTAGAACACACACACACACTTTCAAGCTTTTAATCTTTAAAAAAAAATTGTTAGTAGTTTTTAATGGGTTTTTAATTGCTTTTTAAATTGCTATTGGTTTTATTTTTCTGTAAGCCGCCCAGAGTCTTCAGAGTTGGGCAGCAATACAAATTGGAAAATAAATAAATCCCCAGCGATGGATCCCAGGAAAAGCCTTGGACAAAGAGGGAAATCGAGTGGTTCACTTCCGAAGCCTCTTCTAGGAGGAGGAGGTGGGGAGGGCCAGCCATTTTTACTACTGGTACATGCGTACTGGTCCAATCCAACTGGTGCCCATCACTGCTCTGTAGCCTTTATTTCCCCCACCATATATACAATCTATACAATGATGATCCTGGGACATCATTGTAGCAAGAGTACTTGTAAGCCTATTTCCTGCATTGTACATCCTTTAACTGAGGATGCCCTCAAGAACTGTGCTTAAAAGTGTAGCATTTTGTAAAAAAGCTCCCAGAAGTTCCCCAGCAAGCATGGTGGCAATAGTGGCTAAAGGATTCTTGGAACTGCAGTCCAATGAAATGTTTTCAAGATCTGCTGAAAAGGTATGTTTGGAATACTTCATTATTACAGTCAAACCTTGCATAAAGAGCGCCTCACTTAAAGAGTAACTCGCATAAAAAGCAGAATTTTCTCTGAATGTTCGCTTCGCTTAACAAATAAAACCAACAAAAAACTTGCTTAACAAATAAATCAGGGTTTACAATCCCCCCCACCAGAAGTCACAATTGGTCACTTCCAATGGTGTTTCACTTAAAGAGCAAACTCACTTAAAAAGCAATCCTGTGGAACTCATTATGCTCTTTAAGCAAGGGACAACTGTACTGTGCTGCGGTGGCTCTAGTGGTTAAGACACTGAACTTGATAACTTGAAGGTCAGCAGTTTGAAACGCGAGTACTGCACGATGGAATGAGCATCTGCCTCTGTCCCAGCTCCCACCAACCTAGCAGTTTGAAAGCAAGAACTTGCAAGTAAATAAACAAATACCACTTTGGTGGGAAGGTAAACAGCGTTCTGTGCACTCCAGTGTCTAATCATGCCTGCCACATGTCCATGGGAAACGCCTGCAGACGCAGATAGCTGGCTTTTGGGGTGTAAACTGAGATGAGCACTGAACCCTAGAGTTGGATATGACTGGCTTTTGAGCAAGGGCTACCTTTACCTCTATTACTATTTTCCAGCAGATGTTGGGAATATACATCATTACTTTCAAAACATCATTACTTTCAGAACATCCTCACATGCTCAGTAATAAAATACCTTCAAGAACATTGTGAAGAAATCAAAATTTAGGTCTTGTCATCCTTAACTTCTTTGTTGCAGCCTATAATAAGAAATAAACAATGTATTTATGAATTTCACTGCTTCTGTTGAATTTTTATGATCCGTAAATGCTTGTTTGGACAGAAACATGTAATAAAGAATTATGTGGAAAGAAGCACAAGACAGAAAATAAGCTGACAGTGTCTGAAGATATGGTGCATAGTCATAAACCCCAAGTCCTACTTAGTATGGGAGAAAATCAAGAGCAGCAGTTTGCAATTCAAAGGATTTATGGAAGACGGTGGGTAGAAAATTACTATCATTTCAGCGTCTGATGCCTGCAAGAACAGTCTTCTCATTTGTATGCTCCAGGGCTTAGAACACTCTTTTCTTTTTTCAATATTACTTTCAGAATTCTTCATCCAGCTATGAGAACTGGTACAGAATTTATGAGAATTGTAGCCTAAAAAAAGGCCAGGAAGGAGGTGGCAGCCAAGATCCCAACGGCCATTTGACATCGCAGAAGCCCAGGGGGAGCTATGTTTGAACCATGGTTATATGATTCTCACAACTTTTCAAGATACTCCGGGCACCCACCAGTTGCCGGAGGGGAGAGAGAAATCTATTATTGATTTAGAAAAATGTATTAATTTTTTTTTGTGCTGTGTTGTTTTGATGATTGCAAGCCACCCTGAGTTGCCATGGCGAGTGGGCGGCGATATAAATCTAAATAAATAAATAATAAGTCCAAGAACACCTGGAGTGCTGGTAAATCCATTTCTGTGGATTCACAGGGACTTGGGCTTCTGGGAATTGAAGTCCAAGAACTCCTGGACTGCCAAGGTTTGCCATCACAGATTTAGGCCAATCTGGCTGTACATACAGTCAAACTTCGCATAACAAGCATTTTGCTTAGCGAAAAACTCGCACAACGAGCAAGTTTTTCGCTAAGCTGTCTGACTCGCATAACGAATTTTTCACTATGCGAATTCGCTATGCGAGTTTTCCCCATAGAAACGCTCATTATGCGAGTTTTTCCATAGGGAAAAGTCTGACTCGCCTAGTGAAAAATTCGTTATGCGAGTCAGACTTGCATAGCGAATTTTTCGCATAGCGATCAACCTTGCAGAACAAATTAATTTTGTTATGCGAGGCATGACTGTATATATTACTGTATCTTCTAAGAATTGTTCTACTTCCATCTATGTTTCACCAACTGCACTTGTTCATTCACAACACAACACAAATATAGCTGAGGAATCCATTTCACACAGCGTAAGGGAGCATTGCTACAGGGTTTGAAGCATTTTTTCTTCCGCCACTGTCCTGCATCCAGTAGATTGTGTAAATAAGCTTCTGGGCGCTCATCCATCTTTGTTTGTTAGTATTCCAAGCATTTGGTGAAAGTGCTATTTTTCAGGCAACTGTCGGTGATGTTTTCCAGACTGCTCTTGCGGGTGCTTTATGGTTCTTCTCTGCTGTATTTCTTTTGTATATATTTTCCTATGGTCTGTTTCCAACTGGGGCACATGAAAGCACACAAATGAGAAACACTCAAAGAAAAGAAAACAATGAATGAATTTCTATCAGAGGCTCTCACAGCAAGAGTGAATGGGAAATGAAAATGTTTTCTTTTTGTTACAAATGCTACAATTTCCCTTATGGATTCCTTCTCATTTATATTTGGTGAAACTGAAATATCATTCATTTATCTAAAGCAGGGTTGCCCAAACTGCGGTCTGTGGGCTGGATCAGGCCTCCTACATCAATTCATTTGGCCTAAGCCGCCCTCAGCGCTCTCAGAAGTGGAAGTAAAATGTACCTATATATGCATGTTTTACTTCCACTTCTGGGAGCAATGAGGGAGGCAGTGCTGGATAAATTGGTGTTGGGGACCGGATCTGGCCCACGGGCCATAGTTTGGGCAACCCTGGTTTAAGCAGAGAAAATGGCAGCTTAAAATCTATCTTATTCTGTTGCAAAACAGATTGCAAGGCACATTTTACTTCCGTTTCCGGTGGGAGGAACCACATGATCGGCCCACTAAACCACGTGACCGGCTCACGGCCTCAAAAGTTTGGGCACCTCTGGTCTAAAGCCAGATGAGTGAGTTTCAAGAAAAGCCACATGCTCTGTTGCTAGTACAGGTCAGTATTCTCTGTCATGCAGGGATGCAGAGAGAACAGAGCAAGAACAGAACGTGCTGTTCTGCCATTCAGATGACTCTGCTTTCCAGACAGGCACTTCCCAAGGGCTCAGCCTGTGGCACTGCCACGTCTACTCATCAGGAGTCTTGACAATTAGGAAACGTTTGAGCTCCATTTGCATTACTGTTATGGGACAGGGCACCGATTATCTGCACGTATAAAGGACATCAGGAGGAAGGTGAGTGAATCAGTGTGGTTAGAATACCAGACTGCAAACCTGGAAAATCCAAGCATATCAAAGAGTAAAGAAAACGCTGTGGCACTTTAAAGTCTAACTCTAGTCCTCACTTTACCATGAAACTAAGAGGGACTCTTTCTGCCTGCCTGATCTACCACATGGGGCTTTTGTAAATGTATATTGGAGGGAGGAGGGTTACATGCACTACTTTTGAGCTCATGAGAGGAAAGGGGGAACATAAGCATAAACAATCATAATCAAATTTCTCCTCCTTTAATGTGAAATTATAAGTCCCTTGACCATTATTTATCCGGATATATAAAAAGTAAAGCTCGAAAGCCACTTGTGTCCACCTCTAAGGGTTGGTGTCTATCTCCATTTACAGCCAGAGTCAGCACTCTCTGCTTCTGCAGACATTTCTGTGGTTATGTGTCAGGCATGACGACATCGGAGCACATGAAATGTTGTTACCTTTCCTGCCAAAGTGGTACCTATTTATCTACTTGTAATTTCTTGCTTTTGGACTGCTAGGTTGGCAGGAGCTGGGTCAGACAACAGGAGCTCACTTGGCTATGCAACACATGGGTCTTGAACTGCTGACTTGCCAACCTTCCAGTTGTAAGCTCAGTGTCTTAACCATTAAGCCATGGCAGCCCTATCTGGTTGTACACTTGTATACATTACGACTGTTTAAAATGTTACAAGATTCTTGCCAAAATAATTTTTCAAAGTAATGATTATTATTATTTATTTATCTGTTTTTCTCTTTGGGCTCCTATGTGCTGCCTAGGGTAAAGTCCAATTCAAGGTGTTACAAAGACATAGAATCACTGTATAATATAAAAACCAAAACAAACCTAGTGACAAAGCAAACAAACAAACAAAACCCACATACCATCTCACAGCTGTTGGAAATAACATCTTGCTTCTTAGAAACATAACAGCCAATAAGCACTAAATAAAAGTACAGTACCTTAAGCTTAACTAATAAATGCCCTTTGAAATAGACCAGTCTCAAAGATTCTAATGGTGAGCAAAGAGCTATACTTCAGGGTTTCAACAAGTTCATGCTTCTGTTTGTGAAACTATATGTTATCTATAGAGATTGCATTAAACATTGGGTATTTTGTCCATGAACACTTTAGCAACTGGAAGGTCAACAATTTTGAGGCATTACAGCATATTTCTCCACGATTCATCAGACACATTAGTGGTTGCTACAAAACATAAACCCACAACTCATGGTGCACATGTGTATCCAGTGGTGGGATGTCAAAATTTTACTACCCCACCGTGATGTCATCAAAGTGTGGGCGGAGCTAACATCATGACATCATGATGTCATGGGCGGGGCCAAAGAAAATTAAAATAATAAAATAAAATAAAAATAAGCACACACACACCCCTCAACCCACCCACCCACCCACAACAAAAACCCGTAAATAAATAAATAAATAAAATAAAAATTACATTAAAATACACCCATCCACCCACTCCAAACATAAATCAACCCACCCAGCCCAAACACAAACCCATCACTTAGCTGTTAGTATAAGGCAGCACCATGTTGCAAGATGGATATGGTCATCGTACTGGCTCTCTAGGATAATATGCCTTAATGTAAATGTAAAACAGCTGTACCTCCTTAAGGGTTCTCCAATTGGAACAGCAATTGGAACAGCACAGGTGTAGCTTATTGATGAGGTAACTCCAAGACTTTGCTTAAAAACCCCAAGCCAAGCCTTTTTAAGAACTGTGGTAGTACATCAATATAGGTAAAGGTATTAAATGCACATTAAAATACACACAGACACACCACATCCAAAGGTGAGTCACTTACCCTGGGGAGCAGGCTATAGGGAGCTTCAGGCTAGCAGCTTGTCTTCCTCCTCCCCACTCGGGAGGACAGCAAGGAAGCTGTGCATACGTGACAAGCACTGTAGGTGTGCATGCACACCAAGTGCTTGGCGTGCATGCGCAGTGGGGGAACCAGTGAAAAGGTAAGTCCCGAAGGTAGTTCCCCCAAAAAGCTGCTGCCAGTTCTCCGGGACACTGGGGGAAGTTACTACCGGTTCTGGCGAACTGGTGAGACCCTGTTACATCCCATCACTGTGTGTATCCCAAGCCTTGGCAAAGTTGCAGCCCAACCAGAGCTTTGCAAAATACCTTTTTGGACAGTAAATTCCAGAACCCCCTGGTCACCCACAGAACTCTGGGAGTTGCAGTAGTTCTGGGAATTGCTTTCATTGCTCAGAGGTTTTGTTATGGTTTGTGTACAATCTCATTAGACTAGTCATATGAAAGCGCATAAAACAAATATAACAAGGAACAATTGCTGTTCAACATATGGAAGATAACAGGGTGGAGGAGGCTGTTCCACTTCATATATTAGCTGACTTTTCCAAACACACACATAGTTTAGCTAGTTATTAAAGTAATATATCTCTCCATTTCATCTTTCTGCTATAAACCTGATGGGCTTTATTGCTGAGCAATTTAACAAATGAGTCTACAAAACTATAAACTGCTTTATTTTTCCCTTTCTACTGACTTATCAAATGTCCTGTTCAGAAGCCTACTTCACTAAGAGAAAATTGCTTTGAAGCCTTCCCGTTAGGAGTTCTACTGTTCATATTCCATCTAGGGTTTGATTATAATGATTTGGGGGTAAACAAAGCTTATGACAGGACTTCAGACATTTATCTTGAACTTTTTCTCAAAAATTAGATTGAAAATTACCTGTTTCAGGAGATAATGCCTTTTAAATATATCTGATGTGTTTACTCATCTGATATTTGTCTATACACATTTTTGATTCACTTACCTCCATCCATCCATTCAATTCAATTCAATTCAATTCATTCATTCCCATACCCATTGAATTACTATACAGCCCATCTAACAAATCAGGCACTTTGGGCAGTTCACATTCAGTAAGCACATAAAACAACAAAGCAAATACATGAGGAAAAATAGAACTAGAAATACATATAGAACTAGAAAACAATATCATATAAAAATACCTACTGGCTCTTAACCTATTCTTTTCAGGCTGATTTCCCACTTATAACACCCTCTTCCCCAGAAGATTTCCTCTTCATAAGGAAAAGGATTTATACATATCAAACTTTTATCTTGTGAGGAGAGATACAGCCACTGTGTAGAGACAACAGGGACCGAGACTGTTTTAGTTTGGCTGAAAGAAGAGCAGGCATTTGTTCTTCTTCTTTTTTGGCCCCACTTTGTCCTCCCCTCATAACCAGTGCCAAATTTTATCACTCATCTTTGCCTTGGGCAATAAAAACATCTTGCCTATGTATTTTGGCAGTCTAGGCCCTCACCACAGTACTTCTGTCCCTGCTAGTTCAGCTTTCCTGTTGTGACATTTACTCAGAATCCCTTGATGAAAGATGGCAGTAAAACAGAGCACTTTTGCTAATGAAATGTTTTACTCAGCAGTGACTTGGAAAAAAGTGTTCTCTAGGGATGGGTATTTTGTTGGTTCAGAAACGCTTCCCTGCCTAGGAAAGCGGGCGAGGCCATCATCTGCAAGTGAGCTAACTGCAGAAGAGGGTAATTTTTTATTTGCTGTGATATTATACAAAACCTCTGCAGGATCATATTCAAAACAGCCAAGGGGGAAATGAGCAGTGATTACACTCTATTGCCAACCATCAGGGCTTGGTGTAATATTCGCAAAAGAAATAGCCATCAGGTGTACATGTTAGGATTTTTGCAAATACAGTGGAACCTCATACAACAATCGCCCTGTATAGCAATGAAATCACATAACAATTAGTTCTCCGAGTATGTAGTTGTAGTCTGTGAATGCACACTCTGGGTTCTGCGCCTGCATGGGAGCCATTTCGGAGCTTAAAAGCGAATTGCATAAAAACCTAGAATTAGGGACTGCCCACCATCTCCACCCTCCTTCAGCGCTATTTTCCGTTTAAGGTTATCCTATTCTGGTGCTTCAAAGTTGGTCAGTCTCATTTGCAAATTAGCTGTTGACATGCCTGTTCCTAGGTATCACCTCCTATGAATCAGAGTCAAAATGGCCTCTTGGTCTAACAGGAAGTTGGCGGGGATGACACAAGTGGGATGAAGATTTGAGCAATGATGACATAAAACTCAGAGTAAATCCAACCAAACACACACCCTAGAGCCCATGAAGAGCACCCATGAAGTGCTACTTCATGGCAGTAGCAGTGACAAAAAGTTACTCTTCTCTTGTTTGTGTCTGCACAGTCATTTGGCAGAGCTCTTCCAGTTGGTCAAGGGCCTATTATCTGCCGGCCAGCAATAAGAGAGTACAGACCACATTGCAGCCCGCTGTAAATAATTTGCATAACAAATTGCATGCAAATCTATTTCAAATTATCAAAAAGATGCTACTAATACTCACCAGAGAAAACTATTAACTGGTGTTGGGGTGCTGGGGGAGCTAATCCCTCCAGCCATGTTTGCCAGATATCAGACCAACAATCAGGCAAGAAGAGATCTTTTAATCACAGTGTCTTTATTTGGCCAACAAATGACACTGGGCAATACACTTAATTGAAATACTGTACAGTAAAACCCCAGTTCCCGATTGCCTTGGTTTACGTTTGCCATGGTTTACGACTGGAAATCTCAAGGAAATGACATCCTGGTTTACAGGAATTCACGGGAATTCCATCCTGGCTCACGGGAATTCCTCAGAGTGCATTGCACCTGGGGGGTATATAAGACCACCCACAGCCATTTTGGATGCTGTCGGTGGCACATTCGCAGCGGTGTGGCCTTGCCTTTCACTTTCACAGTGCCTATTCCAGAGCCGTCGCTAAAAGCACAGGATATCTTTTAAATCCAGTGCCTTAGCTATGGTTCCGGAAGAGCTGCTGTGAAAATGCAAGGCAAGGATGACCAACTGTGATCAATTGCCAGTCTCCCCTTCTGTGCCTGGATCGGTGCTGTGACGGAGGGGAGGAAGAGGTGATCGATCCCAGTGGGGTGACCTTGCCTTGTGCATTCACGGCGCCTCTTCTGTAGCCGTCACTAAGGTGTGGGATGTCTTTTAAATCCCATGCCTTAACGATGGCTCCAGAAGAGGCACTGTGAATGCGCAAGGCAAGGCCATCCCACTGTGATCGATCGCCTCCCCCCTCCTTCGCAGCACTAACCCAGGCACAGAAGGGGGTGAGAGGCAAGCGGTTCACCTTGCCCAACTGCAGCATCTTCAGTGGGGGAGCCCTGGACATGGCCGGCCCCAGCAGCCAGACAAACTGCTCCTCTTCATTGCCTGATGCCAACCCTGAGAAAGAAGCACCAGAGCCCAGGCAAGGTAGGGAAAGATGGGGAGCTTAGCTCCCTCATTTATTTTCCTTTTTACTGTGTGTCCGGCATTTTTAAAAAATGAATTTTTTTTTAGGTCAGGAATGGTTTTTAAATTTTTGAATGCATTCCTGTGGGAAAACATGCCTTGGTTTACAATTGATCCGGTTTCCAACAAAACTGTCGGAATGGACTAAAATTGTAAACCAGGATTTTACAGTACAGGAAAAGTGCTGCCCCCTACCCTTTCTTGCAAGTCTTTTTTAATCTCCTCTCCAGATTTTTTCTCTTACTCCTCCATAGATTTTCTATCCTCCAATCATTCTCTGAGTAATCTTCACCTGCTGGCATTCTTCCATTCTTCTTCTCCTCTATCTCCCCCCTACCCCCCATCACATTCCAGAGGTCTAGAACAAAGGATTGTTATACTACCGTATATGAGCAAAAGCAGTCACATGACCCCATGTGATGAATCCATAGATTTCTAAGGAAGCCATTCAGGTGGTTACAACAACTACTACTACTACTACTATGACGACAACGATGTGTCAGAAATTATTCTGGGTTGAAAAGATTTTTGCTGGAGAAACTCTGATCAGGGGATGCACGAATGAGGCTCCTTTCATGTCTCCAAGAGTTGGGACAGAGACGGGTGCTCACTCTATCATGCAGTACCTGGGTCTCAAACTGCCAACTTGTCGACCTTCCAGCTAACAAGATGAGCATCTTAACCACTGAAATCCCTGGGTTGTCAGGATAAACAACAATTAAAAGTATTGTCTTTAACAGTTCATTTCTACTTAGTTTATTTCTGTACCAGTTTATTGCCATAACAATGAAAGTGATTAGGTGATTACAGGGTGATTGGCAAACCTTTGCCTGAAGACCTGGATGGGAAATTCCAACCATGCTGCGCGAGGTGGGACTTGAGATTGAGTACCCCAGGATTTACGGACAGCGCTTGAACTCACCTCCAACAGACTGGGCATAGGCATGTACCATCAATTTTGGTGCTTTTCCCAATGTTTCTGCACTGACCATGAAATGTGGGTGTACAAACCTGAGGAAGTGGATTTTTAGTTACAAAAGCTTTGATTGTTTGAATTTTTCACTGCTCTAATAAAGTATCACCTACTCTTGCCCTTCTTCCTACTATTGGTGTAAATGAGATAATGATGTAATGCTTAAAATATTCCACATTATCTTCTTTACATTTCTTCTATACATTAAGTGACAGGGAAAATTCAATTTATCTGAACAGGTTTTTTTTCTTAGGTGTAGGGAGAGATGAGATAGTAAGAATGATAACATCCATTTTATTGCAGTTATTTCAGCTGTACAAAATAATAAAAAAACCTATCCCGACAAAGCCGTTATTATAATACTGTGTTGAACTACCAGTTCTACATTTAGAGCCAAAATGAGCAGATGGAAGCAATTTCAGTGACAATTGTACATCTTCAAATTATTTTCCCCATAATGCTGTAATGCAGTTTCTTTCTCCTCTCCCCTACATCTGTCTGAGTATTTATGATCTTCAAAATGGCAGGTGCTCTAATTGGGATTGATCCACCTAATTCACAAGAAACTCAAAATACTCTAGGACTGTTCCTCACATTTCAGAATGATAGGGTCATTGCTGATTTCCAGAGCATAAAATATTACTTTGAAAAATGTAATTGACCAGTTACAGTTCCATGGCAGCCCAAAGTAATTTGTTACCATTATATTTTTTAAACTTTACTTTCATGTTAGTCAGCTGTAACTAGCCCCAAATGCCATTTTCTTTTTTAAAAAAAAATTATGTGAAAATTGCATCGACAAGGAAGAACCACAAAGACTCAATTTTTTGGGCTGCAACTAAGGGCATGATGCTCACTACCCAAAATAGTTGACCCCAAGCTTCTCCCATATTATAGACAATGTAAATTTCCTTAGTCTAATTTTATGCCCTCAAAGGTGACTATATGAGCTCTGGGGGTGCAGTGGTTAGATTGCTGTACAGCAACGAAAATGTTGTGAGTTTGATCCTGACTATAAATCAAGGTTGACTCAGCCTTCCATCCTTCTGAGGTCAGTAAAATGAGCAGCCAGCATACTGGGGTCAAAATGCTAATTACCTTATGAACCCCTCAGATAATGCATTAAGGCCCAGTGTTTCCCAAATGCTGGTTTTTGGACTTCAATTCCCAGAAGCCTAAGTCATTTCCCCAAAGCACTGACCAGCCAATGTACTGACTGAGGCTTCTGGGCACTGAAGTCCACTAGTGGGCTGTGTACCCCTTGTTGGGAACCACTGGACTAAGCGCTATAGGGCAGTATAGAAGTGTATTTGCTATTGCTATATCCCTGGGCTGCAGGTATGGGTGTGACATAATGAGTGTTCTTTCTTTCTTTTTTTACCCTATTTTGCAGCTTAGTACAGAAGTTGTACTGACAAACTAATCTACAAACAGATCTCTGAGGATAGAAGAGGAATCTTGTTGGCACAACAGCATTTCTGCTGGCACTTTACTGATAGAAGAGGCTTTTGACTGTTCCCATCTCCCTACAATTAACACATCTTTGCATTAATAGTGCATTATAAATTATTCAACTTATACACAGAGCACATAATATGCAATGCAGGGATGGAAGAATCAGAATTTGGGGTCAAAATTGCTGGGAGAAACATCAACAACTTGAGATAGGCAGATGACACTACTCTAATGGCAGAAAGTGAGGAAGACCTAAAGAAGCTGCTGCTTAGGTTGAAAGAAGAGAGTGCAAAAGCTGGCTTGAGACTCAACATCAAGAAAACCAAGATAATGGCAACAGGCCCTATCAGTCCCTGGAAAGTAGAAGGGGAAGAAGTAGAAGCAGTGACAGATTTTACTGTCCTAGGACCAAAGATCACTGCAGATGGTGATTGCAGCCATGAAACAAAAAGGTGACTGATTCTTGGAAGGCAAGCTATGAGAAACCTGGGGGACATAGTTAAAAGTAGAGACATCACATTGAAAACAAAAATTCGTATAGTCAAAGCAATGGTATTTCCGGTGGCAATATATGGTTGTGAGAGCTGGACCATTAGGAAAGCTGAACGCAGAAGAATAGATGCCTTTGAGATGTGGTGTTGGAGGAGAGTTTTGAGAGTATCCTGGACAGCAAGGAGAACAAATAGGTGAGCGAGATGAGGAGGATGGTGGAGGACAGAAGTGCCTGGCGGACAGTGGTCCATGGGGTTGCAGAGGGTCGGAATCGACTGTGCGACTGAACAACAGAAGAAAATCAACCCTGACAGCCCCCTAGAAGGTCAAATAGTAAAGATGAAGCTGAAGTACTTTGGACATCAAATGAGAAGAGAGGATTCATTTGAGAAGGCCTTGATGCTGGGAAAGGTGGAGGGCAAAAGAAGGGGGTGGCCAAAAATGAGATGGCTAGATGGTATTGTGGATGCAGTGGGCACAGAGCTGGGCTGGGCGGGCTGAGGAGGATGGTGGAGGACAGAAGTGCCTGGGGGACAATGGTCCATAGGGTCGCAAAGGGTCGAAATCGACTGTGCGACTGAACAACAAAAATGTTTTAAAAATAATTGAATGCTGGAAACATCTAGGCTAAGGGAACAAAACACAACCTCTGCTTGTCTTGCTCATTATTGCCTGAGCACAAGAGAGCACAATGGAACGGCACAAGCCAGAACTTGAACAATGTCCTATGCCTCCTCAGTTGTTTCCATGTAACTATGGAAGCAGCAAAAACAATGTTATTGCAAAATAGAATAGTGCTAGTGAAATGTTCTTTGAGAAAGGAAAGATTTACAATTAGCTTGCTATTTGTAAATACACTAGTACCTCGGATAACGATGAGACTTGGTTCCACATTGATCGCACAACATTTAAAAAAGCCCTGTTTCCCTGGAGGCTGCAGCAAGCCAGAACGTCGGGATTTGAATCCTGACGTTTTGGCTTGCTGCACTTGCGGAGGACGTCGGGGAAGCCCAGAAACAGCTTGGATCAGGTCTTCCCACCTTCCTGGACCCGGCGGTGTGTGTGTGTGTCACGGAGCCCAAAATTGGTTTAAAAAAAAACACGGACATTTTCTTTACCAATTTTGGGCTCCGTGACACCCCTGCCGGGTCCAAGGAGGTGGGAAGACCCGATCCAAGCTGTTTCTGGGCTTCCCCGATGTCCTCAGCAAGTGCAGCAAGCCAAAACGTCAGGGTTCAAACCCTGACATTTTGGCTTGCTCCACTGGCTGGGGACATCAGGGAAGCCCAGTAACCGCTGTAGATCGGGTCCCCTGCCTGCTCCAGAGAGATCAGAGAACCCGATCTACAGCTTCAGGGTGGCTGGGGAAGCTGACTGGGACTCCCTGTCGGCTTCCCTAGCCACCCGCCCTTGCCTCCGTAGCTGCAGGGTGGCTGGGAAGCTGAACGGAGAACCCCGTTCAGCTTTCCAGCCACCCTGCTGCTAAGAACGACTGTATCGGATAACGCTAAAAAGAACATTATCCGGTGCAAATCTTCCCCCCAAATTTGTCATCGTTATGCGGTTTTAGCGTTATCCGGTGCAATCGTTATCCGGGGTATTACTGTATGGTAGTCACTCCACACTCTTGTACATTTCACTGCTGATCTTCTGATCCAATTATCTGAGGTGCAGTTTATACATTAGGCTCAACTAGGTAAGGAACCTGAGCCTTTGGAAAATAATAATAAAGGCAGAATAGGTGAATTATGGCAGAATACGATTGTATTTAAGAGTAGCTAAGTGTTCGTCTAGATTGCTATTTGTACTGCTTTAAACTCCAGGTCCTTCATGGATCATATCACTTCTTCTTTGCTTCCTTTTACCCCACTTCCTCGAATATGCAGATGGCATTTTTCTTATAACAATTATACTCAATCTTTTCTTGTGATTTCTAGTTTTTATTTAACCGGATGTGTGTGGTTTTTGTAGCAGTATGTATTGTGCTAACTATTAGGATGGACATCCCGCTACGGTAATGGAGTAGACCATACAGCCAGCAACTCAACACCGAGTGTTGGGTGGTGGTAAATAACCTGACTCCCTAAAGGGGTCAACAGCTACGGACAATTGAGCCCCTTTAGGTGGGGTGATGGTCTCCCTCAGTAGAGGAAATGCTGCTGGAAACCATCATATTGGGCCCAATGGCGAAATAACCCACTTCACTATTCTGATTACCAACAGTCATGGAGGGGGAAGAGACCATGCCAGATGGACTGACTTTGAAGGTGCACCTTGTTAATATATTCAAGGCTGTGGCAGTCCATTTTAGTGTCAAATCTTGCATGTCTCATTTCACATGAAGACTGTCCTGAGAATATAATGCAGTGGCCTTTCATCTGCCTTTTACATTGCAGCATGACCCCTGTACCACTGATTCAGTTCCATGAGTCACTTTCTGGTCCTGAGCGCTTTTGGCACGCCAAATCCCCATCCGCCCTAGGCCAGTATTGATGAAGCTGCTCCCTCCATCAAGATGGATTCAAGTGGGATTTAATCCACTTGGGGACCATCACCCTTCCCTGTGGATTTTGACACCCAAGGCTGTTAGTCCTCAGGGTTGGCAGGTTAGTTAACCACCACCTGAAACTTGGTGTTGAGTCACTGGCAGTATGGTCTGCTCTATTACCATAGCAGAATAACCTGGCCCGATTGGTACATCTACACACTACTTCACACCAACTCCATGTACCACCAGCTCAGCTGGAATCCTGATCCCTGAAAGAAGCAACACATTGAACCCTGAACTTACAACGAACTGTACTAAGAGCAGCTTATCTTGTCAAGATGATAACCTGCTGATACTGGTCAGAAAAAACATTTGTGCCAGTTGACCTTCAGCGGATTCTCCAGAGGGACTGTCTGTTACCCTCACCCCAATCCTGACACTTTCAACATAGAAACGCTAGATTAGCAAGGCTCTTTGTTTGCCAGGTAGACTGTAGCCTCTCTACTATGGAAGTGGCCTCTTTGCGGCACCTGATCTAAATACCGTAGATTCAGATGTAGTTCCCCAAAATGTGTGGGCATTTACATACTACTGTACTGTACTTCTTCCTATACTGAATCATAACAGCCTTTATTACAACCCACCTCTATTTTTTATTTATTTATTTAGATTTATATTGCCGCCCACTCGCCGAGGCGACTCAGACCTCTATATCTTAATGTTAACTTTCCTGGCTCAAGTCCACTTCCTCAGACATACATATAATTTATGTGCAAAGACGGGTGAGGCCTTTGAAAGACCATTTAAAAATACAGGAACAATAAACTAGCTTTTGATTGCCAAGCCTCGGTCTTCTTCAGGCTGTGTAATAACTACAAAACTGTGCCTATATGAGCATCCTCCTTATTAGAATCCGGTGGCACAGTGGTTAAACTGCTGTACTGCAACCCAAAGGTTGTGAGTTCGATCCTGACGGGGCGCAAGTTTGACAGCCTTCCAATCCTTCCGAGGTCGGTAAAATGAGTACACACCCTCTGCGCACGCGCTTACTCGAAGCACTCCCCCCCTCCCTCCCGCGCGTGTTTGACAAAGACGTCATCGAGGCTCGCTCTTCCTTTCATCGCTATGGGGGTCCCTCCTTCTCCTACAGGACTACGTCAGCATTCTAAGCCCGCCTTCTTTCCCCCTCCCCGGCGTCTCTGCGCGTGCGCAATCCTCGAATTTCCGGTGGGAGGGCGGCACATGCGCACTGACGGCTTTTTTTTTTTTTTTTTTAGGCTACCCGTCACGGCGCGCGCCGCCGCCGCCAATAACGGTCGCTCTCTGTCCGTCTGCCGTTGCCGTGGCAGCCGAGGAGGCCTTCCCGAAGGCCTTGGCTGCGCAAGCCCTCGGCCTCACGACGGAGGCCCCGGGGAACACCAGCGGCAGCTCGGCCGCCTTCTCCTCGTCGCCGTCCCCTTCCCCGCCGCAGGCGCTGACGCTGCTGGTGATGCAGCCCTGCGGCGGGGACGGGGAGGCGGTGGGCGCCGCCCTGCTGCCGCCTCAGCAGGGCCTGCAGCAGCAGCCGACGCCCGGGTTGGCCTCGGAGGCGGCGGCGCCCTCCTCCTCCTCCTCCTCCTCGCACAGCAGCTTCATGGTCTTCTGCGACCTGGTCCCGGCGGCTGACGGCGGCGACGGCGGGGCCGAGAGCGCCGGCAGCCCCGGCGGAGGAGGCCTCGACGACCTCGACGAAGACGACGAGAGCGGCGGCGCCCAGTCGGGAGGAGGAGGCGGCGGCGGGGGCAAGAACTGCACCTACCAAGGCTGCCGCGAGACCACCACGCAGGTGGCCAAGCAGCGCAAGCCCTGGATGTGCAAGAGGCACCGGAACAAGATGTACAAGGATAAGTACAAGCGCAAGAAGAGCGACCAGGCCCAGGGAAGCGGAGGAGGAGGAGGAGGAGGGAGCGGCAATGGTGGCAATGGTAGCGGCGGCGTCCCGGTCTCGGTGGCTCCTGCAGCAGCGCAGCCGGCAGGAAACGTCCCGGGAAGTGTCGTCCGTGTTGAGGTGAGGAGGACAAAAGGGGTGGTGGTGGTGGAACTGAACGACAGAAGGAGCAGATGACACACACACGAGAAGGACTTTTTAAAAATGTGGTAGCCCTCTGAGTCTGCAAGCATGTCAAAACAAAAAGACGAAAACCGTTGTGGCACTTTAAAGACTTAACATTTTAACATTAGCTTTCGTGGATCTAGTCCACTTCGTCAGACAAAAGAGTGAGACTTCATAGCATCTATGCAGCCATGAAATAAAAAGGCGACTGATCCTTGGGAGGCAAGCGATGAGAAACCAGGGGAGCATTAGTGAAAAGTAGAGACATCACATTGAAAACAAAAATTCGCATAGTCAAAGCAATGGTATTCCCTGTGGCAATGTATGGTTGTGAGAGTTGGACCATTAGGAAAGCGGAGCGCAGAAAAATAGACGCCTTTGAGATGTGGTGTTGGAGAAGGGTTTTGAGAGTCCCCTGGACAGCGAGGAGAACAAATAGGTCGATCTTGAAAGAAATCAACCCTGACTGCTCCTTAGAAGGTCAAATAGTAAAGATGAAGCTAAAGTACTTTGGACATCAAATGAGAAGAGAGGATTCACTTGAGAAAGCCTTGATGCTTGGAAGGGTTGAGGGCAAAAGAAGAAGGGGACGGCCCAAGATGAGATGGCTAGATGGTATTGTAGAGATAATGGGCAAAGAGCTGGGCGAGTTGAGGGGGATGGTGGAGGATAGGAGTGCCTGGAGGACAGTGGTCCATGGGGTCGCAGAGGGTCGGAATCGACTGTGCGACTGAACAACAACAACAAATTTATACACATTGAGGCTGCGGTGGCTCAGTGGTTAAGAAGCTCACCTTGTTAGCTGGGAGGTGAGCAAATTGGCAGTTCAAGACCTGAGTACCGCATGACAGAATGAGTCTCTGTCCCCGCAGAGACATAGCGGTTGGAAAGCAAGAAATTGCAAGTAGATAAATAGGGACCACTTTGGTGGGGAGTTTCTCCAGCAAAAATCCATTCAACCCAGAAAGCACCTTTGTGTTCTTCTGACACGATAAAAAAAATTATGCACATCAGTTACAGAAGTACACAATGGTTGGTTAGTATAACACAGGGATTCCCAACTTACGTCCTGTGGGTCGGATGCATCTCACAGCACCTTTTCATGTGGCTTCCCACCGTCTCCATCACATTAGGAAGTTCCATGTGGTGGAGGAAGGGAAAAATGGCCGTCCTGCCTCCAAAGCTCTCTGAGGGAATGTGACCTGGCCCCCGATTTTAAAAAGGTTGAGAACTTAGGGTATAACGGATAAGCTTACAAATCTTTTATGCTAATCATTCTGTACCTGATGTGTTTAATTGATGCCATGAATCCTCACTCTTCTGACAAAGTGACCTGATCCACAGAAGCTAATATTAAAATACCAGTTAGTCTTTAAAGTGCCACAATGGTTTTTTGTAGTTTTGTTTTGTTTACTTTCATATGCTTGAAACACAGACTAATGCTGCTACCATTTTAAAAATTTCATTTTGGCAGTTAAACATCCGACCTAAACATGAAAGAATTAATTTGTACATACAGTATCACGTATTTAGGTACACAGTGGTTCGTTACTATAACAGATAAGTTTACAAATCAGTGTGGCTTTTTAAAAGGGGTAATATTTGTAAAATTGTGAACACTGATTTGTAAGCTTATCTGTTATAACCAACCATCTTGTACCTCTGTACCTGATATATATAAATTAATGTCATGAAGTCTCACTCTTATGTCTGACAAAATGGTCCTGATCCACAAAAGCTAACATTAAAAACATTAAAATGGCACAACATTTTCTGTCTGATACATGAGAAGGGTTATTCTGGTTTTCCCCACTTACATTTTTTAAATCCCATCTTTAAACTTTGATAGAGAACTTTGTGAACTTTTATTTTTCACGCTAATAACAATAGATTTTCCAGAAATCTTGGGATTCAGTCTCTAATCTAACTTTAGGTAAAAGATAGTTATTTTGAGGCAATTAGGAGCAGCCTTATTTTTGCCACAGTGAAAATCCAATAGACACCTTATTTATCTTAAATGTGTGGTTCTAATATTTTTCCAAATGCTCCAGAAATAAAACATGTTCATTTCTGTCTCATCACTACAAATTAAAGTTGGATTGTAATGGGTTTGAAACTAGTTTTGTTGTCTGAAAGAAACAGGAGCATTTTTAAAATGCTGTTTGGTTTTGTTTTTTTGTCTGAGATCCTGGTTGGAGGCGCTGATCTCCATCACAGTCCTAAGTTCCAGACACTTTGGAGCCGTGTTTGTTATTTTTGAGACCATGATGATTAATTTGTTTTTAACTGATTTACAGTAAATGTGTGGTTTATATGTTCGTTGTATGGTAATATATCGTCTGTAGAACAAGTGATTCTGTTTTGCATTTTCATATTGCTTTGAGGCAGATGATCAAAGTATTGAACAAGAGCTGTCTAGATAGATACTGTTTGGAAGTTACTGACTGGAAGTTACTGCATGATGGAATGAGCTCCCGTCTCTGTCCCAGCTCCTGCCGACCTAGCAGTTCGAAAGCAAGAAATTCCAAGTAGATAAATAGGGACCACTTCAGTGGGAAGGTAAACAGCGTTCCGTGCACTCTGGGTGTTGAGGCATGCCTGCCACATGTCCACGGAAATGTCTGCAGATGTAGACAGCACTGGCTGTACAAAACAGAGATAAGCACAGAACCCCTAGAGTCACATACGAATGGCTTTCGAGTAAGGGCGACATTTACCTTTACTAGATAGTTCACTGTATTATAACACTTGTTTGGCATTCTGTCTTGTAGGAGAATAGCATATAGACTTGGGCAAGCTTCAAAACACCTGCAAAAGAAGAGACTGACAAACTACTTTATACCTAGAACCCCCTATCTCACATGGCATACACTCATCACCCATTAACTGGCAACTTCAAAAGTTCAGAAAGTACAAAAAGTGTGAAATAAACATTAAGGCAAGAAATTGAAAGAATATGAATTCAAGATCAGACTATCCCTCTCCCCTTACTAATGTCAGCAGTTCAAATTATTACAAAATATTTGGTTGTCAGTTTAAAACAATTCCTAACAGCTGCCAACATGCTTCCTAAAATAAATGAAATAAATCAGTGATACTGCAGGTATATAATCTAGCATGCAGATTTTTAGGCACTAATTCCTAATAATTAGGCTTGATCCTTCAGTCTGCACTTGTACATCACCACCAGCTGTAGCAGTAGTTCGATTAAGGTTTTACTGATTTGATCCATGTTCAATTTCTTTCATAGAATAGTATGGTATAGAACAGGGGTTCTCAACCCTTTCAAGCCAAGGGCCAGATCACGCTCCCTCAGACAGTTTCGGGGGCCGGGGGGCCATTTTGCCCTGCCTGACACACATGGCACATCCGGTTGTTGCGGAGGTGATTGTGCTTCACTGAAATGGTGTGGGCTGCATCGGGGGCCCAGTACGTAGATTGAGAGCCCCTGGTATAGAAGGATATTTTGGAGATACAAGGTTTGTGATAATCATATTGGATCTCTATTTTGTTCAAAAATGTCAGGAAATTTTAGTACTTTATAATGAAAAGGCTACATTAGATTTTTCTAACTTTTTAATGTACATTATACACAGGATTGCACTGAAAGTTCCATCTCTTTATCAAAACAAAGAACAGGCAACATTGGAGATCGGCCAGCAAAACCTACACTTTTGGAACAAGTATTGAACCAGAAAAGACTGGTAAGAGCTGTTGACCTTTGAAGCAGAAAGCCTTAATGAGGATTCTTTGCAAGATTGTGATGATTTGAAAATTAAAGTTTCATGTTTTGCAGAACAGAACTAAATACTGTACTGGTTTTCCTTTGTACATTTGACTTAGGAATCTGACTAGCATCTCCAGATTTTTTAACTTGCCACACATAGTGCTGTAGAAAAAGGACTTGTAAAGTTATTCATTGTATGTACTTTTTCATGCATATGTAGGTGTCTTTTGAAATGGTGTTTTAGAAGGTAAAATGATGAGTTTTAAAAATAATACAACATAAAACCTAATAGCATACCAGTATTTAATTGCTGGGGAAGGTGGAAAAGGAAGATTTGGTTGCATTAGTAAACACAGTGCACATTTCTGATAGTGGTATAAGTGCTGTGTTAAAATTGGAAAACTAATTTAAGATTGTATGAAATAGGTAGGTATCATGCAGCCTATGTGGAGTCTGACAGTTTGTAAGAATCATGAGCTTTGGAAGCAGAGCAAAGCAATCACACTTATATACCGCCCCATAACACTTAGTGCACTCTCTGGGCGGTTCACAAGTTAATTAGCATTTTGACCCCAGCATGCTGGGTAAAGGGGAGTATGGTAAGGATGGGAACGATGCAGAAAAAATGACCTCAGCTAATTTAGGTGATAAATCAAGTTGGCAGATACCTTAGAAAGTGTCAAGTGTGTTTCAGAAATGTAGGGATTATTCTTGCAGAATTCTCAAAGATGTGTCTCAAGAGTTAAGGAAGCATTGGTGTATTCCAGGGCGGTGGCTAACCTTGGCACTCCAGCTATTCTTGGACTTTAATTCTCAGAAGCCCTGATCAGCAGGTGTGTGACTTGGGCTTCTGGGAATTGAAGTCCAGGAACAACTGGAGCGCCAAGGTTGCCACCACTGTTTTAGGTAGTGGGACTTGTATCTATAGCTGTATAGCAAAGCATCAGCCATTCATGACCAGATGGATATGTCTCTTTTTGTACCAATTTGAGGGGTCTACATGAAAAAAATCCAACTTCTGGAGCTTTTGAGTGCATCATAAGAAGAGCAGAGGGCCTTATCTTTGCACCTCTGATTTGGTCTGTTGCACAGTCAGCAGTATTACCATTAGAGATGGGAATTGTGCATTCTGGTTGTGAAAAGCCCTTCCGTTCTCTGTATTCTGAGGAACTGCAAGAATGTATAATTTTTTGTTTTTTATTTATTTCTAGTCACTCCTGAGAAGTCCTGAAGTAGTACACTTTCTGCAAAAACGACAGCAACTGCTAAGTCAACAGACTATGGATCAAAGGCAGCATTTTTCAGGAGCTCCAGTGTGATAGCAGTATAGCTCAAAGATTGTTACTTTCATGCAAGAAAGAAAAATCTTAGATCACAGACCATCAAACTGTTGTAACTATTACGTGCTAAGATTTTGCTTTCTGCTTCTTAAGACAAATCAGGAAACTTGGAAGAATCTATTTGTGTGTGTGTGTGTGTCCCCAAACAGATGATGTTTGGCTTGTATTTATTTGGAATTATATTTATTAGCTTTATTCATCTTTCTTATTCCATTAAATTCTTCCATTAATTTTTGGGAAGTTACATCAAACCTTTTAAAACTGAAAGAAGTTGCTAGATCAAGTTGAAATCTGTTTACTGTTTAAATGTTCTGCTGTGTGACGTTTTACTATTATGCATAAAGTATTCTTTAATGACAGTCATTGAAGAAAGCATAGCAATACTTAACTTTCTGTGAAAGTTTTAAACTGTAAACCTTGAGCCGATCTACTAGCCCATGTTGCTCAGGGATATAGAAGACACGATGCTGATCTCTGCAGGGGAAGCTCAGCAGTATTTGGCCAGCAGTTCCAACATTGCTGTTAAAAGTTGTCTCTCTAGCCAATATACTTGATTGGTTTCTATATTGCATTATAAATTAATGTGTCCAAAGTTGGTATTAATTTCATACACATTTTATAAACATGATTAAATATTGAGTGTGGATATTTCAGTATATTACTGGCATAATTCATCTTTATGCTTATTTATATTAATTTTATATTTTAAATGACTTATTTGTACTAATAATAGTTCATACAAGGATATATAAACATATCATTTTTGTAATTTTGTAATTTTCAAGTTATTTCTAAACAGGTTTAGGATTTTTAACAACCTTTTTGGAAAAATGTCATTTAATTTAACTTTCGTACATCAAACCTTTAAAATATTTGAATTGTTAATATTGTGTTTGATCCATACTTATTTATATTTAGAGTAGACCACCGGAAATAATGGGACTTGAATTAGCCATGACTAAATTACTGTTGATTTCACTGGTCTCTTCTAGATATGAATTAAGTTTGGATTCTAAAAGAGGTGTCTTCTTCTGTCTTAGTGTTGTCTTGGCTAATTGTGCATAAGAAGAAAGAGCCTTCTTGTATTTCTTGTCTGTCTTTTTCGTGCAAAAAACAAATTGTAATAAGGGATGCAGATTTAAAATCTATATGGTACTTTTCAGTTCTCATTTTATATGTATGTTAAATGTTTACAATTTTGGCAGCATTTTTTAATTTTGCATGAAAAGAATAGTAAATACAACTGTTCACAGCAACTTTCTGTTTCTACTTCCCATAATCATTTTTGTGTAACTAGCTGCATACTACAGAAGTTTCACAGAAAGAGCCTTCTTGAAGACTGTGATTATTTTTGAGCCACCCTGGGCAATGGTAACATTGTGCTGGCTAACCTTTCTCACAGTGGGTCAGGTGAAAGGAACTACGGAATGATTTCACCAAAAGGTGGCTTCATTTTGGCAGTTTCATGACTGGCTAGACACAGAACAACATCATTGTCAGGCTATATCTCCTTGCTACTAAAAGTGGATACAATACGGGTATCTTAAATTTTACAGAGCCATCTCAGCAAATCAAAAGTGTCATTTTATACCCTGATGTCATACCGTGCTTTTTAGTTGTTCTGTCACCAATAATAAAGCATACTGTGCTACTGAGTAAGAGTTGCGGCCCACTGTTTGAACTGAAACAGGGCCAAGCAAGAAACAGTTTTTTAAAAGCATGCTTAAATCAGGAATATATGTTTTGATGGAAAAAAATTAGCTGTAAAAAGAAATGTAGAAAATGTCCATATTGATGGCAGACAACTTCATCTGGCCTTTCAGAAGAGAAATGGTTTCCTGTAATAGAGATTATGGTCTTTTTTCTGTTTCTACTTTTTTTAAAAAACCTCAACAGGTGTTGAGTGGTTATCCAGAGGAATACTATCTTATTTTCAAATTCATTTGAAACAGTCAATGCTGTCAAATATCTGTCACCTTAGAAATTTTTGATCTAAGCATAAATCTATTTGCTCCAGTTATGTGCAGCTGGAAAGTATAAATTTTATTTACACATGCTTTTTGAATTACAGTGCTTGTTTTAAAACACAGCAGTGAGAAAAAAGGAAAATTAAACCATAGGCGACCTCTTTACCAAAGAGGTAAGAAGTAATGCATTGGCAGATTGTCACTATATTTCTAAACATTTCTAAAAGCTTTGTTTAGATCTCTTCTGATTCCTTCACTGCATTGGATTTTATTTGTAGTTGCTTCTGCGCTCATTTATTTATTTATTTATTATTCATATTTATCCACCACCCTCCTCACTGAGGTGACTCAGGGCGGCTCACAAATCACAAAAGCACCACAACAAAACACAAACATTCCTAAAACCCTCAGATAAAAAAATGCAAGATTAAAGTTTAAAATCTAAAAAGTTTAAAAAGTGCCAAATTACTACATCTTGAGGGAGGGAGGGGCTTAAATCATCCAGTGGGCTGGGGTCACTATATCTCTCGCACCCCATACCTGCCCTGCCAGCCATGTTTTTAAATTCTTCCTAAAGGGCAGCAACTCTGTCTGGAGCCACAGCTCGATTGGCAGGAGGTTCCACAGGGCCGGAGTGGACACAGAGAAGGCCCTCCTAGTGCCAGATAGATGTGCCTCTCTGACCAATGGAACAACTAGAGAGCCTCCGGTCTGCTCTGGTGGGACGGACAGATGTTCTTGGGGTGAGGTGGTCTCTTAAGTATCCTGGCCCACTACCATGTAGGGCTTTAAAGGTAATAACCAGCACCTTGAATTGCACCTGGAGACATACTGGCAACCAGTGCAGCTCCCGGAGCAGCGGTGAGTCATGTGCATACCGCCCACATCCCAACACCACCCAGGCATCTGCATTCTGGACCAGATGAAGCCTCCGAATGGTCATCAAGGGCACCCCCATGTAGAGCGCATTACAGTAATCAAGTCGAGGTGACCAGAGCGTGTGTGATGAGCAAGGAGTCCCGATCTAGGAGTGGGCGTAACTGGCGCACAACTCGAAGTTGTGCAAAAGCTCTCCTGGCCATGACTGCCACCTGCTCTTTGATCAGTAGTCGCGAGTCCAGGAGGACCCCCAAGTCACACACCGGGTCTGTTTGGGGCACGTTCTTGAATTCTCTCTTCCCCTGCTTCTGGGCTCAGTTCAACGGGCTTCCTATGACAATGTTGTTTCTGTATTTCCCAAGGCACAACAGACAGGATAGGGTTGCAAGGATAGAATTTTTCTTCCCTACTAGGTGGAGCAGCCCTGACTTCTTCCCTACTAGGTGCAGCAGCCCCTTACTCATCTTGCTGTTCCCTATTAATGTAGCATAGTATTCCTTTTTCAGTAAAAGCATTTGCTTAGACACCCAAGTCTAACAATGAAAACAAGCAAGCCCGGGTCACTTTTCTATTGAGCAACTTTATTAGAAGACAAGACAAGGCAATAACATAGTTTACAATAAAGGTACAGCAATTCTAGCTAAGGATGTTTGTTCTTAGTGGCATTTTCAATTTTATTAACTAGCCAACCATTTAAACACAAAGCTACAGATAAACACAAGTCAAGTTTGTCATTCATCCAGTCTAGTTGTTTTACGGTGACTGTTAAAAATGGTTAGCAAACTGCCATTTTTTTCCGATGTCTGATGCAGTTTAAAGCGACTTTCACTTCTTGGGTTAAATAGATGATCATCTGATGAGATAAAGATCCTAGTGGCAGTATCCACACAGGCTTAAACAGCTATCTGCAGTGCATTATTAATATCTTTCACAAGAACCATTTCAAAATATTTCTTTTAGCATCCTTGCACTAGCTGTTTTAGTGGGGAAAGAAGGTATTTCCTCTTCCAAAGAGCAAACTACAAATTCCAACTGCTATTTCCCATTCAGCTTGGTGATGACCAGAACTTAAAAGTCACATGCACAGATGTAGATTAAGACTAGACATAGGTTACTGAGTATGCATTAGAGTTCACGTAAGAGGTTCTCAGCTCCTCAGTCTGAAAAGGTAGATATGGTAGCATCACTGCCAAATACTGCAAAATGACATCAATGCATACTTTAAGATACTATTCATTATTCACAGGGAGAATGAACTAGAAGTTTTCTGATGATGGGTGGTTTTCCTTAAAAACCCTTTTATTAACAAAGCTTTCTGATGCTGTGGTTGAAGTTTTGCTACAGGCAAAATGCTTTGCTACAGATAGCATAGATGAATTTGAAAATGCCAAGGACTTGGATTTTAACAAATATCTATATAACTTAGATGAATTTATTTATAATTTGTTATTTGTGATTGTTTTAATTTCCTTTAAAAGCCAAAACAGCAGGGAGGACAAGACCATGCATAACAGTATTGACAACTGTCTAGTTCAGTGTAGAAAATAATGGAAGCACCACCAAATCCACAAGACAGATGAACATCTAGATTTCTGATGTTCTAGATAGTGTACACAATAACATTTGACAGTGGAATGGTTATTTATATTTGGATGGATCTAACATACAAGCCACAGCTGCAGTTACTGCATTATTGAGTTGCCTGCTGTGTAGTCTATCAAACTGCTTCATTTCAGCATAAGGAGAGAGCATACCTGGGCAGAAACCTCACTATGCTTTATTTGAAGAAAATTGTGCAAAAATGCACTTTGCCTTTTGCTTTGTTTGGAGGTGAGGGCAATTATAAGGTTATTTTTCCTTAGGAATAACAATGATTGAAGAAAGAGAACCTATACCACCTTTAATCCAATGCTAACTTTACAAGAACTGGCTTCATTTTTTCCTTAAATTACTTAGACAAATTATCCCTTTAAAAATGAAAAGCAAAATGACAAACTCATGCATAAATATAAGAGGTCAGAACAGGGAATGTTGTTTTAGGCCGGTTTGTAGAGCCTCACTCTAAAGATATCTACTGTCCTGTTCAATTGGGCATTCCCTGGCAATGGCAACCTTTTGTTGCCAATTTTTCTCACTAGGTCAGGTGAAGGTAATTGCAGAATGAACTCATCAAAAGGTGGCATTATTTTGGCAGTTGCATGTCTGGCCTAGACACAGAAAAAGAAGCAGTTTCAGGCTACAAGTCTGTCAAAGAATACGCCTTTTTAATTCAAGCAAACATTATTTTAAACAGTTTTCCCCCTGTAGCTACAGGTTCAGTATCCATGGTTTCAGTTCTCCATGGGTCTAAAAATATTCAATAAAAGGCTTCTGAATGCAGTGTAATGTTTACAAGAAACAGGCAGACATTTGGATAGCTCTCTTGCAGAAGGAAGAAGGCATTTGAAACCCCTCCTTCACTTCTATGACATGGATGTATGTCAGATACAAGGCTTGCTGTAATCTGGTTTCGGGTACCAGTGGAAGTTATTGAACATAATCCTCATGGATAAGTAGTTCCAATTTCCACAACTACACTATTGGTATTAAAGTAGGGGCCTGACATTCTACACTTTATGAAAACTCCATTCAACATTACTATTGTAACTGGGGGGATACATTTGACAACCCCCACCCCCTAATCTCAGCCTTGTTTCAATCTTTTTTAGGATGAGGGGGAAATGTAAACTATCAAAGCCCCATTCTAATCCAGATTCAGATTGCTAGTAGTGTAAAAGTATGCAATAATTTTCAGGGACTGTTAATACAGGAACATCTGGGTAAGACTAGAAGAAAACTATTGTGAGCAAGGGTGAGCATGCTATTCCATCAGTTGTCTGGGACTGCAACTATTGACTATGTTGATGGGAGGTATTCCAGGCTCCCTAAGGAGTTAGAGGAATGTTTGCACTGCTTAAATTTGAAGCCAAAAATTTTGTGAGGAAAAGTAGAAAACATACAGTACTGAATAAATTACAAAACAATTATACGCACACACAATGAGCAGCATTTCTCCTTGACTTTCTCACACTCTGAATGCTTATTGTTCACATGGCATAGATGGATCTATTAGGCTTGAATCAATATTTACAATACTGTATTTTAATCCTCACTGTATCAGAACATATGTTACAACCTGCTTCAAACAACCTAAATTGCTCCCAAATTATTGTTTAAAATATGCCTTCTTGAAAACCTGTAGCGAAGAAGGAAATCTTTCATGGGATCGTAAAGACTGAACATACCTTTGTTACATTCAAGACTGATTACTTCAGTAATTCAGAAGTAATGACAAACATTCAAATTCTTATGAACAGTTTGAACATAGTATTGCTTATCTGGAATTAAAACTACTGTATAGTATTTTT
This sequence comes from Furcifer pardalis, assembly GCA_030440675.1. Classification (NCBI taxonomy): domain Eukaryota; kingdom Metazoa; phylum Chordata; class Lepidosauria; order Squamata; family Chamaeleonidae; genus Furcifer; species Furcifer pardalis. Next base: position 90,826,278 of record CP126895.1, on the reverse strand, counting down.
AGATCCAGATATAGTCATGCCAATAATTTAACCCTAAACGGCTTAAGTTAATAATAATTAAATCTAGTAAATTTCATTGAGCTCACTTGAAGCTTAACTAGAACCGGATCCACTTACATTTAAGACATTAACTTTGAGTATGCTTCCCTTGTTCTGGACCACTGAAATCAACCACATCTGAAGTACCATAAAATTTTCCATCCCAAGTATAATTCACCACACCACCATAGGTGGTGATGGGATAAACACAGATGAATTCCCCCCTCTCAAATGTTCTGGGCAAGTTCATGAAGCTTATCAGCAATTATTACCCATAACAGCCTAAGAGAACTGCTGGAAGAATTAGCTAAGTATCTGACATTAGAGTGCTTTTATGACTTTTGCAAATTGCTTGTGTCTGCCCAATGTGACAATCAAAGTGCTAGACCAGTCAAGATCTTTGCCCTCACCCAGTGACACTCTTATATGCAGAGCCTAGAAACATTAATTCTTTGGACTACAACTCTGGGGAATTCTGAAAGCTGTAGTCCAAAATAAATAAATAAAATAGTTTTCTAGCTCTGCATATATTAGATTACTTAAAAACATGGCATTTCTGGAGGGATGTTAAAGCCCTACTTGTAACCTGTTCCATACAATGAATCAGCCAACTGATTCGGATATTGCAGAATAAGAAGATGGTTGTTTGAATTAGAGTTTACAGATACAAGAGCCTTTCCTTCTGGTGTTAAACAGATACTGTACCTCTATTCTGAAAAGTACACTAGGCAGTAGTGCTCTGTGAAGCCTACTCTTTCTCCAATGTTTCATTTCCAAAGTTACATTTTTTAATTAGATAGCCTTTTCATCTTTGAATCACAGAACCATGTGGCTAGTTACACTCACTATGATTGATAGAGAGGGAAATCCTTTTTATATGCCTACAGACATTTGCTTTTATTGTTAACTCTCCTTTTCGCTATGCAGGAGAAAGGCAATCCCTCCTGCATTTGTACACACTAATGTGTATGTTCCATAGCTAAGCATTAATAGTGACTCAAAACACAATTTCAACCAGAGACTCTGTTTCTCAGTAGTTAAATCACATAAACAGTGGTTCCCAAATGTCACTGAACTTCAACTCCCAGAATCCACAAGAAACATAGTCAATATCATAGTTTCTAGGAGTGGTAGTCCATCAGCATCTGGGAACTCATGGCTGGGAACCATTCAGTGTTTATTCTCCACATGACTCAATCAACAAGCTGCTACATGGTGAGTGACAGCTCTTCATAATATCATGAGCATCATATGTTACGGATGAATAGTTTTATCCTTCCCTATACCAGCAAAGGTAGGTTTATTATGTCACAAGAGATAAAGAATGGAATCATAAATGGCATGTAAGGATCCATCCAGATGTTGTTGGCCTGCAACTCCAGCAAACCTAGACCATGCTCACAAATGATTGGAGTTGCAGTGAAACAATATGCAAATTGCTGACCCCTTCCCAACCTTACAATCACTAGGAAAATGTAATCAACATTAATAATTTTTTGAGAGCATTTAATGATGCACCTTTTAAAGGGTATTATTTTCTGACTAAATTCAGCAGCTCCAAACACTGCAATGCATGGTGCGTTTCTGTCTGTATATTTTTAATGACACAGGCAGAATCACACGTAGTTTCTAAGTGATATACAAAAACTGCCTACAAAAAGCTTAAATGTTCTTTGAATTGTTGACACACACAACTGCCCATAAGAAATTATGTCTTGTTTCCTTACACTAACCATCAAAAACAACTTTCCTAGTAAATAGCCTTTAAATCTTTCAGAAAAGCCATTTCAAAGGATGGCATGTTTATGATCCCTATTTAAGGGCCTTACATTTAATACCTGTAGTTAGCTGCACAATGACACTAAAAGGACTATTTACTGGAGCCATTTTTAAAGGGATCCTGAATATTGAAAATGATCTGTTTTATGAAATGTTTCCATGGCACTTCAACAATAATTCTTTATTTCTGACAGCTATGCTATGCCTTCCCCTGAAGCCTGAAGAGTACTCTTTTGAGGCATGTCTGAGATGGCCTCAGTCCAATTCCCTTACCAGTTGTTAAGGAGAGCAAACATCCTTCTGCCAAGTGAAGGGTGACAGTAACAGGAAGCTCTCTAGCAATAAGGGCACTTGAAGAAAGGCAACTAAGGAACGTGAGCAGGTAGAGGGCTATCCTTCACACAGATGCTAGAGATACAGTGGATTCATCTCTTCCACTGATACACATTCCTGCCCCTGCAACATGTGTACAAATCTGTTTTAGCCTGTGTACTACAGGCTAAAACAGATTAACATGCCTACTTTTTTGGAAATGTCTATTTAAAACTCTCCAGTGCCTAAGCACCTGCAATAGTTTTCAACACCACAGTAGGTGCCAGGGTTTAGCTGTTTGAACTGAAACATGTAAGATGTGAAAAATATATTAGCATGCTTGCTCAAATATTTCTTTTCCAACATGATGTAGATGGGACTGCAACTCAATTTTGAAACTGGTTTCTCACAACAATCTGAGAAATGAAAAATGAGTGATGATCAGTGGTGGGATTCAAAAAAATTTTTACTGCCTACTCTGTGGGCGTGGTATGGTGGATGTGGCCAGGGGGAAAGCCCTGCGTTGCACACGAATTAGGGCTATTTTATTTCAAAACTTGGATGGACAGGGCCAGCCAGAATTTCTGCTACCGTTTCTGATGAACTGGGGCAAACCTGCTGAATCCCACCTCTGGTGATGATCCTAAGCCCCACTCTGGTATTCTCAGTTTCCAGGCTCTTTTGTAAGACACCGTTTTCTCCAGATTTATATTGCATTTAGGGTAGGAAACTGTCAGCACCTATCAAATGGACCAGATTAGGTCAAGACCATCTACTGCCCCCTAAAAGCAAAGATAAACTGTTACTGTTCAGGTTCATACTGACCATCATCAAGGATAGAGTGTAAACAGATTATAAACATGAAACACTAGCAGTCTGATATTCACAATGTGCTACAGTTGGTCTTCTAGTTTTATGAAATCTCAGAAATAATGGGTATCTAGATATGCCTGCATATAAAGAGTAAGCATGGTTGTCAAGAGGTGAAGGTTTCATTGCCACCAATGACACTCCAGTTGTTTTTGGACTTCAATTTCCAGAAGCCCAAGTCAGCTCACTTGCTGATCAAAGCTTCTGGGAATTGAAGTTCAAGAACATCTGGAGTGCCAAGGTTGGCCATCACTGCCATAAACTGTTTTGTACTTTCTCCTGCTTCAAAGAAGCACAGAAAACCTAATCCCTCACCCCAAAGGTCAGGGGAAGGAACCATTTGAATGCAACAATGCTACTCAACTGTAATAGGTAAATTTAACTTTTGTGATCAGAAGAAATAAACTTCTGTACTGAGTACCACAACCACCAGACAAAACTTTTGAAGCTAACCAAAACTATTACTCTGCTTCAAAGCTTCCAGAAGTAAGTACCTGGCTATAGTTATACAAGGCATTGGCTACATGGAATGTAATGGCCTCTTGCAAGATAGTTCCTTTTGATTTTAGCTGCCAACTTGCTTAAATTTCAAATTGTATGCAGTATTTATTCCAGAGCATAAACACTGGACTTATTATATACACCCAAAGCAGGCCTGCTAAACTCAACATTGCCAGCAGATAAAACACAACTAAGGTCCATATGACACTAACATTTTTTAAACTGGTACACATAAAATACAACATGCCGGGGAGGAGGGGAGCCACAGATAATATATTATATACACACATTTATATATTTACAGCTACATATAGAAGCTTAGACTGGCTGCAACATGAGATTTCTACAAGCTGTGGCTTGCAATACTGTTCATCCCACAGGTGGTTTATGGAGATGATCCCTTAAGAGACAGAGGAAATTGGGTTGTGAGGGGAACCCATTTGCGTCAGCACCTTATCTAGCCACTGCAATGGTCCATGCAAATGGATCTCAATCCAGCACGGAGTACTTGTAACATCCTGACGATGATATTCTGCTCCCCAGCCCTATAAAAAAAGATGAACAAATGCCAAACAGTTAAAATAAAGATTGTCTTGTCCTTCATCTCATCAAACATAATTTGCACCACACCATTTAGATTTGTATGTTATTATATGCTGGTGGTGCCTCTGACACGAATAAATAAAGACTACACCATTAGAAAACATCTATCACATTCAGAAGTGCAGTAGCAATAGAGTCAAATACAATGTCATCTGAGCAGACATCTGTATCCACCATGAGAATTTCCTTTTTACTACCCTAAGTAAAGGCAAAGGTCTCCCTTGCTCGAAAGCCAGTCGTATCCGACTCTAGGGTTCAGTGCTCATCTCTGTTTACAGCCAATGAGCCAGCATGATCTGCGTCTGCAGACATTTCTGTAGTCATGTGGCAGCCATGACTAGACACTGCAGCACACGGAATAGTTACCTTCCGACCAAAGGGGTACCTATTTATCTATTTGCAATTTCTTGCTTTCAAATTGCTAGGTTGGCAGGAACTGGGACAGTACAGAAGCTCACTCTGTTGTGCAGCACTCAGGTCTTGAACTGCAGACCTGCCAACCTTCCAGGCATCAAGTTCAGTGTCTTAACCACTAAGCCACCATGGTCATTTCCTACCCTGGCATCTCCCAAAATATGACCCAGATGGCCCTCTAGCCCCATGAAACAAGTCTGGGAATAAGCAAAGGCTGTGAGATTTTACATAGCTCTATAACGAAGAGCAGTCACATGGGCAACAGGCCATGCCCACCCAGTCACGTGGCCATGCTCACAGTGTGGTAGGATTTTTTTTTTATGCCCACCACTGGCTTAAAGGTTTCTTCTTTCTCTCCTGAAAGTCGTTTACACACACACCATCCTACCACCGGCAAGGGAAAATGGGATGGAGGGAAGAAAGAAGGGTCCTTTAAGCCCGTTTCCACCCCCATCCCAAGGAGTTAATTTTCAAAATTCATGAAAAAACATAGAAAATTATTTTTTCCCTTTAAAATGTGTATTTAAAATGGGTCTTATACTCTGATGCATCTTCTACACTGGTAAATATGGTATCTCTTTTACAAGGAGCCCTGGTGGTGTAGTGGTAAAATTGCTGTCCTACAACCAAAAGGTTGTGAGTTTGATCCTGACCAGGGCTCAAGGATGATTCAGCCTTCCATCCTTCCAAGGTTGGTAAAAGGAGTACCCAGCATGTTTGGGGCAAAATGCCCATTAACTTGTGAACCGCCCAGAGAGTGCACTAAGTGCTATGGGGCAGTATATAAGCATGATTACTTTGCTTTACAAATTAATTGTTTAAGCTATGATTTCAAAGGCTTTTTGCAGTTCATGAGCCCACCAGATTTCTCACATTTAAATACCTCATGCAAGTGTGTGTGCACATGTACACAATGAAAAAAAAGCTGAATAATAGTTCCAAGAAGTCTTCAAAAGCAGTAGTTCCTTTCAGAATTTAACAAATATATCCATTTTCAAAACAAAGTGGATGTTCAGTCATTTCCTACTTTCAATACCTGAATACTGCAGGACGGGATGAGCTCCCATCTTTGTCCCAGCTCCTGCCAACCTAGGAGTTTGAAAGCAAGAAATTGCAAGTAGATAAATAGGGACCACTTTGCTGGAGAGGTAAACAGCATTCTGTGCGCTCCGGTGTCTAGTCATGCCTGCCACATGGCCACGGAAACGTCTGCAGAAGCAGACAGTGCTGGCTCTTCGGCTATGAAACAGAGATAAGCACTGAACCCTAGAGTCAGGTATGACTGGCTTTTGAGCTAGGGTGACCTTTACCTTGCTGTGGACAGTCTGTCAGCCCACAAAGGAACCAATAGTCAGAAGGCTTGGCTCAAGACCTACTAAAGTTTTCCACTCCAGGTTAGACAGCTGATATCACAAAGTATACATCAGAAACACAGATGGGTAAACAAGTTTGCTCATCTGTGGAAAAGCGAATAGAGATTAGACACACAACTCGGAACAAGCAAAAAGGCTGGAGGCCCATTTTATTACCTCTGACTGAGAATGTATGGCCCTTGAGATGTTGCTGGACTAAACATGGCATTAGTTATGCTGATAATTGCCATCGGGGGGGGTGGAAACCTTACCCAGAAGGTGATATATTCCCCATACCAATTGCAAAGAGCACAGGTAGAGATTTATGTACTATTTGTATACTTATTTTCCCCCAACCTGACTCTTTTTTGTTTTAATTGCAAATCCTTTATTTATTTAGACTTCTGAATTCATACTCTTCCAGTTAATGCCATACAACCACAAAGCAAAGATAAACACCATTCTCACAATATTCTAAAATTGTTCTATTTCATAAATTGCTGTCATGTACTTTATACCACATCCAACAGAGCATCATCTCTGATAAATTCTTGGTCATGGTTCTCCATCTCCCTCTGGTGGCAATCTGAAAACTGTTTTAGGCTAAAACTGGTACTTATTAATACTGTACTTATTTCTGCATAAATCTCAAACATCTAGAGTCCCTTTTTAAGAATATGTGACATTTAATATCAGTGATGGTGAACCTTGGCAATCCATGTGTTCTTGCACTTCAATTCCTAGTAGCCCTGATCAGCAGGAGCACTGACTTGGGCTTCAGTTCATTGAAGTCCAAGAACACATGGAGTGCCAAGGTTCACCATCACTGTTCTATAATGTGTAGTCTCTTTTACAGTGGCAGATAGGTCCCATAATCCACAGTTTAAAATCACCTTTTGAAAGCAACTCAAAGAGTGCACAAGTACATAGCTGGCCAAGTCTGATGCAGAAGTAAATTTTATGGCAACTTTGTGTTTTCAGTTAATCTTTCTCACACTAGCTCAGGCGAAGGGAACTGCAGAATGAACCCACTAAAAGCTTGCTTCATTTTGGCATTTTCGGATCTGGCCTAGACATGGAAGAAGGAAGAGGAGAGCACTAAGGATTTACTACCTTTGATTTTAATTGTTTTTACTGGTTTGAACATACAGTAATACCTTGGATAACGCTAAAATCGCATAACGTTAAGTAATCTGGGGAGGAGAATTGGATCTAATAACGTTAAGGTCCTATGGGATGGATCGGATAACAACTGCTAAAGCCTCTGCGGTTACAATGTATCTCTATGGAGCTTTAACGTTATCCGATCCATCCCATAGGATTTTAACATGCATCTGATAACACTAAAAATCAGATAACACCAAGATTGTGGAACCAAGTCTTAGCGTTATCCGAGGTATTACTGTATATGAAATAAAATGTGTTGGCCTTTACGTTACTATTATATTTTTACTAGTTTTGGTGCAACAGACAAACACAACTACAGTAGAACCTTGGTTAACGTAATTAATGCGTTCTCTGGGACATTTTTTTACAGTGAAAATTACTTTAAATAAATTTCCCATAGGAATGCATTGAATGCAATTTCCCATAGGTATGCATTGAAAAACAAAATATTTTAACTGAAATGCGGTTTCCCATAGGAATGCATTGAAAACCAATTGATCTGTTGGGGGGGGGGAATCCATAAACTGAGCCACTATTTTCTATGGATTTCCTTTTGTTATGCAATTTTTATGTTAACTGAGTCGTTTGTTAACCAAGGTTCCACTGGATCTCTCTTGAAATTACAATACTGGCCCAACAGTTTTAACCTGCACTAACTGAAGTCAACCCACCTTGCCTATCTTCAGACACTGATGATCAACAATTGCAAGAACCAACCAAATGTTTGGTGGCCAAAAACCAAAAAAGAGAATAACTAGCTGTTACATAGGTTTAGAATAATTTCCCTTCTTTTTCTTGTTCTGCCGTATCCTAATTCGAATATTGGTGATCCTCATGGCGATCAGCAATGAAGACTGTTCTGAGAATATAATGTAGTGGCCTTTCATCTGCCTTCCACACTGCAGCATGACACTGCTGATCTAGTTCCATGAGTCACTTTCTGGTCCTGAGCCCTGTTGGTACACAAAGTCCTCATTGGCCCCAGGCCAGTATTGATGAAGTTGCTGCCTTCCATCAAGATGGATTCAAGCGGGATTTAATCCACTTGGGGACCATCACCCTTCCCTGTGGACTTCAGCACCCAAGGCTGTTAGTCCTCAGGATTGTCAGGTTAATTAACTGCCATCTGACACTTAGCATTGAGTTGCTGGCAGTATGGTAACAGAGTAGACCAAATAACCTAGCCAGATATATGATAATTTCCCACTTACATACAATTTATGTGATGAGGAGGGGGAGAGAATGATCAATATGTGAGAAGAAAATCCAGGCTTTTTATATATTAGTTACATGATTTATTTTAGTTAATCTCAGTCAAAAATATTCCCACACTAATGGTTCTGTCAATGCAATTGAGAATCACAATTAAGAATCTCAATTAAACGTTAATAAAACAAGTCCTTACTTTAACAAAACTCATCCGGATGGTACACATCTTGGTTAGCTCATACACCACCTCAAATCCATGGTTTACCGACTGGGCAAGCAACTGGGCAAAGAGCTGGTTGTTGAAAATCTTCAAGCTGCAACCACTGGGAATCTTGCAGACAGTAGCTGGGTGAAAGCCATGCTGATAGTTACAGTTGCGGCTTTGTACAAAAATGCTGCTGTCGCTCACACACTCTGCATATACCTCTCCTCCAACATAATATAAGTGAACACCTTTTAAAAAATAGGCAATCCCAGAGGTAACCATAAGAAGCAGAGAGAAAAAATATTTGTCACTTTAAAATAACAACACAATACACTCAAGATATATTTGATTACTTACACTATGTAAAAAACACACAAATCTAGTACAATAAAACAGCTTTCGTGAAAGAAAAATCTATCACACATCATTCATTTGCATACAATAAAAACATTAAAATAAACAAAAAACATCAAGGAAAGAAAAAACCAACAACATACAATCTTGGTAAAAGCACAATACTAAAATATTATATAATATGTGCACCCATCGCCCAGTGGGACAATGTATATAATGACGTACTTTGTTCAATCTGCAATCTATTTCAAATCTTTTTAAATTTATAGTTGTCTCTTCTTTCTAGAATGATGTATATTCTTACTCTGGTTTTACTCCTCTCCCTTTTACTAAAACATACTCAAGAAATTCTCCCCATATTCCTCTAAAATCTGCTATGTGTACAACCCAATTTTTGTTGGATGCAGTATACCCGGAGTTCTAGTTTCCCTAAATCATTGCTTGTCTCCTGTTCCATTTTCAGTTTTCTCAAACAGTTCCTTGCAAATACAACCTGCATAACGAAAAAAACTCCTTTGCTATGCGTTTTTTTTGTTATGCGGTTTCCTATGGGAAATACCCCGCATAACAGGGGAGAGGGGGGAGTTCGTTAACCGGGGTTCCCATTAAGCGAGTATACCCCCGTTACCAAAAACCCCACATAACCGGGGGGGGGGGGAGAGAGAGAAATTTCATTATGCGGGGTATCGCCATTGCATAACGAACGCTTCGTTGTTCCAATTTTTCGCTATATGATGTGTTCGTTATGTGAGGTACCACTCTATTTAATTTGCTATTATGAAGCTTCTTTTTTCATTTATGTTGTGTCATCATTGCAAAATGTTTAGAAAGGTAGAACAATTTTCAGATTTTCCCATTGGCCACAGAAAAAATCTCTGCACAATTATACCTGATTTATATAGGCCAAAGAAAAAACACATACATAAAGATGCTATACAAGTTGGGTCATATTTTAAATGCACATATACATCCAAGGTTAAAGTATCCACCACTGTTGTAGCAAAGGTAACAAAGAAAAGACAGGTTGCTTACCTGTAACTGCAGCTGAGTGGTCATCCATGAATTCACACATATAGGTTCTGTACTTGCACTGAAATAGGCTCAGAACCTTCTAAAGGTTCTAGTACCACTGCACATAACCAGGCACATCCTAATGGCTCTCATACAGTTTTCCTCCATCCACTATCTAGACAGAAGATGAGCTTGACAGAGGTGGAGAGGATGGGATGTGTAAATTCATAGATGATCACTTGGAAAACTAGTTACAGGCAAGCAGCCTGTCCGTCTTTGTCTTGATCTCTGTGAATTACACGAGTGACGAACAAGCTTACTTACTGGGAGAAGGTTGTCATCCTATTACTTTGTTCCTAGCAGGATGTTTGCTTTGCATGAGCAGTGCTCTTAACAGCCATTTTACAATGCTTGACAAAGATAAGTGAACGGGACCAGGTGCAGCCTTGCAGAAGTCAAGCAAATTCAATGCTCTATGGGGGTACAGAGAAAGAGCCTCCCCAACGACTGTAGTATTTTTGAACTACAATCAGGTGTGTGGCAATGTTGTGTTGCTAGCTAATCTGTCTCACACTTGGTTAAGCGAAAGGAGCTGCAGAATGAACTCACCAAAAGGTGCCTTTATTTTGGCAGTTTCACGTCTGGCCTAAAAACGGAAAAAGTGCTTTCTGGGAAGCAGTCAAGGTTCCAACAGTCTTTGATTTGTTGTTTTTAGTATCCTGAGATATGGTTGATGGGCCACATGTGGAGTCACATCTACCAGCTGAGAAAATGACCTCCAGGAAAAATGTGTGCTCAGATACGAGTAGCAGCCACTGCAGGTTGATGGGCCAACTCATAAGCTAACTGTATGGTTTCTATTACCCAGTCTTTGGGATGCCAATGTCGTCTTTGTAGCAGAAGAAAAGTTGAACATACTTTCAAAACTCACTGAAGTCAGAGAGAGAGAGAGAGAGAGAGAGAGATGAAATGTATTGCATATCCAACGTGTGATTTGTCAAGAGCAGGGATTTCCAACTTTTTCAAGCCAGGGCCAGATCACACTCTCTGTTGGCTTCAAGAGCCGGATGGCCATTTTGCCCTGCCTGCATGATGGGGGAGGCATTTTGTCTCAACAGTTTCAAATGGGTGGCCATTTTGCTTCTCAAATGCTCTTGCAGGGGGGCACGTGAAATAGGGAAACCCTTGGTCAAGAGGCTTAGTTTGGGAATCCTTGGTCCAGAGGCTTTTGAGGACTGCCTGTTGGCTGCAATGAATGAAGTAGGATGGAACTTTACTTTAAAAAGTGATATCTGGAAATAACATACTGTAATTTTACTTATGTGAAAACTGCAAGAATATCAGGTTGGTATGGAGAGTGCAGAGTTCACTGGTATGTCCTGCTGCTGAAGTAATGACAAAAAAACCCCAATTTCACAGGTCAACAGCTTGATATTAGTAGTCACCATAGGCTCAAAAGGAGATCTCATTAGTTCCGTAAGAGCTGGAGAGAGACCAAAGATCTGATGGAGGTCTTATATCTAGACGTACATATAGTGTAGACCAGCGTTTCCCAAGCTATGTTCCGCAGAACACTGGTGGACTTCATTGCCCAGAAGTCTAAGTCAGTACATAGGCTGATCAGTGCTTTGTGGAATTGACTTGGCCTTCTGGGAATTGAAGTCCAAAACCCAAAGATTGGGAAACACTGGTGTAGACCAATGTTCCAAACCTTTGTTTTTTGGACTTCAATTCCCAGAAGCCTAAGCCAATTCCCAAAAACACAGATCAGCCAATGTACTGATTTAGGCTTCTGGGAATTAAAGCCTTCTGTGGGGTGTGGGCCCCACATTGGAACCACTGGTGTAGACCTTTCAAGAATTTCTTGAATATCTACAAAAACACAAGACAACGTGTGGCCACGAGGTTAATGTAACATAGTGGTTGCTAGACAGACCCAAATGAATAATTGGACAAAATATTTCTGTTATAAAGGAAGTTTTTTTAAAAAAAATCTCATTACTGCTTTTTGACTAGCAGGAATACTAGGTGTTTGGATAAAAGTAGTTTGTCCTTGTTTGAAAGCCAGTGGCATCCAACTCTGGGATTCGGTGCTCATCTCAGTTTATAGCCATCTGCAGATGTTTCCGTGGACATGTGGCAAGCATGGCTGGACATGGCTGGACATGGCACAGTGTTTACCTTCCCAAGTAAGTGGTCCCTATTCATCTATACTCACATTTTCTTGCTTTCAAACTGCTATGCTGGCAGGAGCTGGGACAGAGACGGGAGCTCACTCCATCATGCAGCACTCTGGTCTCAAACTACTGACGTTCCAGTTGTCAAGTTGAGCATCTTAACCACTAAGTCACCATAGTCCCCTCAGTGCTTAGATAGATCTCGTAAATTCAAGAAACCTGGTCCACTTGTAAGCATAGGGTTTTCTCATGGAAGGCTTACTAGAGGTGGAAAAATATCTGATGTAAATTGTTCAGATGTCTCACCTTCTCCTTGTTCTGTATCAGCAAGTCCAGTATCTGTGGCATTCTGACAAACTCCACAGACATTGCCAACAGAGGAGTAAACCAAATATGTCTTGGCCATCTGGATGCTATTAGAATTGCATCTGCTCCTTCATTTAATTTTGAGTATTGTTCTATGGATCACAGGGAAAGAAAGGGACATGTAAAGAAGATTGCTGGTCTCAAGCAAAGCAATTTTGTCTCAAAGAGACACAGAGCTGTGTTTGCCCAGAAGCAATACTTCTGACATTTGCAATTGTGATGGGTAGCAAAGAGATCTGTATGGGAAGTAACTCAATGGTTATTATCTACATAAAAATTATATGAGACAGCTCCTATTTGTGAAGTGGCTTGGTGAAATGATTGAAGAAGTCTGTCAGCTGGTTGTCCTCTCCAGATACATGAATGGCTTCTGGATTTATGTGGCAGGATAGCATCACTCCCAGACTTGGGTGGAAAGAAGAAGCAGAGCAACAAAAGAGTACCTTCCTGCTTGGTGTTGTGATATATGGCTGCTGTACTGTCAGTGGCCACATGAAGTGACTTGACTTTTCAGGTGTTGCTCAAATATTCAAAATGCTTTGAAAACCACCCTACAATTGGAAATAGTTGACGTGATCATAGTACATCTTTGCAGCCCAGGAATCTTTGAAGTGCACTCCCCACCCTTTTATACTTGCGTCCATTGTGACAATGATAGATGGGTAGGATTGCTTGAAGGGAATTCTCATTAACAGGTAAGTAGGTGTTGTCCTCCAGGAAAGCTGCATTCTGAGAAAAGTGGGTAAGCAAAGTGTCTTCATTTGGTGATCCCTCAAGGAACTAAAGTTATGAAGGAACTGCATTTAAACTGAGCACACATGTAATCTGCCATGCTGAGCTATAGCAGTAGCAGACACCATGAGGCCCAACAAGCATTGAATACCATAAACTATGGCTTCCAGTTCATGCTGCAGTTGCAGAACAGAGCATACTGTGGTGGAGAACCTGTCGCTTTGCAAAAATGCTTTTGCTGAGTCAGAATTCAACACTGTCCTGATGTTAGATTCATCTGGTTAGAATGAGATGAGATTTGGGAATGCTGACTTGAGACCAAGGCTTGACCATAAATATAGAGTGAACTGAACCTTTTGGAGCAGCAACTAACATCCAATCACAATTAAGCATGCCTAGTCATGTGCTTCTTCTTAAGCATTAAGCATTCGAAAGCTCTGGAGTTCCTTTCTGTGAATATGCAGAACCCATATGTGTAATTCACAGAGACCACAACAAAGAACTAGTTTATTCTTTCACCAGGCACACACGGAAGGTTTACACTGAGAAAGGCAATCTCTTATCAACAAATTTCCCATATGAACCAGACCTTTTGTACAAGTAAAACAGCTGCTCAAAAATATCACTACAGTATTTCTTTTAACAAAACATGATGGCAACAGGCTATATATTCCACTGCAAACATTACCAAAATAGGGCATATGACTGAAACAGGTCTAAATGTTTAAATTTCCAGAGAGCGCATTGCTTCCCAGCAGGACTTCGCATTACTGCAGTAGTAGTGCTAGCACTTACCCTTTCCTATGTGTCTCCTGGTATTTTCAATGGTAGAGTTCCTGTTTACATTAGACAGCAATCCAAGGCAAAACCTGTTCTTATTGTTTGAAGGATCTGTAAAGCCATCTATAAGTATACTTCGAGAAGAGGCCTGAAAAGTCTCTCCAACTCGATTATTAAGTTCATAGTATGCTACTGAGCACCAGTGCTGCGGTTCCTCATAGCAAACTGGTCGGAAGTCTGAAAGAAGAGATGCCCAGGGTGAAGAAAAATGCAAAAGATTAATGGGAAAAAGAATGTTACTTCTTCATAGTAACAAAAATGATCAGATACCCATCTTGTCAGGAAATGTTTCTATGACCAATTCCACAACGATCCTGCTGTTTTCCAACACCCCTGCATACACTATTTTTTTCAAAACTTTATAAAGAGAACCCCTCTTAAAAATTCTCCTAATATTTATGGTTAAAGACACAGGGAAAGGGAAACACAATTACTTCCCCCTTCTCTCATTACTTCTGTTGCCTTCTAAGCATGAAGGGTGATGAATGTGGAGGAAAGAACCTGCTACTTCTTGAGAGGAGAAGAGTAAATTTATTCTCCAGGTGAACTAAAACCCTGGAATTAGAATTTCTGTACAAGAGGCTTTTCCTTCATACTCACACCAGCCTCTATGCACAGAGGATAACTAAACCAGGGCCATGGAGGTAAGGCCATCACATTCCCAAAGTTAATAAGCCCAAATAGAGCTTACTGTACATATTATAACAATTAGGAACCACATGGTAAATGTGTATAAGTCCAATAAATAATAAGTGGTCAAAATATATTATTTAGTGCAGGGGTGAGATTTAAAGGAACAAATTCAAGACCCCTAGACTCTACTGTTGATCATAGCAGGCCTGAAAATGGGCAAAACTGGCCATTAAATAAATCAAAGTCAAAAACGTACTACAGAAAGACTACAAGCAAAGCAGTCATTACTTTATTCCAACTGTATGTCAGAAATACTGAAAATCCACTGAAAACTTCAGCTTAGTTGTGGCACTGAAAAGAGTAATCACAATTTTAGTAGTTCTTAGGAAATGGGTAGGGTCTAAAACAGAATATTACTCAAGCATTTCATCACATTACAAAAATGGTTAAAAGCTAGTGATATGTACATAAACATACAGTACAGTAAAACCTCGGATAACACTAAAACTTGGTTCCACAAGTCTTGGTGTTATCCGATTTTTAGTGTTATCTGATGCATGTTAAAATCCTATGGGATGCATTGGATAACGTTAACGCTCCATAGAGATACATTGTAACCGCACAGGCTTTAGCGGTTGTTACGGTTGTTATCTGATGCATCCCATAGGATCTTAACGTTATTCGATGCAATCCCCCCCCCCCCCCGATTACTTAATGTTATGCGATTTTAGCATTATCCGAGGTAAATGTTATCCGAGTTATTACTCCACTTTCTGTTGTAAACTTTTGGAGAGTTCATACACTGCCCAGATTCCTTTTTAAAATATTACAACATGCCGGTACTCTGCTGGTCCCAAGAGAAAGGAGGAAGGTTGGGTGTTGGGTTACTACACTGGCCCTGTAAAATCTTATTGCTGACAAAACATTGAGGACCATTCATTCTCATTCGATCTCCCCCCCACCCCCCCGGCCACAGTGTTTTACTTTGGGCAGTGGAAGGCAGAAGGAAGAAATCCTCAATGAAGAGGGCCAAGCAGCAAACGCGTTCTCTCTCTCATAATACATGATTAAAGTATTATGCAATAAAGCTGACTGAATGTAATAGGCAACTTTAGCAGATTGATTTCAGTTCAACTACTCTAGTACTTTCCAAAAGTCCCATGCCAATCTATCTCAGCATGTTATTAAAATTACAAGTGGGAGGGGCAGGGCAAAATATTGTGGCACTTCAAAGACAAATATTTATTTCATCTTGAGCATTCATGATTTAACAGGTGTGGCTTCATTTTGGCAGTTTAAAGTCTGACATGGACACAAAATAAGATGATTTAATCAGCCTGGCTGAAAGAGACTGATTAGCTTAAGTTTTCCTGTGAAGTTTCCTATGAACATTCTGCCTTTCTTTTGCTCTCTCTTTTTCCCTTTTCTCTCTCCCCCCCCCCTTAATTCTGATTAAGAATTACACAAATAATGACTGAAATCCTATGGCTTAGTATAGTAAGTCACAACTAGAATAGGCCTAACCAATCTATAAAACTTACAGAGGAATTGACTCACTAAACCATTGACTCAATGGGTCCTACGTTAGTGGTGACTTACTATACTAAACAACAGGATTTCAACTAATAATTTGAGAAATTGGCTGCAGGTATTACAAGTCTTTGCTACATTCTTAAAGATCTTTGGATCTGTAAACCCCCCCCCCCCCCCCAGTATCTGCATGCTACTCCTGCATGACAAATTATTATTTTTGAAATTATTAACAGTTTCAAAAGCATTACTTGCTCTATTTATCTGTTTTTTTCCCTAAAGGGAAATACTACTGAACACATGCAAGCATGATGGTAGGGTAACACTGATTCTCAGAGATGTAATATTGATCTGTTCTAACTTTGTCTAAACAAAGAAGTCTTTTTTTGTAGAAGACGTGTTAGAGTAGGGGTTCCCAACCTAAGGCCTGTGAGCTGGATCCGGCCTGCGGCACCATTTCATGTGGCTCCCACCACTCCAAGGGCATTTGATAAACAAAATGGCCATCCCTTTGAAGCTGTTGGGTCAAAATGGCCACCCCATTGTGAAGGCAGGACAAAATGGCCATCCGGCCCTTGAAGCTGACTGAGAGAGCATGACTCGGTCTCCGGCTTGAAAAGGTTGGGAACCTCTGTGTTAGAGCTTCATTTACTACAACATCAGTTCTTCCTTGCAGCCTTACATAAAACTTTATCCCAGGAGATTTCATTCCTCATCTTAACAGATGATATATTATAACCATTAGAATGTTGGTCCATGAAACTCACCAAGGGATTCTGAGTCAGTCACTGTCATTCAATGTGACCTAGTTTGGAGAGTGTGTGAAGATAAATATGGGGCAAAAAAAGCCATATAGTGTATACTGTACAGTAATACCTCGGACAACGATTGCAATGGATAACACTAGAATCGGATAACAATGTAAAAATTTTTGGGGAAATTTGCAGTGGATAACGATCTCTTAGCATTATCCGATGCAATTATTCGTAGCACCAGAGTAGCTGGGAAGCTGAACGGGGACTCCGTGTTTGGGTTCCTAGCCACCTCGTAGCTGCGGGAGCAGGGGCCGGGGCGGGCCTGGAAAAATGATGGGGGCTCCCCCGTCGGCTTCCAAAACCACCCTGCAGCTGCAGGGGAAGAGGGGCTGGAAAGCCAACTGGGGGCTCCCCTGTCGGCTCCCCCATCAACCCCACAGCTGTGGGGATAGGGGTGGGGGGCTGGGAAAGCTGACGGGGGAGTTCCCCATCTGCTTCCCCAGCCACCCCGCAGTTGCGGATGGCAGGGGTGGGGTGGCTGGGGAAGCTGATGGGGAGTCCCCTATCGGCTTCCCCAGCCACCCCACAGCTGCGGATTGGGTCCCCCAACCTCCCCGGAGGTTACAGGGGTGTCGGAGAGCCCGAAATGGTCAAAAAAAAGGGAGTTTTTTTTCACCCATTACGGGCTCTCTGGCACCCACCTGAGATTTGACTGGGAGCTGGATGCCCAAGTCTCAACTGGGGCTGGGGGGACTTCGGGGAGCCATCCACATGGCCATGCAGTTTATCTCCACAGCCCTCCCCCTGAGCCCCAGCAATCGATCTCTGGGGCTGAATGAGACTCCAGGGACAAACCGCACACCCACGCGGTTTGTCCCCAACCCCCCCTCGAGCCCCAGCGATTGTGGGGCTCTGGGGGCAAACCGTGTGGCCATGTGGATGGCTCCCCAAAGCCCCCATGAGCCGCAGCGATTGATCGAGTGGAGCTTGGGGGGCTCTGGGGACAACCCACGTGGCTGTGTGGATGGTTTCCCGAAGCCCCACTGAGTCCCAGCGATTGATTGGTGGGGCTGGGGGGCCTCCGGAGACAAACCATGTGGCCACGCGGATGGCTCCCCGAAGCCTCCCCCGAGCCCCAGTGATCGATCACTGGGGCTCGGGGGGGGGGGCTCCTCCGGGGACAAACTGCACAGTTTGTCCCTGAAGTCTCCCTCAGCCCCAGCGATCAATTGCTGGGGCTGTGGGGTTTTTTGGGGAGCCATCCGGGTGCCCGCATGGTTTGTCCCTGAAGCCACCCTCAGTCCCAGTGATTGATTGCTGGGGCTCAGGGAGGCATCTGTGTGCCCGCACGGTTTGTCCCCAAACCTGCCCCTCAGCCCCAGCGATCGATCACTGGGGCTGTTGGGGTGTTTGGGGGGAACGATGCCTGCCCAGGAAGTGATCAAACTTTGCTTGCAGGGGGAGCATGCTTTTCCTCCACAAGCAAAGTGGTAGTCCTTCACTTGGACTGCAGGTTTGCTTGGGGAGGGAGGGTGCTTTCTCTCCGCAAGCTAACCTGATCTTCCTCCCTGTTCCCTTTCCTCTTTTTTTAACATTGTTCGTTCAATGCATCGGACAACGTTAAAAATCGGATAATGTCATGACTTGCGGAACCAAGCCATAACGTTACCCGAGGTACTAGTGTATATCACTTCTAGCTCACTCTAAAAAAGATGAGAATATAGATGCAATAAATAATTACATTGATCTGCTTTGTAAAATGAGGATGTAGCAAGTCTTCAAATAACTTTGGGAACAGGAAACCTAACAAGATTTTACCATATGAACAGAACTGCTCCAAGAACATTCCAGAGTAAGTAATTTGAAAACTTCCACTGGAAGCACTTTCAAAAAGATTCACTTTTAATGAAGATTAATGGTTTAAGATTTTTCTGACAGAGGCATTGACCAGATCTTTCACCCATGAAATAATACAACTAAAGTATTTACATACTTTCAGGTTCTCCATCAGCAGATTTACCTCCAATGGGCAACGACAGCACTAGCTGAGTGTCAGCAACTGCATGTATAGGCCGTCCATTGTGGTTTCCTATTGCTTCTCTTGCATTGTAAGGTGGAGGTGGCGTTTCAACTAGAGGAAAAAGAAAGAAAACAGCTACTGGCTTTGACATTTCACTAAGTGAGCAGCATACAAGTATTGGAGAAAGACCCAAATCAAAACACTTAGGTTGAGTTTTTCCTTTTAATCTATGCATCAGTGTGGATTTGGAGTTTCTCTTTCAGTGAAAGCATCACATTATCAATCCATCCATATCCAAAGTTCTTCAAATATTTCTAACAGAGCTGTCTCCTGAACTGAAAAATTAATGAGAAATTACATGCTATGTTCCAACAAAGACAATGTAGGATTAACAATTACAGTATTGTTTAAAAATCAGTGAGGGCTTGATAACAGTTAACTCTGTGTTTGTCATATCAAAATCTGACTTTTTAATAAAATAATGAAGCTCACCAAATAATTTTTCTGAGCAGATGAACCAAGCTTAGCTAATATGCAATATTGCTTTAAAAAGACGGAGCTTCTGAATAATCTGATTCTAGAACACTACAGATCTCTTAGCCTAATTTCTGTCCCAGGCAAATGGGCAGAAAACATACCTAAGCTAGAATTCTTAAACACATTAGCTCTATTTATATGTCTTATGCTTGTGATGGCGAACCTTGGCACTCAAAGTGTTTTTGGACTTCAATTACCAGAAGTCTAAGTCAGCACTCCTGCTGATCAGGGCTTCTGAAAATTGAAGTTCAAAAACACCTCAAGTGCCAAGGTTCGCCATCACTGTCCTATGCCAATGTTAAATAAATACATATTTAGTCCTTCTCCCATATCACTATGGGTGAAATTACATGGAGTGGTGAGGAGAAAGCAAGCCTTCTAATTATAGTTCCATATTAAGTGCATGTAGGTGGCACAGTTCAAAAGAACTGCCTTAAGGTTTTCTTTATTCACTCATTTCTTCATCCTATCTTGCAGATAGAGCTGATTAAACTGTAACAAAATAAATAAATAAACAGGAGTAGGGGGAAAGTTTCTCTGACCTCACATGGGAGGTGAAGGGGAAGGTGTTTTATCAAAGCACTGCTTTGTGTTTCTCTGTGTGCAGTTGCTTGGTTTTTCCTTTCTACATAGGTTCAAGGTTATCATTTACTTTGAGCCAAAGCAAAACAATTAGACTTTGTAAAATGTAGAAGAGTTCCTGGTAGGAAGGAAAAACAGTGGTGTGAAACTGGGCTGATTCACATTTCTCGTAGCAACATCAAGTTAACTAGGTGTGGCCTGAATAGCACAAGTGTCAGGTGGACACACAACTGGTTACAGAATCGTACTCAGAGAAGATTTCCTTCTCAAATTGGGAGGGGTAACAACTGGGGTTCCACAAGGCTCTTTTCTGGGTCTGGTGCTCTTCAACATTTTTATTAATGACTTGGAGGAAGTTGGGAATACTAAGCAGATGACACAAAATTGGGTGGACTAGCTAATACCTTGGAAGACAGAAACAGAATTCAGAAAGTTCTTGATAGGCTTGAACACTGAGCTAAAATTAACAGAATGAAACTTGTTAGAGGGTGTAAGTGTTCGTTCAAGACCCTGAGGATATTGTGCAGACATATTGTGGCTGTATACCTTTAAGGTCTTGCTGCAAGAACACATAGGTGTTTGGACTTTACCTTCCTGAGACCTACCAACCAGTGTATAAAGCTCCAAGCAACTGGGTGCTTGTTTGAGCTGTCTCCTAAAATGGCTTCAATACTGCTTCAGAGCTGTTCCAAAGCTGGCTTCCAGAGCCGCGTTCCAGGACTGCTTCAATGCTGTTTAGCTCCACAGATGCCAGCTCATCATTTGCTGATATTGCTTAGCTTCAATGCCTGCTTTGACTGCGAATTCTGCTGCCAGGTATGAACAAAGGCTCCTATGCTTTCTGTCTTGAGGACTGAGTTCTGGTGATTTAGCCTGACAAGCCACTTTCTCCTACCAAGCAGAGAAGGATTTGGGTAAGCCTCCAACAGAAGGACTGAAGCTGTGGAACTCTGTTACTTGACTTGTGCTTACAGCTTGCATATGCCCATTGAACTGAACTGTATGAACTTACATAGAACCTATGAACTTCCTCAGTGAATTTAACTGAGAAACCAGGAGACTTGTGTTACACTATACAGTATATATCTGCACTTTTACTTTCAATTAAACCAACTTTGAGTTTGCCTTTGCACCAAAACTGACTGCCTGTTTACCTTCTTTGCACAAGGGGCCAACCTTGCCAGGTGCGTACCACTTTGCAGCCTGCTGCACACTACTCTGCACCCCACTTTACCAACAAAACTTAATAGGAATAAGTGCAAACTTCTATACCTAATGGGAAAACTCCATCACAGAAATGCACAGTTACAAAATGGCGGATATTTGGCTTGTTAAGACTATGAACAGGAAGGATATTGGAATTGTGGTAGATCAAAAGATGAATATGAGTCAACAGTACAAAGTGGCTGCAAAAAAGGCCGATGCTATTTTAGGCTGCATTAACAGAAGCATAGTCCTTATAACTTATGAGGTACTAGTCAGACCACATCTAGAGTACTGTGTCCAGTTCTGGGCACTATACTTTAATAAGGATGCCAACATACTGGCAAAAATTCAGAGGAGGACAACAAGGATGCTCAGGAGACTGGAAACCAAACCTATGAGGAATGAATGAAAGAACTGGGCATATTTAGTCTTGTGAAGAGAAGCTAGCCAGTTCATTATCCAAGTTACTGTTTCCAGTTTGTCAACATTCTTCTTAAACTGTAGTACCCAGAACAGGACAGTTTTCCTGATACAAGTCTGGTGAAAGCACAACAGAGTGATCCTATTTCTTTTTTTGATCTGCATACTAAAGTTCTGTTGACACAACCAAGTACTGGATTGGCTTCTTTTTTTTTTGCTACTGAATCAGTTGTCCTTTATAATTTATTCTCCGAATTCCAGTAGTATGCTGCAACTAAAGTAGACCCACTAAATTAGTGGAATTTAGTGAGGAGTTGGCTTACCAAATCCCACTAATTCAATGAGCCTGCTGTAGATGCAATCTTCTTCCATATTTCAACCAGAATTCCATATTCTGTACAGAGGAATCACTGTAGAACAGTGATAGCCACAGTGTGGTCCATAAGTGTGGTCCACATGACACCCAAGATAACACCTAACAACTTCCCTCCTCAATTTTTATCTAAAAAGCCCCTTTGTGAATTTTTGTGAGTTCCAGCCACTTATAGCTTTGAAAAAGAACCTCCCTCCCCCAAAGAACTCAACACAGGACAAAACAGGCTGAAAAGTTGCCAATTCTTCCATGTTCTGTCAAGTGCGCATAACCTTTTGAGGGGGAGAAAAAACTAAGAGTGTCAGGAGTGTAACCTTCGGAGACCCAGGGGGCAAATGTGACCACTAGGCTTCTGAGAGCTGTCCACCCATGAAGTACTTCCTTTTTTATTGGCAATGTTTAAGTTAGATAGGTTACTTCTTACCTGTGATCTGATAAGGACTTCCTGGTGCAGAACTTCTTGGGGAGTCAGGGTAGCTCAGAGTACTAGATGATTGGGAGTAGATATTGGGTGATGTGGAGAAAGGAGTGCAAGGAGGCTGCTGAAAAGACTCAGGGTAAGTAGCATT
Source organism: Furcifer pardalis (assembly GCA_030440675.1). NCBI lineage: Eukaryota > Metazoa > Chordata > Lepidosauria > Squamata > Chamaeleonidae > Furcifer > Furcifer pardalis. Next base: position 90,803,722 of record CP126895.1, on the reverse strand, counting down.
GTGAGGCATCAGAGGTTCACTGTGAAGGGACGTGTTCCGGAATTTGGCAAGGAGACTGAGGTGCGGGTTGAATTCACTGTGTCTTGGAACCAGCACTGGTGGCAACACTAGAACAAGAGGTGGGAAATGTGTTGCTTTCATAACAGTTAGAAATACAACAAGCTGTTTTAGATCAAGTCAGATTATCTGTCCATCTTGTGTACCATTATCCGCTTTCAGACTCCGGAAATAAAGTGTCAGAATGAATATGTTAACATTATGCCTGATTATTATAATCTTTTTTTAAAAAGGTGGAAGAGGCTCTCAAAATCAAAAGTTTGAAAAGCTACCTTTGACAACAAACATTAATGGAAGTTGCTGATGGGGGGTCTGAATTGTCAAGTGTGTTAGTTTCAATTTCCTTTCTATAGTAGGCCTGTCTCAATCCACTTTGGCTCTCATCACAGCAGCCAGGTTGAATCACTAGTTCAACAGAGCTACTCAAGGAAATGGTGTATCTGCTGATTGGTATTTCTAAATATAGGCTTCTAGATCTCAGAACTGGAAAGGATGATAGCCCCTGAATTCTCAGAAACCAGAAGGCTCCTTAAGTGTCTTTATTTCTATATATGATGAGAAAGAAAAAGCAGATGAAATTATGTTACCAAGTGTAACAAGTCGGGATTTCAATAGTAAACTCCTTCATAGGTTCCACTGATTTACCTGGGATTCCTCTAGCTGCTACTTAGTAAGTTACAAATAGAGTAAAAACATAAACAAAGTGTACTCATTATTGTTGCCATGTTCTATAAATAGGTTAATGAAAAAGCATAATTACATTGCCAGTAATATCAAGGCTTCAAATCAAAATACACAAAATATATAAAAACATGACAGATAAACATACAGTATTGGAAGCAAAAGTATACTGAAGCATAAAGTGGGGTTTCTCCTCTTCTTAAGAACAGAGGTGGCTCATGATCAGACCACACCACCTACCACATTTTTGGGAATGACATTCCAGGCAACCTCAATTCACATATCTTAGAGGCAAACAGGATTTGAACATTACTCCTCCGTACCTACAATGTTTCCCTGAACACATCCACTCTTATCTCATTTCAGAGGGACATGTAACATTCCTACCCCCATGTTGCTGGCCTGGAACCTCCATCAGCCCTGGCTACAAAACTAATGGTGAATTAAGCCACATTTTGACAACATCTGGAGAGCCAAATTTACCTCAGCCCCGCCTCTGGCCTTGTTGAAGAAAGAAAACAGAATGTGGTCCATGCTGAACTTATTGTCAAACAACTGGGGAGGGGGGAGGGAGATTTCCCAGCATCACTATCCACCCCCATTTGCATGATCACACAAATGTGACCAAAACAATGCACAGAAAGAATGCACAGTCAATAAGAAAGTAGAAGCACTGCCCTTTTAAAATTGGTGGAATTCTACCACCCCCACCCCCCAGGGCCATCTTAATCTGTTAACATACATAGTGATTGCTATCAAGTTAGATGAAGGAACTGTACATTCAGCAGACTTTCCTACATATAATTCTAAAAAGACCAACATATCAGTACGTACTTTCCTCAGAAGGTACAAAGCTGTTGTGAGCAGTGTTAGTGCTCACAAAAGACTTGTTGACAAGTAAGAGATGAAGGAGTCAACAAGGGCATTCTCAGTTCCACCCCCAACCCCCACTGGTCCTTCCGCAACCAAGGAAGGTCTGAGTCCTCAAGTCAAGATGATCAAGGCAGAAAAAAATGTTTGCAGAATTTTGAGGAATGACATTTATTTGAGTAAGCACCATCATTCGAAAGCAATTCTCTAATTAGCTAATAATATACTTGCCAGTGTATAAGATGCATCAGAGTAAAAGATGCACCCCATTATTACCAAAATAGCCCACTATAAGCCACTATATACAGTATAAGACACACTCAATTTTTCCAGTGTGCAGTGGACCCCCGCTTTAAGGAAGATCCACCTACAGGAAAACTCACTTCAAGGAAAGAAATCAATAAGAAATAACAGTCCATTTCAAAGGAAAAAATCATGATAAAATTGCTTTACAGAATGGGTTTCCCTCATGGTTTTCAATGAATTCCTATGGGAAACTACTTTAAGGAAAAAAATCACTACAAGAAAAACCCTATGGAACAGATTAATTCCTTAAAGCTGGGTTCCACTATATTTTAAGGGGAAAGTGGGTCTTATATGCCAGCAAATAGGGTATGTATTTCCTCTCAATCCTATAGAGCCATGTTGGAAAACCTTGGCACTCCAGATGTTCTTGGACTTCAATTCCCAGAAGCCCAAGCCCCGTGAATCCACATGAAGGGGTTTGCTGCAATTCATCCAGCCCACGCAGCGCCGTGCTCATCGCTCCTGGAAGTGACACATTTTACTTCCACTTCCAGGAAGGGCAGCGCAGTATGGGCCAGATGAATCACAGCAAATCCATTCATGTGGATTCATGGGGGCTTGGGCTTCTGGGAATTGAAGTCCAAGAACATCTGGAGTGCCAAGGTTCGCCATCACGGCTATAGAGGCAACAGAATGAAACAAAAGCCTCCACTTCCCAGCAACCTATTTGATGAACAGGATAGATTATATTACTCAGCTGCAGGTTATTTCTTTATCATCTTCATCCACACTGGTTAGTTCTGCAGATGTCGATGTAAATATCAATTAAAAAATATTTCTGGAGAGTAAGATAAACTAGATTTCATCAAACAGATAAATATTTTTGGAACAGATTAGTCAGGAAATTAAAGTGCAATCTGGAATAGTACCTCTATAGCTCATCCTCCATTTTAAAAATACAAATAATTCATTAAGACAAAGCCACACACAGTTTCTAGACTTGAGAGGTTCTCTCACTTCACAATACTCTATGTTATCACCTGCAAATTCTGCCCACACTGGCACAGAAAGAAGGGTATGATCACAAAACAAAATGGGAATCAAATGCATAGTGTCAACTGTTTAACTGACAAGCAGGGCTGCACAGAAAAAGTCTCCTCGAAGACTGTGGTATTTTTGAACCACAACTGGGCGTACTCTGGTAATGAAGCCTTGTGTTACCCGCTAATCTTTCTCACACTAGGTTAGGTGAAAGAAACTGCCGAATGAGCTCATGAAAAGGTGCCTCCATTTTGGCAGTTTCACATCTGGCCTAGACATGGAAGAAGAAATGACAAGCAAAGAAGCATAATTCTAACACAGTTCAGCTACGCTATTCTGGAACAGTCCTATACCTCAAGTCTTACAATTATTTTTCAAGGGGTGGGACAGCCAACTTTACAAACCTCACTCATTCTAGCAGCTCAGATTAGGAAACTCACTCAAAACATACTCTGTGGTTTTAAAAAAACATCTCTGTGACATCAAAAGGATTCTCTATGCCTTTAGGGAAAGGGGATACAGGAATGTTGCAGTCCTCAATGACACAAACTTTGTAAGAGTCTCTCCCTCTTTAGTTATGAATTTCCTTGGGCACCAATGTTGTACCACCAAGGATACCAGGGCAAAGGGTAACAATAACTTGGTCAATAGTATCAGGGTAAAGAGTTTAATGCTCCATCCCTCAGAATGGCTGTTCTACCCAATCTGAGTTTCCATGTGGATTTTCTTCCATGAATATAAGACACCAGATCGTTTTTTCCCTTTGCATAATTTAGTTTAGTTCTCAGTAAATAGCTTTTTAAAAAATATCATCCAACACTTCAGCACCTTGGACAAGTACAAGTATGAAGATAGCTAAAAGAGAGAAAGGCACAGTAACAGACAAATGTAAACCAGTTACAGTATTTGCATAGACACTGGCAAGACAGGCAAAATTTCCAAGGCTTACAAAACCAAATAAATCTAAACAAAATAAAGGTTTTCTTCCTCCACACAGGGTACAAGTGAGTTTGTAAGCCATGATACAAGATAGCAATCAAAACTGTAGCAACCTGACAGATAACCAAGCCAAAAAAGGTAAGAATGTTGAATGAGATTATTTGAGCTGACACACTCTTTTGCCAAAGCAATCATGGGTTCGATTTATTAAAACAAAAATTCAATGCTTAATCCCAAACTTGCCATTCTGCATAGAAACCTATTTATAATAGTTTTGTAACCACACACTAAACTGACCAGCATATTGTTTTAACCTGGATGTTGTTCTGACAGCCAATTGACTGTTGCATCTGAAGGCAGCAGATACCTTAAAAGAAAATATTTCACCTGGACTGTGCATTACTTTACACTGGGAAAACTGAGCAAGTGATGATGGCTTAGATCAGTGATCTTGGAAGCTTACACCACTGAATGTTAAAATAAATAAATAAATAATTTTAAAAATCCACACTAGCTGGCAAAAGAACAAAATATGCCAGCTCCTGCAATACCACTAATTTAAATTTAAGTAATTTTTTTCTCATGGAATTTCAGCAGTTTGCCCACACTCACTTTAGCCCTCAGCCTCATTCCGTCAATGTCTCCAGCTCCTCTGTAATGAGTTTCCTTCTAGAAAGTGGTGGTCTCTGGAAGTCAACTATGCTAACCACCTTCTGATTTCAGATATTGTACAGAGCATTGACACAGCTAATAGTTCTTACAGCTGGCTCCAAAAATGCCACATAACCTTTATAAAAACAACTATATCCATTAGCCTCCTGAAAGCAAGAGATCATCATAAAAGGTTTCTCACTTACTTAGTGTTGCAACACCACCCCAGGATACTGTGAAGGTTCTCAAAGTTGAACCATACTCTTATCCCAGCATCTAAAAAGTAACAGCAGAGTCCTGCTGTGGTCTAATTGCCTTCATAGATCTTAACTTCTAGCAGATGGAGTTCAGACATTATTGCTTTGTAAAATGATATCATTTCTTACGTCTTATTACTATGGCAGATTAGGCTGGAGGTGCAATGATTTCATTTTAGACACAGCAACAATCATTAGCTATAATTTAATGCAGAAATCAGAATATGATTTTCATATCCTCACGAAGGAATACAACTTCTCTCTTTTTCTGGCTTTACAGTGAAAAATTATAAGTAAAGGTTTCCCTTGCTCGAAAGCCAGTTGTATCCAAGTTCAGTGCTCAACTAGAAGATACAAGACCCAATACAGCAACAATACTTCACATGATTGACTTACCTGGGGTTTCTACACGCCGATAATGGTAAGGATTAATACACACGTCTTTCTGCTTTGAGCCAAATGGAAACTCACAACATTCCAGTGGTTTTAACTCATGGTGGGACTGCAGGTCAGGCCAGCGCCATACTCTGCAATAAATGACATGCGGCAGGCCTTTGCGGTGAGACACTTGCAATCTTCCATCCAAAGAACGTGGAATCGTGACACACTTGCTGGGCTGCCCAGGAGAGCTGAGAGCTCTTTCTAGTTCTTCCATGGCACCCTTCTTTTTCTTTAGCTTCTTTACCAAGGAATCAACAGCCTTTTCTGCCCACTTCTCCTCTTCATCTCCTTGCTTCCAGCCCAACAGTCTTTTCACAGCTGGGCTGGTGAAGGAGAACAAAGAACTAATAGGGGTGCTGGAGTGCATATGAATCCAAGATGATATCTACACCTATAGAGCAAGACTCCTTATTCTTTTTCTCTTATTTTAAAAGAAGGCCTGAATAGCAGTACTGGGAGGCCAGCTGTCTTCAAAACCAGGGTTTTCCATGCGTGTCTTTATTTCATCTCAACTGATTTCAAACAGAGCATTTCTGTAATGAAAGAAGATTCTTCGGTCAGTTTTAATTCAAATTATTTTTGTTACACTCTCCTGCAAACAGACTTCTTTTGTTCCTTCCCTCCTTTCTGTTTACTTGAACAGAATTTGTGTGTGTGTTTATTTTTATGTCTTGCCTTCAGTATCAGAGTCTAACTAATATAATAAACAGACTTTCAAACAGTACAAACATTGAACAGGAACAGGATGGCAGCTACTGCAAAACAAACATAGTTCATTACACAAACTGTTACAAACATGTTATACTTATGACTCTTTGCCCAAAATCCAGACAAGTGCTTAGGAAATATCTCCAAATAGACTGGAAACAAAACTACAGTACTGAGAAGACATATCCTCAGACTAATGCAAAGTCTTCAAGATTGTGCAAAAGGCAAAATCATGTTAGTATCATAGTTGTTGCTATTTCTATTTGAAAGCAGCAAAACAAACAATTTTAAACACTTTCTCTCTTTTAAAAAAAGGAGATAGTAGTTATACTATTGTCAAGGCTAATAATAAGCTCCCCACTGAAAATGTGGGCAGAATTCATTTCCCTACAGACATTTGATTAAATACAGAGATCAGGAAAACAGCAATGACTACACACAACCAAATTAAAAAGAAATTTACAGTTGTACCTTGCTTAAAGAGCATGTGTTCCACAGGATTGCTTTTAAGCGAGTTTGCTCTTTAAGCGAAACACCATTGTAAGTGACCAATTGTGACTTCTGGTGGGGGGGTGGTGGTGATTGCGAACCCCGATTTATTTGTTAAGCGAGTTTTTGGTTGGTTTTATTTGTTAAGCGAAGCGAACATTCAGAGCAAATTCTGTTCTTTAAGCGAGGCACTTTAAGCGAGACACTCTTTATGTGAGGTTTGAGTGTAATTTATACAGAAAATGATACTATTAACTTAGCACTGTAAGATGAAATTCCAGGATAACATCAGCACTATTAAATATCAACTAAATATTAACAATTCTTATATGCCATCAAACTGACTGTGAGTTATGAAAACTTTTGCCATAGTTAACTTCGTGAACTAAAAGACTTCCCAAGTTAGGTATCATTAGATCTAGGAGCTCAAAAATATACGTGTGTGTGTGTGTGTGTGTGTGTGTGTGTGTGTGTGTGTGTGTGTGTGTGTGTGTGTGTGTGTGTGTGTGTGTGTGTGTGTGTGTGTGTGTGTGTGTGTGTGTGTGTGTGTGTGTGTGTGTGTTTTGCTGGCTTTTTCCTCTCTCTCTCATGGAATAAGTTTCCACATGCTCCTTTGGTTTTTTTAACATCAGAACTGGTTTCTCTATCTTTGCTTGGAAAATCTCTGAGGGAATGGACATTGAAGAAGAACTATGAAGTGACTCAGGAACCTTCTCTCATCTCTTCTTTTATCCTTTTGCCTTATAAAAGAAATGAGAAAATATCTACCCTTCCCCCAATGTTGTTGAAGGCAATTCCCATGATCCCTTAAGGCTGGTAGTGCTGGCAAGGAGTCCATCATTTCACTGCTTTACAGACAGATAAAATGTTGCAAGAATAAGTGCTGACTCATATTCTCACAGCATTCGATATCACCCTAATTGCTTTGGAGAAAGAATGGGATGCCATTGTGATCAATTATAAATAAAAGCAGAAACACTTCATATTGCAGCCAGAACTAGAAGATTCAAGCATCATTACTTCTCAGTTTGCATATTGCAACACATTACATAGTCTATTCCAAGGCTTGTGTGAATTTATTATTGATTTCTAGTAGTCATTTCTGTTTGTGTGATTTAAAGATGAAAGTATCTATCAAGTCTAAAGCAGACCTGACTGTCAGAATGGAAACATCTAGAAGGCCATTAAGGGTAGTTCTTAATGTTGGCACAAAATTCTTTACTTCTAATACCCTTAGCAAAGGCAGCCCTATGGTTCATCCAGTCTATGGTATGCTTAGTGCAGTGAACCAGCAAGTGTAAGATACACCGTGTATATAATAACACCAGTGGAAAATCCATGACAGTAGTAAAAGATTTAAAAGATATTAGATACAGTAATACCTCGGATAACACTAAGACTTGGTTCCACAAGTCTTGGTGTTATCCAATTTTTAGTGTTATCTGATGCATGTTAAAATCCTATGGGATGGATCAGATAACGTTAAAGCTCCATAGAGATACATTGTAACCGCACAGGCTTCAGCGGTTGTTATCTGATCCATCCCATAGGACCTTAACGTTATTCGATCCAATTCTCCTCCCCAGATTACTTAACGTTATGCAATTTTAACGTTATCCGAGGTAAACGTTATCTGAGGTATTACTGTACTTCCAGCAATATTTGTTACTCATGTACTTCCTGCAATTATTTTCTCAGAAAGCTGACGTAAAACCCTGAAAGAACAAACAGTTCTGCCTCACCACTCCTTTGAATGTTAAGGACCAACAAGACACTACAATATGTAGGAAGAGAGTCCACATGTGAGCTATACATTGCAGAACAAACCTTAAGCTTTATGGCTCCTGGTCAAACCTATTTATAGAAATTAAAAAGCACTGTAAATTTACAGAGAATGAATGTAAAGCAGTGTTTCCCAAATGCTGGTGTTTGGACTTCAGTTCCCAGAAGCCTAAGCCAGTATATTGACTGATCAGTGCTTTGGGGAATTGACTTAAGCTTCTGGGAATTGAAGTCCAAACACCAGCATTTGGGAAACACTGATGTAAAGTATATAACACAAAGTCAGATGTCTTAAAACAGGATTTAAGAGGCTCATATGAACAATGCAACAACTGGATTGAGTAGATAAACCTTAATAACAGTACATTTGCTGAAATTCTGCCATGCAGCTCCATGTGCCAAATGGTGATGATGTCAGCAGATGTAGCAAATCACCACATATTAAAAGCCTCCTTTGGTAACTTCAGTGTATGTGACTTCTATGCATTGTGTAAGAGTTATGCACACATCCCAAAATTGCTTTTAATCCACAGAAATTTGCATTTAATCCATGGTTATTTGCTGATGCTATCCCTAGTCAACTCAATTTTATTTACAGTCCATGACCAGCATAACCTTCCCTACTGCATCAATAGGGCTACACACATGATTTCATTTATTCTGTGTGTAGCAGCTGACACCTCACTGCACCTGCTTTGTTTCCAGATGGCTCACTGTGTGACCCAGTTCATTGTTGACATATTTTGAATTCCAACATCCCTTATATGGCAACTAGGAGAAGAGATTATCTACATATGACCTGGAATTAAGGGAGGCCTGCAAAAGAGCACATGCTTAGAAAGGAAAGGCTGGGCGACTCCTGCATAAAACCCTAGAGACCTAATGCCAGGTGGTGCAGATGACATCCAGCTAGTTCGTAGTATGAGGCTGACAGCTCCCTACTTACATACTGCTACGTATCTGGAAATAGGGGGGCAAGAAAGAACATAACCTGGAGAAAATTAAACCATGGTAACAATCCAAAATACGTGGGAGTAAAACTGGCAAAAGAAGAAGGGGGGAGCAGAAAATGAGATGGCTAGATGGCATTGTTGATGCAATGGGCAGAAGCTGGGTGTGTTGAGGATGGTGGAAGACAGAGGTGTCTGGCGTGCAATGGTTCATGGGGTTGCAAAGGGTTGGAATCGACTGTGCAAGAAACAGACCCAATGCATCCAGGGTCTGGACTTCAACATTATACATCAGGGTCGAAGTCAACAGCTTCCTAAAAACAACATCAATTCCAACTACAGCTGAAGCTTGTTAAACTGAACTATGGAAATGAATATCACCTGGAGGATTTAGGGCAATGAAAAAGAAGCCAGCAGCAGGTTACCATCTTCCATATTGGACATGGAAGATGCAGGATAGGTTAAGATCTGGCGTGACACAATGCAAAACAAACCTAAAGAGGCGGGGCCATATTGATGATGGTGAGCAATGTGAATATAGTGAGACAAGATTTTGAACATCTGCTAATCTGCAGCAATTTACCTGAACAATGTGATAGCAAGGACTTTTCTGAAACAAATGACAGAGCTATTCAAACTGGAGAAACAGATGAACATTGGCATCTCAAGGACAGTGGTGGGCATTAGCAGGTTCACACCAGTTCACCAGAACTGGTAGCAGAAATTCTGGCTGGCGGCTGGCCACACCCACCATACCACACCCACAGTGTGGTAGTAAAATTTTTTTGAGCCCCCCACAGATCAAGGCGCTCTCTTTTCCTCAGAAGCAAAAGGCAGGGACCACCAGAGGGAACTAGAGATACAGTAGTAGGTAAACATATGCCATGAATTATTATATAGCAATCTTGGTCTTCTTTCTGGAAAAAAAATATAGGCAGGGAGGGGACGAGTGTTTTGCAGATCTCCTAATCCACATCTTCATTCTGTATCTACCTCACCTTTTCCTGGCCTTGAACAGATGGCCTCCTGACCTCCAGGAGACCTTATGGATATAAGAACAAAATGACAAAGCAGAGGTGAAGTCTATGTATCAATAGGATTGTCTACTACAGACAGCAATTGGGCTGAGAAACATTTATTATTCCTAATGCCTGACTGGTGCTCTCCTCCTATCCTGGAAACAGGCTCTACTGTAAGAGTACCGTATATACTTGAGTGTAAGTTGTCCCAAATATAAGCTGAAGTACCTAATTTGGACCTCTAAAACTAGGAAAATAGACTGACCAGAGTATAAGTCAGGGGTGGAAAATGCAGCAGCTGCAGCGAGTTTCAGTAATTAAAATACAGCCAAACCTCGCATAAAGAGCGTTTCGCTTAAAGAGCGTTTCGCTTAAAGAGCAGAATTTTCTCTGAATGTTCGCTTCGCTTAACAAATAAAACCAACCAAAAACTCGCTTAACAACTAAATTGGGGTTCGCAATCCCCCTGCCAGAAGTCACAATTGGTCACTTACAATGGTGTTTCCCTTAAAGAGCAAACTCGCTTAAAGAGCAATCCTGTGGAACGCAATATGCTCTTTAAGTGAGGTACCACTGTACATGAAAACACAGTAAAATTAATTTATTCAGACATTTGTGTGGGTATGTTTTTGAGTTTTTACAGTAGTTAGTGCTATTTTAAAAATGTTTGAATTTGTACCACTGCGGTTTTGGGACCCTCCGGGTTGTTGACCAGAGTATAAGTCGAGTCCCTTTTTGGGATCTCATTTTGGAGGCTAATAAACTAGACTTATACAGTAATACCTCGGATAACGTTTACCTCAGATAACGCTAAAATCGCATGTTAAGTAATCTGGGGAGGAGAATTGGATCGAATAACGTTAAGGTCCTATGGGATGGATCAGATAACAACCGCTAAAGCCTGTGTGGTTACAATGTATCTCTATGGAGCTTTAACGTTATCCAATCCATCCCATAGGATTTTAACATGGATCGGATAACACTAAAAATCGGATAACACCAAGACTTGTAGAACCAAGTCTTACTGTTATCTGAGGTATTGCTGTACTCCAGTATATACAGTAGTTCTATTTTGTGATATTTCTCTATGTTATGTAGTCTCATCTGACAATCTCACCAGCAAAGCTTTATTTTCCAGTTACTTGTTATGTTTTCCTGTTTTGGGCCACTACAGCTTACAAATCAAACCTCTCCTCTTTCAAAGAAGACACAATCATTAATGCTGTACATATACCATAGAGATGTGCAATCTTTATGTGAGGCTGGTTTTATAAACCTAGACAACTTGCTGACATAGTGTCATTCCAAGATTTGGAAACATGAAGTACAGTCAAACCTCGCATAAAGAGCGACTCGCTTAAAGAGCAGAATTTTCTCTGAATGTTTGCTTCACTTAACAAATAAAAACAACCAAAAACTCAATTAACAAATAAATCAGGGTTCGCAATCCCCCTCACAATTGGTCATTTACAATGGTGTTTCGCTTAAAGAGCAAACTCACTTAAAGAGCAATCCTGTGGAACGCATTATGCTCTTTAAGCAAGGTACAACTGTACAAGATATGGAGCAGGAGGCTTCCCTCCAGTCAGCAGCAGAGGAAGAACAGACCCTCCACCATCAGCTTGTTTACACAGAATGCTGTGCTTCTGCTTGTTTCCAAAATTATTTTTCTGCAAGATTCTGATTGCTGATGGTTATTTAATTACAGAACTGATTTACAACAATCACAGTGTAATAAAATCATTATTTGTGGGGAACCAGGGTGTGTTGTTTATTATTGCACATGAGGAAGAGTAATGACTAAGCTGTCAATTAGTGTGTTTGTTAGTTAAAGGGTAATGTGATTTTTTTAAAATTCAGAACGCTCAGGGTACAAGATATTCTTTCTTTTCATTAGGAACAAGCTAATGGGTATTTTACAAGGCTTGTAAGATTTCTTCTCCACTTGATCTGTGAGACCACATTAGCCTTAATATCTGAAGATAAAAGGGCTGCTGGATGATGTCATTGGTCTCAGTGTCACCAAAAGTGCCAAATCAATCCATAGGCCCAAGAGAGAGCTGTCTAGACAGATGTAGTAAACCTTTATGTACTGATAGATGATAGGAGTGAGAAACACAGAGGTGGTTCAATTGCTAATATCACCACAGTGACAACTAAGGTCACTATAGGACCCAAAAGGGAATCATGCTGACAAGTATGTAAGCAGTCTTTAATCAGGCATAATTCTACTCACAGATTCAGGCACATATCACAAGAGACTCTGACTGAACTTTTTCCAGAAGTGTAATCTGTTTTTTTCCAAGCAGTACTTGGGCATCAGTTTCAGATTTCTTAAGACTTCTGCCCCCAGAATTCATCAGGAATATGCCCAGCAAGGATTCTGGTTGGAATTTGGCCAATATATCCTAGTCCTCACAGGAGTTCTCAATTATGCACAGGCAAGAAATGAAGGCTTCATCAGACATTATGTTCCTGTGAAGAAAACAGAGGAAATATGTGGAAATGGGAGTAAATGGTTGGGAACTGGTAGTGATTAGGGACTAAGATACTATTTAAGGGCCCAAATAGACAGAGAATACCAATTCTGTTGAAGATCAATAGCTTGAAAGTTTTCTAACATTAGATGTCTCTTTCTAACAGCCTTTGGGAAGTAAAATTTACTGCTAGAAGGGTCTTCTCAGTCATTCAACCATAAGCTATGGAATGCCTCCACCCCCAAGACAGACTCCTCTAGTGTCTGTTGCAGGGATTCTCAACCTGCAGCTTGTGGCCACATTTCATGTGCCCCCCCACCGCCTCCACCACACCAGGAAGTGCCATGTGGTGGAGGAAGGGCAAATGGCTGTCTGGCCCCCGAAGCTGTCTGACGGAGTGTGGCCCAGCCCTCAGCTTTAAAAAGGTAGAGAACTCCTGGTCTATTGTGTATGCTCTCTGGCACCAGGTGGAGTTTGTAAACGCTCTTCCAGTTTTTTTAGGAATCCTTTAGGTGTTCTGTAATCAACAAGTTTGTGAAGACAGTTTTGTGTTTATTACTTCATATGCACTAAGCAGTTTAACTGTAAGTACATTTTCATTATCCAGGTTGTATTTAGCTGTTTTACAGGCCACACCACAAAAACTTTGGTTATGGAGATGCAGGAGAAAACATACAGAATCAATCAATAAAATTACTTGCTTCACAATTAGACCACTTCCCAGGAGATGCCTACATGAATAAAGGAGGAGAAAATATTATGCTCCAATTTTTTATCCTTCATCAAGTCCCATCTTTATTTAGCCCATCTTGCTCTGACAGACACTTCTTATCCATAGTCTACCTCTTTGACTTCTGGTTGCCCTAAAACTATGACCACCTCAGGAACATCACAGAACTCTCTTTGCCTGCTGGAGAGGGGGAATGAGGGCCAGCTGTGTGGACCAGCTAGCTCAGCCATAAAGACCTTGCTGCTACTGCTATTGCTGCCTCCATGACCACCTCAGGAACATCACAGAACTCTCTTTGCCTGCTGGAGAGGGGGAATGAGGGCCAACTGTGTGGACCAGCTAGCTCAGCCATAAAGACCTTGCTGCTATTGCTGCCTCCATGACCACCTCAGGAACATCACAGAACTCTCTCTGCCTGCTGGAGAGGGGGAATGAGGGCCAGCTGTGTGGACCAGCTAGCTCAGCCATAAAGACCTTGCTGCTACTGCTATTGCTGCCTCCATGACCACCTCAGGAACATCACAGAACTCTCTTTGCCTGCTGGAGAGGGGGAATGAGGGCCAACTGTGTGGACCAGCTAGCTCAGCCATAAAGACCTTGCTGCTACTGCTATTGCTGCCTCCATGACCACCTCAGGAACATCACAGAACTCTCTCTGCCTGCTGGAGAGGGAGAATGAGGGCCAGCTGTGTGGACCAGCTAGCTCAGCCATAAAGACCTTGCTGCTACTGCTATTGCTGCCTCCATGACCACCTCAGGAACATCACAGAACTCTCTCTGCCTGCTGGAGAGGGAGAATGAGGGCCAGCTGTGTGGACCAGCTAGCTCAGCCATAAAGACCTTGCTGCTACTGCTATTGCTGCCTCCATGACCACCTCAGGAACATCACAGAACTCTCTCTGCCTGCTGGAGAGGGGGAATGAGGGCCAGCTGTGTGGACCAGCTAGCTCAGCCATAAAGACCTTGCTGTCTCTCTTGACTGTATTGTATTTTTACACTGTATTTTATTGTATTGTTTTTTTTCTTTTATGTAAAATTTATTGTGTTATCTGTGCTGCATCTGTTATATTTTTATATTATGCTTTATTTATATTTGAGATTGTGATACTGTATATGTTTGTGTTATGTGAGCCCCTCTGAGTCGCCTCAGTGAGGTGAGTAGAGGGGCATATAAATCTAATTTAATAATAATAATAATAATAATAATTTGACTGTGTCCGCCCCCTGCCCCCCCCAATACAAAATTATAAATGGAGTTATGGATGGAATGACAAAAATAATGCTCATTATTTTAATGCAAAATGTACTAATACTAATATTCTAAACAGCAACAGAGCTACAGTGTTGGCTAAATTGTAACTACTCTATCATTTATTCTACACTTACATCCAAGGAATACAAGAAGAATAAAAGGAGTCAATTAGCATGAAAATGTAGTTTGTTTTAGAATCAAACTTCTGCAATAATTCCTGTTTTCCTTTAACTGATTTGATTAGAGGAATGTGAATGTATAATTTAGTAGGGAATAGCATAAATTTTCATTTAGGAGCACATTCTTTTATTTTAAAGCATATCAGAGAATAAACAAAACAAAAATGTTGTAGCACTTTGAGACTGTTATATTTTAATGTTAGCTTTCATGGATCCATGTTTTTCATGAATCCATAGATTTGTGGGACTGCAGTGGCTCAAGTGGTTAAGATGCTGACTTGTCAGCAGTTCAATACCTGTGTACTACACAATGAAATGAGCTCCCGTCTCTGTCCCAGCTCCTGCCAAACTAGCAGTTTGAAAGCAATAAATTGCAAATACTGTAGATAAATAAGGACCACTTCAGGTGGAAAGGTAAACAGCATTCCATGCACTCCAGTGCCTAGTGCATGCCACATGACCACGGAAACGTCTGCAGACGCAGACAGCACTTGCTCTTCGGCTATGAAACAAAGATGAGCACTGAACCCTAGAGTCGGATACAACTGGCTTTCAAGCAAGGGAAACCTTTACCTTCATGGATCAAGTCCATTTCATCAGACTTGACCCAAGAAAGCTAACATTAATATATAATAGCTAGTCTCAAAGTACTACAATGTTTTTGTTTTGTTTGTCCTCTGATATGCTTGAAACACAGAGTAACATGGCTACTATTACAAAAAATTCAATTCAATTTTAAAGGACACCAGTAACAATCGGCAATACAAAAGTCCATGGGCACTGTAGGGTTGCCACTTTTTTTTTACTAGAAGAGGCCCCTCCTACCCTTTAGTAACTGAATGACAATCTGAATCAAATGCAACAACTTTTTACAATAATCTTCATGGAAGGAAAACGGTGAACTTTTTATTTTCTGTCTTCCAACAGAAGCATGGACGTCTTTGCCAAATAATTACAACAATATTTATTTCTCTATCAGCAGCCACCTGCATTCTTACTAGATACTTGTAAATTTCCATCTTAACTGTCTCTCATCTGGATTAGTAACATCTTGGTTAAATGCATTTCTCCCAATAACGGCTTGTAAATTATGGATGCCTTGTTAAATATTACTGTAAATTCAGGTACAAACTGTAAGCTGCCTCATCTCACCATGACTCTGCACCTGAAGAAACACTATAATGGACTAAATCTCTACCCACAAAGCCTTACAGTACTGGTGCTGTCTACAGTAAGTGCACAGCTTCAGACATGGGTTGATGGAAGAGTGCTAAAAGCCACGATCAGTCAATTTCTAGGTCCTGTCAAGCAGCAAAATATACCACCAAATGCTTCAGACTCACAGCAGTGCAGAAAATAGAACTACTACTGTGATCGTATTACAATTTTTGTACCACTAAGTGTATGTTTGGCAATAAATCTCAAACTCTTAAAAACAGAAACCAAAAACTAAGGAAAGATGGTATCCAAGCAAGCTGTTTTAACTCACCAAAATGTGCCTTCATTTTGGCATTTTCACATCTGGTCTAGACATGGAAGAAGAACAAACTACTTTCAAAACTCCCCTAAGTTTCCATAGCCTGCAACGAGCAGATGAGGTTGGGGGTGTCAGGTATGTTATTGGCATCCTTTAAATAAGTGTTGAATCATTTGGAAATACAGTCAAGCCTCACATAAAGAGTGCCTCGCTTAAATAGTAATTCGCTTGAAGAGCAGAATTTTCTCTGCATGTTCACTTTGCTTAACAAATAAACCCAACCAAAAACTTGCTTAACAAATAAATCAGGGTTCGCAATCCCCCCCCCCACACAATTGGTCATTTACAATGGTGTTTCGCTTAAAGAGCAAACTCACTTAAAGAGCAGTCCTGTGGAACACATTATGCTCTTTAAGCGAGGTACAACTGTAAACTCAAAAGACCTGATAATCACACAGAGTCCTTGGTTCTCAGGCACAACAATCCTGTAGTTTTTATGCCTTATCACTGACTTCAATGGGCATTAGGAACAGTTCTTGAAACAAAAAGTTACACATAATGTCACAATGTGTAAGTAATCAGTATAATGAAGTTACAATTCAAAATTAAACCTAATTTACCACTATAATGACTAAGATTTTCTGCTTATTTCCAAGTACAGTATTATAATTAAAGTATATTTAAAAGATTTTTTTACAACATACAGTAATACCTCAGATAACATTAGTATCGAATAACACTAAAATCGCATAACATTAAGCAATCTGGGGGGAAGAATTGCATCGGATAACATTAAGATCCTATGGGATCCATCAGATAACAACCGCTAAAGCCTGTGTGGTTACAATGTATCTCTATGGATTTTAACATGCATCGGATAACACTAAAAATCGTATAACACCAAGACTTGTGGAACCAGGTTTTAGTGTTATCTGAGGTTTTACTGTATTGACAAAAAAATTTCCATATGCCATTTTACCATAACTCTTAAATCCTTCTCAAAAATTATTAAAGCAATGGAAAAGCAACCAGCAGTTCCATAATTAACAAAATAAGTTATTTTTTCAAAATGATAACAAGTAACACTACTTGATTACTTTCAAAACATTGTAACAAAAAAGGGGAATGTTTACTTCAAAAAAGGAATTGTCCAAGCTGTGGTTAGGAGCAGCTATGGCTAAAACTGTAAGAAATCTCTTTTTCAGAATCCTCATGGCTTGTATTATTGCAGGGGTAGCTTTTTTATGTCACAGGCCTGCCCCTGAACAATTGAGCAGGCCGGACCATGCCCCCCCCCGGAAGCGGGCGCATTTATGGCTATCGTAAATGTGGCCACTTCTGCATTTACGACTGCTGTGGATGCATGTGCGGGCACGTTTTACGGCTGACGTAAATGTGCCTGCTTCCACTTCCAGGTGCAGCAGAGGTGACAACTGGCTGGATGGGATGGCATTGGGGTCTGGATCTGGCCCGCAGGCCATAGGTTAGTAACTCATGTACTACTGCGTAAGGGCAATGGTACATGTGGCATAAGATGTTTTCCGCACTGTCTGTTACACATGACTTACTGGTTGCTCAATTGATTATGTGACCAACTACTCAAATAAGTAGCCAACGAAACACAAAAAATACTTCTGTAAAGGCCCTTATGCATGCAGAAAAACTCAACAGCATTTTGGCCCCCATCTATGGAAATGAATGGTTTAACCATTCAATAATGCAAGATTTGCAGCACAAATGAAAACATGTTGACTTCTGTTTTCAATATGCTGCAGAAGTCCTAGGAGGCAACATTTCACAGCACAAAATGTAACAAAATTATAGTTGTTAGCAGTCCACAAGACCCTTCACTATTTAGTTTAAAACAAAACTTCCTATTTGTTGAGTTATTACTACAAACTACACACTAAACATTTTGAAGTTACAACTACAGTAATAGCATAGCTCTTCACGTTTTTTTCTAAGCAACTGGTCAGCAATGGGGTTACTTTCATATTGGAATGCAAGACTTTTGGGAAATGGAGCTATGCATATTGCAGGAAAGACCTACTGATGCAGCCGAAAAACCATGATTAAGCAACAGAGCTAGTCATGACTGAAGGAAGCAAAGAATCCAGAATTTCTCTCCTGCATTACTGGAATTTTACTTAAGACAATAATGCACTCCACACAGAAAAACTCTTAACTTTTCAGTTCTATTTCATGGTTGCGGACAGGATCCTTGGTAAAATGAAAGCTGCCACATGTATGGTGCTAGACCCTTACTCTTCCTTGCACACAAACAAAGAGGGACTGATCAAGTAAGAGGAGCGGCCAATGCCTCCTCACATCAAGGCAGGGTTCCAGCATGGTTACATAACCTATACATGAAACTGCTGGGGCAGGTCATCAGGACCCTTAGGGTATGACGCACTAACATGCAGTATGCAGATGATGGAGAATTTAAAGCATCTATTTCTCTTTTCCAATGAAATACAAAGACTCTGGCAGTGTCTAGGATGACTAATGGACTGAATGATGGTAAACAAGCTGAAGATCAACCTGGATAAGACAAAAGTGTTCCTGGTCAGTCCAAAGACAAGTCAGAGACCAGTGATTCACTAAGTGCTAAAAGAGGTTACATTCACTGGAAAACTCAGTTCCAACTTCCAGGTTACACCTTGATTAAGCCTTGACCTTAGATGTCGAAGTCTTGGTGGTAGTTAGAACATGGCATTTGCAGTTAAAATTAATAAGCCAACTGCCCATTTCCTGGAGAAATGTAATGTGACCATGATGATGCATGTCTTAGTTACATCCTATCTGGTTTACTGCAATTGCAGTATATGGGGCTGCTGCAGCTAGACTGTTAACTGGAGCCAGCTATAATGATAACAAAATCTTTGCTGCAACATCTTCTCTGGGTACCGTTGTGTTTCTTGGTACAAATTCAAAGTGCTAGTTATTACCTAAAAGGCCAACAGAAGGAGTCCTAGACATCAGAAGAACCTCATCTCCATACACCTTTGTATAATAAGGGAGAAACTTAGGCTATACTGTATAATAAATGAACAAGCAAACAAACATTAGAATCTGTGAATGGAAAACATTTCAGAGATGTAACAGGCCAATCAGAGAGTTGTAAAAGGCAATGACCAGAATCACCCCAGATTATCACTACCACTCAGGACAAACAGTTAATACCCATGTCTAAACATTCTTTGAAATGACTAAAGTTCCTTTGAAGTGCCTTCCCTTGATCTGACAGAGGTGTGAAAATTGCTTCCGCCGCGTGCTCACTGTGCCATTTTAATCTACATTTTGATAAATCAAACTCTTTGATTATAGACCAAGATAAATGCTTGAGAAGAAAGAGAAGTAGCTGATCTGGTTTGGCAAGGGGACTTTCCAAGAACCAACATCAGGAGACAGGAAGCATGGATTTAAAGAGTAAAAGGCTACACCACTTTAAAGTCATTCTTTGGAACATCATTGCTTCTACAAGTATCCAAATCACAAAAGAAACATCTCAGACCCAGAGGTGCTAGCAAACTAACACACCATTACATTAGAAATTATGTGTGGATTGTAATTTGCTTATTTATCTTATGTTGTTACTCAGCTATCCATCCTCAGGTTTAACATATCATTTCCTGTCACGCAGAACAGCTGGATATGGAAATCTTCTTCAGTGATTTGAAAGTAATGAGCCTCCATGTATGAGGAGAAAGAATGAACTCGTACTTGCTTGTTTCACCCCCTCTGATCATGGAGGACAAATTCTGGATTCCAAGAAGTCTCTTCTGTCCATGGACACATTACGCAGTTTGCTGCTGTTGTAATAAATGTGCCATCAAGCCTTTCAAAGTAAGATATTTAAGGAGTAGCTTTACCAATTCTACTCACCGAAGGAACTTCTATGACTGAGTAGGATTTTGAAATCTGGCCTCCTGAGTCCTAGTTTGTCATTCTATACTACATTAGATAGCCACCTGCCCACAGTTTAGCACTGTCATTTTCCATGCCGTTCAGAACCTAAAACAAGATTGCAAATCCACAAGGATTAATTAGTAAGGCCTTCTGCTATAACAATCACCACTCAAAGGCCAAACTGGAGGGGACAAAGGGATGAAACCACTCAAAATATGTCCACTCCCCTCCTTGCCTGTAGAGTCCACTTATTTTCAAATGGCAGAACAGGCCAATATGCTGAGTGGTTCAGAGAAAAGACACTGGAGACAACTCATCAAACTGAAACCAGTACATTTCAGAACACCATTACATTTATAGTAAAACACCGGATAATGCTAAAACTTGGTTCCACAAGTCTTGGTATTATCTGATTTTTAGTGTTATCTGATCCATGTTAAAATCTTATGGGATGGATCGGATAATGTTAAAGCTCCATAGAGATACATTGTAACCGCACAGGCTTTAGTGGTTGTTATCCTATCCATCCCATAGGACCTTAACCTCCCCAGATTACTTAACGTTATGCGATTTTAGCATTATCTGAGCCAATCGTTATCCGGTGTTTTACTGTATTAGTATTTCCAAAGAGTAAAATGTGTAAATTCTGCAGGGAAGAATGACCAGGATATGAAAATGTGGTAGTTTAGTGGGCAGTGTTCTGACCTAAGCAGTGGCTTAGAGGTTAAGACACTAAGCTTGAAGGTCAGCAGTTCGAGACCCATCATCTTTCCCAGCTCCTGCCAACCTAGCAGTTTGAAAGCAAAAAATTGCAAGTAGATAAATTGGTACTAGGGACTGTGGTGGTTTAGTGGTTAAGAAGTTGAACTTGACGACTTCAGCAGTTTGAGACGTGAGTGCTGCATTACGGAGTGAGCTCCCAGCTCCTGCCAACCTAGCAGTTTGATAGCAGGAAATTGCAAGTAGATAAATAGGGATTACTTTGGAGGGAAAGGTAACAGTGTTCCATGCACTCTGGTGTCTAGTCATGCTTGCCACATGACCAGGGAAATGTCTGCAGACACAGACAATGTTGGCTCTTTGACTGTAAATAGAAATGAGCACCACACCCTAGAATTGGACATAACTGGCTTTTGAGCAAGGGAGACCTTTACCTATTCAGTGAGTGTCAGCTATGACACTCACTGGATGACCCTGGAAAACACACCAAATCACATGACTTGCAACCAATGAGGGAAACCAGTAGGGACCCATTAAATAGCACCAATTTGCCACTGCAAAATACCCCACTATTCTTACACAGCCATATCTAGTCTTTTGAATTCTGGTCTCCTACTGCCTAGCATTTAAAACTTTCCGTGTTCTGTCAGAAGAAAAACTGACAGGAACACATGAACAGTACACAAGGCATTCAATGAAGCAAACTCTCTACAGTTCAAATATCTGGTGGAACTTCCACATAGAACCCAGCATCTTTCCAGTCAAATCTTGTTCAAAAAAGAACTTCTCCTTCCACTTTGCAAGAAAGAACAAGATTTTTTAAAAGAGGGGGAAAATAAGCTCTGTGTGTAACATACTTTTTTGGATAAAACTAAAGGAGAGGAAAAACACATGTTCATGTTCCTGCACTTGTGTCCCCTTCATTTTACCCAAAGCATTACTCCTAATATGGGTATATGTGAGCTGCTACAGCTGCTGCTGCTGCAGAGAAACACACATTGCCAATTTAACAAGTGAGTTGGGTAAACTCAGAGAACAGGACTGAACAACAACAACAAGAGAACAGGAAGTGCAAGTCAATTATACTGCCTTCTCTCTTTGCTTAATATCCTATGCCAAACAACCCCGAGAGAACCTTGGCTTCAACTCAGATCAACTTGATACCAAACAGCCAGGCAACACCTAGCATGGACCCCCTCATGGCTTGAGGAGGATCAGGACAACAAAAATCAGATCTATGCATAGAAAGCGTCATCATACCATAATATATAGCGTAGAAGTGATGGCAAACCTTGGCACTCCAGCTGTTCTTGAACTTCAATTCCCAAAAGCCCTGATGAGCAAAAGTGCTGACTTGGGCTTCTGGTAATTGAAGTCAAAAGCACCTGGAGTGCTAAGGTTTGGCATCATGGGAAATTCCATCCAGTTCCGAGTCATTACCAAGGTAAATGTTCACCAGTGTCAATCTTTTCTTACTAGGTCTGGAAGAGATATATTACATTATAATCTATCAAAATCCAGCAAAAATCCTTTCAACCAAGAGTAATTTCTGACACAAAATTTATTTATTTATTGGAGAAAGACTGTAGCTCAGTAGTAGAGCACTGACTTTCTATGCAGAAAATGCTATGTTCAAACTCCACCATCATCATGCAAGGCCAGTCCCTGCTGATTGCACTTGGCTAGGTTAAACATTGCTGACTCTATATAAGGTGGTTTCCTACCCTGTTAACCACAGTGAACTGCTCATCACACAGAAAAAATCAACTTCACAGTCCAGTTTGCACTGTGCTTCCCATGACTAGAGAAGCTATCCCAATAAATGGCTAACATACGGTATATAACCACTGCATCATGTAAGCTCCGGTTTTCATTTTGGCAGTGATTTTTTAAAAAGACTTTTACTAGTCTTAACAAATTAGTTCCACAAGATACCCTTCGACAGAGCAGAATGAGTACTAATCAAATTCCACTATTATTCAGTAATTCTGAAAAATTCATTTCCTGGCTGCTTTGAAACAGAACTAGTGATGATATAAGGAAAACCACAGGCGCAAAACACTGGGGACCTTACTGGGAGGCTAAATTCTTTCTCAAGCTCCGTTGACATTGATGAAAATGGTAAAATAACAAAGACCCAGCAATAATAAGGCTAAAAAGCAACTCTACAATTTATTTTTAATATTTAATTTATTGTATAACCTAAGTTTTTGCATGCATATACTTTTCTGATTTTCATAATAAACAAAACACTCAGACAACTGAACTCAAGCCTCTTCATTTAAAGAAGACAAACTGTAAAGTGGATAAACAATGGAGCAAAGTGGTAGTGACCAAGGAAACAATCTGCACTGCAGGAATGAATTAGAACAATTTAAGTTTATTTGAATAAAGATAACCAGTGACTTAGAATTTCATTGCTCTTAAAACAAATGTTATTGCACCACCTTTACATGACACTGCAAAAGATAATAACTTCTTGTCCCTAAAGGTTGCCTTTTCAAGGCATGTAATTTTCTGTTACAAAATACGAGCATCTTTCTCTTATCTGCAGTGCCCTTCCTGGACAGAAACAAAGTTGGCTACATTCAAATAACCTATACAGTAATACCTCATATAACATTAGTATTGAATAACACTAAAATCGCATAACATTAAGGAATCTGGGGGGAAGAATTGCATCAGATAACATTAAGATCCTATGGGATGCTTCAGATAACAACCGCTAAAGCCTGTGTGGTTACAATGTATCTCTATGGATCCCATAGGATTTTAACATGCATCAGATAACACTAAAAATCATATAACACCAAGACTTGTGGAACCAGGTTTTAGTGTTATATGAGGTTTTACTTGTATACCATTTCCTGTCTCTCAGCTATGGGAAAACTCATTCATTCAGAAAAGTGTTAATAGCTAATCATCTGCTTCCTCAATTTAGAATATAATTTGTTCTAATGTGGTAACGTTTGACTTCTACAGTATTTTGTGTGTGTGCTTTTCTATTTGAAGGTGTTCTTTGACATCTAAGAAAATATCTGCTTACTTTGGAGATAGACATAGGGATTATTAATAAAATACATGTCCTCCACCAGTTCCCCGCCATCACCAAAGGCAAAGGTTTCCCTTGCTCAAAAGCCAGTCGTATCTGACTCTAGGGGGTCAGTACTCATCTCTGTTTCAAAGCCGAAGAGCCAGCGCTGTCTGCTTCTGCAAACATTTCCATGGTCATGTGGCAGGCATGACTAGACACCAGAGTGCACGGAACGCTGTTACCTTTCCACTGAAGTGGTCCCTGTTTACACTTGCATTTTCTTGCTTTCGAACTGCTAGTTTGGCAGGAGCTGGGACAAAGACAGGAGCTCATTCTATCCTGCAGTACTCAGGAATCGAACTGCTGACCTTCCGCCTCCCAGTCAGCGTCTTAGCCACTTGAGCAACTGCAGTCCCTTTTTTGCCATCACCAAAATCAGTAACAAAAAATTAGACATCTACATAATATTCTCCTGTTCAACTACCATGTTCATAGAATTAAACAGATTATGCGGTTTCATCCATCTGTAGATTTGCAAATGCAAATGTCTGGCTGGACATCCCTCTACTATGGTAAAGGAGTAGACTGTGCAGCCAGTGACTCAACGGTGAGTGCTGGGCTGCAGTAAATAACCTGACTCCCTAAAGGGGCCAATGGCTATGGGTGGATGAGACCCTTTTGGTTGGGTGATGGTCCCCTCAGTGGAGGAAATGCCACTGAAACCATCATACTGGGCCTAAAGGCAAAATGGGCGAAGGAGGAACCACTTCACTACTTTGATTCCCAACGGTCAAGGAGGCAGAAGAGGCCATGCCAGATGGACTGGCTGTGAAGTGCACCTTGATAATATCCTCAAGGCTGCAACAGTCCACTGCATGTTAAATCCTGCATGTCTCATTTCATATGTGTCGCAGGAGATGGCTCCAAGATCAGTGTGTGGGTCACTTCATGGCAAGTTGGAATCCACCTTAAACAAATTCAGGCCACTGGCATTTTTCCTGCTTGCCTCAGAGGGCAAAGGCAGCTCAGGACTAGCTGGTCTTCAAGACCAGGCCTCCAGGCTCCCTGGGACAAGAAAAAACACATACTGTACTCGGATCAAGTTGCAGCCGATGACAAGATTTACAAACTATTTATGATTTTGGTTCAGAAAGAACCTTTAAAAGACCAACAGCTGGTTTTTTATACTTTTCTCTTAAATGGTTTTATTTAGACAGTGACAAATCAGAGAAGGAACAGACCTCTCAAATGACAATTCTATGTGCAGGATTACCTGGGGGTAATTTCGCTGAATCAAGAACTGCCATCAGTCAATTTTCACTTAATAGTCATAGAAATATTTTAGAAGTGCTTCCGTCTAGGTAGACAGTACAGGATGGCACTGCCAGTGTGTTACACAAACTATAAACACAATAAAAGAAATCTCCTGGCTACTCATTTACACCAGAATAGTAATCACCATCTGTATCAAATGCTACAATATTCATTTGCTTAGGAGACGTGATGGAAGCTGGTGAATTTCTGCCTTACATTTAATTTTACAGGGAGATCGTGTGTAGCAGCTGAACAGAACTAACTCTTAAGAAAGTAAAGACCTTCCAAAACCAAACGCTGAAATCAAACTGGAGGTTGAGCAGTTTGACAGCGTTTAATTAGCCATAAAAATGTCTCGCTGTGTGCCCCTCCTTCCGATCTCAAAACTGGCGTCAGTTTGTCTCCTGTATCTATTCTCCCCCACCCCTCCTTCAGCGAGGATCTGTCACTGTAAGCTAAGAAAACCAAAGGGAGAAGGGAGGAGAGGGGGTTGGTTGGAGAGTTATTTCACCGATTGGAGAACTGCCCTTATTAAGTCAATTCACAAAAATGTTAGGCCAGGGGTACCCAAATTATGGTCCAGGGGCCGGATCCAGCCCAATGCCAATTCATCCGGCCCACAAAGCCCTTGTCGCTCCACTAAAACGTGCCCATACGTGTGTTTGTTTCGCTTCCACTTCTGGGAGCAATGAGGGCTTTGTGGGCTGGATGAATTGGTGTGTGTGGGGGGCCCTGGATCCGACCCCCGGGACATAGTGATCAGCCCCCTGAACCACGTGGCCATCCTGAAGCCCCAAAAGTTTTGGCACCCTTATATTAGGCGTTTACAGAAAGGTCAGCAACAGATGCTGGTGGCAAAGTAGAGTAATATTAAGCGAAGGCTGTCCTCAAATGGGCACATCAGAGAATAAACAAAGCAAAACAAAGACAGAAAAACCTCATGGCGCCTTAAAAGACGAACTCCTGTATTTTAATGTGACCTTTCGTGGATCAAGTCCACTCCATCAGACATAAGAGTGAGACTTTTCTCTCTTTGTTCCCTCCAGTTTCAGAGTTTGACACGGGGAAAAGCCATCGGTCTTGGACACCCGTTGTTTCCGCTCTCGGTCACTTCAGGACAAGTCCCAGAGAGCCACGATCCGTGGCCAGTCTGCTCTGAAGGAAGTCCCATTCCTTTCCAGTGGGCTTACCCTCGTGTAAGGCCGCCCACAACGGCCTCACCCCACCCCACTGCGATGCCACCTTCAGCAAAGCGTGACCCATCGCCCCCGGGAAGGAGGACCTGTGCAGACCTCTCCCTCGGGCGAAAAGGAAACCCGGAGGCTGCCAAGAGTCCCCTCGAGGAGCCAGTTCGAGGCTTAGCACCTTCGGGGTGGCTGGGTGGGGAGGCTGGGCGAGGGAGCCACAAAAGAAAGGGGGAGGAAGGCTTGGGAAGGGAGGAGAACAAGCCAGAAAGTTTGCAAAAGAGGTAACCTGAGGGTGGCTGTCGGTGCTCCAGACGACGCCAACAACAAGGTGGGGTGGGGGGAGCCCGGACTAGGCGCCAGCGACGCCAAGGTGGGACGGTGTGGGGCGTCCCAAAGGCGAGCCAAATCTCTGGCACGCCACGAGGGGGAAACACACAGGCACACACACCCCAGAGAGGCTCTCTTACCTGCCCGTGGGGTGGAAGGCTTTACACGCGCACCCCAGAGGCTCACACACAAACACACCCCAGAGACGCTTACCTGCCCGCAGGGTGAAAAGCTTTCCTCCTTCCTCGTCTCCCCCCTTTTGCTGCGTCAACTTCTCTAGAGAGAGTTGCGCTCTCTCTCATTCTCTTCTCTCTCTCTCTCTCTCTCTCTCTCCTCAACATGCAAAAAGGACGCGGCTGCCAGAGCGGCGGCGGCGGGCGAGCGAGCGAGCGAGCAGCTCCAGCCGGCGTCAGTCAGGCGGGAGCCTCCCGGCTTGTATTAGTTAGTGCGCCGACCTGGAACGCGGCCAGCAAAACCCTTTCTGGAGGGCAGGCGCGCAAGAGAGAGGGGGGGGGCGCTTCACCTGGGGGCGCGCGCGCGCGCGAGCGACTCCGGGTTCACACACACACCCTCAGCGCACGCAACCTTCTCCAATGCGTCCAGACTCCACAGCGAAGGCTTTTTTGCTGCCAACACACAAAAATAGTTTTAAGGGGGAAAAAAGAAGACTTTTTTTGTAAAGTAAAGGTCTCCCTTGCTCAAAAGCCATTTGCTCATCTTCATTTACAACAAAAATCCATTTACAACAAAAATCCCTGACACAAAATGATTATTACAGTACAGTACAGGTATCTCCATTTACAGCCAAAGAGTCAGCACTGTCAATGTCAGCAGACATCTCCATGGTCATGTGGCAGGCATCACTAGACACTGGAGAGCACGGAACACTGTTAAAGGTGAAGGTTTCCCTTGCTTGAAACCTTAGGGACCAGTGCTCATCTCTGTTTCAAAGCCAAAGACCCAGCGTTGTCTGCTTCTGCAGATGTTTCCGTGGTCATGTGGCAGGCATGACTAGACACCGGAGCGCATGGAACACTGTTACCTTCCCACCTGAAGTGGTCCCTATTTATCTACAGTACAGTACTTGCAATTTCTTGCTTTCAAACTGCTAGGTTGGCAGGAGCTGGGACAAAGACGGGAGCTCATTCCGTCCTGCAGTACTCGGGAATCAAACTGCTGACCTTCCACCTCCCAGTCAGCGTCTTAGCCACTTGAGCCACTGTTACCTTTCTATTTATAGGCTTGCAATTCCTTGCTTTCAAACTGCTAGGTTGGCAGGAGCTGGGACAAAGACGGGAGCTCATTCCGTCCTGCAGTACTTGGGAATCAAACTGCTGACCTTCCACCTCCCAGTCAGCGTCTTAGCCACTTGAGCCACTGATACCTTTCTATTTATAGGCTTGCAATTTCTTGCTTTCATACTGCTAGGTTGGCAGGAGCTGGGACAAATTATGGGCACTCACTCTGTCACACAGCACTCAGGCCTTGAACTGCTGACCTGCCAACCTTCTGGTCATCAAGGTCAGCGTCTTAACCACTAAGCCACTACAGCCCATGTGTTTTTTGTACAATTGCAGAAACTGGTATAAAATTACAGATGGCATGTTACGACTAAAAATAATAATTTTAACAGATTTACATTACATCTTATGAGAGTGAGAAAAAGTGATCTGCTGTATCTAAGACTGAGGTGGTGACCGCAGAGATGGAAATTTTGAGGTCATGAGCTACCTCCTGGTGGTCCATTATCATTAAATCATCAGAATTCAACTGTACAAACAAATGGATGGGAAGATGAAGGTGAAGGTGCCAGCTGAAAGGGGTCACGGATAAGCAGCCTACCAAAAAAGAAGAGTTTCTTGTATAAAAGATATCAGAGAACAAACAAAACAAAAACCACTGTTTTTTGTTGTTGTCCAGTCGCACAATCGATTCTGACCCTTTACAACCCTATAGACTATTGCCCGCCAGGCACCTCTGTCCTCCACCATCTTCCTCAGCCCTTCCAGCTTTGTGCCCATTGTCTCTACAATACCATCTAGCCATCTCATTTTTGGCCGCCCCCTTCTTCTTTTGCCCTCCATCTTTTCCCAGCGTCAAGCCTTTCTCAAGTGAATCCTCTCTTCTCATTTGGTGTCCAAAGTACTTTAGCTTCATCTTCACTATTTGACCTTCTAAGGAGCAGTCAGGTTTGATTTCTCCTAAGATTGACCTGTTTGCCATTATCTTGGTTTTCTTGATTGAGTCTCAAGCCAGCTTTTGCACTCTCTTCTTTCAACCCAAGCTGCAGCTTCTTTAGGTCTTCTTCACTTTCTGCCATTAGGGTGGTAACATCTGTGTATCTCAAGTTGTTGATGTTTCTCCCAGCATATAAGATGTTCCGGTATTCCCATCTCTTTAATTACTTGCCACATTTTGTTTTGGTCCACACAGTCAAAGGCCTTGGTGTAGTCAATGAAACAGAAGTAGACTTGTTTCTGATATTCCTTTGTTTTCCCCATGATCCAACGTATGTTGGCAATGTGGTCTCTAGTTTCCTTGCCTCTTCGGAACCCAGCCTGCACTTCTGGTAATACTCTCTCCATGTACTGCTGAAGTCTATCCTGTATTATCTTGAGCATCACCTTGCTAGCGTGTGGGATGAGCGCAATTGTTTGATAATTTGAACATTCTTTGGCATTACCCTTTTTGGGGATTGGAACATATATAGATATTTTCCAATCCTGTGGCCATTGTTGTGTTTTCCAAATCTGCTGGCATATAGAATGCAATAATTTGATTCCATCATCTTTTAAGGCTGTAGCACCTTGAAGACTAATGTTAACTTTTAATGTGAGCTTTCGTGGATCAAGTCCACTTCATCAGACATGGGAGAGGGACTTCATGGCACCAGTTTATATACATCAGGTACAGAAGCACTGAGTGATTGATCAGCATGACATATAAGTATACAAATCAGTTTGGCTTTTTACAACTGGCAGTAGCAGATGATCTCTGTCTGTTATTTGGATTAGTTGTAAATATCCCCCTTTTCAATTGCAAATACTGTACAGTACTGTAGTAGGAAGATACAAAATAATGGGAAGATACAAAACAAACACCTGGCATTGAACATTTGCTAAAAGAGAACACAAGGCCAATCTAGTCGTCCCTTTATCTTGCCCCCTGCCCAATGATGGTTCATAGGACCTCTCTGGGGCATCTCTCTGCATTCTTGAAAGTGAAAATACAG
Organism: Furcifer pardalis; assembly: GCA_030440675.1. Classification (NCBI taxonomy): domain Eukaryota; kingdom Metazoa; phylum Chordata; class Lepidosauria; order Squamata; family Chamaeleonidae; genus Furcifer; species Furcifer pardalis. The sequence continues at coordinate 90,773,753 of CP126895.1, read as the reverse complement.
TACAGTACAGTGCTAGTACGGTAAATTCAAACAGTTTGCTACCTTTCATGGTGTGCAAAATCTGCTGCCTAAAACAGTTTACTTCATTCTGACTGTAACAGACCTAGTCCTCCAAGAGATCTGTTTGGCTACATACATATAAGAGATGAAAAGAACACCTTTTTCCCTTCTTATTTTTCTCCCAGCACAAAAAATGTAAAACAACGCTGATATAAGGTCATTTTGAGATATTTTGCTTTGGACTGAGGTGGTGCTCTTAAAAATCACTCAACCCAAGGAAAATGAAAATGCCAAAAACTGGGTATGCTATAGTGAGACCTCAGAAAAGCTCACAAGCAACTTTCCTCCTTCCTGAACATAAAATATAATCACCACAAAATAAGTAAAACAAAAAGGTACCCACGTTAAGCCTTGAGGGGAAAATAAACAAGCAAAAATTGTCATTGGGCAATACTTCTATTTCTATTCCATAAAACTCAGAATGGAAATTGTGGACTGAGTGAACCCAGGTAGATGTTTTTGTTATATGCCATCAAATCAGAACTGACTAATAACAACCCTAATAGGGCTTTCAAGGTAAATGGGTTACTGTACTAAAGGAGTGGATTTATCAGCTCCACTCTGCCAGTGAGTTTCCTTGACTGACCAAGAATTTAATCCCAGGCATTCTTAGTCCTAGCCCATCATCCATTATATGAGTGAGGGCGAACCTTTTAGAGACTGAGTGCCCAAACTCAACAGGCTGCTGTCTGCGCTGCAGAGGGGTGGGGCGAACTCTATGCTGGGGGGGGGGAGGAAGCACTCCCATTGGGCTGCTGGGCAGAGGGGAGTGATGAAGTCTGTGCTGGGGCAATGGCGTGTGTGCCCACATAGAGGGCTTTGAGTGTCCCCTCTGGCACGCGTGCTAAAGGTTCACCACCACTGCATTATACCATACTGGTTATCCCTGGTAGGTATCAAATTACAGTAAACCTATTAAGATACACTGAGATGTAGCAAAGGCTCTAGTTCTATTTCCGGAACATAGTCTTTCTTGACAGTAACACAGACCTATCTGCTGTACTGACCAAAATGCAGTTTCTTCAGTGAGCAAGGAAAAGAGATACATTGAGAAATGTAATGAATTTTATGTACGTAAAACAAGATATTAAATTTTAGTTGATGCAATAATTTTAAAAGTCAGTTGAACCCAAGGCACGAGTATTGCCTAATTACTGGAAGTGATGGAGTCTTTACTGTAGGCCTTTATGGGGTGGTCCAATATTATCTTCCCTGGGGTGGGTGGATAGAATCTGTTCTAAACAATCTACTGCCCTTTTGTTACAAATAAATTTTGCTACCTGGAGCAGTGCCTCACAGTTCCTAGCAATAGAGTCACCTCTGCACTGATGTCCATCACCTGGAGTTAGCGCCGAAACAAAATTCTGTGAATCATGTGCAAAATCCAGAATAGGGTTGAGGCATACCTCAATGAAACCTCTAAAATATCATTAAAAGGCAAGCTTTTGCATTATCCTGGAATCTTTTTCAGTTTAGACATTGAAACTACAGAACAACTAATCGAGACAGGCATCCATAGACTGTTGACTGAGAAATAGGATACCTCTGAGCAAATGCTTTGCTCAAAGATTTGTGATCAGAACCACTACTTGGCTCATAAATCCTTTTATTTCTGAATTTCCTACCAAGTGTTCCTTTTCAGTAATGTAAACTATGAAAGAAAGCTTCCTGTACCAGATGACATATTTGTTGCTTAAACACCCTTTTTCTTGTCATTGATGTCCTGCTCTTAGGCACGCAAGCTAAGTGTTGTTGTTTTAATTGTGAATCGCCCTGGGTCACTTTGTGAGAAGGGCGATGAATAAATTTGACTAATAAATAAATAAATAAATAAGCTCCAGAGGTAAGATCTTGCTAGACTGAAACAAAATGCCAAACTGATTCTAGAATGAGAAGGCAATGTAGCAGCCTAGCAAACAAAATTCTGTTGGAGAGCCAAAAGAAAAATCCAAGAGCAACCCAGACCAGTTGCATCAGAAAGCAAATAAGGAGAGTCCAAGAATCATAGCCAAGCAATTCAAAAACCATTAAAGGTCAGATGCCACATATTTGTCGGCATCTGAAGAAAGAATAAACATTATTTCCAGCATCACTGCCAGTTCAGGACCAATTCTGCCAGAGCCACACCCAGAGTTCAGCCACAGGCACTGGCCCACTGATCTTCTTGGGAAGACGAGCTTTCTTTCGACTCCCCAGGAGACCTCTGCTACTGAGGAATCCTTACTTGTGGCTGAGCTCTTTGTCTTTGGGCTTCTAGCTGGGCTTGTGTCTTTATCCTGGGGTATTCTTGTAGGTTAGATTGCAGCCTAACCATCAGGTACTATCTCTGCCCTGATTCTAGTACAGTACAGTATTGTTCTTTCTTTTGGAGGCTTAGTTATCAGGGCTGTCATAAGTGCAACAGCTACTAGCTCCTCCCCTCAGTGGTGTGTGTGTGTATGTGTGTGTGTGTGTTTTCTAACTGATCTTCACTGGAGGACTCATTCAGGAGAGCTATGACATTTAGTGATGAGGACCCATGAGTTTACTGGGTTTTGTGTTATTTTTCAGTTGCACAGTCTAATCCAGTGGCGGCAAACCTATGGCATGCATTCCAGAAGGGGCACTCAGAGCCCAAACACAGAGTTCTTCTAAAAGGTTCACCATCACTGGTCTAGTCTGACCCTTTGGGACCCCATGGACAACTGCACACCAGGCTCATCTGCCATCAACACCCACTGCATCAACATGCTTTCCTATTTATTTCACAAGCAACAGAATCTACTGAAAACTGTCTCCCCACCTCTATAAGCAAAGAGTAATGTTATGCAAGTATGCACTAATGCAAGAGAGGGTTTTTGATTAAAATAAGCACTATAATAACATCTTATTGGAATAGAGAATGAAGACAAATTTGATTAATGCAGAGACAGGTTTATAGCACTGGAAATACAGATAATGCTGGTAGATTTTTCACCCTTCAACCACAATCTCTTTATTGGATGGAGCTCAGTTCTGAGGAAGAAAGAGAAATATCCTGCTTTCCCATATCTATTGAAACAGGCAAGGTTTTTTCAAACTCTGGCACCAAAGAAGAAAGCAACATTGGGTTGTCTCTAAAAACACTGTTCGAGAAACATCTAAAAATGGATGTTATTCTTAAATATTTAGAACATGTAGCATTAAATAAATACCTTCTTAGCAAGGGCCTGTGGAAGGTGACATGTTGTATGAAAGAAAATAAAATGAGCTAAGGAATAATAAACTAGAGAGGAAATAACTATGTGAACTGTATACAGAAATACCCATAACACTGCAAAACACAATGCCTTAATAATAGACAAGAAATGAAAGGGATAAAGCAATGCATAATTTTCTATAATTCCTTGAATGAGTTGGCTTTTCTGGCTTTTTCAAATATGTTTCAGTGAAACCAGGATGCCAACCTGTTTCTGTTATTTTTGATTAGGGAACCTCTCATCCAGGGGTGACCACAATACAACCCTGAGGCTGCATATATAAAGCAAAGTAAAGCAATCACACTTCTATACTGCCCCATTGTGCTTAGTGCACTCTCTGGGCAGTTCACAAGTTAATTAGCATTTTGTCCCCAACATGCGGGGTAATCATTTTACCGACCTTGGAAGGATGGAAGTCAACCTTGAGCCTTGGCCAGAATCGAAGTCACAACTTTTTGCTTACAGTAAAGCAGTTTAACTACTATGCCACCATATGGTATTGTGTTTATATTGTGGCCCCAACTCTCAGAATCCTTCAACCAGCATGCTAGGGAATCCTGGAAGTTGTATTCCAGAAAAGGAATTTTGGGATTTAGAGCAGAAATGAAGAAACTCTGAGCCAGTTTCTTGATCCAGTTGTTGTGTTGGGCTGCTAGTGGTTCGGACCAGTTTGGTCGAACCGGTAGCAAAAATCCAGAGGGGATTCCTGGGGGGATAGTAAACCCTCGGGTGACCGGTTCAGTCGCCTCTCCGGCCCCCACCGGATTGCATTTCCAGGCAGCCCAAAATGGCTGCTAGGAAGTGCTCATGCATCAAAACTCCATTTGATGCATGCATACTTGTGCGATTTCCCTCTGAAGCCCCCCAGCCCTAGCGATCCATCACTGAAGTTGAAGGAGGGTTCGAGGACAAACCGTGCGGCCGCACAGTTTCCCCTGAAGCCCCCTCCCCAGCCCCAGTGATCCATTGCTGGGGCTGAAGGAGGGTTCGGGGACAAACCATCCCCAACCCAACATGATCTCCCCCCTGTTCACTTTCCTCTTTGGAAAGGGAACAGGGCTTTAAAAAAAACCTATTTTCAGTTTTATTTTTCACTATTTTTTCACTTCTATTTTCCTCTATTCTATTCCTCTATTCTATTTTATTTTTTATTACTTTGGCTCCGCCCATGACATCATGATGCCATGACATTGGCTCCGCCCACAACATCAGTTCCACCCACAGTGTGGTAGTAAACTTTTTGACAGCCCACCACTGCCCAGTTGCCATCTGCAGAGGTGACCCATCCAATTCATGGATTTCTTAAGATGTTCCACAATGCATTGTGGGGTGATAATTGGTATGAAACCAATGATGGGCTGCTACTGGTTTGGACCAGTTCACCCAAACCGATAGCAGCTTTCCGGAGGGGATTACCCGGGTTGGGGGGGGGGGTAGAGAACCCCTGGGTGACCAGTTCGGTTGCCTCTCTGGCCGCCCTCCGGATGTGTATTTCCAGGCAGCCAAAATGGCTGCCCGGAACTGCGCATGCATCAAACCTCCATTTGACGCATGCACACTAAAAAATAGAAGTGTGCATGTGTCAAATGGAGGTTTGATGCATGCACAGTTCTGGGCAGCCATTTTGGCTGCCCAGAAAGGACTCAGGATGGCCTGGAGAAGTGGCAGCAGCAGCGATGGTGCTGAGCCTTTGTGCTGTTTTGCTGCTGTGCGGTTTTGTCGTGGTGGCGGTTTGCCGCTGCGCCGCCATGCCATCACGCTTCCTGCCTGCCCGCCTAGTGCCTGCCTGCCTGCCTGCCTAGTGCCTGCCTGCCTGTCTGCCTAGTGCTTGCTCCCCGACAGGTTTGTGTTTGGGGTGGGTGGGTGGGTTGATTTGTGTTTGGGGTGGGTGGGTGGGTTGGTTATTTTAATATGTATTTTTATTTAATTTTTTTTATTTATTTGTTTTCTTTGGCTCCGCCCTCAACGTTATGACATCATGATGTTGGCTCTGCCCACGACATCAGCTCCACCCACAGTGGGATAGCAAAAAATTTGACAGCCCACCACTGTATGAAACTATTTAATATTTACCTATATGTGTAGCTGGGATCTGTTTTGTACTCTTGGACTTGTTGCATTCATTAGAATAAGTACATCACCATTTATTTAAAGTAATCGTTATGGGGAGTAAAAGGTGATCGCATATTCAGTGACTAGGTATGGGCTTGAATAGTGTGCTCATGTTGTTCGTTTGATCATAACTTTCTCCTTCCAGTCAATTACATACAGTTATATGAAGAGCTGCCTATTTCAAGTCTGAGTTAAAGAATAATAAAATAGGAGATCTTGAAGTTGCCTCTCCACAATTACTGCTTGGACAGCAGATTCTGCATTCAAATCATCTTCTTACTTTCTTCTCCATTTGAGAGCTACTGAAATTCTGTGTAATTATTTTGAAACCCAATTTTTGCATTTGTATGTGCAAATTAACATAACCAGTTTTATGTAAACCAGTGACCGTCCGACCGACCGACCTACCTTTCTTTCTTTCTTTCTTTCTTTCATAATCACATCCTCTTTTTGCTTGTGGCCACTTACAGCAGATACAGTAGACTGTGATGAGATGCGGAATAGAAAAGTCCTTAGAACTTCACTCTGAAAAAACTGTGAGAATCTCTCACCCAGAGCATTCACAGAAGCTGGGAGAAAGTTTAACTGGCATCCTGTCTTTGGACTTTTGGAACAGAATTTTAAATTTAACTGGTAAAATGGACTCACTCCAGCCATTTCCAAAAGAGCCTCAAAGAAATTAAGAAAAGCTGAGAAGGAGCTGAATCCGTCTAATTCCTTATAAGGGTGGCCAACATCAGATGATGCCAAAATTTGACATGCAGAGAGTTCAGCTGAAATACTTCAGCACACTTGAGATGGTTCCATGCTTACTAAACCCAAGTGAAAATGAGTCACCAAACACATTTTTATTAGCCTTCTTTGACAAACACACTCAAAGTTATGATCCTAGGTTATAAAATCTCTCTATGTTACACAATGTCTTGCACTTCTAAATATCACATTATGTGAACGTAGGAGATACATCTTCTTTGCTTCCTCTTTTATCCCATTGGGTGTTGAGGAAAGAAAATAAATGGAAGTAGAAATCTATAATTATTGGGGCAAGCTAAATGGATTCTACACCATTTTATGCTGTGGATAGATTTTAGTGCATGAGCTCATTATTTATAGATTAAACAATGTATGGTAGGGTTCTGTCCTCGAGCTGATGTTGTTTAACATGTTTACAAATAAATTGAATGAAAGAATAGAGATTTAATTAAATTTTCAGCTGATACTAACCTGGGAGGAATAGCGAATACTTTGGAAGACTGAATCACGTTTCATCATGACCATAATAGATTGGAGAATTGGATCAAAACAAATCATATCTCTATCTCTATCTCTATCTCTATCTCTATCTCTATCTCTATCTCTATCTCTATCTCTATCTATCTATTTCATAGGAATAAATTGTATTTGAGCAGAAATAAAAATTAAATATACTATTAGATGTGTAACACCTACCTTGGCAGTTGTACTTGTGAAGAAGACCTATTGGTACTAGAAGACCAATAGCAAAACTTGAGTCAATAATATAATAGGGCAGCAAAAAATGAAAATGCATCAGACTGCATCAGAAGAAACCTAGTGTCCAGATCAAGGGAATTAATCTGTTCTCTTTTGATCAAACTTCATCTGCAGTACTACGACTGGTTCAAGATGCCATAGTGCTTAGAGCAGGGATTTTCAACCTGCAGACCACGGCACCATTTCACGTGGCCCTCCACTGACTCTACCACACCAGGAAATGCCATGTGGTGGAGGAAGAGCAAAATGGTCATCTGACCCCCAAAGCTGTCTGAGGGAGTGTGACCCGGCCCCCTGCTTAGAAAGGTTGAGAACTCCTGGCTTAGAGCATTCTTTGGGTGATGTATGAGATACCAGTAATTAGCATGTTGTCCCCAACAAGCTGAGTGCTCATTTTACTGGCCTTGGAAGAATAGAAGGCTGGGTCAACCTTGAACCCATTGATATTGAGCTCAGATTATGAGCAGAGTTTTTGCTACAATACTGTACAGGTGTGGTTGTGGTCTGAGGCTACCACAGGGTTTAATTTCCAGAGAAGGATTTGAACCCTGACTGCCACAGCTTAAAATTCACAACAAGATCTTGGCCTTAGTGTCACTTTTATTTATTTATTTATGTTATAGTAATAAATTTCTCTGTCTGGATCATGTTATCAACCTACTGCATGAAAATAACAGATTAATGATTTCCTTTAGAAACTGCACTTGTTACTCTGTGTGCCACAATGTTAATTTCTGCAGTCAGTACTGTGTGCAAATAAAATAATAAAATCATAGTTGAACAAATAAACATAAACACACAACCAAACTAAACAAATACCGGTAGATAGCAACATGCAATGGTGACCCCAATGATAATAAGGCCTTAAGTGGTAAGAGAGTTTGGGCTGTAAAAAGGAAACACAATTTGGTGAAGCCAATCTTACTAGAGCATTTGATGACATGGGGAATAAAAAGGAGTCTGAAATGTGCTTGGAATACTATAAATTCCATGTCTGTGTAATGTCAACCATTGTTTGCCAATGCACTGGTACAACAAATGTCAGAAAAAGTATGACATGATCTTCCATTGTTTACTGTTCTTTTTTAAAAAGAGCTTTAGTTATACCCTACTAATTTTATGGAAGTCTAGAACAATTTATAAAACTTACAAAAAGAAAAACACTCCTATATTACAAAACAACAACTCCAACACAGCAACGCTCGGCTACACCCAACATCACACAAACAGAAATCTGTCATATTATGGATGTCTTTCTCTCCTTCCTCTCACATCTACTTATTGACTCGCAAATGTACTCTGTGTGGTCTCTCACTCTTTGATGCAAACTGAGTGTGTATTTATACATATGAAACTTGAGAAACAAATCAATTTCATCAATGTCTGTTCCACTACTAATGAGATACCTTGGACCACCAACCATGACCATTATTGTCTATTGAAAAGGTGAGAAATACAGTGGTACCTCCAGTGGTGGGGAACAAAAATCTTTGCTATTACACCATGGGCGGAGCCTACGTCATGGGTGGAGCCTACGTCATGGGTGGATCTAGTCATGCCTGCCATATGGCCATGTATACATCTGCAAACACAGGCAGCACTGGCTCTTTGGCTGTAAATGGAGATGAGCACTGCACCCTAGAATCGGATATGACTAGCTTTTGAGCAAGAGAGACCCTGAACCACTTGCAGGGACAAAACCTGATGGGGCAGGGCAGGAAGGTGGGTGTGGCCACCCAATTTAGCTACCCCCCTGACCAGAGGCCACCCAACTCTACTACACCCCCTCCCAGGGTGTGTGCAAACATGTTGCTGCCCACCACTGGGTACCTCGCTTAAAGAGCATAATGCGTTCCACAGGATTGCTCTTTAAGCGAAAAACCATTGTAAGTGACCAATTGTGACCTCTGGCGGGGGTGGTGGTGCAAACCCCGATTTAGTTGTTAAGTGAGTTTTTGGTTGGTTTTGGTTGTTAAGCAAAGTGGCCATTCAGAGAAAATTCTGCTTTTTAAGCAAGTTAGTCTCTAAGAGAGGCGCTCTTTATGCGAGGTTTTACTGTATGTGATTTTAACAGATGCTGCTGTTATGCAACTTCCATCATCTCTCAGCCTTGTCTTTGTCTTCTTCTTCTTCCTCCCTCCTCCTCCTTCTACCATGCCTAGGCCAGATGTGAAACTGCCAAAATGAAGGCACTATTTGGTGAGTTCATTCTGCAGTTCCTTTCGCCTGACCTAGTGTGAGAAAAATAAGCTGGTAACACAAGGTATGCCCAATTGTAGTTCAAAAATACCACAATTCTTGATAGTCTAACAACATATAAAGGCCCCAATTACCCTCCCTGCCACATTTCATTATAACTTATTACATAATTCATTTTTAGTACAGAAAACATGTACTTGTATGATATCTGGAGGTGTATTTAGCAGCCACCTTTTATCTCCCATGGGCTCATATGGCTCCACTTTTATTTTATCTCCCAGCCAGTCATGGGCATGTAAAAAGATTAAAGATACAACCCAACCCCAATGGAGAGAATTAGTTTTTATGACTGAAAGACACAGAGCTGGATTCTATCAGCTTTTCCTACCCAATCGGATTCAAGCAGTAGTTAAACAGGGAGCAGAACTCTTTATTTACAAGGCTGGAAATCAATAATAATGCCTAACTAAGCTGGCAACATTCCATCTGTTTGCGAGACTTGTATTTTCTTTAACATTTCCCTGAACTTAAGTCAACATGTTCCTTCAACATAACATCACACTCTTCTCCTCAGAAGCTAAGTATCCTCTCCCTAACCCCACAGTATTTCCCTTTCCATCATTTCACTATGACTGACCATGTTTCTATCTTTTTTAATCCATCTTCACAGCATTTCAAAAGGTGTGACAGGCAAAGCCACAGAGAGGGAAGAGACAAGTGCAGTTCATCCCATTTTATCCTTTCCCCTCTGTAACCGCCTAGCTGCAATATCTTCTCATGACTGACGAGTCATCACATTTGATCTGTGATGGTCACCCCAATTGGTGGTTCAATAACACACTCCAACATTTACTTGAGGTTGGTTTCTTAGTAATGAGGTGACTGGAGGCTTACTAGCATTTGAAGCAGTTGCATCTATTTCCAAATACTGTATACTGGTGAACTACAGTTGTAAGTACAGCATTGAACGCACCAACAAATCCTTTTTTGTAAAGGGTAGTGTAACATCCCACATTTTCAGAGGTCCACCGAAGCTCTTCGTTTTCTGATTCAAACTTCCATTTTCTTTTATACAAGCGTTTGCATTACTCCTCCTTCTGGCTGGTAGGAAAAATAAGGAGTCCTCATTATTTATATATTCTTAAGTCATTTCAGTTCCCATTAAGACAATTTGCCTTTGTTGGATGTCAACAATTTCGTGCCATGCCTTAAGTAGTATTGTCTCCAGATAGTACTTACAGATTGCCCTAATTACAAGAATTCTGATATGAACCTCCAGAACACGTATTGTTGGTAGGTGAGTTGTGTGTATGTGTGCGTATATATGTGTTTAAGGAAAGAATTGGGTTTTTTTCTTTGAGAGCACATTTGTTGTTATAGACTCTGCATAAAAGGCTATTGTGTTTCGTCATCATAATCTTACAGTTGTAGACATAATATCCCACTCATCTCTGATTGTTATAAAAACATTTTTAAAGAAACTTGAGGACTAAAGGGGCGATTATGTTATGCAGTTTAACACAAGTAACAATACTGTACATTCATATTTAACAATGTGTATTTATGTACTGCCTGTAGCTCTGGATATATATATCTACCTTATATACAGAGAAAATAATAGAGATAGGAACTTAATTTTCATTTAATAATGTTTTAGCCATGCTTATATAAAACATCAGAAGTAAATTTGAGGGAAGATTTAAAAATGAACATTAGTTAACTTCATCAGGGGACATTTACTTATACCCACTGATATATCCTAATGGATTTCTTGTCAGAAATTAATGTTTGAATAAGTTCAAATCTGACACACAAGATAATACGATGCATGCATCGCATAGCGATTTTCCCTATTGGATGCATCGTACAACTTTTTTTCCTCTAAGTGGTTTTTCCCATTGAAAAATTGTTGTACAATTTTTTTCCATATGGAAAATTGTTATGTGGGATGCCATCCTCCCAAAAAGAACAAAAAACAAAAACAAAACCTAATTGTTATATGATTTCGTTGCTATACGGGGCGATTGTTGTATGAGGTTCCACTGTATAAGAAATGCTGTCACATATTTCCAATGAATTACTGATATTGACAACAAATGTTGATTTAGACAAGTAGAGCAAGATTTATCTCTGGGTATATGTAAATGTTGTCAGATAAATTTCATTGATGCTGTTTGTTTTTAAATCTTCCCTCATATTTATTTCTGATGTTTTATTTAAGTCTATCTATCCAAATTCTTCTCAAATGATGTTTAAACATACATCAGGGAAAATGTGCTCATCCCAAGATTCTTTATGCACCCCAGCTTTTCTCTAACCTCTACTTTTATTGACAAAAACAAGTGAAATGCTAATCCTAGACATTTCCAGAGGGTGGCACTTTGCTTTTCAAATAAATCATAGCTTCCCGCACTACTTAACATACAAAAATATCGTTTCTAAAGTAACCGAAATGACTGTTTAGCGTTTAGCCTCCTTCCAGATTCATTTTGGCAAGAGGGCTGGTTGGGTATTATGGGTAGTCTTTGTGGACCCAAGAAGTCTTAGAGGCAGAGAATTGGTCCCGAAGCCCAGCAAGTGGTTTAGGATGTCTCTTGTGGAAACTAGCTGTAGAAGAAATTTTTGAATAAATCAGTTAGTGAGCACCATCTAGTGTTTGATATTCAGCATTGTGCCCGTAGTTTTGGATAAGATCCAAACAAATCTAAATTGGAACAGTTTGAAGGCTCAGTCAGACAGACATTTGTCCAGCTGTTTGCTGAGCTGTGCAGATCAGTGGTGGGATGTCAAAAATTTTACTACCCCACCATGACATAATTACAGTGTGGGCGGAGCTAACATCATGACATCATGGGCAGAGCCAAAATCATGATGTCATGACATTGTGGGCGGGGCCAAAGAAAAAATTAAAATTAAAATAAGCATGTGTGCGCGCACACACACTCCCCAACCCACCCACCCACAACACAAACCTGTAAATAAATAAATAAATAAATAAATATACATTAAAATACACCCAAACACCCACCCACCCACAACACAAATCAACTGGAGCTATTAAACCAGAGCTTAAAGCTTATTCTGGCTTATCTTTCTCACACTAAGTCAGATGGAAGGAACTACAGAATGAATTCACCACAAGATGGCTTCATTTTGGCACTTTTCAACAGTTAAAGAAGTTAGGTACTAAGTCTTTGCCTAACCAGTTCTCTAGGATATCTAGGGGGAGCAAGGTATAGGGAGCTTCAGGCTAGCAGCTTCTCTTCCTCCTCCCCGCTTGGGAGGACAGCAAGGAAGCCATGCATACGCACCAAGCACTGTAGGCGTGCATGCACACCAAGTGCTTGGTGCGCATGTGCAGTGGGGGAACCAGTGAAAAGGTAAGCCCCGAAGGTGGTTCCCCCCAAAAGCTGCAACCGGTTCTCCGGGACACTGGGAAAAGTTATTATCGGTTCTGGAGAACTGGTGAGAACCTGTTACATCCCATCACTGGTGCAGATGGGTTTGTCTTTTGTGTGTGTGTGTGTCATCACTAGACAGACAAAATACACCTTCAGGGAACCTGACCTGCTCCTTTTAAGGGCTAGACAGGGAGTCCTCTTTTTGTGTGTGTGTGCAGATAGGTATGCTCTAGTTCAGTGGTGGCGAACCTATGGCACACATGCCAGAGGCAGCACTCGGAGTCCTCTTTGTGGGTACCCGTCCGGTCGCCCCAGCACAGAGTTCATCCTGCTCTTCTGCCCAGCAGTCCAATGGGAGTGCTTCCTCCCTCCCCCAGCAGAGTTCGCTCTGTCCCTTTGCCCAGCAGCCCAATGGAAGCACTCCCTCCCCTCCCAGCACAGAGTTTGCTCCACCCCTCTGTCCAGCAGCCCAATGGGAACACTTCCTCCCTCCCCCCAGCACAGAATTCATCCCGCCCCTCTGCCCAGCAGCCCAGTGGGAGTGCTTCCTCCATCTCCTGTTGCCATTTTGGCACTTTGAGATAACTAAGTGGGTTTAGGGTTGCAGTTTGGGCACTCGGTCTCTAAAAGGTTCGCCATCACTGCTCTAGTTTAACCCAATTTAATGAAATCACTGGAAATAAACTAAACCAAGCTTTGCAGCTCTCAAAGGCTCCTTTTGGTGTCAATTTCCAAGTATTGTGCAATGGCTAAATAAGAGAACCATTTCAGGGTACGTATTGGGTAACTGAACATTTCCCCTGCTCCACTGCAGGTAATATGGGATACTATGGGGTTACGTTTTAGCCTGTGAACTGCCCAGTGTATATTACATACAGGTAGCCAGACTGACTTATAATTAATCTCATAAAAATTGCAGAGATGCTTGCTATAAAACAAATTCAGTTCCTTTCATCTGGAAAAACTCCTAGGACATTTCTGTTATAGAATCTGGTCTTTAGTCAGAGTTGTAACTAGAAAATGACAACTGGAGCTTTTATCCTGCACATACAAATGCTCTGCTGCAATATTGCAAATCTGCCTGTTGGTACTTGCTGGAAGAAGGATGCAAACCTGTATATGTACCAGGCATATTTACTAGCTCCAGCCAATTTCCCTCAGATTTATTTATTTATTTATCCAAGCCCAAAACACTAAAATTTAAAACTAACATAATTTAACAACAACAGTAATCATTAAAAGTGTTCCTCGGGTAAAAAGAAAGATAAAAATGGCAGGCTAAAATAGGAACCAATCTCACTATTATGCATGGGAATTTGATTTTTTTAAAATTACAACTATAATTTTGCAGAAACACTCCAAACCAATTAATGGGACTGGGCACTCTCTGACTAGTCTTTCATCTCCATGCCATTCCTGTGTTGCTACATCAAACTGTTAGACAAGTGCGCCACTGCACTGTAGAAGTCCTGAGAATTTCCCGTGACTCATAGAGGTGCATGAGGGAACATGTTGCAATGTAGGCTGCCTCCATGTAGAATGTATATACTGTACAGTAAAAGTGAGACTGCTTTATTTGCTGAGTACAACATAGTCCTCTTTTTGTTCTGCATTGTCAACTGGATTCTCATTATGACAATCCTAGTAGGATTGTTGAGGTATGTGACCTGTTCAAAGTTTACCATTGCCCCTTGGAATAAGTTTCCATGCCAAGCAAGGATTTGAACGTAGGTCTCCTGTCTCCGATGTGATGTAGCAGATTCTGTAGAGTGTTGGAGCAGGACTCAGGAGATCTGGATTCAAATCCTCTCTTGACCATGGAAATTTAACAGTAGCAAAGCCATTCTTTAAATTTCTCACATATAAATATTTAAATACAGTATCTTAAAACCATATTAGGCTATGATAGGTTGGCTGTGACTTGACAGAACCTGGCAGTAACTCCTGAGTCCAAGTCTGAAATCTTGCTACACCCACTGTCTCCTAACCTAACCATACCAAGTAATTTCCTTTTAAAAAGGCAACTCTCTAGAAAGCCCCTCCACTTGCATGGATCTCTTTCTATGGACTATAATTCTGCTTCATAAGATTAAATTAAACTGAGTTAAGCGGGGTTTATTCCCAGGCAACTGTATAGGACTGCAACATTAACAGCCACTAAACTGCCATGTCATGTGTCCACGGAAATGTCTGCAGACACAGACAGTGCTGGCTTTGGTAATATTGCCTTTGATTGAAGTAGCTGCAGAGCAGGAAAACCTTTAGTGGAGGGCTCCGCAACCTATGGCCCGAGGCCAGACCCACCCCACAGCACCATTTAATGTGGCCCACCACGTCACCGCTGCCACCAGAAGCGGATGCGTTTACGACAGCCGTAAATGTGCTCACAGCTGTTGTAAATGCATTTACAACAGCCACGGATACGCTTTACGGCAGCGTTTGTGGCGGGAACCACCAGTCTGGCCCACTCAGCTGTCTGAGGGTGTGTGGTCCAGTCCATGGCTTGAAAAGGTTGAGAACCCCTGCTTTAGTGGGTAATCAGTGGTGGGATGTCAAAAAATTTACTACCCCACCGTGATGTCATCACAGTGTGGGCGGAGCTAATGTCATGATGTCATGAGTGGGGCCAACATCATGATGTCATGATGTTGTGGGTGGGTGGGGCCAAAGAAAAAATATATATTTAAAAAAAAATTAAAAATTAAAATTAAAATAAGCACGCACACACACCTCAGCCCTGGGGAGCAGGCTATAGGGAACTTCAGGCTAGCAGCTTCTCTTCCTCCTCCCCGCTTGGGAGGACAGCAAGGAGGCTGGCTGTGCATATGCGCCAAGCACTAAAGGCGTGCATGCACACCAAGTGCTTGGCGCACATGCACAGTGGGGGAACTAGTGAAAAGGTTCCCCCCAAAAGCTGCTACCGGTTCTCCAGGACGCTGGGAAAAGTTACTACCGGTTCTGGCGAACTGGTGAGAACCTGTTACATCCCATCACTGTTTTAGCCTTACTTGTGCTTCTCTTAAATACCCAGAAACCACTTAGGAAAGAATGGCAACACTACATATATTGTAATACTGAAACATTCTTGATATGAGGATAAGGGGATCATTATTGATAGGTGCATACATAAATATTTTTAAACTAATGGATGGGGTGTTAATTTGAATTAGCAGTTTCGAATATTAAATCAAGGAAAGGAGCTGAACAGTACTAGAAGATGAGAAAATGAGTGTACACATAATATATAACATGAGTGCTTTCGTGGAAAACTACACGTAACATATACAGACACACTAGAAAAGCGAAAGTAGGCTAATAACCAATAGAACGCCCTGGATAGAGATACGGTGTCCCCTCCCCAGGCCTCGTTACTAAGCAACAGTAGCTGGGCCAAGACTGGTGACGCTCTAGCAGCTGCCGGGGAAGGATCTTTGTGGTTGGTGGTCGCGAGCTGCCGTTCAGTCCCCCGTCTCTCTGATTGGCGGGGGATTCTCAGGCTGATCCCCGAGTACTGGAACAGAAGTGGGATTAACGGGAAGAGGAACTTGGCCCTGGGACCGCCTTCATTGCAGGTAAAAAAGCGGGATGGGGGTTTGGAAATGCGGGGGGGGGGGCGATTAAGGAGACATGGGAGTGAACTGGAGCAGGAGCTGTAGATCAGGGATGCCCATACTTTTTGGACCGCGGGCTGGTCATGTCGTTCAGGGAGCCGGTCGCTATGGCCCGCAGGCCGGATGTGGCCCCCGATACCAATTCATCCAGCCTGCAAAACCCTCGTCGCTCCTGGAAGCGGAAGTAAAATGTGCGACGAGGGCTTTGTGGGCTGGATGGATTGGCATTGGGGCATGGATTGGCATCCAGCTGTAGTTTGGGCACTCCCGATGGGAGTCACTTCGTTTGCTTGAGAATGAGCCCCGTTGAGTAGGAAGCAGAAGAGTAGCGTGCCTTGGCGGGGCCCCGTATAAAAATTTGTTTGGGGGCCCTTAGGAAGGGTAAAGATTTGTTTCGCTTAAGCACGTTGGGGCCCCCCGTGGCCCTGGGGCCCCGTATAATTGATACGGCAGATACGGCGGTAGCTACGCCTCTGGTAGGAAGAGACTCATCTCCAAGCAAACATGAGTGGAATCAATCTCTTGAGACAATGAGGAGGCTGCAGTTGTTTGCCCACAAACCTGGAAGTGAAGCCCCGTTGCGCTCAATGGGATTCACTGCTGATTAGACTCATGCAGGACTGAAGTGTACTATAAGATAGATATTGCCCATATTATGTTTATATTTATTTTATTGTACTATATTTTATGATACTGTGATATTGTATTATTGATCTGTTACATTGTATTTTATTGTATGTTGTGAGTCGCCCTGAGTTGGTTTTCACCAAGTAGGGCGGCATATAAATCGAAATGAATGAATGAATGAATGAATGAATGAATAAGGCTGAATGCTGGTAAAGGTCCAGTTAAAGGTAGAAGTTGCCCTTGCTGCAAAGCCAGTCTTGCAGTGCTCATCTCTGTTTACAGCCAAAGAGCCAGCACTTTCTGTGTCTACAGACATTTCTTCAGTCATATGGCAAGCATGACCATGACTAGACATGGAATGCTGTTACCTTTCCTGCCAAAATGTTACTGTACCTATTTATCCACTTGCGATTTCTTGCTTTCGAACTGCGTAGTTGGCAGGAACTGTGACAGAGAGGGGAGTTCACTCTGTCATGCAGAACTTGGGTCTCGAACTGCTGAGCTGCCAGCCTTCCAGTCATTAGGTTTGGCGCTTTAACCACTAAGCCACCACTGTTTCCTGTGAATGTATAAATTGTATCAAGCATGAAAAAAATATATAATGGTGGGTATATGTGCAAATAAAATAAATAATAATAATATAAATAAATAAAGAACAGGGACTGCAATGACTTAGGGGTGAAGAAGCTAAAATTGACGACTGGATCCAGTCGGCAGCTCAGCAGTTCAAGACCTGTGACAGAGTGAGCTTATGTCTCTGTCCCAGCTCCTGCCTAGCAGTTTGAAAGCAAGAAATTGCAAGTACAGTATACCTCGGATAATGATTACATGGGATAACATTAAAATCGGATAACAATGCAATTTTTTTAAAAAATTGCATTGGATAACGATTTGTTAGCGTTATCCGAGGTAATTGTTCGTCGTGGTGGGGTGGCTGGGAAGCCGAACGGGGGCTCATCATTCGGCTTCCCAGCCACCCTGCAGCTGTGGGCGCAGGGGCAGGAAAGCTGATCGTGGACTCCCTCGTCAGCTTCCTGGCCACCTTGCACCTGCACCCGCAGCTGCAGGGTGGCTGGAAAGCCGACGGGGGAGTACCCCGTTGGCTTCCCAGTCACCCTGCAGCTGCAGGCACGGGGTTCCCTTTGCAAGCAAAGGGATATCCCATTGTCGGATAGCCCTTTGCTTACGAAGGGAACGCGGTTCCTGATGTCCCCAGACCTACCCGGCCGGTGCTGCAGGGCAAAACGCCGGGATTCAAACCCCGGCGTTTTGCCTTGCAGCACTGGCCAGGTAGGTCTGGGGACTTCAGAAACAGCGCAGATCAGGTCCCTCAAACCCCCCCCCAGGTGGCAGGGCCCCCTGGAGAGCCCAAAATGAACAGTAAATAACCGGGATTTTTTTTCACCCATTTCAGGCTCCCTGCCACCTCTTGGGAGGTCGGTGGACTCGATTCGTGCTGTTCCTGACGTCTACAGATCTACCTGGCCGGTGCTGCAAGGCAAAACACTGGGGTTCAAATCCTGGCATTTTACCTTACAGCACCAGCCAGGTAGGTCTGCGGATGTTGGGAACAGCATGGATCGGCTCCCCCCCTCCCCGGGGGGCAGCAGAGAGCCCGAAATTGGCAAAAAAAAAAAAAAAAACCCTGGATCTTTTTTTGCCCATTTCAGGCTCTCTGCTGCCTCTGGGGAGGTTGGGAGACCCAATTTGCGCTGTTTCTGAAGTCCCCAGACCTACCCGGCCGCTGCGATTGCAGCACATGATCAGTGCACCCCGGTTCAACCTCCAACCCAAGCACCGATTGCACACTGCGATCCGCCTGCCTCTTTGGAAAGGGCAGTTTCCCTTTCCAAAGGGCATTGCCCTTTCCAAAGAGGCAGGCAGATCTCCCCCCTGTGGGCTTTTTTAAACGTTGTGTGATCAATGCATCACACTACGTTAAAAACTGGATAACGATGAAACTTGTGGAACCAAGTCTCATCGTTATTCGAGGTACTAGTGTAGATAAATATGTACCACTTTGGTAGGAAAGGTAACAGCATTTTGTATGCTTTAGCATTTAGTCATGCCTGCCACATGACCAGGGAAAGATCTTCAGATGCAGACCACACTGGCTTTTGGGGGTAAATGGAGATGAACACTGCACCCTAGATTCGGATATGACTTACTTTTGAGCAAGGGAGACCTTTACCTTTGCCTATACAGTACTTTTAAATAATTCTTTCCATACTGTATACATTTTTATGTACACTTGCCTAGAAGTTAAGTTTCAGTGAAAAGAAGGATATGATTTTTGAGAAAATAGGTACACTAGTACCTCGGATAACGAAGAGACCTGGTTCCACAAGTCTCGTCGTTATCCGGTTTTTAACATTGTGCGATGCATTGATCGCACAATGTTAAAAAAGCCCTGTTTCCCTGGAGGCTGCAGCAAGCTAGAACGTCGGGATTTGAATCCTGACATTTTGGCTTGCTGCAGCCTCCAGGGAGGTGGGGGAACTTTGGAAACAGCTTGGATTGGGTCTTCTGACCTCTTTGGAGCCGGCAAGGGGGGCGGTCAGAGAGCCCAAAATGGGTAAAAAAACCAGACTTTTTTTTACCCATTTTGGCCTCTCTGACCTCCCTGCTGGCTCTGGGGAGATCAGAGGACTCGATAGAAGCTGTTTCTGGACTTTTCCCACCTCCCCGGCCAGAGCAACAAGCCAAAACGTCAGGGTTCGAAACCTGACGTTTTGGCTTGCTCCACTGGCTGGGGATGTCGGGGAAGCCCAGAAACAGCTTGGATCTGGTCCTCTGATCTCCTTGGAGCAGGCAGGGGGGGGGCAGAGAGCCCGAAATGGGTAAAAAACTGGATGTTTTTTTTACCCATTTCGGGCTCTGATCCCCCTTCCTGCTCCAGGGAGATCAGAGGACCCGATCTACAGCTTCAGGGTGGCTGGGGAAGCTGACGGGGACTCCCTGTCAGCTTCCCTAGTCACCCACCCATGCCTCCGCAGCTGTGGGGTGGCTGGGGAAGCCGACGGGGGAGCCCCCCGTTAGCTTTCCATCCACCCCACCCCTGCCTTTGCAGCTGCAGGGTGGCTGGGAAGCTGAACAGAGAACCCAATTCAGCTTTCCAGCCCCCCTGCTGCTACAAAACGACTGCATCAGATAACGCTAACAGATCGTTATCCGATTTTAGCGTTATCCGATGCAGTCGTTATCCGTGGTATTACTGTACAATAAAACCTCAGATAACACTAAAACCTGGTTCCACAAGTCTTGGTGTTATACGATTTTTAGTGTTATACGATGCATGTTAAAATCCTATGGGATCCATAGAGATGCATTGTAACTACACAGGCTTTAGCAGTTGTTATCTGATGCATCCCATAGGATCTTAATGTTATCCGATGCAATTCTTCCCCCCAGACTGCTTAATGTTATGCGATTTTAGTGTTATTCGATATTAATGTTATCTGAGGTATTACTGTATAGTAATTTTGGAACCATTTCAGGTTAGATTACACAATCTGATAAATTTGTTAATTGGTTTTGGTGGAAAGCTATGTGCTTTCTTGTAATCTATTTCATTCATTTGGTACAGCAAAAACATGGCCTTTCCCTACCTTTTTCATTTTAAATACCTGCAGTTGGAATTCTCTCCACCCTTCTCATTGTTATTCTTTCAGATTACTGAAATGCTTGAGATATTTTTCATAAGCAAAAGTCCACCATTAGACTTACAGCAAAAGCAACAAATAATTTTATGGTTCTTAAAAGACAGTCAAATTTTAATTAGTATAAGCTACAGCTGTCTTCTTCAGACATACTGTATGTAGTGGAGAAGCCTTATTTTAGATCTTTCTCTGTCATCTGAGAGCCATTATCTTCAACAAAATGGAACATTTCACTCTTTTGAATATTTAATTTATTATTAAAATTGACCTAGGAAGATCAGTATATGTGTATCTTTTGGACATTACATATAAATGTGTCTTAAATTAGTTAAATATTAACTGAGAAAAGAACATACAGTAATACCCCGTATAACGCGAGTACCGTATATCGTTAAAACCGCATAACGTTACAAGATTTTCAGAAACATCTTGTATCGAGTAACGCGATTTTAACGTTACACGATACAGTCGTTCTTAGCAGCAGGGTGGGTGGAAAGCTGAACGGGGTTCTCCGTTCAGCTTCCCAGCCACCCTGCAGCTACGGAGGCAGGGGTGGGGAGGCTGGAAAGCTGACGGGGGGCTCCCCCATCGGCTTACCCAGCCACCCCACAGCTGCGGAGGCATGGGCGGGTGGCTAGGGAAGCCGACAGGGAGTCCCCGTCAGCTTCCCCAGCCACCCTGCAGCTGTAGATCGGGTCCTCTGATCTCTCTGGAGGTGTTTCTGGGCTTCCCCGACGTCCTGAGCCAGTGCAGCAAGCCAGAATGTCAGATTTCGAATCCCGATGTTCTGGCTTCCTGCACTGGCTCAGGACGTCGGGGAAGCCCAGAAACACCTTGGATCGGGTCCCCACACCTCCCTGGACCCGGCGGGGGGGTCAGAGCCCCCAAAATTGGTAAAAAAAACGGACTTTTTTTTACCAATTTTGGGGGCTCTGACCCCCCCGCCGGGTCCAGGGAGGTGGGGAAACCCGCTCCAAGCTGTTTCCAAAGTTCTCCCACCTCCCTGGAGGCAGCAGCAAGCCAAAATGTCAGGATTCAAATCCCGATGTTCTCGCTTCCTGCAGCCTCCAGGGAAACAGGGCTTTTTTTAACATTGTGTGTTCAATGTATCGCACAACGTTAAAAACCGAATAACGACGGGACTTGTGGAACCAAGTCATAACGTTATTCAGGGTACTAGTGTATAGTACTTTCTTAGGCTTATATACTTCCTTTAGTTTTAATTCCACATGTAGTAATAAAAATATTAGTGGTTATTGTGTTGTTTATCTTACACTCCCAATTCAGTACAGAGCTGTTCCTTATTGTGATCAAGATCTTGTAGAAAGAATGTGGCAAGTCAACTATAGCTGACTCAAACAAATGAGGCAAATATAAAGTGTAGAGCAAAGGGGAGGAAGGAATAATACGGAGACAGGGGGCGGAATGGAAAGATAACAAAAATGTGACATTGCATAATTACTTGGTTTATTTTGAGGTGTAACTGTATAACAAACTCTTCCATCAATTAGTATTGCATATTTATCCAAACCAATAAAAATTAAAAAATTAAAAAATCTGAAGAAAACCTCCAGGGTTTATACATCAAGATATTGAATTATTTTGTTGTTGTTCAGTCGCACAGTCGATTCCGACCCTCTGCGACCCCATGGACCACTGTCCGCCAGGCACTCCTATCCTCCACCATCCCCCTCAACTCGCTCAGCTCTGTGCCCATTGTCTCTACAATACCATCTAGCCATCTAAATCCTAGCCAATGTAGCAGATAATGAGAAATACTGGAGATTGTAATCATCAACATCTGAAGGGGTGCTGTTTGCCCATTACACAGTTTTAGACTTACAAACTGGCAGCAATGGAGATTTTGAACCCTCTAGATTAGCCCAGCTCCATTAGCAGAAACATAACAGAGGAGTAATAGTTTAGATAAGCTTTCCTCCCATGAGAAGAATTCTGAGTTGTCATAAATGTAAAAGAAGGCCTACCAAATACAGATGATGGTCCAGCTAATTATATTGGAGAACCAGGTGCATCAGATGTCAGGTGTGAAAACAACAGCCTGCTTTCTTAATCATCTTTAGCTGTTGCTCAGGGATACTGTCTCTGAACATGGACATTCCTTTTAGCTATAATGACTCATAGCTATTGATGGACAAATTTGTAGATCAAGGGTGCCCGCGTGGTTCCTCCCACCGGAAGCAGAAGTAAGATGTACCTTGCAATCTCTTTTGCAACCGGATGAGATAGATTTTAGGCTGCCATTTTCTCTGCTTAAACCAGGGGTGCCCAAACTACAGCCCATGGGCCATACAACACTTGTTGTAGATGTTGGGTCTGGTCCTCATAATCTTTGAATGTCATATCTTGTGGTTAAAAATTCTATAATAGTTCCTTCCATGGTTTCTCCACAGTCGTCATAATTAGTGGATGACATGATTACAGCAAAGAGTAGGTTGCTTTCCCCCTTTCCCCCCTTTTTAAGCCAGGGGCCGGGTCATGCTTCCTCAGACAGCTTTGGGGGCCAGATTATTGCATATTGGATGTTATTTTATTAGGTCCATATATGTCTGTTTAGCTCGACGAATATGATGATAAATTTGCTGTTCGTAGGTATTTTGCAATATTTGAGATCTCAAAAACCTGATGTGCTAGGAAAAAACGGATGCCAGATTCGGAATCAGCACCTAAAAATTACCTTAGAATCGTTCATGCCAGAAAAATTGTGTTGACCAGTTACTAATTTTATCACTATAATTCTATAACTGACTTGCACCAACATGCAGTCAGGAATGACAATTGAGTTGGCCAGTAGCATAAAAATGTGATGTGATAGAGCAAATGTGAGATTATATTTGTAATCAGCAGCCTGAAATTAGTATAAAACAACTGCAAAAGCTCATGCCAGGGAAATTTTTTTAATAGCTGTGTTATTTGTGGGCTAATTGCCTATTTAAAATGTGTATTATTTGACATATGTTCCTAGCAATATAGACATCACATTCTTTTTTACTTTCTGTTAGATTGTTTTGTCAGACTTCTCTTTTATCTTCTCCATTTATTTTAAAAAGTAGACTTTCTGCCTGTTGTGACATGTTCCTCTGGCTTTTCTCTTTACCCACACTATAATAATAATAATAATAATAATAATAATAATAATAATAATAATAATAATAATAATAATAATAATAATAATAATAATAATAATAATAATAATAATAATAATAGTGTCAGAGATTACTCTGGGTTGAAAGGATTTTTGCTGGAGAAACTCTGATCAAGGAATGCCCGAGTGAGGCTCCTTTCATGTCCCCAAGCGCAGGCCTCGAATATTGACACCCAACGTTCCAGTATCCAAGCTCAGAGTCTTGACCACTAAGCCACCGGGGGAGCTCTTTTTACCAACACTGATAACCTCTTAGGTTTGTTTGCATTTTCCCTAATCTGCCACTTGTATTCTAACTAAGCTTCTGGTATCCCGGCTTTAAGTACCTGAAGAGTTTTGGAGAGAGGTTTGTCCCTCATCTCAGATTCCCAGTTCATCTTCCTTTTAGCTAGCACCCCTCACTTTTTAGACGTTTTCTTGATTGCAACGGTTTTATCCTTCCCCAAAAGCTTTCTGTTTCCAGAAAAGATAGATTTGATAGCACTGTGGTTGCTGAACCTTGCTTTGTGAAACAAAGCAGGATGTTGAAGTTCAGTGTGTACCTTTAGAAGAATTCTCATAAAGATAGAAATCTGAAGGACAGAAAGAGATGGAAATGATAGATCGAGTATTCTGAGAGTTAGAGTCCAAAAAGTTTTTTTCCTTTGTCTAGCAGTGACAGATTTTACTTTCTTAGGATCAAAGCTCACTGCAGATGGTGACTGCAGCCATGAAATAAAAAGATGACTGATTCTTGGGAGGCAAGCGATGAGAAACCTGGGGAACATAGTGAAAAGTAGAGACATAACATTGCAAACAAAAATTCGTCTAGTCAAAGCAATGGTATTCCTGGTGGCAATGTATGGTTATGAGAGCTGGACCGTTAGGAAAGCTGAGAGCAGAAGAATACTGTAGATGCCTTTGAGATGTGGTGTTGGAGGAGAGTTTTGAGAGTCCCCTGGACAGCGAGGAGAACAAATAGGAGAAGAAATCAAACCTGACTGCTCCTTAGAAGGTCAAATAGTGAAGATGAAGCTAAAGTACATTGGACATCAAATGAGAAGAGAGGATTCGCTTGAGAAAGCCTTGATGCTGGGAAGGATGGAGGGCAAAAGAAGAAGGGGGCGGCCAAAAATGAGATGGCTAGATGGTATTGTAGACACAATGGGCACAGAGCTGAGCAAGTTGAGGAGGATGGTGGAGGACAGAAGTGCCTGGAGGACAGTGGTCCATGGGGTTGCAAAGGGTCGGAATCGACTGTGTGACTGAACAACAACAAGATCAAGAGTTCCCAACCTATGGCCCATAGGCTGGATATGGCTCATGACACCATTTCATGTGCCCCCTCCTCCAAGGTAATTTGAGAAACAAAATGGCCACCCACTTTGAAACTGTTGGGACAAAATGGCCACCCCCATTGTGCAGGCAGGGCAAAATGGCCATCCGTCCCTCAAAGCTGACTCAGAGAACATGACCTGGCCACCAGCTTGAAAAGGTTGGTAACCCTTGATCGAGATATTTGGGTAAGTTTTAAGTTAAGATATGATTCTGTCGTACAGTGTTTGCATACAGACCAATTAAGTGTATCTCTGCATTAATTCTGTAGCTTCACCCATATATTTTCTTTCCAATTAGAGAAAAAGGAAGGGGTTGGGGGAATCCCATGCATGCAAAACAGGGAGGGAGTGGCTTTTAATAGGAAAAGGCTGAACATTGACTTTTCTTTTAGTGGTTCCTGCAGTTCTGAGCAAACTCCTCCTTCTGAATCTGCGAGAGGCAAGAAAAGACTCTTTATAGTATTAGATTTCACAACTGAAATGTTCCCCCTCCCTCAAATATTTAAACCTGGCAGTGGAGCTTCCTTAAGCTGCCATAAGAGCTTTACTGCAGGAAGGAGAGCTGCGGCAGGATCAAGTAAGTCCAATAGGTTCACTTTCTCTTGGTTCAAAGAGTTCAGAAAACCAGTTGCATTTTTAATTCAGATACCTCTTCTCTGGGACAAGTGGAAGGGATGCTTAAACACACGGTTGTCCGACAGCAGAAGCAATTTTTAGTGCAGGGTGTAAAGACGAGCTCTGAAACAGTACTTTTTAAATCCTTCAAACACGAAAGAAGCTGGTTTCGAAGCATTTATAGAGCTGTGTTATTGTTTCCTTTCAGGCTTAGACTATGGGGTTGTCTGTGTTTTCAGCTGATTTGAAACCTCTGAGCCAGGATTGGGGGTGGTGGGGGTGGATGGTGGAGAATGAGTTCTGTCTGAGCCTAACGGTATCAATTACCATTCATGTTACCAATGAGAAGGTAAAGTAATGACTCTTCAATGTGACTCTATATTATTGGGTTTTATTTTAAAAAGTAGCTGTTTTAGTCTGTGTTTCAAGCATATCAGAGAGCAAACAAAACAAAAACAGTGTAGCACTTTAAAAACAGCAACTAGTCTTTAAAGTACTACGTTTTTATTTTTGTTTACTCTCTGATATATTTATATGATGTCTTTTTATGTGGGGTCTATCCCTGATATTTCATCTCTGTGTGTGCCCCCCCCCCCGTGCCACAGAAGAAGGGAAAGAGGGAAGACTTCCACTTGTCTTCCGATAAGGTAGTTCTGTGGTATGCTGAGTATTCCTGGGGAGAGCTGAACAGGAAATTGCGGCTTCACAGAATCTACTACATGATACATTTCTTTCCGTGCTGCACCCTCAGTGTTGCTATGGTTCTCCTGCTTTTGCTACGCAGGCCATTATTTATGGAATTCTAAATGCTTAACTGTGCCACATTGTTCAATGGATCATTAGTTTTCAGCAGCGCGAAACAAGCCATTTCTGTTAACTGAATTATAATCTGGCCAAGCCACTAAAGACACTTGAAGGCTAATGATGTAAACGCTTCTCACTACTTTAAAAAAATAAAACCAACATTCCATAAAACTGAGGATAAGTGCATGATTTTTATTGTAATAACTGCAGTCGAACAGAGAAAGTGGAAGGGGTAAATGCAACATTTTAATATACCCCTATTTAAATTATACCTATCCCTTGATCTTTTGTCTCGTTATCGTATCACTAATCTGGCTGTATTACGCAGCTTTATCACCATAATCTTGATTTATCTTGATGTCAAGACACATCAATCACAATAAACATGATGCCGCCACAAAGCTAATCAACATTTGTATGTGTCTCACCCCACTTAATACTGCCATGGTTATAATACCTTAGACTTAAACTTTGGGTGCCTTGTAGTTTTCAAGTACAGTAGTACTATGCATCAATTTGTTTAAGCACAAGTCTGCATATATTGATCGATGTGTATAATAAATGCCAAATCATGAACTGGCTCTCATGTAACATGAAACTATAATTTGGCAGTGATAAGCCCTTTGTATTCTTCATTCATCTTGCACTTTTCTGGCTTAGTTTGTTACAGGCTTTTGTCAAACCAGATTTTGTTGTTGCAGCCAAATTTGCAGATGTCAAATCATGATTTGCTTGTGTAAGCTGAGTATGACAAAGTTGTCTGGTTTTATTGTAGTAGCTTAACTAAGCAAGTGAAGAAGAAGAGGTAACTTTGTATGACACATCATGTATAAAACGTGAGCCATTTTTAAAGCAGTGAATTAACTATTTTTATGTTGTTATTTGAATGTTTCAAACACTAGTATATATTTGAAAATGCATTTTTCCACTTATGACCTCTATTTCCAGTTGTTCATATATTTTATCTTTCTTGCTACTGGATTATACATGCAAAGTGCACACTGTTTGGACTCTTTATAAACTAAGATACTTAAAAATCTTCAAAAGTGGTTTTTAAGTAGAGATGCAAAGGATGTAACCCAGGACCATCCTCACACAAAGTTACACATTAGCTTTTGTTTCTCCTAATATTGAGCAGCAACTGTGAAATTAAGGTTATTTCTGCAGAAATCTGAAAGTCTGATGTGTTTGTTTTGTTATGGACCAAGGAAGAGAGTCTTTTTCTCCAGCAATTTGTCATTTGTGATTAGCACAGTATTTACACCAGCCCCCCCCCCCCCCCGCTTTTGGGACTGTGGTCCAGTCACGTGGTTCAGCAGGCCAGTCATGTTGTTCCTCCCACCAGAAGCATAAGTAAAATGTGCCTTGCAATCTGTTTTGCAAGAGGATGAAATAGAGTTTAAGCTGCCATTTTCTCTTCTTAAACCAGGGGTGCCTAAACTGTGGCCCATGGGCCAGATCCGTGCCCCTGACACAAACTCATTTGGGCCACACCACCCTCATCACTCCCGGAAGCGGAAGTAAAAAGTGCCCATACGGGCACTTTTTACTTCCACTTCTGGGAGCGATGAGGGCGGTGTGAGCCGGATGAATTTGCGACAGGGGCCCGGATCTGGCCCATGGGCCATAGTTTGGTTAACCCTGGTTTACACAGTACCTGCTCTTAGTGAGTTCTTTCCGTTGATTGGTTTAAATGGATGCGGAATGCCTTATTCTTGTCTCATTCTGAACAGGTCAGCCTTCGTAATGTCTGCCTTGTGCCTCTTGCTGAGCTAGAACGACATGAACTCGGAATCTGGAAACTTGTCAGAATGCAGCAACCCAGAATTCTTCATTTTGCTGTGACTTTCTTCCTCTCATTGAAGGATGCTACAACTGGGATACGTTGGGGACAGGATCGAGGGGGAAACGTGTAACCGAGGCAGGGCCATGGGCTTGAGCAATGCCAGTCTTCATGTCTCCTACAAGCTCAAGCTCCTGATGCTCTTCATTTTATGTGTCTTATTGGTGGGCTGGGTCACCATGACTTACTTAGTGGATTCTGAGGATAAAGCCCCGAAAACCAATAGCGTGGTCGGAAGCGTCTGGAAACCAACCACTGTTGCAGAAGGACAAAAGGGAGAGCCAAAGAGGAATGCTATGTCTACTCTGAGACTGCCTGTTGTAACGTCCCTGTGCCCCTCGTTGTCTCCCTATCTACGTAAGTCAGTTCAGGTTTTCCTGTCCCTTAAGGAAAATCTCACATCTCCAGAGGTTCAAACTAAAACAGTCTTTTTCTCATCCCTTAAGTGGAGTTTATCTTCTGCATATGAGTGGGATTTTGTCTATCTTGTGAAAACCAGCCTTCCTGCTTCTTCATTCTTTTGCTGCTTTGTTGTGTTGTGTTCTTGTGTTTGACAGAAGCTGTCTTGGCATGATTTGAAAACCTGATTCATTAATTGAAAAGCTGGTGGGTGGAGCTTGTGCTGTTCTTATGATGGATGGCAATTGTGGTGTGAAATGGCCAAATCATTTGGAAAGTTCCCATATCTGTGTTGCACCCTGTGGGGTGGAAGTCAGTGTCTCTGATACAGTCGTTTCTCCCACTGGCTCACATTGTTTTATTAACAGATATTACCAGAATTAGATTCAATTATTGGAAGTCACTCTAAAAGTAATATACAAATATAGGCTGGGAGCCTGCTGGCATTCACATAAGGTCTGGGCAAGTTGCTGTAATTAATAGCCACAAATTGACAAGGCATGAAGACTCATGTTACTTGCACAGCCAGTTGCACACTTGGCTGCGATGTCCTCTAGCACTTTATCAAGCAGCTGTGGCAAGTTACACAAACTTTATGAGAACACCATCCTGCCTGTAATCATAATTGATTGTTTTAAACTACATGTGCATTTGTTTCTTACACTTTTACTTTTGCTTTCAGTGAGCTGGAGGCCCACTAACCATGAAAAACGTATAGATGTCTTAAGTGAATATGTTTAAAGTGGTGTGTGGAGTCACCCCATACACAATATAGTTTATTAATAAATGCCCTGTGTTCATGGCTGCCCTCTTTTTCCTTGTTGTATTCTCAAAGCAGGTTGGGAGAGAGTGATTGGTCCATGGTCACTTTGTGAGCTTCAAGGCCAAGTGGGTATTTGAGTCTAGGTCTTTCAAGTCTTAGTCTAACTTTCTAGGCACTATATAACACACTACAGTTCATGCTATAGTCTTAGAACTAGCTTGTAAGTTAAATTTGACCATGAACCTGGGAGCAACTGTATGGAGAACTAAGGTACTACCAAGGAAACAGACATACAGTAAAACACTGGATAACGCTAAAACTTGGTTACACAAGTCTTGGTGTTATCCGATTTTTAGTGTTATCCGAACCATTTTAAAATCCTATGGGATGGATCGGATAACGTTAAAGCTACCATAGAGATACATTGTAACCGCACAGGCTTTAGCAGTTGTTATCCAATCCATCCCATCGGACCTTAACGTTACTTGATCCAATTCTCCTCCCCAGATTACTTAACGTTATGCGATTTTAGCGTTATCCGATCCAATCGTTATCCGGTGTTTTACTGTATTCCTGTTACAAAGCATGTAACCCAAAATAAACCTCATTAATTAGGAAGAAAAATATACAGGTGCATAGGTAAATGGTTTATTAATCAACTGTGTGTGTATGTGTTCATTCATGCTGTATAGCAGGGGTTCCTGGCCTACGGTCCACAGGCAAGGGCCTGCCTGTGACGCCATCCCATATGGCCCATCATGGCCTCCGCTGCACCCAGAAGTGGACGCGTTTACGTCATCCATAAAATGCGCCTGCACATGTGCAAACGTGTCCACAGCTGTTGTAAATGCGGAGGTGGGTGTATTTATGACAGCTGCAAATGCGCCTGCTTCTGCTTCTAGGGGCCGTGAGCTGGCCCACTCAGCAGTCTGGGGGCCGGGTAAGGCCCGAAACATAAAAAGGTTGGCCATCCCTGCTGTACAGCATACAAAAATACAGTGTTACCTGTTAGCCAATAGAGTGGTATACAAAAGTTATTGAGGGCAGATCACCGATAAGATTGTGGTGTGGCCAAGGTGACGTAAGGCTGGCTATTCCCTGGAGCCATGGCATGGATTGAACTCCAAACCTTGTTAACTCACTGAGCTACCCAGTCAGTCTTTTTATAATGTATAAATTATAAATCACTTCTATACCTAGAAAACCCTGAAAAGGCTCACTACAATTTGGAAGTCATAACTGTTACAGTAACAATACATGATTTGAGGACTATAGTTGCTTCTCCAGCTTTCCTCTAGATCAGGGGTGCCCAAACTTTTTGGGCCGTGGGCCGATCATGTGGTTCAGGAAACTCGCCACTAAGGCCTGGGGGCCGGGTGTGGCCCCCGACACCCTCGTTGCTTTTGGAAGCAGAAATAAAATGCTATATTTAAATGAAAATGTGGTGCCCAATGGAAATCTCTGAAACAAGATCATTTTGCTGATGTCCCTTAACTCATTTTTCATGGCATATGTCTATATGTATTCTATGTCTTTCATTTATATACAGTGGTACCTCATACAACAATTTTAACCCATTCCATGGGCCTCGTTGTACGAAACAATTGCTATACGATACATGCATCGTATAGCAATTTTCCCTATGGGATGCATCATACAATTTTTTTTTTTGCTAAGTGGTTTTTCCCATTAAAAAAATTGTTGTATGGTTTTTTCCATAGGGAAAATTGTTATGGGGGACGCCACTCCGCCCCCCCATCTTAATTGTTATGCGATTTCGTTGCTATATAGGGCAATTGTTGTATGAGGTTCTACTGTACTGTGTTAAATGTACTAGGATATTTTTGTATAATAATTGTCACAACTTTTAATGAGGCAGGTTTTCTTTGGGTATGTTTTTGCAGATGTAGGATGCCATGTTGATAGCTGGCCATGTTAGGCTGTAGAAGGAGGAGATAGAACGGGGGACATTGTCTACTACCCCCCTAACCCTTTTCCATTTGATAATGGTTTGACAGCAAGTCTAGTGTGGTGGCTTAGTGGTTAAGATGCTGAACTTGACGACTAGAAAGTTGGCAGGTCAGCAATTTGAGACCTGAGTACTGCATGATGGGGTGAGCTCCTGTCTCTGCCCCAGCTCTTGCCAACCTAGCAATTCAAAAGCAAGAAATTGCAAGTAGATAAACAGGTATCACTTCAGTAGGAAGGTAAACAGCGATCCATTCACTCCGGTCTTTAGTCATAGCTGCTACATGACGACGGAAACGTCTGTAGATGCGGACAGCGCTGGCTCTTTGGCTGTAAACAAAGATAAGCATTGAACCCTGGAGTCGGATACGACTGGCTTTTGAGCAAGGGAAACCTTTACCTTTACCTAGTTACTTACAAGGCAGTTTAATCTGCAATATTAAATCTAAATAAAGAAGTGTCAGATGAACTTCATTTTCCTACCAAGTTAGCTGACAGATTATTTCTCTATCCTTAGGAGGCCCCAGCAAGCTTACCTTTAAAGCGTCGCTCACCCTGGAAGAGGTGCATAAAGAGAACCCTCAGGTATCAAAGGGACGCTTTCACCCAACAGACTGCTTAGCCAGGCAGCGTGTGGCTATAGTGATTCCCCACCGAAATCGTGAAAAGCACCTGCTTTACCTGCTTGAGCACCTTCACCCCTTCTTGCAACGGCAGCAACTGGACTATGGCATTTATGTCATCAATCAGGTGAGTGTGCGTAACATAAAGGCTTGTCCTGCAGTGGCTTAGTGGTTAAGATGCTGAACTTGAGACAGGAAGGTTGGAGTTTGAGACCTGAGTGAGCTTCCATCTCTGTCCCAGCTCCTACCAACCTGGCAGTTCGGAAGCAATAAATTACAAGTAGATCAATAGGTACCACTTTGGTGGAAAGATAAACAGCATTCTGTGCACTCTGGTGTCTAGGCATGCCTGCCACAGGTTCACAGAAATGTCTGCAGACGCAGAGAGTGCTGGCTCTTTGGCTGTAAACAGATGAGCACTGAACCTAGAGTCGGATACGACTGGCTTTCGAGCAAGGGCGACCTTTACCTTTACTGTTACAGTGTAGGATGGAAGCTGAATCCAAATCTTGCTGCTTTGTGTATGTATGCCAGACCTCCCTCTCTTAAGGTTGCTGTTTGTGCATGTTCAGTCTGTGACCAAGATACTGGTGTCATACAAGTCCCTGATCTCCTTCACCCGCTATAATGCAAATCTATCTCAGTGGGTTGCCAGCACTTAACAGTCCCTGTGTGCATCAATGCTGATGAGTTTCTCTTGCCTTTTCCTGTAAGAGCTCAAAGCAGATTGAATGAATTAAATGGAGCAGAGGGCAATTTAACTTCATGCACCGTTGGTAGAGCATTGTTATTCTCAGAGCTGGCAGGCTTGAAAAATGGATCCTGCTCAAATATAATTGCCTGTTCACATCTTGGAGCTTAGTGCACCCTTTTGCATCTGACTTTTCTTCCTTTGGGCTCTGCTTGGTAAATTTGCATCTTGCACTGACCTCTCTGGAGGTGGCAGACTTTGTCATGAATGAAATATGAGTTCTTCAGCATCATTTTTTTACTTTAGTGAAACTAGCATTTTATCTTTAATTTCTTGCCTTTTAAAAAATAGTTAGCTTTTGTTTCTGTGCCTCAACATTATATTTTAATGTTTGCAAATAACAACAATTACACTTATATACCGCTCCATAGTACTTGTGCGCTCTGTGGGCAGTTCACAAGGTAAAATAGCCTTTTGCCCCCAACATGCTAGGACTCATTTTACCAATCTGGGAAGAATGGAAGGCTGAGTCAACTTTGAGTCCTGTCAGGATCAAACTCAGAATTTAAGCAGAATTTGGACTGCAGTACAGCAGTTTAGGGACTGCGGTGGCTCAAGTGGTTAAGACGCTGAACTCGCTGACTGGAAGGTTGGAGTTCGATTCCCAGGTACTGCATGACAGAGTGAGCTTCCATTTCTGTCCCAGCTTCTGCCAATCTATCAGTTCAAAAGCAAGAAATTGCCAGTAGATAAATAGAGACCACTTCGGTGGGAAGGCAAACAGCGTTCCGTAGACTCTGGTGTTGAGGCATGCCTGCCACATGTCCATGGAAACGTCGGTAGATGCAGACAGCGCTGGCTCTTTGGCTATAAGCAGAGATGAGCACTGAACCCTAGATTTGGATACAACTGGCTTTCAAGCAAGGGCGACCTTTACCTTACAGCAGTTCAACTACTGTGCCAGGAGGGGTTTTTAATTTTTTTAATTTTATTTTATTGCAAAGTGACCTACAGGGATTTGCTATGTGTGTGGTATTTCTTCTTCTTCTTCTTCTTCTTCTTCTGCCATATCTGAATCCAAATACAGTAGAACCCTGCATAACGAAAAAGGTCTGTTCCACGGAGTTCTTCACTATGCGAATCAAATGGGTGATACCCTGCATAATGTTCATTCTTTTTTTAATTTTTTTTATATTTTTAGCAATATTAAAAAAGTAACAAAACATACAAACAACACAACAGAAAAAGAAAAAAACCCAGTTACATACAAAAAAAGAAATAGTTCCCAAGTACATCTTACATCCTTAAAGATGAAGGGGAAGAAAGGAAAAAAAGAGAAGAAAAATGCAAATCAATATAGTATAATATCTCATATTACATTAGTTGTTTTCTATACAATTCCTATACTATATATTTTCACCTTTGTATCAACTATCCTCTTTCACCACAATGTTACTACTTTATTGTTTTATACATGGAAACTATCACCCAGTGGACTAAAGTCCTTGAGTCTACCAGCCACTCCTTTTACAACTCATTCATTCTGCCAAAAATACATTGTATTCGGTGCAGGTTTTTCTCCTTTATTATCCATCAATGTGTGTTGCAAAAAAGGTTTCCAAATGTCCCAAAATCTATTTTGTTTTATTAATCCCCTTTTTATATTTAATTCCCATGTTAGTTTTTCATTTAATGCCATGTCCCAAACATCAGCATACTATTTACCAATTTCTAAATTCATGTCACCTTTCCAATTTTTGGCTACTTGTTGTCTCACCAATGTTAAGAAAATGGACAATAACTCTTTCATATTTTCCTCTAAATTCAATTCCTCTAGATCCGTTAGTAAAACAATTTTTTCGTTCAACTTTAAGCTAATATTTAAAATTTTTGCTATTTCTTGTTCCATTTTATGCCAGAAATTGGAAATGATTTTACAATCCCACCACATATGTTTGTATGTCCCAGTTTCCTGATGACATCTCCAACATTTTTTTGAGTTGCTACTATTTATTTGATTTAGCCGAACTGGCGTTATATACCATCGCCACAAAATCTTATAGTTATGTTCTTTAACTTTTGTAGACAAGTTCCGCATAATCCTGCTTTTCCATTTTTTCTTCCAACTCTTGTCCGTAATGTTAATACTTAAATCCATTTCCCACATTCTTTTAAGTCCATCCTGGGATTCTTCTATATTGTTTATCATCTTATATAACTTACTTACTATTCCTTTTATCCCCATTGAACCTCTTCTTATTTTATATATCAAATCCTCAAAGTCGGTCAACTGCCTTGTAGGCTGTAGTTTATCTTTATATTGTTTATTCCACTTGTCCAACGTTAGTATCTGAAGCCAGTTCAACTTTAATTCCTTATAAATTTCTTTTTTTGTCTCTTCATTCTCAATTCGATTCACCCAATCTTTTAGTAAAATTATATCATGTTTATACATAATATTTTTTAGTAAATCTAGATTTTTAACTGGGAATGTTTTAAGATCTTGCAACTCTAATATTGGAGAGGTATTTGGTGCCAATTTATCTTTTAACTTTACCCATACACTTATCATAGATTTTAGGACATTGTTTCTTGGTTTTAGCTCAAAAACTGTGTTTTCCAAAAATTCTCCCTTTGCACACACATTTCTATCTTTCATTTCAGTCTCCCTCCATATAAGGTCCTCTATTGTTAAAAGTTTTACCAAATCTTTAATTTGGAACGCCCTGTAATACGATTTAATATTAAGTAACCCTAAACCACCCTCTTTCTGTGCTTTATACCATAAACTTTTGGGTATCCTTGCTCTTTTCCCTCCATTACAGTAATCATTCAATAGGTTTTGAAAAACTCCTAATTCTTTTTCAGATTGTTTAATTGGGAGGACTTCAAATAAAAAGTTAATCTTGAGTAATAAACTCATTTTATAGACAGCTATTCTTCCAAACCAGGAGGTCTTCAGTACCCGATATCGAACAATTTTCTTCTTAATTTCCTCTTTCACTTTATCATAGTTTAATTTCTTCAAATCCTCTACATTATCTACAATGTTAACTCCTAAATACTTTATACTTTTCCTAATTTGAATTTTAAAATTTTCCTTAATTTTCCCTATCTCTTCCTTATTTAATTTACTAAAAATTGCTTCCGATTTCCCCCAGTTTATTTTCAGGCCTGTTATCTCTTCAAATTTTTGCAGGTGATTTTGAATATTTTCCATATTTTTAATAGGATCTTTCATTATAATTAAAGTATCATCTGCATACAAACTTATTTTTGTTCCATTTATCCCTTCTATCTTTGTATCACTCCTTATAGCTCTAGCCAATAATTCCATAGCCATTATAAACAAAATATTCCCTTTTCAAATAAATTAAATCTCTTTTAATTTTTTCAATATCCCTTCCTGCTAATTCCTTCTGTAACAATTGTATTCTTTCTAAAGTCTTCCTCGCCTTTGTTTTAGCGTGTTTAGTTTGCAATAATTTAATATCTTTTTCCAACTCCAATTATCTGTCCTTATATTGTTTATTTTTTAAACTTTTAAATTTAATACACTCACCCCTAAATACTGCTTTCATGGCGTCCCAAATTACATTAAAGTTTGTTTCATTATTATCGTTGATTTTCCAAATTTCTTCCCAATTTTTAGTTATCTGATCTTTTATCTCCTTGTCTTTAAATAGTTTCGAATCATATCTCCAAGTTCTAATACTTCTTCTATTAATTTTAAATTGTAGTTCAACCGTTACTTTGGCATGATCCGATTCCTTAAAAATTCCTACTTCTACATCATTTAAATCCTTCAACATATTTTGTGTTACAAATACATAGTCAATCCTGGAATATGAATTATAAACCTGAGAGTAATATGTATAAATTCGTTCTTCCCCTTTCAATTCCCGCCAGGAATCTTTTAATCCAAACATTTTCATCCAATCATCCAACAATTTAGCTTTTGAAGCTTTTCTATATTTGGTTACATTAGTACAATCAATATTTGACCTTATTAGGTTAAAATCTCCAGCAACTATCATTCTATCACAATTTTCTTTTATCAATATTTGACTCAATTTGGTCAAGAATTGATCTTGATTCTCATTTGGTGCATAGACATTGACCAGCAATATTTCTTCTTCTTCTATACTCTCACCTTCTTCTTCTATACTCCTACCTTCTGGGTCTCCTATCATTTTTGTTTTTGTAAATCCCAATCTTTTCGATATCAAAGTCGCTACCCCCCTGGCTTTGGAAGAACCAAAAGCTTTTTCATAATACTGAGTCCAACCAAGATATAAATTATTTTTATCCGCCTCTTTTTGATGAGTCTGTAAAAATATAATATCCGCTTTATCTCTTCTTAGGGCCTTTTCCAACCGTCTACGTTTAGTAGGACAACCTGCCCCCTTCACATTCCACGACAGTATCTTAATGTTTTTCATGTTTTACCGTTATTTGACCTTTTAAGAAATAGCTGGTAGACTTCAAGGACGTGTTACCCACTACCCGCCATTTAACATATATAACATAAAAAAACATATAAAAAACAGAAAAATAATAACCCCCTTCTTTAAAAAAAAAAAAAAAAAAGCACCTCTACTAATAAGAGAAGGGGGGTGGGGAGTCATGTGGTTAGAAAACTTGATCATTCTTCCAGTAATACTTCAGCTGCAGATATTACACTACAATACATCTTAATTGCCTCCAGTTGCCCCTTGAGCCTCATCAATTGTAGGTTCTATTTTTTTTTGCTGTGTTTGCTCCTGCCAATAATAATGCTTCTTTGAGATCCTTCCACTCTTGTGTTCCGTTTTCCAGAATCTTTGCTTCTGCTAACACATCCAACACATATGAATCTTCCTTTATATAAAAGGTTTTCCCCAGGTGCACAAACCTAATCTGTTTTGAAAATTTCCAGTTATATAAGATTCCTTTATCTCTCAATTTTTTTGTAACAGGCTTAATTCGATTTCTCCAAATTCTTTCTTCAAACGTTATATCGTTGAAAATTTTAATATCCACTCCTTCCATTTTAAGAGCATTCGGACCTGCATTTTTAATATGAGACATCAATCTTAATTTTACACTCAAATCTGCAAATTTTAACAACACATTTCTAGAACGCGTTCTATTTTTCTTTGGACCCAGTCTATACACACTCTCAATGTCCTCAGGGACAAAATCTCTCCCCATTTTCAATTCATTCAACCATGTTAACAGTCTTAATTTCAAGTTGTCCGGTTTGTTCTCAGAGATTTTTCTAATTATCACGTTTTTCCTTCTTATCTGATCTTCCAAATACGCCATTCTTTTTTCATGATCAATTAATTTAGTTGCTTTTTCTTTCTCTCTTTCTCTCGCCTCCACTACTTCCTGTTTTAGGTCCGCTACCTCCTTTTTTACTTTAACCACTGATTCTTTCATTTCCACCATCTCCTTCATTAATTTGTTCATTCCTTCAGATGTGGCTTTTAACAAGTTTGATGCCATATCTTTTATAACTTTTTGAATAGTCGCGATGAATTCTTGTTGCTCTTTGACTTGCTGAATTTCTGCAGCCTGTAGTCTATCATGCAGTTGTTGATTAAATTTATCAAAAAATTTCTCAACATTTTCTTCATGTTGTTTTATCCATGCTGACATAACTTCGCTTAAATCAGATTGAGGTTTGTCTTTTTCACTTATTTTCTTTTTTGTGGCTCTTTGTTCCGCTTTCGGCTCCATTTCTTGCTCTTGTTGTGATTCTTGATGTTGTGATCGTTGCTGTGATTATCTCTGTGCTGTTGAAACTGTTGCTGCCGTTGTTGATGAACTTTCTCCCTTAATCTTTGCAATTCCTCCGCTTCTTCGATCTCTTGCTGCAGTGATTTCACCCTCCCTTGCTGGTCCCTTCTTGTCAGCCGCCCAAGTCTTAGCCAAGCAGGATTATTTTGTCTATCTTCCAAAGATTTATCCCTTTTTTTTACTCATGAAGGTAACA
This sequence comes from Furcifer pardalis, assembly GCA_030440675.1. Classification (NCBI taxonomy): domain Eukaryota; kingdom Metazoa; phylum Chordata; class Lepidosauria; order Squamata; family Chamaeleonidae; genus Furcifer; species Furcifer pardalis. The sequence goes on along the minus strand of CP126895.1, from coordinate 90,735,189 downwards.
TTCACCACAACAAAAAACAATTATTAAAGATCCATGAATATACTACAAGGTTTCATAAAATCATAAATTCATTTACACAATTGCAAGTAGATAAATAGGAACCATTAATTCTTCTTTTCCAAATTAATATAACCAGTAAAATGTTTTGTTAAGTTGTCAAGTCCCCCCCTTATACAAATCAAGGAAAGACTTTTTTTTCTTAAGTGGAAGGGCTAGAAAACCAGGAGATTGTGTCATGCAATCTACACTATTTTGAAACAGAACAGCACTATTTTAATTCTTCACCCTCCAAAAGAGAAAAAAAGGGAGGGGAAAAAAAATATATTCTGCACAACAAAACCAGCAACAGGAGTCCAAAAATCACTTTAAGTTATGTAATTGTCTTATTCTTATCCTTAAACGAAGGGAGAAACAAAAAAGATATCAGTACGGATAGAACAGCAATCCTCAGTTTCACTTTCAATTCACCATTTTCATCTCCGGTAAACAGTGTCCACAAGAAGAAAAAACAATTCTTCTGCCAGCAATTATTTCAAATGAATACAGATTCTAAACAGTTTATTTGGCTGCTATCAAAGATTTATAATTAGTAAGGGGGTGAGGACTTTTAAAGATTAATTGTTGTACAGGACGGCAGCTGGAAAGAAATAAAGCGTCCTTATCTTCCTTATCTTCCCTGCATCTCGTCCTCACACAAATTCCAGATCCACAGTCCTTGTAATTATCTTCTCAAGCCAACAATCTTAGGGAGAGAAAATATGTTCAAACTTCCCTTTCTTTTGGCTTGGAATCGTCTTCACCCCACCCCCCACTTTACTGAAATGCTTACAGTTCAGCCAGCCAGCTCAGCTCCGTTCCGATCCTCTCCGTCTGTTTATCTCCGTCCTGAAGCAGCCACAGCAAACTTTTGGTTAAAAACAACTTTTAAAAGCTCCCCTTGGCTTTGTAATCCTTATAGTCCTTTTATTCCATTAAAAAAAAACCTGTATCCACTTTTATTTCCACAAAATGTGGCTCCATTTTTTTGCAGCTAAAGAAAAAACAACCTCTTAAGTCTCCATCTTGGCTCCCCCCCCCCCCCGGCATAATGTTCATTCTATGGGGTTTCATTAATCAGGGTATACTCCGCTTAACGAAAACTCCGTATAATGATTTTTTTTGTTATGTGGGGTATTACACAGAGCACATGAACGCTTCGTATGAATTTTTCGTTATACGAAGCATTCATTATGTGGGGTTCCACTGTATTGGCGACCCTCATTGCGATCAGCCATTAGGACTGTTCTGCGAATATAATGTCATGGCCTTTCTTCTGCCTTCCGCATCGCAGCATGACACCCATACCACTGATTCAGTTCTGTGAGTCACTTTCTGGTCCTGAGCCCTTTTGGCTCGCAAAATCCTCATCAGCCCTAGGGCAGTATTGATGATGATGATGCTCTCCATCAAGAGGGATCCAAGTAAATCCCTTCCCTGTGGACTTCGGCATCCAAGCTCTCTTAGTAGAGAGCAATCTCTAGCAATTCTCATGTAGGACTAAGTAAGACTCGTGTATATAATTATGCTTTCAGTCCATGTAGTCAGTATGCAGCTGATAGGCCAGTTCTGCTTATGGCAGATCCCTGTACAGTATTCTCAAGGGAACACATATTTAATTTGATGAATTTGTCTGAAATCTCAATTCGTTTCTGAATTGCCCTCTTATTCACTTGTGCTATTCTGGTTATGGTATATGCACAGCCTGCTAATTTAAAGCCAAATCAAAGACTACTATGACATTAATACTGTCAGTACTGTACTTGGTTTACATAGTTCCTTTCATTTTTTAAAAAAACGTGTAAGCTTATTTTCAAGTAGATTTTTCATCTTTTATTTATTTCCTGTATGTAAAACAACTGCTATTCTGGAATGTTTTTGAATGCTTTTCAAAGCATCTGTATCTCCAGGAAAAAAACCTGTATTTTCACCAGTTACCTTTTAAAAAAATGATTCTTGAGTTTTTCAGATTAAAAAATGGAGAAACTGTTTTTTTAAAAATATAGTAACAGAAATGGGTCATACAATAAATATATAAACATCTAACCTTTGCATTTTATTATAAAAGGTTGCTTATTTTTTATATTCTCTCTCTTTCTGGATGGTTTACAACATTAAAACATGACAATAATTATCAAATTAATCAGAACTTAAGTTATGAAAAATATTTCTGTTAGGTGATTAATAAACTCAAATTACAAGGGTGTTTTTTTTTTTTGCACTCCTAATATTTAATAGTAATTAAATTTTGTGGGGCAAGAAAAAAAACGGATCAAGAAAAAACTTATTTGAATTGTGTAGTTGGAAAAGAACTTATGAATACCATGGACTGTCAGAAAGCCAAATAAATGGGTTCTAGAATAAATCAAACATTTATTTATTTATTTATTGTATCTCATTTGTACCCCAAACTCCTCCGAAGACTCAGGGCAGCTTTACAACTAAAAGCAATTAAAACACATACATAAAAAAATTAAAATTCAAGATAAAAACACCGAGGAGAGAGGTGGGATATTTAAACGAGCCAGGCGACCGAGTTGGCTGTCTGGCCCACTCCCCACACATGCCCCACCAGCCAGGTCTTCACTCCTTTCCTAAAGGGCAGCAACTCCGTCTGGAGACGTAACTCTGTTGGCAGGAGGTTCCATAGGGCTGGAGCGGACACAGAAAAGGCCCTCCTTCTTGTGCTAGAGAGATGAGCCTCTCTAGCTGAAGGTACGACCAGAGAGCCTCTCCAGTCCGCTCTAGTGGGACGGACAGATGTTCTCAGGGTGACGCGGTCTCTTAAGTATCCTGGCCCACTACCATGTAGGGCTTTAAAGGGTATAACCAGCACCTTGAATTGTACCCGAATTGCTAGAAGCTAAAATACTCAAACTGAGGCTACCATACTTTGGACACATCATGAAAAGATGAGACTTGCTGGTAAAGACATTAATGTTAGGAAAAGCTAAAGGCAGCAGGAAAAGAGGAAGACATTGGATGTATGGACTCAGTAAAGGAAATCACTGCCTTGCATTTTCAGGACTGGAACATGGTTGTTAATGATAGGAAATACCACAGATCAGAAATGACAGCATGTAACATCAACAAGTCCCATTTGAACACATTGGGATTTTCTTTTCAATAAATAGGCATAAGTTGGCACTATTAAATATCATACATGAAGGACTTTACTATCTATATTTTTAAATCTGAATTCAGGAATTGGATGTTTAAATGATTATACTGTATTTTATGTCTGTTGTACTCCGTAATCATGGGGTTTAGAGAGACTTTCCAACTGAACCGTTACTGTAACACCAAGTGAGCATCTCTAAACTATTAGTACCAACTGTTTTGTCGGGAATGTTACATTCCATGTCTGCTCGGGATGTGTGACATTGGATATAAGTTGACAGTGATAGACAAAGATCAGACATTTAGCTGACAGATTGTCTCCTCTGGCAAAGAAGACCTCTAGGAACAAATTGTACGTTTAGCTGATATGAAACAGTAAGACCACTTTGGTACTTTTATGCCATCTGAACTGAATAGCTGACAGTTTTGTCATCCAGAGCCACTAGGCAATTACCCATTTTATTTAGTATGTTTTCAAAATAATACAGAAGGAAAGAGAGGTGAACAAAGCAGAGGCAAGTGTCTTCAGACACTGTGTCTTCTGTGTTGTTCATGTAAGATGGCTCAGATGAAATGGCTGCCGTTGCAGGCAGTTGTTGGAGAAAGGTGGTGTTATGTATGGGCAGCTATGGCAAACCTAGTCAGAATAATAAAAGTAGAGTCATCACCCTGTCAACAAAGATCTGCATAGTTAAAGCAGTGGTCTTCCCAGTAGTCATGTATGGCTGTGAGAGCTGGACTGTAAGGGAGGCTGAGCAAAGAATAGACACCTTTGAACTGTGGTGCTGGAGAAGATGCTTGAGAGTCCCCTAGACTGCAAGGAAATCAAATCAGTCTATCATAAAAGAAATCAATCCTGACTGCTCCTTGGAAGGACAAGATGAAACTCAAGTACTCTGGCCAAATGAGAAGAGAGGACTCACTGGAGAAGGCTCTAATGCTGGGAAGGAACAAAGGCAAAAGGAGAAGGGGGCGACAGAGGATGAGATGGTTAGACAACATAGTAGACTCAGTGGGCGTAGATCCGGGCAGACTATGGAAGATGGCAGATGACAAAGGAGCCTGACATGCAGTGGTCCATGGGGTTGTACAGGGTCAGGTTTGACTGTGCGACTGAACAACAACAAATGTAAGTGCAGGTCCACAAAAGAGAGAAATGTTATGTCTGGAATTAAAGTTGGATTTGTCTTGAAACCACACAAAATAATTAGCGAGCTATAACATTTTTGTCGTACCTTTTCTTGCAGCCCCATCACTTTTTTTGCTTTTCTGGTGCAATTGCTGTACATCAGGAAATATTATGTAAATAAGGATAGAATTGTAGAGATAAAAGAAATCACTCCGTTCAGTGGATCTGGTATGAATTTTCTGTTTACAGGCTGGTGGCGCCAAGTTTAACAGAGCGAAACTGCTGAATGTAGGCTACCTGGAAGCCCTGAAGGAAGAAAGCTGGGATTGTTTCATATTCCATGATGTAGATCTCGTGCCAGAAAATGATCTCAACATTTACATGTGTGGCAGTCAGCCAAAACACTTGGTAGTGGGCAGAAACAGCACAGGCTACAGGTAAGGGGGGGGGGGACGGGACTAGGAGAGGCACTTTGCATCTTTAGAAGCAGAGTCGATTAACATGCAATTTTTAGACTAGTAAACAGTTTTTACCCTTTAGTTCCATTTGGTTTAGTGTTTGTCATGTTGATTGATGTCTCTGCCAAAGCCTGTTGCTAATCCTCTGATGCAGTGGTTCCCAACAAGGGGTACACAACCCACAGGGGGACTTCAATTCCCAGAAGCCTAAGTCAGTACATTGGCTGATAAGTGCTTTGGGGAAATGACTTAGGCTTCTGGGAATTGAAGTCCAAAAACCAGCATTAGGGAAACACTGCTCTGATGAGTTCTCAGAGGATCTCAGTTTGGAATAGGATTGTATCTGTCAATTGAAAGTGAGACAAGTGAGTCATGGTGCATATTGATATTGGTGGGTGTGCTCAAAGTTTGCCTAAATGATATTTACTGTACTTTACTGTTCTGTTGTATTGTATGCTATTGTATTTTTGTTTGCACTTAATAATGATATTAGGGGACTTTGTGAGCCGCTCTGAGTTGGTTTCTACCAAGGAGAGCGGGATACAAATCTAAGTAAATAATAAATAAATAAATAAATAATAAATAAATAAATCTGCATTCAACTCGATATGTAATAATAATATGTATCACATTGCGAACAAAAATTCGTATAGTCAAAGCAATTGTATTCCTGGTGGCAATGTATGGTTGTGAGAGCTAGACCATTAGGAAAGCTGAGCGCAGAAGAATAGATGCCTTTGATATGTGGTGCTGGAGGAGAGTTTTGAGAGTCCCCTGGACAGCGAGGAGAACAAATAGGTCAATCTTAGAAGAAATCAAACCTGACTGCTCCCTAGAAGGTCAAATAGTAAAGATAAAGTACTTTAGACATCAAATGAGAAGAGAGGATTCACTTGAGAAGGCCTTGATGCTGGGAAAGGTGGAGGGCAAAAGAAGAAGGGGTTGGCCAAAAATGAGATGGCTAGATGGTATTGTAGACACAATGGGCACAGAGCTGAGCGAGTTGAGGAGGATGGTGGAGGACAGAAGTGCCTGGCAAACAGTGATCCATGGGGTCGCAAAAGGTCCGAATCGGCTGTGCGAGTGAACAACAACAAGCCAATTTCAGGTTATAGTGACTTTTCCCAAGCTTTCATACAAAATACCTATTGTTGCCTTCTGGGGGGAATTCTGGGATTGTGCAACCTGCCTGAAGCTACACAGGCTCACTCAGACACCCAAATCAGTGAGTTATTTAGTCAGCTCGACCCAACAAAGTACACAGAGAATTACAACTGAACAGATAGTTGTTACAGGTCTAAGGCATTGATGTCCAATCTTGGCACTCCAGGTGTTCTTGGACTTCAATTACTAGAAGCCCAAGTCAGCACTCCTACTGATCAGGGCTTCTGGGAATTGAAGTTTCAGAACTGGGAATGCCAAGGTTTGCCATCACTGATCTATAACTTACAAGTCTCCTAACTGAGTATGCCATTATCACTATGGTGGTAACATGCTTTTTAAGTTTTTTTAAAAAGATCTCCAATCTTCTAATGACATAAACTGCCCTAGCCTAGCTCAATTATAATTTAACTCTGTAGTGTAGAGCAAGGTTGACAACATGTGGCTTCCAGAAATTGTGGGTTACAGCTCCCAGTTACAGTGGCATTTCCCCTTAGTTCAGTTGGGCACTCAACATTCTTCCCTTCTTGTTTTTGCTAGTTGAAAATTGTTTGCACTGTTTTTAAGTATGTATTTTTGCCACTTTTGAAAAAAACAAACACCAAAATCTTCCTTGTGTCTCATGTGCATTTCTAGGTTGCGTTACCAAGGTTACTTTGGGGGTGTAACAGCTCTAACAAGGGAGCAATTTGCAAAGGTGAATGGATTTTCTAACAACTACTGGGGCTGGGGAGGAGAGGACGATGACCTCCGGATCAGGTAATTGCACATCAGAAGGGGGGGGGTGAGGATTGTGGATGACAGGTGCTCTTTGGAAGTGACTCATAGGATACTTAAGAAAAATACAGGAGTTCTATAGGTGATAAGAGATGAAGCTTCCAGAGAATAATTAACTTAAATTGCAATATCAAGTTTTTATAATCTGTCCTTTTATAAAATATGTGGGAATGTTAGCTTGAAATGCTCCACTTAGAAGAGATGAATTTTTTGGAATAGTACCCTGTTAGTCTGTGGTTCAGGCATATCAGAAAACAAAATAAAAAAACACTGTAGCACTTTAAAGACTAACTGCTAACAATAAAAATATAGCAGTTAGTCTTTAAAGTGCTACAGTGTTTTTTATTTTGTTAGAAGATATAGTTATCTTATTACTCTTACTTTTCACTAATTGCACCAAGAACAAGAATTGCTTAAGGCCATTAAGCAAAGAACGCTCCAATATCTTGGCCATGTCATGAGGAACAACGTAAAGTATAGAATCCTCCAACTTGCTCTGCAAGGAAAGAGGCCCTAGACATAGACGGACTTCATGGCTGAAGAACCTGAGAGACTTGTGTGGCATGTCCTCGGAAGAACTGTTCCTGGGAGTTAAGAACAGGAAGACTATTGCCATGATGACAGCCAATATCTGGAAGAGGTATTGCACCTGAAGAAGGAGCACCAAGAATATTTTTGGAGTGCCTTTGCTGTGAGGGCAATGCTGCTTTTCTCAGAGCGGTAGTGTGCCTTCAGTGTTGGAATTAAGGAATATAAGCCACCAAAGATAAATGTTAATAGGTAAGGATAGAGGATTGTACAATGGATGGGGCTTGTAAATCAGTGCAGATAGATAGGTCCTGTCTATTAAGTCCTCAAGGTGTGAATATTATTGCCTTCCATAAAACACAGCACCAATAATGATTAGAGGGAAAGTGCATGTTGAAGGATTCCCAAGGCTAGGCACATAAGTGCAAGATTTAAAAACTATTTATTTAAAGAAATCTGAGTTTACTTGATGTTAAAAAGAACAGGTGGAAAGATATCTGCAAAAAAATAATAATTTATAGGGGACATTGAGCCTGGGTATTTCTGCACTGAGAAGGAGATTAGACTCAATAGCCTCATAAAACCCTTCTGACTCAATTATTCTATGAATAATTTAGGTTCTAGGATGTTGACTAGTTAGACTTCATAGACTTAAGTATGGTAAAGAGTCCTTTGTTTCACTGCACTTTCCAAGGCAGAGACCATTACATGATGTCACAGGAAAGGGGCTAAGAAGAATCAGGAAATCAACTATTGATGGATCTCTCATGCAGACAAATACATTTACAGCTACTTCTAGGCCAAGAGAAAGTATTTTTGCTTATTTTCAACATACTACATCATTGTGTGTGTTGGCACTTGCAGCAAACTGTATTTGTAGCTTCTCAAATAGTATTTCAGTTTTAATTCCTGGTTGAGTAATTTGCAAATCTGGAACCTGACAGCTTTGCCAACTTCACAACTAAAAAGGATACCAAGTGTGAACATGACAGATGTGAAGCAATTGTGTCTCTTATTTGTTAGTCTACATCCTATCTAGTATAAAAATAGTAATTCTGAGTTGTGGAGATGAAGACTATGGAGCTTTGGAGGACATAAAATCTTTTAAAGGATTGATTTAGGTGAAGAAAGTTTTAGCAAGCTGATAAATTAGTATTAAAAATAATAGAACATAAATGACTCTTCAGATTTATAAAATGACAGTGTTTTGCCATTAAGGAGTCTTGTTTGCCAGACATACCTGTACTTTCATTGGCTTTTGTTTACAGGATCTTTTCCTTATAATCTTAAAAGACTTTGTGTAGTTTGTTTGCCTTTCTATCTGAAAGTCAATAGAACTGCAGTTTACAAGAACTAAAATACTGTGCCATAAAACGATACAAAGAAAAGATAGAAGCCTTGTTCTTTGTTCTTTCTTTTTTTTAACTAAATGCAAATAAGGGCCATGCCTAGGAATGAAGCCTATTTCTTCAAGGAATGAATGGATTATGAAACCAGAAAGGAACTGTAGCTCAGTAGTCAAGTACATGCTTATTATAATGCAGAAGCTCTCAAGATCAGTACCAACATTTCCAAGTAGAGCTGGGGAATAATCCTACCTAAAACACTGTCAGTCAACTTGGACAATACTTGTACTGATGGACCAAGAATCTAGTCCAGGATAAGGAAGTGTCCTATAATTCCTTCACCACCCCCTACCTACATGAAGTATGACTTTATGCTTAATTAGCTTGGTACATGCTTCAGGCATCACAATGTTATGTAACATTTGTTTCCCATAGCCAGCTCTAGTAAACCTTGAGAAGCTTCTTTTCTGTTGGATTCTAGTTTAGAGATGCTACTGTGATTTCTTCTGGTTGCTACCATGTGCCGTCAAAGTACATTCTGACTTATGACAACCCTATGAACGACCTCCGTAAGGTCTTGCAACTAACAGCTCCTCTAAGACTTTGCATGCTAAAGGTTGTTTGGTTTACTTTTTCACATTCCACAACTGCTTAATTGTATATTTTTGGCCTAAGAGCTTCGGACACATGGCTTTTCATCCACGATGTCAGTAGGCTTGTGTTCAATTTTCCTCAGGCTCTAATGTATCCTTTTTGAAAAGGGTCTAGTTACATGATGGCGAGCCTTGGCACTCCAGATGTTCTTGGACTTCAATTTCCAGAAGCCCAAGCCTCCTGTGAATCCACACGAATGGGTTTACTGCGATTCATCCAGCCCTCACCACCCTCGTCACTCCCGGAAACGGAAGTAAAACGCGCCCATTTTACAACTGCTTCTGGGAGTGACGAGGGTGGCGCCAGCCAGATGAATCGCAGTAAACCCATTCATGTGGATTCACAGGAGGCTTGGGCTTCTGGAAATTGAAGTCCAAGAACATCTGGAGTGCCAAGGCTCGCCATCATGTAACTAGACCCTTTTCAAAAAGGATACATTAGAGCCTGAGGAAAATTGAACACAAGCCTACTGACATCGTGGATGAAAAGCCTTGTGTCCGAAGCTCTTAGGCCAAAAATCTTGGTAGCTATTTGGGGGTGGGGAGTTCAGGAGTTACTTGTAAGCATGTGATTTGAAAAAAATGTCTATTTTGTAGTCCACTGAGGACTGCACATTACAAAGTAAACAGTGGGTAAGAAACTGCTGGTTGCTACTATCTCTTGGGGGGGGGGGATAACAATTCTCATTGCTGCTGCTATTCAAACCCCCCCCCCCCTCCTGTGGATTCTGCTTGCATTTTAAAAATAAAGATAATGGTTCATTGGAAATTATTCAAAAGGGAAAACAGCACTGGATAGAGAAGCTAGAGAGGAAATGGGGAAAGCAGATTTCTGTAAAATCTTTTGCTCAGACATCTGCTTTTCCTTAAAAACAACTGCAGTTGGAGAATTGTTACATATATTTGCATGCGATTAGAGAGCTTGCGTATCCAAAGGTGTTGCTTTCTTTTCAGTCCAGGAGAGGGCAGCAGTTCCCCTTCTGCCAGACATGCTTCTGCAAGGGAAGTGGTGGTAGATGTTCTTTAGGGAGAACTGGAAACAGTGCTGCAGTACTGTATTCTGACCATTAAATAGTCCACACACAACTTAAATTGCAACTCTTTCAGGCTCTGCTCTGAACCTGATGATGAAAGGGCTGCAGAAGAATTAATGGATTGTATCTGATTCTGCTGTCACTGCAGTTGCGTTTGTGCAGCCATGTTCCCTTTCGCTGTTGGTGCTGATTTTCAGTGCTGTTTTCTTAGAATTTATTTAGAGCAGCCATGGAGTGGGAAACTAGGAACTGCAGGGGCTCATTAAGACACTCATTGTAATTAGCCATCTCAGAGAATCCAAAAATTTAGCACTTCAACAATTGAGCATATCTTTTGTAACGTTTATGGGTTCCAATTGCCGATTCAAGACCAACCCAGCCTCAAACAGCTTTCACTCTAAGAGACATCTTGTGACAGGATATTATTCCTGGAGAAACCTATTCCTAACCCAGTTCTTGTGCAACTGCAATGGTCCCACAAGCCTTTGTTCAGCTATGCCAGTTTGGTATAAAAGCCTATAAAGGACTCACCAGAACCGATGCAAGGTATTTTGCTGACTGAAAATATTTAATACCAAGGTACAAGTAATACCTCATATAACATTAGTATCGAATAACATGAAAATCGCATAACATTAAGGAATCTGGGGGGAAGAATTGCATCAGATAACATTAAGATCCTATGGGATGCTTCAGATAACAACCGCAAAAGCCTGTGTGGTTACAATGTATCTCTATGGATCCCATAGAGGATCAGATAACACTAAAAATCATATAACACCAAGACTTGTGGAACCAGGTTTTAGTGTTATATGAGGTTTTACTGTACATCTAAAGCTAGCTAAACTACTCGGGCATAAGAGGGAGAAAATCGAACAAGAGTTTCTCATGAAGTTCCAGATACAGACAACGTTGAATGTTCTTCTTAAAATAAAACAGGTCCCTTCCAGAGTTTCAGAACAAATGTAGTGAGCGGTTAAAGGGACTGCTTTCAGGGTACAGTGACCTCTATGTGGAGGCATTCTATATATTTTGTTTTATTTGTATTAATCACTTCTAAATACTAGGGGCTGTGGTAGCTCAGTGGTTAAGAAGCTTGCCTTGCTAGCTGGAAGGCTGGGAAGCTGGCAGTTGGGAGACCCGGGTACTGCATGACAGATTGAGCGCCCGCCTCTGTCCAGCTCTTGGGGACGTGAAAGGAGCCTCATTTGGGCATTCCCTGAGCGGAGTTTCTTCTGCAAAAATCCTTCCAACGCAGAATAATTTCTGACACGAAATTATTATTACAGTACAGTACTTCTAAATACAGTAATACCTTGGATAACGCTAAAATCGCATAACGTTAAGTAATATGGGGAGGGGGGAGAATTGCATCGAATAACGTTAAGGTCCTATGGGATGGATCAGATAACAACCGCTAAAGCCTGTGCGGTTACAATGTATCTCTATGGAGCTTTAAGATTATCCCATAGGATTTTAACATGCATCGGATAACACTAAAAATCGGATAACACCAAGACTTGTGGATCCAAGTTTTAGCGTTATTCGAGGTTTTACTTTACTTGCCTTTTACAGAAGCTGACAGTATTGCTGTATTCATTTCTTTTGATAGGCTCCTAATTAAAAAGAAGCTTCTGTTCATTATTTGTTGTATTTAATCAACTCTTTGGTGTCTCTGGGATTTTTTCCAGCATATACAGTAAAACCTCATATAACACTAAAACCTGGTTCCACAAGTCTTCGTGTTATATGATTTTTCGTGTTATCTGATCCTCTATGGGATCCATAGAGATACATTGTAACCACACAGGCTTTCGCGGTTGTTATCTGAAGCATCCCATAGGATCTTAATGTTATCTGATGCAATTCTTCCCCCCAGATTCCTTGATGTTATGCGATTTTCGTGTTATTCGATACTAATGTTATATGAGGTATTACTGTACTTTTATTGCAGGATTCAAGTTACATTAAGTGTTCTGTAGTTATGACTAATTTCTGTGGCAGTATGACAGATCTTTCCTAAATTATGTTAATAGCAATAAACTGATCTTAGAACCTTTGCTATCATCATCAGAAAGCACTATAAAGATAAATAAAGTTAGCAGTTCAGAGTAGATGATCCTTTTCTTTTAAACTGATGCACAACAGTCACTGTTAAGGTCAATTAAAGCAGAGGCATGTTGCTGTATTTTCTCGTGCATCCTTTAGATCCAGTCTTGTGGTTGATTTGAGTTACAATTGGCTGGTGGTTCATAGTTAGACAAACATATTTTGGTTTGTTTGCAAATCATTGTTCTTAAGTTCTATGTTCTTCTGTTCAGGGTTCAAATGCAGAAGATGAAAGTAATTAGACCTTCCCCCAGCATAGCTAAATACACAATGATCTTCCACACAAGAGACCATGGGAATGAGGCAAATGGACAGAGGTGAGTTGTGGAACTGGTTCTCTGACTACAGTTGGACCTCGCTTAATGCGTTCCACGGGCTTGCTCTTTAAGCTAGTTTGCTCTTTAAATGAAACACCATTGTAAATAATCGTGACTTCTGGCGGGGGGGGGAGGAGGATTGCGAACCCCGATTTATTTGTTAAGCAAGTTTTTGGTTGGTTTTATTTGTTAAACAAAGCGAATGTTCAGAGAAAATTCTGCTCTTTAAGCGAGGCGCTCTTTATGTGAGGTTTGACTGTACTTGTACTTAGTGATAAGTATAAGCTGCTAGAAGATGGGAAAGGAGGAATATTGCATAATGAAGAAACTAGTCTAACATGACTGGATGGTTGAAAAGACAAGATATGAACAGAGCATGGCCAGTGCTGTACATATATGACCCAATGCAAAACTGCAATGCTGGAATTGCTAACCAAAAACAATGCACAAAGCCATTCATTGTTTTGGCATACATTTCCCTCAACATGAAATTTAATACTCATTCAGTTCCTGGAACTGGGATTCCTTTGCCTCAGAAATGTTAATATTGCTTATTAATCTCAAACAGAAGCTTCACTGATTCTATAATTTTGTTGCTGTTCTTTTTTACCCCAACCCCCCCCCTTTTTTTTTCAAATTTATTCAGGATGAAACTCTTGCATCAAGTGTCTCGAGTGTGGAAAACAGATGGCTTAAACTCCTGCTTCTATAAGTTGCTCTCTGTGGAGTACAACCCCTTGTATACAAACATCACAGTGGATTTTGGCATGCCAGTGAAGACTTCCTAGCCATCTTTTGTACTCAGTGGATTTTTTATCAGAATGCGGGGAAAGAACTTTCAACATTGAGCACTGCAGCAGTTTGGATACCCAGGTTTCTGTTGACAGTTTTCTAGGAGCACGTACATGTTGGAAATGATAGGCTTTTCATCTCTGGTAGTTTTGCTAGATATTTCTTTGTGGACTTCAGACAGCACAGATCTTTTGGTATTTGGCGTTTTCTGGAGAGAGACATCTCTAAAGCAGTATTTTTTTTTCTTTTGGGGGGGGAGGGATGTAAGTTTTGATAGTGTTGAATCTTCACTTTTTTGAAGTGGAAAGAGGAACATAAAAGACAATACTGCTATACATTTTCAGAGGTGCAAAATCAAAGGATATTTCAATGTGGTTTTTTTAAATAGGACAAACTTATTAAAATAGTTGATTTTCTTCTAGCCAGATGTTTGACATAATCAACGTCAGAGGAAAAGGTACATAATAGTGTCTTGTAAGAACAGTCACAGAAGGAAAATATCAAAAAAATTCAATAAAACATAACACATCTCACTGAAAACGATTCCCTTGTCTTAATTCAGCTTTCTAGTCATTATGTTGGCTTAAGAATCTATGAGAATTGCATTTAATTCTGCATCTACTTTCTAATAAAGACAAGAGCAAATTAGGATTTTCATAATATTTATTTGAAGAAAGCAAAAGAATGGAAAATAGTTAACTGTGCAATTATGCTTTGAAACCCTTGCATACAATTCTTAATGTGGTGAGCATACTGCTCAAACGCAAAATGGTCTAGAAATGGAATCACTAACATTTTGTTGGGCAACTTTTAAAAGAAGTTGAACAACTTGCCTTTTCTTGCTAACTGCTTTTCATCTATAAAACAAGCAACTTAAGCTAGTTACTTCTATTAAGGTTTTGGTGGAGATATTAAAAAGGAAACAGCTAAAATAGTCTCAGGAGTTAGTGGACATGGAACACTTTGCTGCCTTTGCCTCACAATATGTAAAACTTATCTGTTTTTCATGCTATTTAATACAGGACGAAATAGATAACTGTAAACACTGTGTAAAAGATATGTAACTAAACTTAATGTTTCTGTTGCAGTAACCAAGGGTGGTGAGTATAACCTGTTTGCATAGTCCTCAGAACCCAAACCATAATGAAGTAAACAAATCAAGGCTTTTCTTGGGTGCTTTGAAGAAAACATTGTTGTTTTTAAATTCTATTTTACTGTGGCCAGTCAAAAATACATAGGACTAGGATTTCAGGAGCATGAATATTTGTGCTATAAAACAATTCTGGTTCCTAGTAGCTACTCTTAAGAAACCTACACAGAAATGTCCACGCAGCATATGCTAGTTTAACATTTTAACTTCCCATATTAATAAGAATAATACAGTAATACATCGGATAACAATTGGATCAGATAACGCTAGAATCAGGGCAAAACTTACATCGGATAACGATTCTGGATAACGATTCATAGCATTATCCGAGCCAATAGTCTCTCTCTCTCTCTCTCTCTGTGTTGGGTAGAACATCTACCCAAAATGCATGCGCTGACTCCAAGGTTGCTGGATGCTTGAAACTTGGGCATCCAGCAACCTTGGAGTGAGCGCAGGCAGGCGCTGACTCCAAGCAGCTTGTCCGAAATGACCTCCCCCCCTCCTGGGTCCTCCTCGGGTCTGCTGCTAGGGGACTCCTGACGCCTCTGAGAGAGTAATGGAGAGGAGAGGGAGGGAGGGGAAGGAAGGGGTCCCACTCCATTTCTCCTTTTTGAGCAGGGTCCTTTCTCCTCGGTTTTTCCTCCTCCACAAGAGCCATGAGGCGGGACACCTCCTTTCTTCTTCCCAGTCCCTTCCCTCCCCGCAAAACAATAATTTCCCACCCTACAAGTGTGCCACCACTCCATTTAGGCTCCGGCTCACACACTGCTGGCAACATTCTCCCTCCTTCCCCCATTCCGTCTCTTGCGGGTCCCCCACCTGCTTACAAGTGTCAAGCCACTTCCACGTGTGTTCCCACATGATCCTCTTCCAAAACATACATGCCAAATTAGTTTTCTCTCTCCACGAGACACAAAACGCAAAGGGAAGCTGGGCTTGCAGGTCTCTTCCCCCTTGAGTTATCATGCCAAACCACTTCCAAAATGATCCTCCTCCAATACACATGCACATTCTCTCCAAATTAGTCTCGCTCTCTCCACGAGACACAGAGCGCAAAGGGAAAGTGAGAGTGCATGTCTGTTTCTCCCCCCTCGCATATTGTGCCAAGCCACTTCCACGCGTGTTCTGACAAGATCCTCCTTCACCTCCAACACAGATACACACACACAAAATTTGTTGTGAGAAACCACAAATTCCTGGAGAACACAAAGTGCTGGAGAGAAAGCACTGTGTGTGTCTGTGTATGTATGTTTTGAAGTAGGATCATGTCTTTGCTTGTTAGCAGGAAATCCTCTTCCTCCCTTCCTGTTCCCTACTTTCTTCTCCAAGCAGCCCCAGTTTTCTTTCCTGCTTCCTTGGGAGAAACACTTGGTCTCCCCCTAAATCTGTCTCACAGGTACAGTACCTTGGAGTTGGTCTTGTCAGTTTGGAGTGGGGTGGGAGCAATCATATAGCAACAAGTTATCCTTTTCCTTCTGCACTGGAACAGAAGACACCGAAGTGTTTTCTCCTTTTGTGTCCTCTGTCCCCTGGGGGAATTTTGGACAAGCCGATCCTTGCGCATCTAGGCAAGGATCAGCTTGTCTGAAATGACCTCCCCGGGGGGGGGGGGGGTTTCAGACAAGTACGGGTGCGCGATCGCTCTCCTAGGCAAGGATCGGCTTGTCTGAAATCCCCCCCCCCGGGGGGAGGTCATTTCGGACAAGCCGGTCCTTGCCTCAGCGCGCAGTTTGTCTCTGACGTCAGGGATTTTTTTTTTAGCATTGTTCGATGCATGGATCGGACAACACTAAAAATCGGATAATGTCATGACTTGTGGAACTAAGTCATAACGTTATCCGATGTTCTAGTCATGTACTGGGTGAAAGTGAAATGAACAAATTTGTGCAAAGATGTGAAAATAACAGTTTATAGAACTGTTAGTTAAGATTAGTGATGCTATTTAAGTTAGGTAGTCCATGATACAGTAGAATTTAATGGTGGGGCTCCAGAATTTCATCCATGAGGAAGAGTTTGCATTCTTTGAGTGGGATATTTCTGTCTTCCTGTTTCCAACATAAAACTTCTATGGAGATTAGGTGACAAATATATAAAGAAAGAAAAAGATATGCCACCAGCCACCTTTACAATGAGGCAAACACATAAAATACAACTACTGTACCTCAAACTGGTACAGTAGTTTGGCTGTGTCATATGTATTTGCATATAAAACCTTTTTACAAATGAAAGCTTCATAGAAAGTAAGTTCTACAAGTATTACCCACTATTATAGACAGAACTTTTTAAAAAAAGAAGATAACCGTTGCAGCTGAACTCTTACTCAAGGCAAAAGTGTTTATGTATGTTCATGTAAAAATATATTTTTACAAAAATACTTTGAGATACAGCCAATACTTAAAACTGCAATCTTAAAGCTTTAATAACCAGATATCCAGTGGAAAATACCCTACAATGAGATGCCTGCAACAGCTCAAGGATACCTTACAGTCCAATAACTGCTGAGGGAATACAGCAAGGGTGCCCAAACTACAGCCTGTGGGCTGGATCCGGTCCCCAATGCCAATTCATCCAGCCCACGCCACCCTCATCACCTCCAGAAGCGGAAGTAAAACGCACCGCTTTTGGGAGCGATGAGGGTGGCATGGGCCGGATGAACTGGCATTGGAGACCGGATCCAGCCCGTGAGCCGTAGTTTGGGCACCCCTGAACCATGTGACCGGCCCACGGCCTGAAAAGTTTGAGCACCCCTGGAATACGACAATGGCAATCTCTGTCTCTCTCACACACACTAACTAGAAATATGATCTGAAATAGTTTTCCTCAATCTGGATTCCCCTGATGTTTTAATCTATCAGCACCATCAGTGTTGATCACTCACCCTTTTGGTAAAACATATTGGTGGCACCAACGTTATAGAGAAGGCTAAAATTTGTTCATCAAAAACTATCTCCATCTCTGCTGGCTTGTTAAAGCCTGAGTGGGAGGTTTTATATCCCCTTCCATCAAAGGTAATGATGGGAAATTGCTATGTCAGATCTTGATCTGTTTGGCATTGCTTGGGGGTTCTTTGCAGGAACGCTCCAGGGCAACAAAGAAACTCCAAAACACAACTTTAGGTCCCTACCAGCAGGATAGAAGTGTCCAGTCGAGAAAATGCAAATCTGCACACCTCTAATTCATATATACTCACAGACCTTTCCATGGGCATAGCAGTAATTTGATATTATGCCACCACCTCTGTGGTAAAGTGTCACTTCCTGCAGCCTCACTGTGCTCCAAGGACTATAACCATTATGTGTTGTCTCTTGTCAGCGCTAAGGTTTTCATGTTTGGTGATTTTAATTCCTTTATGGCTTAAATAGCTCAGAGAAAAGAAATTACATATTTAAGTAGATGTTCATCTGTAT
The DNA here is from genome assembly GCA_030440675.1 of Furcifer pardalis. NCBI lineage: Eukaryota > Metazoa > Chordata > Lepidosauria > Squamata > Chamaeleonidae > Furcifer > Furcifer pardalis. Next base: position 90,717,172 of record CP126895.1, on the reverse strand, counting down.
TTTGCTGCTACCCCAGCAATATTCTGTCATGAAACCACACTAGTATTGCAAAAGATTTAGATACTGCCAACATTCAAGTTTCCCCCTTCTCTTTTACCCTGAGAAAGGCTGCAGTGGTGCAGCCCCAAAATCCACAGTAATGTTCAAATAAAGAGGATGTTTCTTCTTTGCCAAGAGTTTGAAGTCAAGAGAATTCATCCCATCATCCTTCCATGTTTCCCTAGTGTGCAGCTCAGCAGGCCTAAAGGAAAGGAACAAAAATGGGGACCAGGAATGGAAGAGAGATAAAACTGCAAACCAAGCAGGGCCAAATCCAGTTGTTCCTCCACAAGTTAGCATGGCAAATCAGACAGGTAGCCCCAACACCATCTTTCATGACTAAGTCAAACTTTAAACTGCCAAAATAATGTCACCTTCTGATGAAGTCATTCCATAGTTCCTTTCGCCTAACCTAGTGTGAAAAAGATTAGCCAGCACAATCAAATTGCTGTTGTCCAGGATATGTCCGATTGTGGTTAAAAAAAAAATACAATCTCTGAGTAGGCTCTTTTTGTGTACCCTGCTAGCCCCTACTGAGTCAATGGAACTTATGGAAGTTGCCTCACCAAATCCCTTATTTTAGTGTAATTTAGTGCACCAAGCAGCAGTATCTTGGGCATAGAGTGGCTTTCCCCCTCCTTCAAATAACATGAGATGCTTATAAAAATGAGACTGAGACAAAATTCTGGGTCAGGTAAGTTAGCTATCAGGCTGCTGAGCTGCTTCAATTTCAGCACTTGTGTAGAGCTGAAAACCATGTTATCTTAACTCCTCAGCCATGATGATTTAATGGTTTTTGCTCACTTTTGTTATTTAACTTGATACACAATGGGCAAAATCCAATTGAGGTAACTTTGTAGCAATACTGGTAAAATTTGACTTACAATAATTAAATGCTTCCTATCGCTTTGTTTCAGGTCCAATAATATGAAGGCTCCTCCGTATTTTCATTCCTACTTTGGGAGCCTCAGAACAATTTCTGTATGGGTCTTTTATGGAAACAAAAGTGTGTCTTAATCTCAGCAGCAGTGATCTGGTGATTTGTTTATTTATTGCCTTTAAAGGCTCTTATCCCCATCTCAAAGCTACCGGAGGCCAAAAGGGAGCCCTAGGAAGTCTCCAAACATAAAACAGGTAGATATGAAGTTTTTACAAATCAAACGTTTCTGATTCAAACTTACACAACTGGATTGTGCTCATTTATCTGAAGGTACAAAGGATGCAGGTTTTGATTCAAAGAAAGATATACAGTCATACCTTGCATGATGAAAATGATTCATTCTGCAAGGCTGCTTGCTAAACGAGTTTTTTGCTGTGAGCTTTTTTCGCATAGCAAACATTCCTATGGAAAAACTCGCATAACGAGCATTTCTATGGAAAAACTTGCATAGTAAAAATTTTCGTTATGCGAGTTTTCCCCATAGAAATGCTCGTTATGCAAGTTTTTCCATAGGGAAAGTCTGACTCGCATAGTGAAAATTTTCGTTATGCGAGTCGGATCGCTTTTTGAAAAACCCGCTCGTTATGCAATTTTTTCGCTAAGTGAAACGCTTGTTAAGTGAGGTTTGACTACTGGAGGAATTTTATACTCTGGCCAACTATCTTAACTAGTTCAATCAACAGGATGAAAGCATACACGTAATCTGGTATGCAGAAAAACAGGGGAATGGAATTGCTTTCCTTACCTTACATAGTTCTTCCAAGGAGTAGGAACTTGTTCACCATCTACTGATTTATATCGTCCAATAATATGAAGGCTCCTCCGTATTTTCATTCCTACTATTTGAAACCTTTTGAAATGAAGATATAAGGGGAAATAAAAGCAAAAGTACAATATATTTGAGAGCAGAGCAGTGGTGGGTTGTTACTGGCTCGCCTGAACCGGTAGCAACAATCCTGGGTGGTTCTCCAGGGGGGTGGTAACCACTCAGGATTGGTTTTTTTGTTTTTGAGGCGTCTGAACCGGTATTTTTCTTTAATTTGGAGCAAAAATGGCTCCAGGTACTACGCATGCGTCAAACCTTCATTTGACGCATGCACAGTTCTTTTTTTACTGTGCAAGCATCAAATGGAAGTTTGATGCATGCGCAGTTCCTGGCAGCCATTTTGGCTGCCGGGGAAGAAAGGGCGCAGGGAGCGCCTGAAGAAGCAGCGGTGGCCTTTCCACACCACCCCGCCAGGTCGCTGTGCGGTTTGCTGCAGCAGCGGTTTGCCGCAGCACCGCCACCTCTGCTGCTTCACAAGTGATGACCAAGGGTAAGCGATGGGTTTGTGTTTGGGGTGGGTTGGTTTGTGTTTGGGGTGGATGTATTTTAATGTAATTTTTATTTTATTTATTTTATTTTTATTTTATTTATTTAATTTATTTACGGGTTTGTGTTGTGGGTGGGTGGGTGGGTTGAGGGGTGTGTGTGTGTGCTTATTTTTATTATTTTTTATTTGGCCCAGCCCATAACATCATGACATTGACTCTGCCCACGACATCATGACATTGGCTCTGTCCACACTGTGATGACGTCAGTGTGGTAGCGAAAATTTTGACAACCCACCACTGGAGCAGAGTTTCTGAACAGGAAAAGACTCATACTAAATCTTTCTGTCCTAATGTGGTCAAATATTTTCAGAAGCACTGTCCCCTTGAAGACCAGCATTTTGAAGTTTAGATAATTTGTTCATGCCAGGGAGGTAGAGTTACATTAAGTCAGGCCATCCATGTTTTTCATGCTATTGTGAGTGACAGCAGAAAATAAAATTGCTCTTTTTATTATTATTATTATTACAGTACAGTAATACCCCGTATAACGCGAGTATCATATAGCGTTAAAACCGCATAACATTACAAGATTTTCAGAAAAATCTTGTATCGAATAACGTGATTTTTAACGTTATCCGATACAGTCGTTCTTAGCAGCAGGGTGGGTGGAAAGCTGAACGGGTTTCTCCGTTCAGCTTCCCAGCTACCCTGCAGCTACGGAGGCAGGGGTGGGGAGGCTGGAAAGCTGATGGGGGGCTCCCCCATCGGCTTACCCAGCCACCCCACAGCTGCGGAGGCATGGGCGGGTGGCTAGGGAAGCCGACAGGGAGTCCCCGTCAGCTTCCCCAGCCACCCTGCAGCTGTAGATCGGGTCCTCTGATCTCTCTGGAGGTGTTTCTGGGCTTCCCCGACGTCCTGAGCCAGTGCAGCAAGCCAGAATGTCAGAGTTCGAATCCCGACATTCTGGCTTGCTGCACTGGCTCAGGACGTCGGGGAAGCCCAGAAACACCTTGGATCGGGTCCCCACACCTCCCTGGACCCAGCAGGGGGGGGTCAGACACCCCAAAATTGGTAAAAAAAAGTCCGTTTTTTTTTACCAATTTTGGGGTGTCTGACCCCCCCCCCCGCTGGGTCCAGGGAGGTGGGCAGACACGATCCAAGCTTTTTCTGGGCTTCCCCGATGTCCTGAGCCAGTGCAGCAAGCCAGAATGTCGGGATTCGAACTCTGACATTCTGGCTTGCTGCACTGGCTCAGGACGTCGGGGAAGCCTAGAAACACCTTGGATCAGGTCTGCCCACCTCCCTGGACCCGGCGGGGGGGTCAGAAACCCCAAAATTGGTAAAAAAAAAGGATGTTTTTTTTTACCAATTTTGGGGTCTCTGACCCCCCCGCCGGGTCCAGGGAGGTGGGGAAACACGCTCCAAGCTGTTTCCAAAGTTTCCCCACCTCCCTGGAGGCAGCAGCAAGCCAAAATGTCAGGATTCAAATCCCGACGTTCTCGCTTCCTGCAGCCTCCAGGGAAACAGGGCTTTTTTTAACATTGTGTGTTCAATGTATCGTACAACGTTAAAAACCAGATAACGACGGGACTTGTGGAACAAAGTCATAACGTTATTCGGGGTACTAGTGTATTTCGATTTATATTGCCCACTCAAAAGTAGATTTGCATACTATGTATGGAAAATGTAGGTTGTCAATGTTAGTAACAGCCTATACCTGTGATGGTGAACCTTGGCACTCCAGGTGTTCTTGGACTTCAATTCCTAGAAGCCCAAGTCTTTGTGAATCCACATGAATGTGTTTACTGCGTGATTCACAGAGACTTGGGCTTCCGGAAATTGAAGTCCAAGAACACTTGGAGTGCCAAGGTTCGCCATTACTGGCCTATACCACTGAAAGAACTATTTGAGCAAATGCTCATTGGATTCTAAAAGTATCTGTATGTCAGGTTTCTTCACCTTTCAGAAGAAAGCCAGGTGTGATGCTGGCACTTATATTATCTTATAAAGACTCTTACCATGTTACATTTGTCAGCTTCGGGGCTAATTAGAAACATTCTTACTCTGAACACAATGCATCAAACATTCTGTTTCAGTTAAACTTTCAGAATTCATCAAGAGTACTGAATGGCAAGAAAAGTGTACCTCTCAGCAATGTCATCATCTGCACCAATACGGTCCCAGTAGGTGTTTGGAAACCCATTTATTTTCAAGTAATGTAATGGACTAAGAGCAATTACACCACCAAAGAAGGACCAATGCGGCAGACTAGAGAGAAAAATAAATGCAGGGCAGTGTATAAACAATCTTGCATTACTGATTAAAGCAAAGAACACATGGATTCACAATACTAATGGAATTACAAGTCTTGTAACACCTTAAGGGTTGACACATTTGCTTGGAGCATGCTGCTGTTGACCACAGGCTACTTCAACAGTTGGCTGCAATCTATAAACGCTTATGAGAAATAAAGCTTAATAGTCTTAAAGAAGCCACCAGATTGCTGCTTGTTTTTCACTGCAGCAACTGACACAATTATCCCCTTGGAAGTCACACAAAAGCCTGTATTAAAGACATGACTGTTGTATTTTTCTTCTGTCAAGCATGAAGCATTAAAAAAAGCCTTTAGTTTATATTTGGTTTAACTTAATGCTTGCTACTGTGCCAGAATAGAAAGGATTGTTGTACGCCGAAGAGCACTAGCTACAGAAACAGTAACCATAAGGCTTTAGCATGCATAAAACCAGACTCTCCAAGTTTCATTACTGTTCTCTTCTATCTCAAAGCCAATATTGTGATCCCAAACACACTTAGTCCTATTCAAATAAATATGAATGATTTCTGAATTCCGAACTGAACAAGCTTTATTGCTTAAAACCATAGGCCATCACAATCTTAGCAACAACACAAAACACACATGGCACCGATATCATAAATTTACATTTATAGAGACAGAATTTCCCTCCTTCCTTAAGACTTTTGATGCTTGGCACATATTTTCTTTGCCGCCAAAGCAGATTTAGCTACTTGACTGGTAGTGGTTACATCCTCATCTACAAGCAGCATACAGAGCCAAGTTCTATCAACGATCTAAGAATACCAGCAAGAAATTGATTTTGGGGATGCTGATATAAGGGGCAGCATAATAATGAAAAAATCTTCAACTGCCTCTGCTCTAGATGCAGAATCTTTGGTGAAAAGGGAAATTTCCATATCTCCTTTCCAAAGTGGCTGATGGCATACGCTGCGTGGATACTTATCTCATGTGGGGACAAGAACATTCCCTCTAATATGAAATGTGGATTTATTTTTCACATTTCTATTCCGCCCTACTTGCAGGAGCAACTCAGGATGGATTACAAACAATCATATAAAAGTGTTTCCCAAATGCTGGTTTTTGGACTTCAATTCCCAGAAGCCTAAGTCATTTCCCCAAAGCACTGATCAGCCAATGTACTGACTGAGGCTGTGTACCCCTTGTTGGGAACCACTGATATAAAACATATAAAATCACACAAGACTCATGCAACTCAACCATTTATTAATACCAGGGATGAACAGGACAACACAATCATCAAACAAACAGCTTCTAACAAGGAGTAGGAGTTCCCTTCACATTCAGTTTGAGCTCCAATGCCTGCTAACTTGAGACTGGTTGATGGTATTCAGAGCTAGTCTGTCCTATTCCCAGTTTAGACAGAAGTGATTATGGCAGCCAAGGCACTTCATGAAGCTGCTCAGGGGCATCCTCACAATTTCCCCTGAAATCTCTGATAGCTGCTTCTCCAGGCACCTTCCCTCCCATTCTTCTTCAAGTATCTCTTTTACATCCACCAGACCCCAGTGTCCCCTGTCAATTCTCATGGTACTTCTTAGGTTTTCTTAGGTTTTAGAGGTCACTTCTCCAATCTACTGAGGAACTGGATGTTGGGAACTCTGGGTGCTGCATGCCAACTAGTGTAGTAGGGACCACTGCAATACCAGTGTATTAAAAGACTGAAAGCTTGACATGCAATATTGACAGTGGGAAGAATTTGAGGCCATGTAATTCCTGCACAATATTATAAATACAGAAATTGAAAAGAAAAGGAGCCAATAGGCATTCCTGTTGGACTTCCCTATCTGTTACTTTTATCCCTAAGAGCAGCCCATTTGTCCCAAGTCTTACCCTAAGATTGGTATTTGAGTGAAGCCTCTGGATTAAAGACAACAGCCTTCCATTAACATTAGTGGCAGAAAGTTTTTTACCACAGTTGGTCTCTACTTATAAAGTAAAAAAAAACTGAAATCAAAAAGGTTACATAAAGCTCCCTCTTACCTAGTTGAGAATACAGTAAAACCTTGCATAAAGAGTGCCTTGCTTAGGGACTAACTCACTTAAAGAGCAGAATTTTCTCTGAATGGTCACCCCGCTTAACAACTAAAACCAATCAAAAACTCGCTTAACAACTAAATCGGGGTTTGAAATCTCCCCCGCCAGAGGTCACAATTGGTTACTTACAATGGTATTTTGCTGAAAGAGCAAATTCACTTAAAGAACAACCCCAAGGAATGCATTATGCTCTTTAAGTGAGGTACCACTGTGTTTTTGTATCAAGTGATCGAGCACAAAACATTGATCTACAGTGGATTCCCCTTCTTGGACCCCAGGCTGTTCTTTTGCTATTGCTGAGTTTTCAGCAGCACAACACTCCAATTTATCAAGCAAATATATAAAATATAGTTTAGATACTTCACTGAAGAAACTTGTAGGCCTAAAGCTATTTGGATTAGCTTTGGAATCTCTTACAGATAGGAACAATAACACTTATTTGGGAGCTGTGAGGTATTTCCCCATGTTTGTTTTTATAGGTGAACATTGCAGCGAGTGCTTTGTTACTAGGCAAAGAGGTAATCAGAATATTTCATCCAGAGTGACTGGGTCCCAGTCAGGTCAGGATGGGAGAAGAAGAGAGACTACACTATAAAATACAGTATTTCTGGTTTAACTACCGCAATACTGTAGTTTGTCTAAAGAGTGCTGAAAAATGGGCCTACCATTATGCAGAAGTTATTTGGTTGTCTAGGGTACCAGAATAAGCCCCAACTCACTTTAACACTAAATAGATTCTTTGAGCTACAGTTGAGGTAATGTTAAATTACTTTCAAGTTTTAAAATCTATGGGAGAAAATATACTTCTAGTAAGAAAAATGTCAAACCCTGATGACTAAGTAACCTGAAGGATTAGGATGTTACTACTAAAACCTACATCCAATCTGAGAATACAGTATTTGGGTTATCATGAAATTAGATTAAAGCTGTCAGGTCTCCCGGTGCATTATAACTGTCTTCTAGATTATAAATAACATATTCAGCAAGAACCATGGAATAACCTGCAGCATTCCAGGAAATATCTTTGTTAGGGCATAGAGCAGAAGTCAGTCAATGCTATTTGCTCATTCCAGGCATACCACCAACATGGCTGGCAGCTCATATTCAAATTTGGATCCACTTTTCTTGCCATTAAGCAGGCTATCAATTACCGTATCACAGAAGTGAAAGGATTATTACTCTTTATATATGTGATCTAAACCTAAGAGCTTATCAACAGTTTTACAGTTTTTGTGTAGCATGCACCTCAGTTTGGAATAAGGTCATGACAATAGTTTTATCTCTCAGCTAGGACTTTGTTAATTTTGGCTGTAGGATTTTGTGATTTGTTTTGGAAATTTCCTAGCTGCATTAGATTCACTTCCTCTGCAAGAAAAGACTTACCAGCATCTGCAAGACATGGAGGACTAGCAAAAACCAATGATTCTTGCACCTCTGATGAGATTTGTGTAGAAGAACCTTGTGATGCTGTAGGACAAATATCTGCTGCTCTTGCAAAGAATTTAAAGTAAAGGGGATTCTAACTAGTCAATGGAGGATCATTTGAAGCCCATTGATGATACACTGTTGCTCAGTTGCATGCAAAGTAAAATACCTCTCTATTAGAACTTTCTCTTCAGGGATTTGCGCCTCCAGAAGGAGCTATTGGCTTTTAGGAAAGGTGTGAAAACTTGGCTGGCAGGTATGGTGTGGGGTAATGATGGTTTATTGACCCCTTCCCGCTGGCTTATTTAACATCTTAGTTAACACCGTATACTTACCCTCCCTCTCTTTTACTCCTTTTCTTAAGGAATGAGAGGTTGTTTTAAATTGTTTTTAGAGTTTTAACTGTATGTTGTATGTTTGTTGATTGGTTGTAATCTGTCCTGAGTCGCCTGTGCAAGTAGGGCGGAATATAAATTCAATAAAATAAATAAATAAAATAAATTATAGGCACCACTGGGTTTTTATCAAGTTATCTCTTGCTTTTTGAGGACTCAGGATGATGTTACTTGTACAGTAATATCTCATATAACATTAGTATCGAATAACACTAAAATCGCATAACATTAAGGAATCTGGGGGAAAGAATTGCATCAGATAACATTAAGATCCTATGGGATGCTTCAGATAACAACCGCTAAAGCCTGTGTGGTTACAATGTATCTCTATGGATCCCATAGGATTTTAACATGCATCAGATAACACTAAAAATCATATAACACCAAGACTTGTGGAACCAGGTTTTAGTGTTATATGAGGTTTTACTGTATCTCTATTTAAGCACTTATTTCAAGGAGGTTCTTGCTTCTATGACCAGCAGAGATTGACTCCTCAGAACTCATGTTTTCACCCCCAAGGCGCAGATGTATTAAGTCAATAGATTTAAGTAATTAAGGCTTCTCATTTCCCACCCCTAAAGGGCCAGACTTTAGTCAAAGGCTGGATTATAACATCCAGTTTATTCATCTGTACACCTGATTTAGCAAAAACCTTCCTACATCTGAGGATAGAGTGCATAGTTCACATACTTGCAAAATTTACTTTTATCCCAAAAGTGGGATGAATGAAGAGCAGATATTCATCTTTCTTTACATCCTGAGTTTCCCGTGTTCCTTATTGCCAATTGGTGCTCTTGCCTTAGCTATATAAAACAAAATAATAAATACTCTGGGCTAAATCAAATGTTAATCCACTTTAAAGCAGACTGACTGAAATAAACAATATTTTTTTGGGCAGAATAACTAGCACCCTAGTCAATATACAAATCTGTGTATAGCTTCAAGCAGAAGCTGGTATGACTCTCAGAGGTGCCAAGTGTTAACAAGCACATGACTAGCCTTTTATCAGATTACTATGGCAGCTTCCATAGTTGAAGTACTGCACGTATGAATACGGAACAAGATACTGGCAGTTAAATTCTGCTGGTTAGTGGCCTACTCTAGGTATAAATGCTGGATTTAGCCCTCTATAAAGATCAGCCCACCTATGCAGAAACAAATTCACTGTAGTAGAAACACTAGGAGTAAATTCCACGAAATTCATGTGCATACAAATCTGTAGCCCTAAAAACACCAACTGGAAGATGTTTATGCAGTTGCCTTCCTAACAGAATACAATACTTGTGTTCTGTTACAGTGAATACTAGTGTTCAAATTATTTAATAAGAGAAAACTAGTGGGCAGAATCAAATTACTCAAATCAAACTCTGAATTGCTGTGGTGGATTGTTGTTAGTTAAGAAGTCAAGGATTGTATTTCTTATTGCATACCATTCTTTTGACAGGCAATGAGAAGTACAAGTGCTAGCTCCTTAACTAGCAGCAATTTACTATAGTGATACTGTATATGCTATTTGAAGTTTCTTGCAAACAGACAGTATTCTACTGAATTTCTCCATATGAAGTAAACCTATTTTATTTTTCATCATTTCAGTCAAAAATTGTACTGACTTTACAATTAGTGGCTGAGGTACATGTGAGTATCACATAAACACTTTAAATATTTTTTAAAAATCAATATTAAATGTTAATGGAAAAATTTGTTAATGATTATTCAATTCTTGTACATTAAATGAATATTTAACTCTCAACAACTGAAACAGAAATAAAAACATTATACAGTTGTGCCTCGCTAAAAGAGCATAATGCATTCCACAGGACTGCTCTTTAAGCGAGTTTACTCTTTAAGCGAAACACCATTGTAAATGACCAATTGTGGGGGGGATTGTGAACCCCGATTTATTTGTTAAGCGAGTTTTTGGTTGGTTTTATTTGTTAAGCGAAGCGAACATTCTGAGAAAATTCTGCTCTTTAAGCGAGTTACTCTTTAAGCGAGGCGCTCTTTATGGGAGGTTTGACTATACAAGGAGTTTGATTACACCACTCGTCATCCCTATTTCATCATACATAAGTTTGATTGCACTGGCTGAAATCATATTGCTTAGCATAAGAGAGTCTGTGACTCTCAAACAGTGCCTAATTGGTAACAAAAAGTCTCTGCCATGATTTTCAAGAGCCAGTATAGGTGCATGCCCCCAAGACTCATGCTGGAGACTCTCTATGTGTCAGCTAGGAATGGACTGAAAGTTAATAAATTCTGCCAAACAACAGGATTGCAGCCATTTTGCAGAGGCAAGAAATGGAAACTAGTCAGACACAAATCTGGAAACCCTGCTCTAAAGAAACAACATGTTGCAAAAACTTAAAGTTATTTTGATATTCCTCACATAAAAATAAAAACTATGACAACTGCATAGTACATTTTTTTAATCTGGCCAAATTGCAAATATTTCTCTTGACTGTTAAAATTTAGGTTCTGCTCTCATGTTTTACTACTGTGTGTAAAATACAGTTGTAATATCTTCAGAATTAAAAAATTAGAAATCCAAAAATGATTCTAGGAACGTTAGATACCAATTAAAATATGAAAAGGTATAAAAATGATACCCTTTACTTCCAATTTACAACACAGGTTTAAAAAATATTGAGACAAAAAGCTGTATGTAATGCTGGGTCATTTCTCTCTCTCTCAAGAAGCACTGTTTTGTGTGTAAGGGGTCTTTATAGAATCTCAACAGAAGAAAATACTTGCTCTTCCCTTACTAAAGGCTGTCAATGTAATTACACAACATTACCTGTAAAAAAACTTGTCAATGGCAGTGGTCAAGAGTTTAGGGTAATTTTCATCACAGATGTAGAAATTATAATCATTCTCTGGAATGAGATTCACATTATGTAGTAGCAAGCAGTCCCAATCTTCATCTTTCAGTGCCTCACGGACTCCAGCATTAAGGAGTTTTGCTCGATTAAATGGACCATTCCCAGCCTGGAAGGAGAAGATGTGATTCATTCATGAAAATAACAGAGTAAAACCAAAGGCACTGTCTACTTATAATATCTGCAATGTCTTACTGTTGCGACATAGAAGTTATTGACCCAAGCTTACTGTGTTGGCTCAGAACCATCAGTTGCTGGCCAAATAAGACAGCTTAGAGACGAATATCTGTGAGGGAAGTCAAAATTATCCGTTTGGTGAGTTAACACCTCACACAAGCACACAAAACACTGAAAAGATATATGGAGATGGATTAACAAGAAGTGCAGAATAGCTAATGATCAAGTAGCAAGATACTGAAGTTAGATAGGCAGATAAGCAACTTGAAGAAAGGTAAAAATAAAACAATAAAGCTCTGGACCAAGGTCCCAGTATCTTCAAGACTGGTACTACACAAAAGATATTACAGTTTAAAAGTGAAGACTCAGTGGTCAGAATCATATTGGAATTTTACTCTGAAGTAAATCACATAAATAGCAGCTAATTGAAAATATGGTGATTCTATGTGCCTGACCATATGAGTGAATAGCTGTACTCTGTTACTACAATTAACACGTTTTCATTTACCTTTTTTTTGGGGGGGGGGGATAGCACAAGTTCTGGACAATGAAGTTAAGAATTTGTGGGAACCTTTGTGGAAAGCATAAATTTGAATAATAATAATAATAATAATAATAATAATAATAATAATAATAATAATAATAATAATAATAATAATAATAATAATAATAATAATAATAATAATAATAATAATAAATTCAGTATGTGAAAAGTAGAAGCCTCTATTACAATTACCATATTTACTGGCATATTAGACCCACTTTCCCCCCTTAAAATACCTTGGGAAACTGGAGTGCGATTAGTGGCCTATAGTGGGCTATTTTGGTGATAAAAGGGTGTGTCTTATACTCCAATGTGGCAAATATGGTATATGCATGTACATGCATGCATTCACACATAAATGAATCAGAAAAAAATGCTTATCTCTAAAGGATTTTAGCGTCATTGTTGTGTTTCACCGGACAACTGCCAACCTAAGAATTAATTATCTCCAAAATGTCACATCATTAACAACCTTACTTAGGTCTTACAAAGTAAGACCATGACTTCCATTGTCAAATTAATATATTTCCTGTTATTCTTTTTCTTTTCCTACAACTTTTCCTAGCACTCTCATATCTTGCTTATTCTAGATATGTTCAAAGTTGAGTAAGTTGTGCTTAATCAATAATTCTTTAAAAATCACACACTAAATGATCACATGAAAAATGTGCACTAATTTCTAATTTCATGAAAGGATCCATAACAATAAATAAGGCTATATTCACCGTTTCTTCTATGGCTGGCAAAAATAAAACATGACTGACATGCAATTTGGGAAACTTCATCCTAAATATTGGACCATATTTCTCTCTACAGACGATTCCAAATAAAACAACTTGAGATAGTATATTTCTATATTCAGTACTTAGTAGATGGTTGTGCTGCTATGATTTATTCACTCCAGTGGGACCTGCTTTGCTAGAGACCTGACTTACCTGATTAATCAAGTAGATACAGTAGTGCAGCTGTTGACGCTGGAGGAAAGGATGAAGATAATAGAGAAAGTGGTGCAACTGTTTCTCACGATTCCTGTATGGTACAATGACAGCAGTAGCATAACGAGCCACACAGTGTTGCGGGTGATAGCAGCCACCTGGCTGGACATATGGATTCTTGTCAATTATGGTTTTTTCACTTGGTAGTCTGTCAAAGGTGATAGTTAAGGGCCCAACTGTATAGGAAGACAAAATATTATGTAAAGGAGACAGAAGACCACTATGAGATAAAAGTTTCAGAATCAATTATTAATTTCATTGGAATAAACTCCTCTAGCAAAATGAACAATGGAATTTAGAATTGGAAATCAACAAAAATATCTTTTTTTCCTGGGGGAGAATACTTTTTTAAAAATGGAAACATTGGTTATGCAGGACACAGTCATTAAACCATAATTTAAGGATATACCCAGTGGTGGGATGTCAAAATTTTTACGATCCCACTGTGATGCCACTGTGGGCGGAGCTAACGTCATGATGTCATGGGCGGGACCAAAGAAAAAAATAAAAAATAAAATAAAAATAAGCACACACCCCTCAACCCACCCACCCACAACACAAACCCGTAAATAAATAAAATAAATAAATAAAATAAAAATTACATTAAAATACACCCACCCACCCCAAACACAAATCAACCCACCCACCCCAAACACAAACCCGTCACTTACCTGTTAGTATAAGTGCCTGGGCAGCACCATGTTGCAAGATGGATATGGTCATTGTACCAGTTCTCTAGAATAACATGCCTTAATTTAAATGTAAAACAGCTGTACCTCGTTAAGGTAGCTTATTGATGAGGTAACTATGGCTTGCATAAAGAGTGTCTCGCTTAGAGAGTAACTCGCTTAAAGAGCAGAATTTTCTCTGAATGGTTGCCTCGCTTAACAAATAAAACCAACAAAAACTCGCTTAACAAATAAATCGGGTTAAACACTCCCCCCCGGCAGAAGTCACAATTGGTCAGTTACAATGGTGTTTCACTTAAAGAGCAAACTTGCTTAAAGAGCAATCCCATGGAATGCATTATGCTCTTTAAGCAAGGTACAACTGTATATAGATATCAAAGCAAGCTACAGTAAGTTCTATTATTATTATTATTATTATTATTATTATTATTATTATTATTATTATTATTATTATTATTATTATTATTATTATTATTATTATTATTATTATTATTATTATGTTGTTGTTGTTGTTGTTGTTGTTGTTGTTGTTGTTGTTGTTGTTGTTGTTGAACTTGTATGCCGCCCCACTCAGAAGCACACAACTTCTTCATAGACATAGCAGAAGAGGAAAGAACAGAAGAAAGGGCACATCCCTGAAGCTTCTGTAGTTTTTATTTTGAACACAAGATACACAAAAAGGGCTCCTCGAAGATTGTGGTATTTTTGAACCACAATTGGGTGTAACCTGGGCAATGGCAACCTTGAGCCTACTAATCTTTCTCATACTAAGTCAGGTGAAAAGAACTGTGGAATGAATTCATCAAAAGGATGCTTCATTTCACAGTTTCACATCTTTATTTATGTGTATGGACCACATAAATAAAGGTGGAAAGAGCAAGAAATTTGATATCATTATCACAAACCTAGTTGGCTCAACTATGCTGATCTACCATGTACTCGCAGTGTAATCAGCCACCAATGCACCCTACCAACTATCTCCACGGCAACTAGCATCTCTGTAGTTTCAGCTTATGGCTAACAAGGTGATCCATAGGCATTGTCCTACTGCCTCATCTTGGAATACTGTTCAGTTCATTGGCCCTAGAACAGGAGCACTAATCATTACCATAGATATTTGGTAAACCAAAGCAGGACAAATGCAAGTACACTAGTACCTCGGATAACGATGAGACTTGGTTCCACAAGTCTCGTCGTTATCCAGTTTTTAACGTTGTGCGATACATTGATTGCACAACGTTAAAAAAAGCCCTGTTTCCCTGGAGGCTGCAGCAAGCCAGAACGTTGGGATTTGAATCCTGACGTTTTGGCTTGCTGCACTTGCTGAGGACGTCGGGGAAGCCCAGAAACAGCTTGGATCGGGTCTTCCCACCTCCCTGGACGTGGCAGGGGTGTCAGGGAGCCCAAAATTGGTTTTTTAAAAAAACGTCCTTTTTTTAAAACCAATTTTGGGCTCCCTGACACCCCTGCCACGTCCAGGGAGGTGGGAAGACCCGATCCAAGCTGTTTCTGGGCTTCCCCGACGTCCTCAGCAAGTGCAGCAAGCCAAAACGTCAGGGTTCGAACCCTGACGTTTTAGCTTGCTCCGTTGGCTGGGGACATCGGGGAAGCCCAGTAACAGCTGTAGATCGGGTCCCCTGCCTGCTCCAGAGAGATCAGAGGACCCGATCTACAGCTGCAGGGTGGCTGGGGAAGCTGACTGGGACTCCCTGTTGGCTTCCCTAGCCTCCGCAGCTGTGGGGTGGCTGGGGAAGCCGACGGGGGAGCCCCCCATCAGCTTTCCAGCCACCCTACCCCTGCCTCCGTAGCTGCAGGGTGGCTGGGAAGCTGAACGGAGAACCCCGTTTAGCTTTCCAGCCACCCTGCTGCTAAGAATGACTGTATCGGATAACGCTAAAAAGAACATTCTCCGGTGCAAATCTTCCCCCAAAATTTGTCGTCGTTATGCGGTTTTAGCGTTATCCGGTGCAATCATTATCCGGGGTATTACTGTACAGTAATACACCGGATAACGATTGGATCGGATAGCGCTAGAATCGGATAACGATGCAAGATTTTTGGGGAAATCTTGCATCGGATAACGATTGTTTTAGCGTTATCCGAACCAATCGTGTGTGTGTGTGTGGGGTGGATTGGGTAGAACACAATTAGCAAGCAGCAAGCGGCCAGTGCGGTGCGGGAAACAGGAACCCGCTGGTGCGCAACAGAGTGCACAAGCGGGTGCCTTGTCTCATCACCCGACGTGGTGAGACAAGGCACCTGCTCGTGAGCTTTGTTGCGCGCCAGTGGGTGCCTGTTTCCCGCACCGCACTGGCCCCTTAGCAAGCGGCCCCTTGCCGCTTGCTAAGGGGCCGGTGCGGTGCGGGAAACAGGTATCCACTGGCGCGCAACAAAGCGCACGAGTGGGTGCCTTGTCTCGCCACCCGACACAAACCTTAGCCCTTGCTAAGGCTTGTGTCGGGTGGCGAGAAGAAGTTTGCCCCCGAAGTCAAGCTGACCCTAGGCTAGCAATCGCTATCCTAGAGTCAGTTTGACTTCAAGTACAAACCACGCAGTTTGTCCCTGACATCAGGGCTTTTTTTTTAGCGTTGTTCGATGCATGTGTCGGACAACGCTAAAAATCCGATAACGTCATGACTTGTGGAACCAAGTCATAACGTTATCCGGTGTATTACTGTATCTAGCTTGTAAAGTCCAGTTCTGGATTTAAAAGCTAGACTATTTGCTCCATGGCCCAACTTATAACCAGCTTCCCACATCTGAAGAATGCAAAAGAGAAAGAAAAACACAAAACACAACAGATAACAACCAACTTATTAGCCAACTCAATATGCTAAATGACAAAAAACAAGAACTTCAAAGGACAGTCAAAAATCTCATTAATCTAATGTAGAATTAGTCTCAAATGTCTGGAATATAAAAGCTATACCACATTTGCCAAACAGAATAAAATATACAATTGAGCTTCACTCAAGATTTTTTAGGAAAGAGGACAACAAATCTTGGTACTACAACAGGATATTCTCAAGACACCTCAGAAACCACAATATATTGGCAAAAGCACTGCAGTGCACTATGTGGAGGAAATAATATAATCAATTTGGAGACTTATTTAAATCAAATCCATCCTGCATGTATTTGGTCAGGTTTTAGGATAATAGACTGAGCGCTATTTTATGTACATAGTAGTGGCAAAATGATAATAGCTAGGTTTGATTTTGAATTATTTTAAATATCTTATTTTTTGAATTGTTTTATACAGCTGTAACCTGCGCTGTTATTCTATGATATAGGGTGGATTATAAATGTTTAAACTAATCAACCAACTCACCATCCAACTTCTGTAGATTTTAGGGAGAGCCTTTTAATTTCCATGAATTGCAGTTAATAAGTACAGTAAAACCTCAGATAACGAAGGGTTTGGATAACAAAAAAAATCACATAATGAAATGAAATGAAAGAAAAATGGCACCTTCGGATAACAGATTTTTTTCGTATACCAAAAATGTTTGCAGGGGTTCCCAATGGCACCAGTAGTCTTGTAAGTGAATCTGCTTTGGTTTTGGGATTTTTCAGGGTGTTTCCACCCTTTTGGAGTGGACTTTACATGATGGGGGGGGGGGGAGAGAGACTCTCTGGAAAAGATAATGTTGGGAAAGGTGGAAGGCAGCAGGAAAAGAGGAAGACCAAGTACAAGATTGTTTGATCCCATGAGGGAGGTCAAAGGCTCGTGTTTGCCAGAGCTGAAAAGAGTTGCTGAGGACAGGCTATTTAGCACAGCTCTCATTCTTAGGGTCGCTATAGGTCAGAGACGAAAAGAGTAAACTAATAATCAATATAGAAACCTGTGGAATCCCATAAAATGGAAGCTTGAATCAAAGAATTAATGGACCTTATTTATATCACACACACACACCCCAACACTGTCAAAAGTCTATCTGGAGCACAAAAATAATTGTGTTTCTTCTTTCCAAGAGGACCGTTATTGCACGTCTGCTCACATAGCCAGTCTTAAAAGAGGTAGCAAGAAAGGGTAAATAAAGAGGAGCCTGCTGGAGCAAAGGTAAAGTTGACACAGCCACCCTTCCGTCATTTCATATTGCAACAGAATACTGGCCAACAAGAGTACATTTTCTTATAATGCAGTAGGCATTTACAATCCTTATTCTGAGATCTTTGAGCTACAGTGCAGGTTAAATTAAAACTTGTTTTAAAAGCATATTCCAAAATTTCCACAATCTTTCTCTTTTGGTTGACAATACAAACCTCTACTTACAATATGATCCTAACCTGTATTTACAAAACAATCACTTAATACTTCACTCGGAAGCCTCTCAAGTAGCTCAGAGCAACGACTAAGTCTCAATGAAATGTCCTATTTCAAATAATGGTTTTACACAGTAATGAAGTGTCTCCTAGCACACAATATAGTATTTGTACAAGAAGAAAAAACTAGTATGCAAAGTGGTTGACAAAGAAATATTTCTTATATTCCCTGCTGACTTAAAATACAGAGAGAGAAATATTGTTTTGATTTGTTTGTTTAAAACATCAATACTGGAAAACCATCAGAAATTGGTTATAAATTTTGTTGTTTTTAAAAACAGGCTAGGTAAAGGTCATTCTTGCTCAAAAGCCAGTTGTATCTGACTCTAGGGTTCAGTGCTCATCTGTTTATTGCCAAAGAGTCAGCGCTTTCTGTATCTGCAGACGTTTCCATGGAGTGCATGCAACGCTGTTTACCTTCCCACTGAAGTGGTCCCTACTTATCTACTTGCAATTTCTTGCTTTTGAACTGCTAGGTTGGCAGGAGCTGGTACAGAGATGGGAGCTCACTCTGTAAGGCAGTACCCAGGAATCGAACCTTCCAGTCAGTGAGTTGTGTCTTAACCACTCGAGCCACCACAGGCTAGAGGCTTTCAATTTCCATCTTTTAAAATACTAAATGACTAATATAAAATTAACATTAAGACTGTTTTCACATAACTTAATTGAATGAGTAAATCAAATTGTGGACTTGCAGTAGTGTCAGGATGTTCTTTCCTCTCTTTTGTAAACCTCCAGGGCACTGAAAACCTGCTTCAAAGTGTTTCTGTACCCTACTGATCAGATTTCTGGGACACATAAAAATCAGAATAGGCAGCTTCAATCACAGGAGGGACATTTCACCAGATGCTAGCTAGAATCTTCACATATAGCCTACATGTGTTAATCATATCATTAGGTTGTACTACTTAAATCAAGCTATCATAATGAAACAGAAACACATTGTGTATTTTTTTCATATACATACCGTTTATCAAAGTCTGTGATGTGCAGTCTTTTATAGATCCTCTGTTTGCATCACGAGTATATAAACTGAGGTTTGTATAGACATCTTTTGTTTTTGAGTAGTCCAATGGCCCAGGTATATCTAAATAATCCTGAAGCACAACTGAAGTGCTGCCTCGGTATAATATAAAGATAAATATTGCTTGAAAGATTATCAAGAATAGCAAGAAACAACGATTTTCAATTCGAAAAATAATTTTCCGTCCAAATGCCATTGCCGCTCTGCTAAATAGTTAATTCTTCAGGACACATAAGGTTTTCATGTCATGGATACAGCAGTAGACACAGAAGAATGCTCTTGTTGCACAAGTAAGTAAGGCAGGTAGCATCTTTGGAAAGTACCTTATATTCTCCGCACACTATAATGCACCTTACATAATATTTTAGAGCTCAACCATCTTCTGCATGACTTTGTCCATGCTTCCATTATTCAACCTGCAATATGAGAAAATAAATTATATATGCTAATAACATAGCTGTTAGCCTTCAGAAAGCGCCTTAAAACCTGGTTAGTGCAGCGGGTGTAGGACACTGCTGGTGTGGTAACCCACCCCCCACCCCGGCTTATATAAGGCCGTCCGGGTTTTTCAATTTTATAGGGAGGGTGTTTTAATCTGGTTTCAAAAATTTTAATTGCTTAGTCCTATATGATGAGGACGTTTTGTATTTTGAATTTTTGATACTGTTGTGAGCCGCCTGTAGTTGCTTCGGTGACAGAGACAGCAATACAGATACTGTAATAGATAATAAATAAAATAAATAACATACAAATCCACATTTAACCTTTTTAATGGAATGTGATGGCATTTAAGCAATAATTAGGAATACTGTTTCAACAATGACTTTTCTCGCATTGGCCAATCTCAGGTTCACTGGTCCTTGGCATCTCCAATTAAATAAATTAAGGAATTTGACGCATGCGCAGTAAAAAAACAGAACTGCGCATGTGTCAAATGAAGGTTTGATGCATGCGCAGTACCCGTGAGCCATTTTGGCTCCAAATTTTTATTTATTTATTTTTTGCCAGTGAGGCGTACGAAC
Organism: Furcifer pardalis; assembly: GCA_030440675.1. Lineage (NCBI taxonomy): Eukaryota > Metazoa > Chordata > Lepidosauria > Squamata > Chamaeleonidae > Furcifer > Furcifer pardalis. Next base: position 90,697,034 of record CP126895.1, on the reverse strand, counting down.
TGGATGCCTAAAAAAAAAAAAAAAACCCAATCCCAGGCGGTAGCTACCGGTTTGGCGAACCACCCAGGAATGTTGCTACCAGTTCGGGTGAACCGGTGCGAACCGGGAACATCCCATCACTGCATTTATACCCAACCTTTTGGTGTAAGCTCCATTCAAGGCAGCTTACAATCATATAAAACAGGGGTTCACAGCCTAACGGCTATAGGCCAGATTCAGTCCATGGCACTGAATAATCTGGCCCCAGGCCTTGCTCCAGCCACCCCTGGAATTGGCCACGGACTCATTTATGGCCATCATAAACAACAGCCGTGGATGCATTTTACAACAGTAAAAGATAGCTGCAACATTCAATAGAAATCCAGGTATAAAACTAAAATGATTTTAGTTTCAAGTGGCCTTTGACTCAAATATCCTAGGGTTTCTAAACTCTGAAACCAAATACTCTTGAAGTATGCAAGATTCTTAAGTGGCATTACAGAATACTATGGTAGACTATCTGGGTTGCTTTACAGCAGAGCAACAGAAACTATTCAACATTATGTATTAAGAATACAGTACAGGTAACCATATAGCCAGATGACTGCACTTTTCCTGTTATAAGCACTGAAAACAACCAATACTGATAAGAAAACCTTGAAAGGAAAATTCATTGCCCCTTACCTTCTAAAGCAGTGGTTCTCAACCTATGGACTATGGGCCAGACCCGGCTTGCAGTACCATTTCCCATGTTGCCATTGGAAGCATTTATGACAACAGTAAATGTGCCAGCGGCTGTAGTGGTGTGTATGACAGTCACAGATGCATTTTACGGCAGTGTTTATTGTGGGGAGGAACCACCAGTCCAGTCTGCTCAGCTGTCTGAGGGGACGTGGTCCAGCCCACAGCTTAAAGATTGAGAACCCCTGTTCTAAAGCAAATAGGGATGACATCCTCTCCTACACCTGGAGGTGGGCAAAGAGAAATTCCAGGTATTGTGACATTATAATGAGCAGTATCCCTCACCATTGGCTATGCTGGCTAGAGGTAGTCAATCTGAAAGCCATCAACTTGATCAAATGTTGCCTTAAAGTACTGCTTTGCAGCCACTTCATTTCAATTTTTCAAGTCATACACAGAGGTGTTGACTAGGAGTCTGTCTGGTAACTGTCAATACTTTGGAAAATAACTGAAAATTACTTATTGTCCAGAATCCCATTAGTTATTTATTCCAGCAAAAGTGCCATTACATAAATTGTCATGGTGCTCCATTTATATTCCTTGTTTCACACCAAGTCACATGACTAATGAACAATGAGAGATAGAAACAGTAACTCATCAACTAGTAACACTTCATTGCTGAAATTTACATCAGTGCACTTATGACTATGTAAATAACACTGCATCACAACAAAATAATCTGCTACTTCGTTTAATCCATGTGTTCTATACTAAATCTTAGAAGAAATCTTAGAAAAAATCAACCCTGACTGCTCCTTAGAAGGTCAAATAGTAAAGATGAAGCTAAAGTACTTTGGACATCAAATGAGAAGAGAAGATTCACTTGAGAAAGCCTTGATGCTTGGAAAGGTCGAGGGCAAAAGAAAAAGGGGGTGGCCAAAGATGAGATGGCTGGATGGTATTGTAGATGCAATGGGCACAGAGCTGGGCGAGTTGAGGAGGATGGTGGATGACAGGAGTGCCTGGCGGATGGTGGTCCATTGGGTCGCAAAGGGTCGGAATCGACTGTGCGACTGAACAACAAAAAATACTAAATCAGTTGCACTGAATCAAAATGTGAAGTCCGATTCTGCCTAGGACATCAGGATCTTAAGTTAATTATGCATATAGATGCAATTACTGTAGCTACATTATTCAGTTTATTAACACAGCTTTGCCTACTTATTTTTAGCTCAAAACAGACTCACTATGCCCTAGCTGTACTATCCAATAAAATGGTTTCGTACTAGAGACAAGCCCTTGGTCTCTCTCGCCTTATATACCTATTTCTGAAGTCAGCTGAACAGAACCCCTTCCCCCCTTCTAAAACATCAGTCAGAACCAAGCTTCATTACAATCCCCTCAAATCCTGCATCTTGGAGATCTATGCTTGTGAAGTGTTATTGCTTTTTAAAATTAAAATCTTGACACCAGGGTGCAGCTGAAGAAAAGCCATTTTGAACCTCAAGTGAAATAGGGGTAAAAAGTCCCCCTCACCATACCTCTGTGTACATACCAGGAAGCAGGTAAAAGAGATGAGCTGACATGCAAAGAACTAGATAAAACCAGGTCTGGTCAATTGTGAAGTTTGGCTCATGAGCCTGGTCTAAATTAAAGACCTTTGTCCGTTTCTAGTAAAGGTAAAGGTTTCCCTTGCTCGAAAGCCAGTCGTATCCGACTCTAGGGGTCAGTGCTCATCTCTGTTTCTAAGCCGAAGAGTCAGTGCTGTCTGCTTCTGCAGACGTTTCCATGGTCATGTGGCAGGCATGACTAGACACCGGAGCGCATGGAACGCTGTTACCTTCCCACCAAAGTGGTCCCTATTTATCTACTTGCAATTTCTTGCTTTCGAACTGCTAGGTTGGCAGGAGCTGGGACAGAGACGGGAGCTCATTCCGTCCTGCAGTACTCAGGAATCAAACTGCTGACCTTCCGCCTCCCAGTCAGCGTCTTAGTGACTTGAGCCACTGCAGTCCCTGTCCGTTTCTAACAGCCCCAAATAATACTACTTTGCGGTTGTTTGGCAACAAGGGGGATGAACCTGAGGGATAACTATCTACTTTACGTAGGACGACGAGAGGAATACTGTACACAATAATCCTTGAGGTAAAAATTCTTATTTACATTTCTAATTAATTAAGAGACAGTCCAGAACAACCTAGAGTCGCACAGACTGCGTGAGTGAATTCATGAAGACCAGAGTAAGGAAGTCAAACTGCAGCAGAGCCCAATTTCATTACAAATCCCTACCTCAAATCCTGCATTTAGGAGGTCTTTACTTGTAAAAGTTTTATTGCCTTTTCCCATTAAGATACTGAACCTGAGGTACATCCCATTTACGCAGGAGGAGGAAAGGAATGCACACTGTTGCCCAATAACCTTTGGGCTAAAAAGTATTAATTAATTGATTAATTGATTAATTTCTCTGTCTCCCTCCTAAAAATAAATGGCTTTGTGTGTGTTTACATGAAAGTCCAGAGCGACCTAGAATCAAACAGAGTGTGCGAATGGATTCGTGAAGACGAGTAAAGGTAAAGGTTTCCCCTTTCTCGAAAGCCAGTCGTATCCGACTCTAGGGGGTCAGTGCTCATCTCTGTTTCTAAGCCGAAGAGCCAGCGCTGTCTGCTTCTGCAGACGTTTCCATGGTCATGTGTGGCAGGCATGACTAGACACCGGAGCGCATGGAACGCTGTTACCTTCCCACCGAAGTGGTCTCTATTTATCTACTTGCAATTTCTTGCTTTCGAACTGCTAGGTTGGCAGGAGAAAGAAGACGAGTAAGGAAAGGCCAAATTAATACACGAGTTTCTCTCCCGGGTTTCAGCCAAGCCCTCCTTGGGACCGGCTGGAAAGGGGTTCACACCCGATTTCCCCTCAGCAAACGCATCTCACACGCCGCGTGACGCGCAGGTGCGCGGGATTAAATTAAAAAAAAAAAGATGGAACACTCACCTGAGTTACCGAGGGGAGCGCGTGAGAAGCACTTCCGGTCAACGGCTTTCACGGGACACGCCCCTTCCCCTCCCTCTTTATAACTGCCGGCGCGTTTTCAACAATAGAAACAGAGATCATTTGGACTCCAACTCCCAGAATGCAGAGAGGCCAAAGAGAGGGCTCCGCCCTAGAACGTTGCATGCTGGGATTGGGAGTCTGAGGGGGCATTTTCTCTCTCGATAGAATTCGCTCTCACAGTTCTGTGCGACTCTGGTTGCTCTGGACTGTCTTTTAATTAATTAATTGGAAATTTTAAATAAGAATTTTTACCTCGAGGATTTAATATAAATGGAATATTTATATAAATGGAATATTTATATTTATATTCCATTTGTATCTGTGGTTACCCCCCTCCCGTGGCTAACAACAACACAGTAAAAACACAATAATTTCACATAATAAATGTTTGTTGTTCAGTCGCACAGTCGATTCCAACCCTTTGCAACCCCATGGGCCAGGCATCTCTGTCCTCCACATCCTCCTCAACTCGCTCAGTTCTGTGCCCATTGTGTCTACAATACTATCTTTGTTGTTGTTGTTCAGTCGCACAGTCGATTCCGACACTCTGAGACCCCATGGACCACTGTCCTCCAGGCACTCCTGTCCTCCACCATCCCCCTCAACTCACTCAGTTCTGTGCCCATTGTGTCCACAATACCATCTAGCCATCTCATCTTGGGGCGTCCCCTTCTTCTTTTGCCCTCGACCCTTCCAAGCATCAAAGCTTTCTCAAGTGAATCCTCTCTTCTCATTTGATGTCCAAAGTACTTTAGCTTCATCTTTATTATTTGACCTTCTAAGGAGCAGTCAGGGGTGATTTCTTCTAAGATTGACCTATTTGTTCTCCTCGCTGTCCAGGGGACTCTCCAAACTCTCCTCCAACACCACATCTCAAAGGCGTCTATTCTTCTGCGCTCAGCTTTCCTAATGGTCCAGCTCTCACAACCATACATTGCCACAGGGAATACCATTGCTTTGACTATGCGAATTTTTGTTTTCAATGTGATGTCTCTACTTTTCACTATGCTCCCCAGGTTTCTCATCTCTTGCGTCCCAAGAATCAGTCGCCTTTTTATTTCATGGCTGCAATCACCATCTGCAGTGAGCTTAGTTAGATCCCAGGAAAGTAAAATCTGTCACTGCTTCTACTTCTTCCCCATCTATTTTCCAGGGCCTGTTGCCATGATCTTGGGCTTCTTTATATTGAGTCTCAAGCCAGCTTTTTCACTTTCTTCTTTCAACCTAATCAGGAGCTTCTTTAAGTCCTCCTCACTTTCTGCCATTAGGGTGGTATCATCTGCATATCTCAAATTGTTGATGTTTCTTCCAGCAATTTTGATCCCAAATTGTGATTCCTCCATCCCTGCATTGCGCATTATGTGTTCTGTGTATAAGCTGAATAAGCAGGGTGACAAAATGCAGCCTTGTCTTACTCCTTTTCCTATTCCAAACCACTCAGTCATTCCATTTTCTGTCCTAACTGTTGCCTCTTGATTCATGTACAGATTTCTCATGAGGCCTATAAGGTGTTCCGGTATTCCCATCTCTTTAATTACTTGCCACATTTTGTTGTGGTCGACACAGTCAAAAGCCTTCGTGTAATCAATGAAACAGAAGTAGACTTGTTTCTGATACTCCTTTGTTTTTTCCATGATCCATCTTATGTTGGCGATGTGGTCTCTAGTCCCCCTGCCTCTTCTGAACCCCGCCTGGACTTCTGGTAATTCTCTCTCCACATACTGTTGCAGTCTATCCTGTATTATCTTGAGCATCACCTTGCTAGCGTGAGGGATGAGCACAATTGTTTGATAATTTGAACATTCTTTGGCATTACCCTTTTTGGGGAGTGGGACATATACAGATCTTTTCCAATCCTGTGGCCATTGTTGTGTTTTCCAAATCTGCTGGCATATAGAATGCAATAATTTGATTCCATCATCTTGTAGGGCTTTGAAAAGTTCAACTTGGATACAATCAACTCCACTGGCTATCTATCTAGCCATCTCATTTTTGGCCTCCCCCTTTTTCTTTTGCCCTCCACCTTTCCCAGCATCAAGGCTTTCTCAAGTGAATCTTCTAATTTGATGTCCAAAGTACTTTAGCTTCATCTTTACTGACTTCTCCTTAGAAGGTCAAATAGTGAAGATGAAGTACAGGTACAGTACTTTGAACATCAAATGAGAGAAGATTCACTTGAGAAAGCCTTGATGCTTGGAAAGGTCGAGGGGAGAAGAAGAAGGGGGTGGCCAAAAATGGGATGGATGGAAAGAATAAAGCCTTTTACTTTTGTTGTTTAAAGGAAAAAGCGATATTTTAATAAAAAAGTAACAAAGATGTTAAAGGTGATATATTTGAAAAGTGGTTTTACCACCCCCAGGAAACTTCCATGGGCGAGCAGGGATTTGAACCCAGGGTTCCTGTGTTCTAGTCCTTCACTCTACCCACTAAAATACACTCACTCTCCCTATGTTTGTTGATACTCAATAACTATAAAAAGAAGCATACAAATTTGATAGCAAACCTATACCTTTATGAAAAGAGACTAATGAGTTTTATCAGAGTAATAATGTCTTTTATTACTACATAAGCATACCTTCTGTCTATAAATGCAGTCACTGTTACAAAGCTGAAGTTGATTACTAAATCCGAGCTTGTTATATGTGCAGAACTCCAAAATAGAGGTCAAGTAAGAGCCCAAAGTAACTTACAAAAAAAGTTTAAAGAATGGAAGATGGAAATGCAATAAAGCCATTAATAAAATTAAAATTAAATTCAGTTTTATAATTATGAAAATATAATCAAAAGTTAAAATATTCTGATTATTAAGAAATGAGGTAAAAAAATTAATGCCTTGAGGGAATATAAAATTTAGGTTCTTATTCAGCTTTTTGAGCGAGTTCTGTTTTGACATTTCACACAAATGAGGTACTGGAAACTATTAACAAATGCCAACATCTTTGTGCTGGTCTTGCGGTCATTGTTTGGTGACCTTTCACTAATATATAGCTTTAAGAAAATTAACAGCCTCCACTGAAGCATGCCAAAGTCTTTCCCATGCATCATCTGAGCTCAGTTCCAGTGCTGGGAGAAGAGGTGTGTGTGTGTGGGGGGGGGGGGGGGCGGCGGCGGCGGCGGCGGGGACTACTGGACTGAATTTTAAAGACTTATGTAGCAGGCTCTCTTTACAGCCAAAGGTTTTGCTTTCTCCTGTTTATGTCTTCCTCAGGAATTAAACTGAGGCATGTTTATATTTAAAAATAAATGCAATTAAGAGCAGTCTTCAGCAGAGCTTGAAATTAAGTTTGAGAAAAGAACAGTGGATATCTGGTGTCATCTTCTCTCCCCTAGCATATAACCTTAAAATGCAATTTCTCTTTGAATCAGCCTTGAACCTGATGAAAGAAATGATTTAAAAAGTCATAGAAACACCTGCTATGCAAAACCTGCCTCTTCTTCATGTCCTCTGCCAGGTCAATGTCATGCTGGTGATTCCACACCACAATCCAGCAGCATAATGGCTTGTCATGGTCCTCTGTAGGGTAGCCGCCTATACATTATCCAAAAAGAGGGAATGCTTCTCAAATAAATAAAGATTGCTAGTATGCATAATGGGGGATATGGTTCGCCTGATTAGGGCAGGATATTAAATTGAAATAAATAAAAAATAAATAAATATTTTTGTAGGTTGTTGTGTGCTATCAGATTGAACTAACTTATAGCAATAGGAATTACACTTACTGTATATACCACTCCATAGCTCTTATGGACAGTTCATAAGTTAATTAACATTTTGCCCCCAACATGCTGGGTACTAATTTTACTGACCTCAGAAGGATGAAAGGCTGAGTTAACCTTGATACATGTCAAGATTGACTCACAATGCTTTGGCTGCAATACATCACTTTAACCACTGCACCACTTGGCCTCTTCTTATCCTGACTCTAAAATTGCTTTCAAGGTAAGTTAGACATTTAAGAAATGCCTTTACCAGTTCTTCCCTTCCTCAGCACAAATTACGCCCTACCCCTTTGCCCAGCAGCCCAATGGGAGCACTTCCTCTCTCCCCCAGCACAGAGTTCGCCCCACCCCTCTGTTTGGGTACTCTCTCTCTAACAGGTTTGCCATCACTAGACTAGACCAAGAACATCCATTACATTTCTTTAATCAATGAGGATTAGAACTGAAGTCCAGCACTGGACTCAGTATACTGCATTTGTTTTTGAGGATACTAACTGTGTGTATTCCTAGTATCTCCCTGTAGTGACGTTCTCTGTAATGTAGAAGGATCCTCTATCCCCCCCCCATTTGAATTCTAGATTTCATGATGGAAAACCTACACTTAAAATCCATCCGAGTTGTTTCTTTCATTGAGATCTATCCCCAGCTATCAAAACACATGTATACATAAGGAAATCTTGTATGGCCTAGTAAAGCATAGTAAAGCATAGTAAACATATTGCAAGAAGCAAAGAGCATTGCACCAGAGCAGAGGTTCTCAATGTTTTTCCACCACAGGTCAGACCATGTCCCCTCAGACACGTGGTCCCCCCACCTCAAAAAACAACAACAACAAAACAACGTCGTAAAACACATCCATGGCTGTCCAAAATGCATTTAGGACAGCAGCTGGTGCATTTACAGCATGTTTTTGCCACTTCCGCCGGTGGCGGGAACAAGAACAGCAGGCCACAAAAAATGGCCCACAGGTCATATATTGTGAACTCCTGCACCACAGTGATACTGTGCTTGGGAAGATTTAATTTCTTCTTGAGTAGAAACTAATACAGTGGTGCCTCGCTTAAAGAGCATAATGCGTTCCACAGGATTGCTCTTTAAGCGAGTTTGCTCTTTAAGCGAAACACCATTGTAAATGACCAATTGTGGGGGGTACTGCAAACCCCAATTTATTTGTTAAGCGAGTTTTTGGCTGGTTTTATTTGTTGCTCTTTAAGCAAGTTACTCTTTAAGTGAGACGCTCTTTATGCGAGGTTTGACTGTATTGCTTGCCTAGAAAGAGGTCTGACAACTTATCCTTTCCTAATATATGTGATAAATGTTAACAATGGTAATGGCCTTAAAGAGTACAGTACTACTTGTAATACAACCATCAAGCTGATTTTCCATCTTCAACATTTCCTAACAGTTTGCAAAGAAGGATATTATTTGGACATATCACAGAGGTCTAAAACAAGCAGAAAGAAAAGGCTCGCATATGGCCATCAGCTATGTAATCCACAGCTTGAAAGGCTGTATGAACCTTTCCAGACAGTGATAAAAAATGACTTTATTTTTAGCACTTTATTAGCATTAACTTCTGATCAGTGTCACAACAAATATCCACTCCTTATGTAATGTTTAAACCTGGGGGCATAGCAATATATTTGCAGTAGAATGAATCCCATCAAGGAACAATGCCTTGAGATCTGAATAACATCTGTGTACACTAAAACAAACATCTGGAAAGATTCTATATTTTCCACATGAAAGACAGTGCTTGAGTAATATTAAAAAAAAAACCCTGTATAAGCAGAAATTACCACTATTGCCTTCTTTGCATGATTGACCTATTATTTTAAGCATCAGCGCTTGGAAAATGACTGTTTTTAAATACAAATCCCCAGCCAGCATAACCAGAACCTTTTGAACATTGGGAATTGTAGTGTAAACTAATAAATGTACAAACTGTGGCAGAGACCGGGGACGGGGGGGGGGGACGGGGACGACAACAGGTCAGAAACATGATGGCTTTGCAGTCTAGGCAACCAATTGGGGCTCAAAATATGTAATCAAACAAAGCCTAATATACACAGGTTAGTTATTAGACGCAAACGGGACAAAACTGAAGTTGAAGGCAACAGCAAAAGAGGAAGACCAAATATGAGATGGACTGAGTCCACAAAGGAAACCATAGCTTTGCATCTGCATGAACTGAACAGGACTGTTAATGACAAGACATTTTGGAGATTACTCATTTGTAGGGTCACTATAGGTCAGAAAAGGCTTGATGGTGCATAACAACAGCTATTTTGAGCAGGGATTCTCAACCTGCAGCCCACGACCTGGATGCACCCCATGCGCCATTTCATGTAGCCCCCCACCGCCTCCACCACACCAGGAAGAGCCATGTGGTAGAAGGTCAAAATGGCCATCTGTCCCCTGAAGCTGTCTGAAGGAGTGTGACTCGGCCCCCAGCTTAAAAAGGTTGAAAACTCCTGATTTAGAGGCTCAGAAAACAGTTTTTTCCCCCAAGCTGGTGGTATAGCGCAATGGGCTGGAATTTCTTGTTGTGGAGCCAAGGTCCAGGAGATAAAATCTCTCCCTGTTGAAGTGAGATAACTCGGAGCATATTTGGTTGACAATTTTATGTGACCGGCCACTGCTGTAGTTTTGGCAAATTGCATGGTCCCAGATCATCACAAGAAATGATGGACTGGTAAACCATTTCTGAGTACTGTACTTTATATATCTAGAAAACTCTGGTAGCGTTGATGTAAGTCAGAATTGACATAATTGTTCATAATTATGTGATAGTATTAGAACGATATACTGGGACTCTAATGAAAGATTAATTTACTTCCTTCAGGGCACAAATAAATATGTAATCATTAGAACTGTCAACTTCACAGTCAAGGCTGTTCAACAGAGTAGACGTTTTATTGATCAGATAAGAGTTGCATGCAAAGGCGACAAATTTTACTGAATACCCATGACTTTTAATGATTATCTTATTGCATAATTTTGTATTTTATTTTATACAATACTATCCAACTTTTAATCTACGCTTACCCTATTCTATATTGAGGCTGTGGAGGCTCAGTGGTTAAGAAGCTTGTCTTGTTAGCTGAAAGGCCTGCAAGTTGGCAGTTTGAGACCCAGGTACTGCATGACGGTTTGAGCGCCTGTCTCTGTCCCAGCTCCTCCTGCCAACCTAGCAGTTCAAAAGCAAGAAATTGCAAGTAGATAAATAGGGATCAGTTCAGTGGGAAAAGATCTTGGGGACATGAAAGAAACCTCATTCGAGCATCCCCTGAGTGGAGTTTCTCCAGCAAAAATCCTTTCAACCCAGAATAATTTCTGTCATGAAATTATTAATATTACCTTATTCTATGTAACTGTATTTTGCCCAGTGTATTTTACTACATTTTAACATGATATGGTCAGCCAACTAATCAACTAATAAAGAAATGAACGAATCATAACTATGTACTGTATCCACAGGAATTTTTGAAATTGAGAAAAATGCTATCATGCACATTCTGCCCACCCTTTCCCTTTTGGAAAATAACATAGTTTGGGAGTACTTTTACTGCCTCATTTGCTGTGTATGTTAAATTGGCCATTATTATACAAGCTGTGTAGACATATACATGGAACGGATTATAATATAAATTCTTCTAATACTGAATGTAGGTGCTATTTGTTTGGAAGCAAAACAGGCACTTACCAAAATAATTTGTAGCTTCTATATACTGTACTGTACTTCCAGGTTTCACAGAAGTAAGTTTGTAAATTAAAAAGAAATTGAGATGATTGTTGTGTTCAAACCAAACAAATATCCTACCCTACTCTACAGGTCTAAGTCCAGTTTGCTTCTAAGATGTGTAAAATGTCAATAGAATGTGAGCCTTTACAGATAAGATATTGTAGAATAACTCATGAAGATAATTTTTCCATTCCTTTTAACTCTTATTGATCTCCATCTCTCCCCACAAGCCTATCAGGAGTTGGGGATACATTGCAAACCACTACTTGCCTATCTTCTTCTTCTTATCATCATTATCATTATCATCATCATCTTCGTCTTCTTCTACTACTACTACTACTATGTCTAGGGCAGACCTGAAGCTGCCAAAATGATGCTGCATTTAGGTGAGTTCATTCTGCAGTACCTTTTGCCTGACCTAGTGTGAGAAAGATTAGCTGGAACAAGGTTGTTGTTGCCTGGGGTACACCTGATCGTGGTTAAAATAATATCACAATTTTCAAGGAAGCTCTCTCTGTGTACCCCACTTGTCTTATAATCACTTTATACTTTGGAGAGCTAATACATTAGTCTACAGAAAATCTGTTTCAGGCAGTTCAGACAGTGACATGATAAGATACCATTCTTTGGCAAACAGTCAAACCTCGCATAAAGAGCACCTCGCTTCACTTAACAAATAAAGCCAACCAAAAACTCGCTTAACAAATAAATCGGGGTTCATAATCCCCCCTCTCCAGAAGTCATAACTGGTCACTTGGCAAACTCACTTAAAGAGCAATCCTGTGAAACACATTTAAGCGAGATACAACTCTACATCTCTACAGGCGATGATCTCAGCGGTGGAGGACAACTCCAGAGTATGGAACTGGGCCAATGTGGACTATCTGAGGCCCACCAGAGATGATATTGCAACGATACCCTTTCTTTGGGCTAGGGCAGGGATTCTCAACCTATGGCCCATGGGTCGAATGTGTACCATGGCGCCATTTCGTGTGGCCCTCCCCACTGCCTCCACAACACCTGGAAGTGCCATGTGGTGGAGGAAGGGCAAAATGGCTGCCCAACCCCCAAAGCTGTCTGAGGGAGTGTGACCTGGCCACCAGCTTTAAAAGGTTGAGAACTCCTGGGTTAGGGCATTTCTATGATTTGAGATGCTCTTTTTGTTACTTTCAATTCAAAAAGTGTGAGAAGTGCTCCTTTCTAACACAAAATGGTTCTTTTCTGAAGGAGATCTGTTTGGAGTGAAGGAAACTCCATCTTACACCTTTGATCATGGTGGCAGATTTATTTATTTATTTATTTATTTGCACTGCAAACATGTCAGGAATGTAGCAGTGTTGGTAAAGCATTGAAAGCTTTCAATGGCAGGATCATTGAAATAACCAGTGTCAAAAGACACCCTTAGTAAGAACAAAAATACTAAACCTACCTATTTGCTCTGTAGTGGACTTTTTAAAAATAGCAGTTCTCTCAGCATTGGCTCTCATTAACCATCAGCTCCCTTGGTACCCAGAGACTGGTGGATTTCTACTTACATCAAATATGCCACCCCATGTCTCTTTGTTGTCGCAGCTATGATTGTACAAACAAAAAAGCATTTTGCAATTATCTTTTTTATGTCCTATCTCGTCGTTAAGAAGGTGGAATGACATTGTTTAAACTGCAAAATGTAATTTGTGAAGCTTTGTAGTTTGCATAACTGCAATTGTTATGTGGAGTTTTTAAAATGCTGTTTAATTATACAGTTAAATAAGAAGTAAGAAATTGCAAGTAGATCAATAAGTACCACTTCGGTGGGAAGGTAAACAGTGTTTCATGCACTCTTGGTGTTTAGTCACGCCTGTCACATATCCATGAAAATGTCTGCAGAAAATGTCTGTCTCTTTGGCTATGAACAGAGATGGGCATTGAACCCTAGAGTTGGATACGACTGGCTTTCAAGCAAGGGCAACCTTTACCTTTACCTAAACGAGAAACTGGAGAAGGGTGTGTGTATGCGTGCATGCGTACAAAAGATCACACAGGCTGGCTCTTCTCCTGGGAGGTTACAGTGAAGTATGTATACAATTTCTGACCCCTAGTGCTACAATCCATTGAGCATCACAGCCAGCTTTGTTCTCTGATATTAAAAAAATAAAATTAAATTAAAACCATTAGCAAAGGTTTCCCTTGCTTGAAAGCCAGCTGTATCCTACTCTAGGGGTCAGTGCTCATCTCTCTTTCAAAGCCGAAGAGCCAGCGCTGTCTGCTTCTGCAGTCATTTCTGTGGTCATGTGTCCAGCATGACTAGACACCGGAGCGCACGGAATTCTGTTACCTTCCCACTGAAGTGATCCCTATTTATCTACTTGCAATTTCTTGCTTTCAAACTGCTAGGTTGACAGGAGCTGGGACAAAGATGGGAGCTCATTCCATCCTGCACTACTAGAGAATCGAACTGGTGACCTTCCGCCTCCCAGTCAGCGTCTTAGCCACTTGAGCCACTGCAGCCCCTTAAACACATGAAGCTGCTCTTATAATTTCTCACCACTTAGAAGCTTTGTTTACTACCACTACCATTATTCTTCATTTAGAAAACCAGTTACATTTTCCCTGGAGGAAGGAAGCGATGCTGATTTTATACTATGTTTAGTAATAGTCAAGCATCCGCTAATGCCAGCCCCAAGGAGATGCTGCAGAACTCTTCTGTGTAAAATCTTTTGAAGCAACTTTTCTCTCTCACAGGAAACTTCTCAGCTATACGGCACGGCCGTTGTTCTGGTAATATCTGTTACAGTTCTGAGATTTGCTTCATAGAGCTCAGTTGTCAGTCCCTCTCATTCACTGCACCATTTCATCCTTTTGTCACAAAATGGGGCAAAAAAGACATTGCATTTGGTCACAAACTTCACTATTTCTTCAAGAATGCACAGTCTAGGGCTGTGGACATTCATGTTTTGCTCAGATGTTTTTTTTTCCCCTTCCCAAAATCAAGCACAAGTCCATCTGCTTTCCAACAGCCTGGCTCATTACCAGCTTGGGAGGTTGGCTGGGGGAGACCTCATTTGTCTGCCACTGGCAGGCAGAAGTGGATAAAGTGTCTCAGTAGAGATGAGTTAAGAGTTCAGTAAGTTATGTGAAGGGACTGCAGTTTAGTAGTTAAGATGCTGAATGACTGAAAGGTCGGCAGGTCAGCAGTTCAAGACCTAAGTGCTGCAAGACGGAGTGAGTCTGTCCCATCTCCTGCTAACCTAGCAGTTTGAGAGTAAGAAATTGCAAGTAGATAAATAGGGACTGATTTGGCGGGAAAGATAATGGTGTTTCATGCACCGTGTCATGGTGCCTGCCACATGCCCATGGAAACGTCTGCAAATGCAGAGTGCTGGCTCTTTGGCAGTAAATGGAGCTGAACACCGAACCCTAGAGTCGGATACGACTGGCTTCCAAGCAAGGGTGACCCTAAGACAGGGGTTCTCAAGCTATAGTCCATGGGCCAGACCTGGCCTGCAGCACCATTTCATGTGGCCCACATCACCATTGCCATCACCGGAAGCATTTACAACAGCTGCATAAACATGTTTACAACAGCTGCAGATGCATTTTATAGCAGTGTTTATTTATGGCAGGGGAACCTCCAGTCTGGCCCGCTCAGCTGCCCACAGCTTGAAAAGGTTGAGAGATGCCTTAAGAGATGTGAGTGTTGCAAGGGAGAGGGAGAGGATGTTTTCTCCCCTTGTTCCTTAGGAAGTGCCAGGTGCAATCCTGCAAGCTCCAAAGGCTACTCTTTTAGCAGAAGGTAGCCTCTGTAGCAGCTGGAATAAAAAAGAAGCAATGTCCCTCCCCATTCTGTGACTCAATGGGAAAGATTCATGTGTACTGCTTTCTCATAATACTTGTGGGTAGTTTTGCCTCTACCTTTCTGCAGGCAGCCTTGAGATACACAGAAAGAGCCTCCTCAAAGACTGTGGTATTTTTGAACCACAATCTGGCATACCCTGGACAATGGTCCCCCTGTGGCAGCTAATCTTTCTCACACTAGGTTGAGCAAAAGGAACTGCAGAATGAACTCAACAAAAGGTGTCTTCATTTGTTATTGATGATGGAAAGGGGCAACCCATTTATATGGAAGTGTTGACCCCCCCCCCATGCTTAGCCCAAACTTCTGAGCTTTTTGCTTTAATTACTGCTTGTGAAAGAAGTGGGGGAGAGGAGTTGCTGTGCATTCTTTGATTACTGCCCATTTTTATCTGTACAGAATTCTCATTTGCACAGAGTTCTCTGGAGGGAAAGACGACATCATGGAGCAGATGGACAAATCCTAAACATGAAATCCCTTTCAGAAACTTTTAGAACTGGCTATTGTACATTACAAAGGCCACCAGTAGGGCAGTTCCCTAGTCACTGCAGGAAATCATGCCACAGATTTTTGGGTTAGGAAAGCTGCCAGATGCCAGCCCCTGACCCAGCCATTGTCCCACTACCCCTTATTTCAGTTTGATAAGTGAAGACAGTGGAAGCAGGGTTGATGGGTGGTGAATGACAAAATGCAGCTGCCAATGGAAATTTTATATTTATTTACACCCAAGGTTCATGAACTAAATGCTCAGAGCACTCAAATGAGAGCCATTTGTAAAAGGGTGGGTAACAGGACACTTGAAACCTTCAAATTACCCAGGAGATTTTGCAGAAATGCCAAGGAAGAAGACATCTAAAATATCTCCTGGTATTTGTAGATATGTTTTTAAGATGGTCTGAAGTTTTTTTTATTAACCCAAAAGGCTTCAGAACTTAGATTCAGAATCCAGAAATGTATTTCTTCCAACAATGGAACTAAAATTATTCAGACTGTTAGTACTTTCCTGGAAATAAAAATAGTATTTTCATTTTGCTTACCATCCTCAAACCTTGAGGGAAGGTAGAGCACATTTGGGGAAAACTCTGTCACGATAATACCCTCCCATGGACAAAAGATTTTGCTTTTAGCATTAGCACCCATTTGTGCCTCCCCCAGTTCCAGACTGGGAATGTTATCCT